>CM065589.1:233009001-233609001 GCA_033119425.1 Bufotes viridis
ACTTAAGACAAATTGCTCTCCTGGCAGCGTTAGTCATAGCGGAGGATTTGGCTGCAATGCGAATAACATCTGTGGACGCATCGGTTAATAAATCCACAGCCTTAGAGAAGGTAGGAATGGACGCTAGGATTTCTTCTCTTGACTTCTTCTCCTTAAGATGGCTTTCTAGCTGATCCAACCATAGTCTCAGAGACCTACATACCCAGGTGGATGCAATCGCTGGCCTAAGACATGTAGCCGCCGATTCCCAGGCGAGCTTCAAGTAAATGTCGACTCTTTTGTCTAGTGGATCCGACAAACATCCCAGGTCATCAAAGGGAAGGGATGCCTTTTTAGCTATCTTAGCCACTGGTGCGTCCACGGTAGGAGCTTTATCCCATGATGCCGGCACCGTCTCACTATATGGGTACTTCCTTTTTACCGAGGAGGGAATAAAAAATTTCCTGTCCGGATTCTTCCACTCCTTTTTAATTAGGGCCTGCATATTTTCATGCATCGTAAAGACCCTATGCTTTTTGGGGCCTAAAGCCTGAAGGGCCTGATCCGCCACCGATTTCGGATGTTTGGCGTCCTCCAGCTGCATAGTCGCTGTAACTGCCTTCAATAGGGGCTGAGTATCCTCTGGGGGGACAAAGGATCTTCCTGAATATTTGTCTTCAGAAAAATCAATATCACTAGAAAACAACTGCCCTGATTCCTTACCTTTATCTTCAGAAGTGTCCAATTGAAAACCTTCAAATTCTGAGGACCTTTCTGGGGATCTTGTACGGCTCTAAATAAATGCTTTAAAGGAAGCTTTAACTTCTGACCTAATCAGGGATTTCATGGACCTGGTCAGACTCTGCGACTCTTCCACCATTAACTTGTCTATACAAGCCTGACATAACGGCTTGACATAGGAAGGGCCTTACTACATCCCGCACATTCCTTATGCCTGGTCTTGCTTGAAGACTTCTTAGGTGGCTTCTAAAAACACACAGGATAAACCCCAATTAGTAAAGAAATGTACTTCTTACCGAACAAAGAACCTTCCCTTCCCCACTCTTTAGACTGGTACCGGACTTGCAGGCCTCGAGGGGTCAAGGGGTTCGGCGCGTCCTTCATAGGGTTCCGACATACTACATACACTGCAGGAATCCTCTTCAGCACAACACTGTGTGCTAGCACGCTGGATGCCTGCACCTGCTGCCCTATTTATAGATTAAAAGACGCACCTAGCCGTTTAGTCAGGAGGCCGGACCGCACGAGGAGAGCCACCCGAACACAGCCGCAGTGGCTCTCCGCAGCCCAGGAGGAGGCAGACTTGGGGGGAAGCGGCTCCCGGCACGACCACAGGACTACAGCTCCCCTGGGTAAGGCCCCATACGGCTAGATTTACTCCCGGACCTACCCCAGCGGCACCTGGTGCATTAGAGGTATCCTTCACCGGCTGGAAAGCCGGCTGCCTCTCAGGACCCATCCCGCTGGACAGGAAACCTGAACTGGTGCTTGGTAGGGGTTGTTCCATTTTATCTTCTCAGGTTTCCTGTCCAGAGGGGAGGTCCTGAGTTGCAAGCGTGCCGTCATGAGGTGAGGGGAAAAGTAATTGATCTTATGGATGCATCCAATAAGAAGCAGTTGAGGGCTATTATCTTAAGGTTAGATGCATAGAAGGCCTTTGATCACCTGTTCTGGCAACTTATATTTTGTACTGCTGTATCCATCAGCATTGCTGAAAACGCTGACGTCAGCGGATTAACCCCAATGCTGAGCACCACATTTAAGTGGTTTGCATAATAAGAGGGGCTCCCTCTCTGATCCCTTTTGCTCCCCACACTATGATGGAGGGGTTTCAATGGCTGCTAAGGCACTGAGGCCTTACACAGGCCTCAGAGCCTGCCAGATAAGGAAGCCTATGAGGCCAAGCCCCCAGGCTGGGTCTCATAAGCAAACTTTCAGTGTAATACTGACAGTTGCAATGCAGTACAATACAGCATGTATTGTACTACATAGGATAAGGGATCAGACCCCTAAAAGTTGAAGTCCCATACTAAAAATAAAGTTAAATAATGTTTTACAAAAATAAAAAAAATTGTTTCAAGTAAAAAAAGTGCTCCTTTTCTCTAATTAAGTCAACTTAATTTAAAATTGTAAAAAAAAAATGACAAATTAGTTATTGCCACTTATGTGACAATCAACTGTATAAAAATGATCTATCCTGTCACATGAACACCATAAAAAAAAATTATTATAATTTTTTGGTCTCACCTAATAAAAACTGTAATATTGAGCGATCAAAAACTACACGAAATCCTACCTGTTATGCGACATAACGGCCACATAAAATCCAGGGAGTGCAGGTTCCACATGCATGCTGGGTCCACTCTGATTTTTACTATTTTTGGTGCCATAACAGCCTCCATTGAATCCAGGGTTTTTAGTGTTAGGAACCCGTCTAATCGAGATCGCCGTGACGTTTGGCAGACAGGCTCAAATAATTTTGTACAAAATAATTTGCCAAGCATCTCATTTGCAAAACTAAGGTAGAATTAGCACTAGTATGTTTTCTATGGCATTGTTGTACATTATTTGTGTTTGCAGAGTGCTGCTGCATAACCCCCTTTTTTTCCTGTATGTCTCAAGCCATGGCAGCGTGCACCTGTGCATAGGGATGTGCTGACTGGCCCCCTTTTTCTTTGCAGTTTGTATTGGAGGTGTGGCTGACTCCATTCAGTCTTGCACCCCTGACTAGCCTGTCTGCCCTATATGCTGATTTTAATTAAAGTAAGTATAAAGCTGTAGCCTGCTTTCGTTTGTATCTATTCGTAGCCATTTTGGCACCAGGTAGAGCATAGAGTGGGCTCAGCATGTATGCTGGTACCTGCATCCCAGGATTCAATGGAGGCTGTTATGGCACCCAAAATGGTCAAAAGCAGAGTGGACCCAGCATGCATGTGAAACCTGCACTCCCTGGATTTTATGTTGCCGTTATGTCGCAAAACAGGTAGGATTTAGTGTTAGGAACCCGTCTAATCGAGATCGCCGTGACGTTTGAAAGACGGGCTCAAATAATTTTGTACAAAATAATTTGCAAAGTATCACATTTGCAAAACTAAGGTAGCATTAGCACCAGAATGTTTTCTATGTCACTGTTGTACACAGGAGCGTAGCTAACGGCTCATGGGCCCTGGTGCAAGAGTTCAGCTTGGGCCCCTTCCCTCAGTGCTTTGTGTGTCTTCCTATACTGCACAAGGGTCTTTGGGCCCCCTTAGGCTCCTGGGCCCGGTAGCGACTGCTACCTCTGCACCCCCTATAGCTACGCCCATGGTTGTACATTATTTGTGTTTGCAGAGTGCTGCTGCATAACCCCCTTTTTTTCCTGTATGTCTCAACCCATGGCAGCGTGCACTTGTGCATAGGGATGTGCTGACTGACCCCCTTTTTCTTTGCAATGATAACGGGAACTCATCCCACAAAAACTATTAGCTCTCACACTCTCACACAGCTCCACCGAGAGAAAAATAAACATATAGTTCTCATAAAATAGCTATTCAGGTACCCCAGAGGCCGTTTAAAAGCAACATTCTTTTTCTGGGAAACACGTGTGGGGTCAAAATTCTCATTCCACCCCTAGGGGTGTAGTTTTCAATATTAGGTCACTCCTACGGGGTTTCCTTTTATTTTTTCATCCCAGAGTCTCTACGTTTGTCAGTGCAAGATGCATAAATCACCACATTGGGCGTCAAAATGTGCATTCTGCTCTTTTACTCCTGAGTCTTGTTGCATGTCCAGGCAAAAGATTAGGGTCATATGTAGGGTGTTCAACAAGAAAAAAGTGTATAGGTACACGTTCCGCTAACTTATGCATACAACAAAAATCCTTGCGTGAACGTTAAAATAAAACAAAAAAGTCTTTATTTGGTAATCGTAATAAAAACATGTGGGTAGCTCATGTTAATATGCAATGGCTGTCGGCCCTAGTGATAAGGCTAAAGATGTAACCTGGGGCTAAATAGCCCTATACTGTGGTTGTGGATACCAAACACAGTATCTGGTAGCAGTTGTATATAATTAGCAGCAGAATTCAAAGCCTCAGCAACAGTTTAAGCCGGGCAATCTTCTTACTATCCCTGGAGACCGGCTGTGCACACGCCGATCCCACAGGGAAATATACTACAGATGATCTCAATATACCCCCTTGAGTCCCTCTGAAGCCGGCACTCAAGTGCGTGGCTGTATATTCTGACTCTATGAGAGAGGGGTGTATGAGAGGAACAGGTGAATAACGGCTCAACGCATTTCTGTGTGGTGAAAATCACCACACTTCCTCAGGAGCCACAGTTCTGTATTCGATACAGTGTTTCTGTCTAAGCCAGTCTTCCTAGATGTGGGAGCTGGCGTTCACAGCTGAAAGCAAATGCCTGCCTAGACCGCGCTCTCTAGGTGTGAGAGCCGGCGTGCTGTGTAGCTTGGTATAAGCACCGGCACTAGTATGGCCGCCAAGCGGCCCTGCATCCGTGCCTCTAAATAGACGCTACACCCTGCCCCTCTGGCACGCCCCTGCCAGCTCAGCCAATCACATCGCAGGGCGGCTGTGGCTAACAGACTACTGTCTCGTCCAGGGGGCACGGCGCATCAGCGCAAAGTTATCAATGGGGGAAAACTCAGGCGGCTGTATGTATACTAGACGATATATCCATTACAGGGTTTGGATCTGAGAAAGAGGAGTCAGTCGAGCGACACTGACTCTCTGTCGCCATCTAAGGTTTAATTAGAGATAAAGACATGTATGGTGGTAATACTGTCGAATATGCATGTATATACTATACGGGGATCCCATGCTTCATTCCATGCAGTTGCTGAAGGCAACCGTCAAGCTGCATGCGGTTGCTACAGGCAACTGTCAGGTGGAGCATAGTGATCCCCCGAAAGAACGTACAACGAGTAGAGTCATATAGTATTCATTAGAATGGGGGAGAGAGGTATCTAGTCCTGTTTCTTATCGTTGCTGATGGCAACTGACTAGATAGATCCAGTTACATCTCGACACTGACTATTAAGTGCTAAAAAAGGGGGGGATTTATCATTCATGTACCCACGCGTGACCGCTGATTATGCACTGCTATGATCCTGTTTGTCTCATTTGGACATAGGACCAACGGTGCGTATCAAAGATCAAAGATCATTTAGGGTGCCAGGTACTACTACATCACCTCCCTACACGTGGTCGTCTACTGAGAGGATCATGTTATCCTTTGTCCATCATGGAATTATGGATCCCAGTACCCCAGGAAATGAAGGAACCCTAGATGAAAGGTACAAATGAGATGGCGTCGTTCAGACCATGCGGTTTGATGGTGTTTAGCCTGAACATCCACCTCGCCTCCTTTTGTAACAGTGTACTATCCATGTCTCCCCCCCTCAGGGGCACCGTGATCTGTTCAATCCCCTGAAAAGTGATGGAAGACGTCCTGCCGCCATGATGTTCACTAACATGGCGCGCTATGGGGGTGTCCTTCAAGTTTGATATATCTGATACGTGCTCACCTATTCAGCGTCTGAATTCGCATATGGTTTTACCCACGTATCTGACGCCGCAGGTGCATGTCAGCAGATAGATCACCACCATAGTCTTGCAATTTATGAAGGACCTGATGTAAAACACTTGTCCGGGAGTCTGTCCGTCAATCTGTCTGCCTTTTTTGATAAACGTGCAGAATTTGCACGACCCACACGGATACGTGCCCGTTACATTGCTGCGGAGCCATGTGTTAGCTTTTGGGCTCACATAGTTACTATGAACCAAGAGATCCCTGATATTTTGATTCCGCCTGTATGTGATCAGTGGTTTCTGTGGGATTAACCCACCCACATCAGGATCGGATCTAAGGATCTCCCAATTATCCGCCAGGATCTGTCTAACCTCTTCCTGTGCCCTATCATAGGTTCCGATGATTCTTACAGCTTCTTCTGTCTGTTTTTTCTTCGGCACCAGGAGCTGTTCCCTGTTCACGTTCACCGAATGATGATATGCTTCCACCAATACTTTCCGTGGATATCCGCGGTTCAGGAATCTATTACACAGATCCCTGGCCGCTACGCAGAAATCTGTTAAACGAGAGCAGTTCCTTCTCACCCTCAGGTACTGTCCCTTTGGGATCCCCCGTTTGAGAGTAGTCGGGTGCCCACTGTCCCATCTAAGCAGACTATTCGTCACTGTGGGTTTCCTGAAGATGTAAGTGACAATTTGCCCCGAGGGTGAGATGGAGATAGACAGATCCAGAAATGCTATCTGATCCTCATGAATTTCGGACGTAAAAAAGAGACCTAGTTCGTTCTTATTCAGCTCTGCCACAAATTCCTGGAACTGAGTTGCACTTCCAGTCCATAGGATAAGTACATCGTCTATATATCTAGCCCACATGGGCATATGGACTGTGAAGTGTTCCAGGGGCTCGCTGAAAACGGTCTCTCTCTCCCACCAGCCCAGGTAGAGGTTGGCAAACGTGGGGGCACAAGGGCTCCCCATCGCCACCCCCCTGAGCTGGTGGAAGATGCGACCATCAAATAAAAAAATGTTATGGGTTAGAATAAAGTTCAATAACTCCATAACAAACTGGTTGTGTTCCTTGAGGTGTTCGCCCCTTTGCTGCAGAAAAAAGAGAACCGCTCTACAGCCCATATCATGCGGAATGGAACTGTAAAGGGCCTCTACATCCAAACTAGCCAGTTTGGTGCCCTGCTCACATTGAACGTCATTTAGGCGACCCAGCACATCCATTGTGTCACGTAAATATGATGGTAAGGTAGTGACAAATGGGCGGAGCACAATATCCACATAGGTGCCAATGTTTGATGTAAGGCTCCCTATCCCCGATACTATCGGTCTGCCTTTCAACAGGTCCAGTCCTTTGTGGACCTTAGGCAGACCGTAGAAAGTAGCCAGAATGGGAAAATCAGGCAGCAGGAAACTAAATTCATTTTTATCTATCAGTTTCGCCTCCAGTGCCTTGTTCAGGATCTGGGCTAGTTCCAACCTATGCATCGGTGTGGGGTCCGTTGCCAGCTCCTAATATGTCTTAGTGTCCAGTAACATCCTCTGACACATAAGTTTATACTGATCATGTCCCATGACAACAACGTTGACCCCCTTGTCAGATGGCTTAATCACAATGCTGCTGTCATGTTGGAGGTTCATCAGAGCCTCTCTCTCAGGAGGTGGCAGATTATCCCTACCACAAGGGTATGTAGGGTGTTTTTAAAACCAGGAAGCACAGAATAATAATAAGAGGGCTTTATTTCCATTGGCATATGCTGAACACAACATACTGGGTACTGAAAGGATATATCTGTGTAAAAATTTCAATTTTCACTTTCACTAAGGAAGTACGGACCCAGGCGGCCGCATTGACAGATGGAAAATTTTGGAGCAATCTGTCAACAAGTACCTTCTGGTATTGCACGGTTTTACTCGTCCTCTCCACCACAGGAATGAGAGATGAGAAGTTCTCTTTGTAGCGGGAGTTGAGAAGGGTGAACACCCAGTAATCTGTGTTACCTAAAATGCGTAAAACGCAAAGGTCGCAGGAAAGGCAGCCTAACATGAAGTCAGCCATGTGTGCCAGAGTACCAATGGGCAAGAGGTCGATGTCAACTTCAGGATGACTCTCCATACCCTCATCCTCCTCCTCTTCTGCCCATCCACGCTGAACAGATGGAATTAAAGTTCCATGGGTACTAGCCTCTGTAGCAGAGGCAAGTGTCTCCAGCTCCTCCTCCTCTTCATGGCCCAATTCACGCTGAGAAGAGGAACTGGGGGAGGTCTGGCTAACACCCTGTGTCATCTCCTCCCCCATTACCTCATCTGCCACATTCAAAACATCCTTCTGAACTGAATTGTAAGCAGCGATTGTTTGAGTAGACACTGCAGTGGGATGGTTACACTGATAATAGTGTTATCGCTATGTGGATTCATCAAAGTTTTTTAAAACCTCACATAGGTCTGACATCAATGCCCACTCCTTGCTTGTGAATAGTGGCAGTTGACTGGAAATGCGATTACCATGTTGCAGCTGGTATTCCACAACTGCCCTCTGCTGCACACAAAGCCTGGCCAACATGTAAAACGTAGAGTTCCACCGCGTGCTCATGTCGCACAACAGTCGGTGAACTGGAAGCTGCAAGCGCTGCTGCAGTGTTGACAGATCGGCTGAAGCTGTGGACGACTTTCGGAAATGGGCACACAAGCTGTGCGCCATCACTAGTAGCTCCTGCAAAATGGGGTAGGTTTTGATAAACTGCTGAACCACTAAGTTTAAGACGTGGGCTAGGCATAGAATGTTTGTCAGGTTGCCGATCTCCAAAGCCGCCACCAAGTTACGGCCATTGTCAGACACAACCATGTCTGACAATCCCTTATACCCTGCCACAGCTCTGCGGCGGTTTGCTGTTTGTCCCCTAAACAGATCAGCTTCAGCACGGCCTGTTGACACTTACCCACAGCAGTGCTACACTGCTTCCAGCTACCGACTGATGACTGACTGCTGTTGGAGGTGGAAGTGGAGGAGAAGGCGGCGGAGGAGGAAAAGTGGGGGTTGGAGCCAGTAACATAGCTGCTGGCAGAGACCCTGATGGACGTAGGGCCCGCAATCCTGGGCGTGGATAACACCTTTGCCATCCCAGGGTACGACTCACTCCCGGCCTCCACAACATTCACCCAGTGTGCGGTCAGGGAAATGCAGTGTCCCTGGCCACCAGCACTTGTCCATGTGTGCGTGGTCAGGTGGACCTTCCCAGTAAGTGCATTGGTCAGGGCACGGGTGATGTTCTGGGACACATGCTGGTGTAAGGCTGGCATGGCACACCGTGAAAAATAGTGGCGGCTGGGGACTGCGTATTGAGGGACGAGGCTGCAGAAGGCCTCAGTGTCCACAAGCCTAAATGGCAACATTTCAAGGTCCAATAATTTTGAAAGTTGCACATTTAGTGCTATGGCCTGTGGGTGGGTATTTGCGCTTGCGTTCAAATGCCTGTGTTATCGACATTTGGACGCTGCGCTGGGACAGGGAAGTGGATGTTGTTGGTGACGGTTCATGTGAAGGTCCAGGTGCAGGGCGAGAGGCAGCCGGGCCTGCGCTTTCGACAGGGGATTGGCCAGTATTGCGTAACACAGGGGAACAGGAGGCAGTGGTGGGACCCGCAGATGCAGAGTGTAGACCCAGGCATTCAGTCCACTTATTAGGGTGCTTAGATGCCATTTGGCGCATCATGCTGGTAGTGGTGAGGTTGCTAGTATTAATGCCCCAGCTCATTTTGGCGAGGCACAGGTTTCAAACTACCACTCTTTTGTCGTCTGCACTTTCTTGAAAAAAAAGCGCCATACTGCGCAAGGTAGATTTACGCATGGGGGTGTTCGGTGTAACTGTTGTGGGCCTGTTTGGTGTGGGCCGACATCTCCCGTTTGCAACCCCACTGCCTCTTCCAGACTGTTGCGGTGTTGCAGATCCCTCCCCCTCTGTACTGCTGTCTTCGCTTGACTTTTCACATTCCCATGTTTGGTCAGTGACCTCATCCTCCACCACCTCCTCTTCCACTTCCTCACTCTGCTCATCCTCCTGACTTGACCTAAACACCCCCTCAGTGATTGGCAACTGTGCCTCATCATCATCCACCTCGTGAACAAATGATTGCCATTCACAACCGTCATCTTCTTGAGACTGTGAAGGCTCAAGAGGTTGGGAATCATGGCACAATATCTCAGGTACCTCTTCAAGCGTACTTGGCGAGAGAACCAAACCAAGTACTGGCGATGAAATTAGGTCATGTGAATATCTGAGTGTGGGATCACTTGTTTCGCCATACGCGACATGGTGGGAGGAAGGAGGATCAGAGTGAGGATTCAGTTGACCAGACTCTTGGCTACAGAGACTGGACTTCGTGGAAGAAAGGGTGGTGCTTAACCGACTGGAAGCATTATCTTCTGCAATCCAACCGACTACCTGTTCGCACTGGTCGGACTTGGACAGTTTTGTCCTGCGCCGCCCAGCTACAGTTGTATCATTGTTACCGCTCCCTTTTTTCGCAATTCGTTAATACCGAAACGCGATTTTATCTCCTTCAGTTTAGCAATTAGTTAAAGTATTCAAATTATCGTAGTTATTGGCCAGAGCGGCTTCCCGTTTTACCGGCTCCCGTCATCCCTCCCCGCTGTGCCTATCACCCTTAATGTTTGTTCTCCCCTAAACTTAGTGTCCCCCCCCCGCATGTGTACAGTAAGCACCTACAGTATATCATTATCTACAGCACTTGCGGCTGCGTTAAGCCGTATGGTCTGTCAGGTAGCCGACTTCATCATCCTCCTTTTCCCTATACTCTGTTGGACTGTACAATACATGTGCTGTATTTAATTAAAAAGTATGGCAATACATGAATAAAAATACAGCCATGTACAGTACAGTACATACACATGCATGAATTATCGCTGTTACAGTAAACTGCATGGCATTGAGGACAATATACTGTAATGTACAGTATACTGTCCCCCTCATCACGCACACGGCCAAAAAGAAGAAATCGGGTGTCGGGGGAATTTCACCAGACAGCTACACTGTACAGTAGCTCTGGCTCACGATGTTTTCCTAGGACTAAGTTAAAATCGCAATGCGATTCATAGAACTTGAATTAATCGCATTGCAATTTCAACTTTCTCAAATCCGACACTACATTCTAGAATGGAGCTGTTCCCATGGTGATGGGGACGCTCCATGAGCACGAAAGTCGGCAGAAGCTCTAAGTTGAAATCGCAATGCGATTTATAGAACTTTAATTAATCGCATTGCGATTTCAACTTTAACGACTTTAACTTTAACAGTACTGTACAGTAGCTCCGGCTCACGATGTTGCGCCTAGGACTGTGCAGTACAGTATGTGATAGGGCTTGTGTGATACTGTCTGCAGAGCTGTGTGTCTAATCCTATCCTGTGTGATACTGTTTGCTGAACTGTGTATCTAATCCTATTCTGTGTGATACAGTCTGCTGAAGTGTGTATCTAATCCTCTCATGTGTGATACTGTCTGCAGAGCTGTGTATCTAATCCTCTCCTGTGTCATACTGTCTAATGAACTATGTATCTAATCTTTTCCTGTGTGATACTGCCTGATGAACTGTGTATCATTACATACAGCAGCTGCCGTTACATGGAACAACGGTAATAGATATGGCGCCGCTTACGGTCGGGCCACTTATTGATTTTGACTATTTTCTTGAGCCGGTGGTCACGTGTGTGCCACAATTCAAACCAAATACTGTGCAGTGTGGCGCTCTGCAAACAAGAATGCAAGACCTAGAAAAAAAATATCGCCAGGACATGGCAAAAATGAAAGGGCTGCTTGACAAACTTAAAAAGTTGCCTTAGAGGCCTGTTTTCTAATTATGTTATTTATAAATAGTTATTTACTGTTATAACACGTGCTTTCGTTTATTCTAATGTTAGTGTCCCTCCCAGTATGTGTACAGTAAGCACCTATATCTTTATCTACAGTCATTGCAGCTGCGTTAAGCCATATGGACTGTCGGGTAGCCAACTTCATCATCCTCCTGTTCCCCATACTCTGTTGGACTCTGTACTGTACTGTACATGTGGTGTATTTAATTAAAAAGTATGATCCCCCATAACAGTGATCTCCCCAGTGACCGCCCCAATAATAGTGACCTGTACATTGCCCGTCCACTAAAGAATGATCTCCACAGTGCCCGTCTCTTTTGCAGTGATCGTACCTTTAATATTGATCTCCATAGTAACCACCAATTTAACAGTGAACTCTACAGCGCCCATACTTTATTAGTTGACCCTGCCCCCCATGCATGTAGCAGTGCAGTTGTGCAGTTAACCATCAAATGACTTAATATTTCAGGACCTGCAAAGTGGTAAAACCTGTGATCAGTTCTTATGGCGACCTGGCGTTGGACCTGTGAGCTCCTACTGGCTGATAAGGGACATGTGAACGTGTCACCCACCATTGGAACAGGCCACTTTACGATATTTAGGCCCCTGGCACCCAGAGGAGAGGTTCATTCAACTTTGGGTTGCCCTGCAATATAATGGTAAAATTAACAAAAGAGGATTGAATAAAGAAGTGCCCTGGAGTCCAAGAATATATGGTTAAGGGGAGGTAGTTATAAATGTTTAATCTGCACAAGGGATGGACAGGTACTGTGGGATCCATGCCTGGTTCATTTTTATGAACGTCAGCTTGTCCACATTGGCTGTGGACAGGCAGCTGCGTTTGTCTGTAATGACGCCCCCTGCCGTGCTGAATACACGTTCAGACAAAACGCTGGCAGGCCAGCACCTCCAAGGCATAAAAGGCTAGCTCTGGCCACGTGGACAATTTGAAGACCTAGAAGATAAATGGAGCCGAACCATCAGTCAGTAAGTGGAGGGGTGTGCACACGTACTGTTCCACCATGTTAGTGAAATGCTGCCTCCTGCTAACACGTTCCGTATCAGGTGGTGGTGCATTTAGCTGTGGCATAGTGAAAAAACTTTTCCACATCTCTGCCATGCTAACCCGGCCCTCAGAGGAGCTGGCCGTGACACAGCTGCATTGGTGACCTCTCGCTCCTACTCTGCCTTCGCCTTGGGCTTCCACTTGTTCCCCTGTGACATTTGGGAATGTTCTCAGTAGCGCGTCTACCAATGTGCGCTTGTACTCGCGGATCTTCCTATCACGATCCAGTGCAGGAAGTAAGGTGGGCACATTATCTTTGTACTGGGGATCCAGCAGGGTGGTAACCCAGTAGTCCACACACGTTAAAATGTGGGCAACTCTGCGGTCATTGTGCAGGCAATGCAGCATGTGGTCGCTCATGTGTGCTAGACTGCCCAAAGGTAAGGACAAGCTGTCCTCTGTGGGAGGCGTATCGTCATCGTCCTCCGTTTCCTCCCAGCCACGCACCAGTGATGGGCCCTTACTAGATGTTTTTCTCATTGTTACCGTTCACCACAATAAGAAAAAAATTATTTGGCCCAATGTTTTGAATTCAGGCCTTTTTTTTTTTTTTTGACAAGCACCTAACACTATCTGGCTATCTATTTATGTACCGTATTACACTAATCCAGGCACAGCAGTACCCACAGATTTAGGGGAATATCAATTGTAGGCCTAGTTTTTAGGCCCTGGATGAAAGGTATCCTTTTACGGACAGATTTACACTTTGAGATGCACAGTAGCGTGTGAAAAATATATAAAGGATTATACTTTCAGCACTTATATTTAATGCTTTGTGTAATGTAACCTTTAACGGAAAGAAATACACTTGGAGATTCATGGTAGCGTGTGAAGTTATTGGGGATGACCCTATCAGCACTTGTATTTAGACCTTGAGTGTAATATACCCTTTTACGGACAGAAATACATTATGAGATGCACAATAGTGAGTGCGAATTTAAAGGATTACACGTTCAGCAATTGTAATTTAACACTTTGTGTAATATACACTTTTACGGAAAGAAATACACTTGGAGACGCATGCTGAGTGTAATATACCCTTTTACGGACAGATTTACACTTGGCCTGCAACAGCTGGAACACCAGATTTTGGGTATTGCTATTTTGGCAATTGAATTTCACCCAAGAACAAAATATATCCTTTGACGGATACTATTAAACTACTTGTCCAGCCACAGCTAGAACACCAGATTTACTGAATTTCTATTTTTGCAACCGAATTTCACCCCAGAAAATAATATATCCTTTGACGGACACTATAAAACTTGTCCAGCCACAGCAGAAACCACTGATTTTGAGTATTGCTATTTTGCAAATTGAATTTCACCCCAGAAAATAAATATATATTCTTTGCCAGACAGTATTACACTTGGCTAGCCACAGCTGGAACACCAGATTTAGGGGATTACTATTTTTTTAAGTAAATTTCACCCCTCAATAAAAAATAGAAAATTCTATCCTGAGTTTTTAGGGGTGACAATAAGCACAGCCAAGCCCCTGATGTAGGCTATAGCAAAAAAAATAAACAAAAAACCCTACTATTGATGGATTAATGGACTTGGTGGCAGCTTGTGCTGGCGCACAACAAGACACAAAATGGCCACCGATCACCCCAGAAAAATTCTCTGGGCAGCCTGAAAACTGAGCAATTAACTAGCAGATGTTGAATGATTCACAGCTGTAGATCGATCACTTCATTAAGTGTTTTTGCTGAGTTAATCCCTGCCTAATCTCGCCCCAACAGCAGCTGCATCCTATCCCTACACTAATCACAGCAGAGTGACGTGCATCGCGACGTGACTCCAGCTTAAATAGAAGCTGGGTCACATGCTGCACTTGGCCAATCACAGCCATGCCAATAGTAGGCATGGCTGTGATGGCCTCTTGGGGCAAGTAGTATGACGCTTGTTGATTGGCTGCTTTGCGGGCTTTCAAAATGTGCCATAGAAATCGCAGAACAACAAACCTGAACTTTTGCGTTGGGTTCGGGTCCGTGTCACGAACACCCCAAAATTCGGTACGAACCCGAACTATACAATTCAGGTTCACTCATCCCTAGATACAATAGCTTCATAGACAGCATCAAATCTAATAGGATTAGATACACAGCTTAGCAAACAGTATCACACAGGATAGGATTAGGTACACGGGTCAGCAAACAGTATCACACAAAATCGTTTAAGATACGCAGCTTAGCAGGGAGTATCACACAGAATAGGATTAGATACACAGCTCAGCAGACAGTATCACACATGATGGATTAGATACACAGCTCACTAGTACAGTACAGGATTATACACAGCTCATTAGACAGTATTACAGAGGTGAGGATTAGATACACAGCTCAGCAGACAGTATAACACAGTAGAGGTTTAGATACACAGCACAGCAGACAGTATCACACAGTACAGGATTAGATACACATCTCAGCAGACAGTGTCACACCAGATAGAATTACAGTAGATACACAGCTCTGCAGCCATTATCACACAGTACAGCAAATTTTTATCTCGAATATTGCAAATTCGAGAATTTACAAATATTTAGATTATAGTGCTATATATTCGTTAGAACGAAAATTCGTCATTTTTTCCCTTCTGAACACGATTCCTCCCTGCTTCATGAGTCATTGACCCACAAGCAGCTTAAGCAGGGAGGAATCATGACTTTAGATGGGGAAAAAAAATGACAAATATTTTAAAAAACTAATATATAGCACTATATCGAATAAATTTGTTTTTGCAAATATATTGAATATTCTACAAAAAACGGAAGGTTCTGCGCATATTTCATTTTTCCTTTTTGTTCAAAGATAGAACATGTCTTATTGTCCGCATAACGGACAAGGATAGTACTGTTTTATCAGTGGCCAGCTGTTCCATTCATTTGAATGGGTCTGCAAAAAAAAACGGAATTTACTTCGTATGCATTCCATTTCCGTATTTCCGTTCCGCAACATTTTGAGTCAGGTCCTATTATTGTCTGCAAATCACGTTCAGTGGCTTCATTCAAGTCAATGGGTCCTTATAAAAAACGGAATGCATACGGAACACATGTCCGTATGTCCTCCGTTTTTTGCAGATCCATGCTGTAGAAATGCTGTGCTCAGCCCAGTTTGCATATGTGTTTGCAATTTTTACAAGGTTTCTGTTTTCGCAGAAAAAAAGAACAGAAACAGTAGTGAAAACACAATGGAATGCAAAAACGGAACAACGGATCAGTGAAAAAGGACCGCAAAACACTAAAACAGCCATAAGGTCGTGTGAAAGAGGCCATAAGCAGTAAATATGAGGCCTGGACGCTAAACACATCCGGTTTCCAGACAAAGCCAGAAGTATGAATCCTTACTTTACTGGATATTTCTAATTCCTTTCCAGTCCATTTCTATAGGCTGGTCTGCTTCACATCCTCATCCAAAATACTTTATGTGTATTCAGCCTAAGGGCAGTCACATGACCATATTTTTGGTCTGCATCCGATCCACATTTTTTGACGACCCATTCATTTTAATGGGGGCAAAAAAAGATGTGGACTACACCATGGGCTGCCTGCATCTGAATGTCTGTGGCCCACAAGAATATAGAACCAGTGTAATCAGGCATCATCCACAAGATAGGGAAATACAGGGACTGAAATCCATAAGCAAATCATCCTCTCCCCCACATGTTTACTCGGGCTGGATATGTACACAAAGCAGAGTCCTTATCCCAGGATGTGTATAACACTCTATACACATACATACAATAGCTTTATAGACAGTATCACGCCGAATAGGATTAGATACACAGCTCAGCAGACAGTATTACACAGGATAGTATTAGATACACAGCTCAACAGACAGTATCACATAGGAGATACTTAGATTCACAGCTCAGCAGACAGGATCACACAAGAGAAGATTAGATACACAGCTCAGCAGACAGTATCACATAGGAGAGAATTAGATACATAGAACAGCAGACGGTATCACAGAGTGCAGGATTACATACACAACTCAGCAGCCAGTATCACACAGTACAGGATTAGATACAAAGCTCATTAGACAGTATCACACAGGAGAGGATTAGATACACAGTTCAGCAGGTAGTATCACACATAATAGGATTAGATACACAGTTCAGCAGACAGTATCACATAGGAGTGGATTAGAAACACAGCTCTGCAGACAGCATCACACAGAACAAAATTAGATGCACAGCTCAGCAGACAGTATCACATAGTACAGGATTAGATACAAAGCTAATCAGACAGTATCACACAGGATAGTATTAGATACACAGCTCTGCAGACAGTATCAAATGGTACAGGATTAGATACACAGCTCAATAGACAGTATTACACAGGATATGATTAGATGCACAGCTCTGCAGACAGTATCACACATGAGAGGTTTAGATACACACTTCAGCAGACAGTATCACACAGAATAGGATTAGATACACAGTTCAGCAAACAGTATCACACAGGATAGGATTAGACACACAGCTCTGCAGACAGTATCAAACGGTACAGGATTAGATACACAGCTCTACAGACAGTATCACACATGAGAGGATTAGATACACACTTCAGAAGACAGTATCACACAGAATAGGATTAGACACACAGCTCTGCAGACAGTATCACACAAGCCCTATCACATACTGTACTGCACAGTCCTAGGCGCAACATCGTGAGCCGGAGCTACTGTACAGTACTGTTAAAGTTAAAGTCGTTAAAGTTGAAATCGCAATGCGATTAATTCAAGTTCTATAAATCGCATTGCGATTTAAACTTAGAGATTCTGCCGACTTTCCTGCTCATGGAGCGTCCCCATCACCATGGGAACAGCTCCATGCTAGAATGTACTGTCGGATTTGAGAAAGTTTAAATCGCAATGCGATTAATTCAAGTTCTATGAATTGCATTGTGATTTCAACTTAGAGCTTCTGCCGACTTCCGAACAGGAGGATGATGAAGTCGCAAGTAATGTAGATAATGATATCCTAGTTATTGGCCGTACACGAACGTCCTATAACTACGATGATATACTGTAATATTATAGTACCTCTATTGCAGAAAAGGGGGAAACTTAAGGAATTAGGGCAGCGCTGGCTGCTGCAGTTTACAGCCTACTCTCCCATGTACTGTAGTTCCAAGCAGGTCCCGGGTAGTTCCAAGCGCCATCTGGTGTTCACTCCGCAAAATTGCACCACCCAGCTCTTCAGGTTCACAAATGAAATTCGCTATCGTTATGCGCTGATGCGAGTCTGCAGGGAGCGCTAACGATGATACAACTTTAAGTTGGACATGAAGCTGGGTAAGGTGTTTTTTTTTGTTTTTTATGGTGCTCTGGTAGCAGGCACAGTTTCATTGCGCCCAGGGCCACGGCCTCTTCTTGCACCATCAGCATCATGCACAGGGCCATGGCCTCTGCTTGCACCATCAGCATCACACCCACTTCCCCCTCCCTTTTTGCTCATCTTCTTCATATTATTGGTTTTGTCTGTAGATGTGGCGCAGATTGTTTTACTGTCCGCTAAAGACATAGTTTTCTGATGCAGGACAGTACTGGTAACAGAAAAATACTGATTTTCGGCACTACACTAGCCCAGAGATAATGTAATTTTTCCAATACACACTGTATTGGCTTGCTGTAATGTACTGGATACAGAAAAATACAGAGTTTTGGCATTACACTAGTCCAGAGATAATGTAATTTTTACAATACACACTGTATTGGATTGCTGTAATGTGCTGGATACAGAAAAATACAGATTTTCGGCACTACACTAGCCCAGAGATAATGTAATTTTTACAATATACACTGTATTCGGATGTAGTTCTATATTGGATACAAATTTGTCCCAAATAAAATGTATTCTCTGCGGGAATACTGTATATACGGTTGCGGCCTAAACGCACACACAGATGTGCCCAAAACTAGTTAACTATGGCCAAAATATAAATTACTCTCTGCTGGTGTAATTAATATAACAGTTGCGGATTGAACGGACACACAGATGTGGCACAAGTTAGGTTAATTTCCCCAGAACCAATAATTTCTCTGATGGTGCAGTGTATGTCTCAGTTGCAGGCACACTGCAGTGAATAAGCCCCTTTTTAAAATATCTGCCCAACACACTGCTTAATGATGGCTTAAAAAGCGATTTTCAAGCCCTGCACTATCTGTCCCTTCCTGGTGACGCCTGTCCCTGATAGTGCTGAAGCAAACCCCTTCTTAAAATAAATAAAACATAAAAAAAATGCTGCCCTGCTGTCAAACACACACTATAGTCCTTAAAAGGACTGTTAGGTCTTTCAATAAGGTTTTTGGAGTGAAATCAGTAAGTTTAGAGCAAAACGCTATCTGTCCCTGCCTACTGTCTGCTCTCTCTGACGCGAAATGAGCCAAGCGTCGGACCTCAGCTCCTATATGAAATGGCATCTAGTGTACCGGCCAGCCAATCAGTGTAAGGTTTACATCTAACATGGCTATGGCCTTACACTGAGGGGAATTACTTACTTGGACCTTCATTGGCTGCTTAGAAGGCACCAAACGTGAGGGGAGGAGACTCGAGCAATGCGACGAATACACACGTTGCTCGGCCGAGTAAAGCCGAGCGCCGAGCATAATGATGCTCGAGCCGAACCAATACTCGGCCGAGCATGCTCGCTCATCACTAGTCACAAGAAAACATTCTCAGAATTGCTTGGATATGTAAAGGCATTCCAAAGTTATTAACACATAAGTGTGGGTTCACACTAACATTAGGGATTCCGTTATGGCTTTCTGTTATAACGGAAAATAACGGAATGCCCAGACAGAATGTAAAACGGAAGCCTTTAAAAGGCATTCCGTTTGCTTTCCGTCCTAATAGAAGTCTATGGAAAAGCATAACAGATCCGTCTGAGTCCCGTTATGCAAGACGGAAAACAAAGTCCTGTTGACAGGACTTTGTTTTCCGTCTTGCATAACGGGAACCAGATGGATACGTTTTGATTCCCATAGACTTCCATTAGGACGGAAAGCAAACAGAATGCCTTTTAAAGGCTTCCGTTTTGCATTCTGTCATAATACAAGTCTGTGTGCAGAAGAACGGATCCGTTCTTCCGACTTATGGATATCATTTTTTTCCGTTATAATCATGTTATAATTAGTGTTGAGCGCGAATATTCTAATTGCGAAATTTTATTGCGAATACCGCAACTTTGATAATTCGCGAATATTTAGAATATGATGCTATATATTCGCTAATTTGAATATTCGCCATTTTCCAATATCTGAAAAGCGAAAACATGACTTGTCCCTGCTTCCTTCTTGTGGGCCAATGAGTCATTGGGCCACAAGCAAGTTAAGCAGGAAGGAATCATGTTTTCATTGTAAATGGGAATCCATCAACCCAACTCTGACGTTAATTCTCAATGTGAGTATATGTTCGCATCGCGAATTAAACTTAGATCTGGGTTCCTAATGGTTGTTGCTAGAAGATGATTGAGAATTTAGCACTATATCCTCAATCTTCGTCAATTATAGCAATGCAACCGTTAGGAGCTCAACTCAAAGTTTAATTTGCGATGCGAACATATACTCCTAATGGTTGGTTGTACTTGCTACTTGCTGGAATATAATGAAGATTGTGAATATAGTGCTATATTCGTGAATTCGTTATAATCGTAATATTCTAGCAAGCCATTGCCAACCTTTAGGAACCCAGCTCTAAGTTGAATTCGCTATGTGAGTATTACAGGTTATATTAATCGCAATACGTATGACCTAGACCAGTGTTTCCCAACCAGTGTGCCTCCAGCTGTTGCAAAACTACAACTCCCAGCATGCCTGCACAGCCAAAGGCTGTCCAGGCATGCTGGGAGATGTAGTTTTGCAACAGCTGGAGGCACACTGGTTGGGAAACACTGACCTAGACGACCAAGACAAACCATCAAATGAACCTAATAGTATATTTCCCTTATGCGGTGCGATTCACGTGCATATGTAATTGCCAATTTTTTGCATGACATAAACTATCTTACATACAGAGGACAATTATAAATCAGTAATGAGAATTGTTACTGTGATGTATAATCTGCCTCTTCTTGTAGTAAACTGTATTTTACATAATGCGAAAAATCGGCAATCACCTATGCGCGTGAATCGCACCGCATAAGGGCAGTATGATATTGGGTTCATTCAATGGGTTGTCTTGGTTGGTCTACTCGAATAGACGAATATTACGAATATAGCACTACATTCGCTATTTTCTTTATCTTCGTCTATTCGACCCAGCAAGCTAACCTAATAGTATCCTGGCATTGTGCGATCCGATTCACGCAAATATGCAATTGCCGATTTTTCGCATGACGTAAAATACAGTTTCCTACATAAAGAGGCAAATTATACATCACAGTAACAATTTTCATTACTGATTTATAATTGTCCTCTGTATGTAAGATAGTTTGTGTCATGCGAAAATTCGGCAATTACATATGCGCGTGAATCGCACCGCACAAGGGCAGTATGATATTGTGTTCATTCAATGGATTATCTTGGTCTACTCGAATAGACGAATATTGCGAATATAGCAGTATATTCGCTATCTTCTCTATATTCAACCCAACAAGCTAACCTAATAGTATACTGCCCTTATGCGATCCGATTCACGCGCATATGTAATTGCCGAATTTTCGCATGACATAAAATACAGTAAAGAGGAAAATTATACATCAGTATTCAGTAATTTAGAATGCAATATTTGCATTTTTGTAACTGCGTAGGGGCATCAAGCTATTTTCATACAGGTTTTGTTTGTTAGAATTTTCGAATATGTAGAATATAGTGATACTGTATATTCTCCATGCAAATATTTTTTTTTTCTCTACAATGTATGAGGTGACTCATCATTATTATTTTCCCTCCCTTCTCCTAGCTTGAATAGCCAATGAGAAGGCTTTGTCACAACTTAGCAACATCCCTAGCAACCAATAGGAAACTAGACTACCCCTTCACTATATAAGTGACGACATCACCCAGCAGCCATTTTGTGGTGTTGGATTTGTTGGAGCTTGGAGCTGTGCTATTTTGTCTGCTGTGCGTTTTATATCATATTGATTTAATTTATAATATTCTAGTTAGTTAGTTTCAGGTAGTGATTAGGGAATTGTGTAGTTTAGTTTTATACCTGATAGGGTCGAAATAATTTGAGATAGTTTAGTAGTTTAGTAGAGTTAGGAGAAAAATATAGTTAGTGTTAGGGCCTAGTGTAGCAGATAGGGTTCAGTGCAGGGTTAAGTGTAGGGCATTGAGTTAGGTAGGTAGCTGTAATATATAATATAGATAGATAGATAGATAGATAGATAGATAGATAGATAGATAGATAGAGCTTGATAGTTTAGGTTAGGTATTAGGGCTACAGTTAGGGAATAGTAAAGTTTAGCTTTTTCAGGGCAGCGTGTAGTTTAGGTTAGTTACTAATATAGTATAGTGTAGGGTCTATCTGTCTGTTTTGTCTGTCAGTTAGTGTCCGTCCAGTTAGTGTATTATTTTTTTTTTTTTTTTCCATTATTTGTTAATTTTAAAAAGTGTTTTAGTCTAAGTTAGTGTCTGTGTTAAGTTTAAGGAAAAAAAATAAAAATTTGAAGTTTTATATGTTCTTTGTTTAGTCTAGTTCTGTCTGTCCTCCGTTAAAAAAAACTTTTTTTTTTTTGTCTGTGTGTCAGTGTCTGTCTTAGGTTTAAAAACAATAAAAACTACAAAAAAAAGTTTATAGGTTTACGTGTTTAGTGTAGTTTTTTCTGTCTTACGTTAAAAAAAAACTATCTTGTAGTCTCTGTGTGTCAGTTACTGTTTGTGTTAGGTTAAAAAAAGAGTTTAAGTTTTAAGTGTTTGTCATTTAGTGTAGTTTTGTTAGTCGTCCGTTAAAAAAAAAAAAAGTTTTTTAGTCTCTGTGTCAGTTAGTGTCTGTCTTAGGTAAAAAAAAAAAAAAAAGTTTTAAAGTTTTACGTTTTTTGTGTTTAGTGTAGTTTTGTCAGTCCTCCGTTAAAAAAAAAAAAAAAGTTTTTTTGTCTCTGTGTCTGTTAGTTTAGTCTTAGGTTTGATAGCTTTACGTGTTTAGTGTCGTGTGTTACAGTTTTCGTCCTTTCATTTTACACCCATCATCCCCACCCCAATAAAGTTTTCCCCTAATCCCCAGTATGAGTGTACCGGGCCGTGCAGGCAGTCGTGGGCGTGGTCGGGGTAACAGGGGAGTTGGTTCCCGCGCTGGACCACTCCTAGCACGGGGCCGCTCATCAAGCCACGGACAGGCAGGCGCAGGTGGCAGGGGTATACAAATTTTAGTTGAAAAGTCCACTAAATAGCAGCAGCACAGTTCCACAGGAATAGGTCAGCTTCCTATGGATATAGTTCACAAAATAGGGGATGGAACGAGCGCTTGCAAACGATCCTAGTTCTTGTATAAAAGCGTTGTCCACATCTACGTGTTTATACAGCATCCACCTCCGCGTCACAAGTCTGAGCGTCCTAATATCCTCACACTTCACAGATCGGTTCCTTCAATAAGCACCTTTACAGACGAAAAAACACCATAGCGTAGAACCATAGGGATAAGATAAGTATAGAAATTTATTATACTCACAAACATCCGATAATATGCACACATAAAATGCGGGTTTCGCCCGCGCTTCGTCTGGCAGGGGTGTCCGCCTGATCCGTGACTTTTTCACAAGTGGCAGCTGGCCCATAACTTCTCAGGATGCAGAGGCTGTCTTTGCTCTTGTGGCCGATTCGAGTGCCACGGAGTCCTCTGCCCCGGCTGCCAGCAACTGCAGCACACCGCCTCCTGTAGAACCAACCCCCAGCTCCCAAGAATAGTCCCCTCTCATGTTTGAAGAGTTTGAGACTGAGAGGGACATTTTGGGGGAGGCAATGCAGGAGGCGGAAATACTGTTCAGCCCTGAGGATGGGCAGGACCTGTTGGAAGGGATTGGGGATGAGGAGCAGGAGGGGCCTATAAATCCCCCTATGAAATCCCTTCCAACTGGTGCAGGTGGTGTTAGCCACACAACCCCTGCACCTATTCAGACCCAGGCGCCAGCAAGGGGACAGCGGAGCCCGGTCAGGGGCTCCATGTCAGCTGTTCCCGTCAGTCCACCACAGGTTGGCCTTGGGTCTGACATATCAGGGGGTGAAGAGGAGGGTGACCCCGAATGGGTGCCACCTCCTTTGTCAGGTGACGGCAGCACCGATGAAGGTAGGCACCCGAGGCAAATGGTGCGCTAGGTCACCAGGGAGCCCAGTGTCAGGAGCTCCACTGGTAATGGCAGCAGGAGTAGGCAGCAGCAGCCAGCTCCACCTGTGCGCACCGAGCCCGAACAGGCGCAAGCCAGCACCACTCCATCTGACAGGAGGTCTGTGCGGAAGTCGCCTGTTTGGGCTTACTTCACCCTGGCAGCAGATGATGTCACAGTTGGCATTTGTAAGCTGTGCAATGCCAGGGTGAGGAGAGGGAGATCTATGGCTCGGCTGGGTACCACGGCCCTCAACCAGCACATCCGAGTCAACCACTGGCGGGAGTGGGAACAGATGCGGGGTGGTCAAAGCAGCAGTGCCACCAGCAGTGTGCGGGAGACAGCAGCTCCTGCCACTGTACGGCAGCCACCCCAACCCGTTCCACCAACTCATTCCCACTCCCCCGCTCCCTCTAATAGAGGTACTGGTACCGGCAGCCATACCTCTGCCTCCACTGCACCCTCCTCTGCCGTCCGGCGCCAGCCATCTATTGCAGATGCTTTTGAAAGCACCGCGCCCTACGCCCCCGGGGACCGTCGCGTGCGTTCACTCAATGGGCTCCTGGCAAGGGTTATCGCCCAACATCTGCTGCCTTACAATCTGGTGGATAGCAATCCATTTAGGCAGATGTTGGAGCAGGCCCAACCCAGATGGCGTGTCCCCAGCCACCATTACTTTGCCAGGTCCGGCGTCCCTGCCCTTCACCAGCACATTGTGCGGAATGTATCCCTGTCGCTGGATCATTCTGTCAGCGACAGGGTGCATCTCAAAATGGATGCCTGGACCAGCAGGCATGGGCAGGGACGCTATATATGCTTCACAGCCCATTGGGTGTCCCTCCGAGGCGCCGGGGAGGGATTGGCGGCATCTGATTTTGTGGTGCCGCCCCGGGGTGTCCAGGGGAGAACTGCTGCTCTCCCGCAAGCCACTGTCTCCACAGCTGCTGAGCCCCCCAGCAAGTGTCCCCGTTGCTACGCAAGTGTGGGGCACGTCCGCTGCCAGGCCGTGCTCCAGCTTGTGAGCTTAGGGGACTGGAGACACACTGGACCTGATGTTCTGTCCGCACAACAGGCTCAGGTTCAGAAGTGGCTGACACCCCGAAGGCTCCAAGCAGGTATGGTTGTCTGTGACAACGGCAGCAACCTACTCGCCGCCCTTCATGCTGGCAGTCTGACCCACGTGCCCTGCATGGCACATGTCCTCAACCTAGTGGTACAGAAGTTCCTTTGTACGTACCCAGGGTTGAGTGACATTGTGCTGAGGGTACGTAGGATTGCCAGCCACTTCAGACGCTCCCCAACTGCCGCCTCGTCCCTGTCACAGGCTGATTGTGGAGAGTGTGACGCGGTGGAACTCCACCCTCCACATGCTGGAGAGGTTGTTGGAGCAGCGACGGGCGGTGAGGGAATACCTGCTGGACCTAGGCACTTCAGGGCCATCACACTCACTCCCCTACATCACCAATGCGGAGTGGGGGCAGATACAGCAGGTCTGCCACGTGCTGGCCCCATTCGAGCAGGCGACAAAGATGGTCAGCGGGGAGCATGTCGGTCTGAATGACGTGCTCCCCCTAGTGTTCCTGCTGGACAGGACACTAGATCGCCTGCTCGAAGCTGGGGAGAGTGCCTTGGTGGAGCAAGATGAGGCGGCCTTGCTCCACCAGGACCAGGCCCAGGACGAGGAGGAGGAGTAGGAGGAGGAATCAGTGTACGTCCAGGAGTCTGGGCCTGGTCAGGAGGGAGAGCCGGTGCTGGGGGCACCGTTAGTCCGGGGGTGGGGCATCTCCGACCGGGAGCATCAGCATGAGCAGCAGGAGGACCAAGAGGTCATGGTCCCGGGCAGTCGTGAAGAGTCACAGCGGGCTGTGCTCTTCCCCATGGCTGCCCATATGCTGCGATGCCTCAGGAGGGACCCCCGGATCAAAAATTTTAAGGAGAGGGAAGACATTTGGTTGGCCACCCTTTTAGACCCTCGCTGCAAGGGGAAACTGGAGCAGTTCATCCCAGCCAGCCGGAGGAAGGCCCGTCTCGAAAAATTGCGGGCCTGTCTTATCCACCGGCTGGAAGAGGCAAACCCTCGGCCTCAAGCTCCAGTTCTCCCCGCCCCTCTCACCCAGCAGGCGGCTGGCGCCAGCAGCACCAGCCGAGCAGGTGACCTGGGTAAGATGAGGCTCTTCTACCAGTCTGCGCGACCCAGTACCAGCAGCAGCAGCATCAGTCACCACCAGCGGCTGGCCCGCATGGTGGCAGACTACATGGGGTCGGTCGGTGCTTCTGACAGCATGACCACCGACGACCCCATGGAGTACTGGGTTGCCAGGCTGGACACCTGCCGTGAGCTCTCTCAGTATGCGCTGGAGTTACTATCTTGCCCCCCCTCCAGCGTACTGTCTGAGCGGGCATTCAGCGAGGCAGGTGGGGTGGTCACGGACAAGCGGACCCGTCTGTCCACAGACTTTGTGGACAGACTCACATTCATTAAGATGAATGAGTCCTGGATCGGCAGTGACTTTATGGCCCCCGCTGTCAGTTCAGGGCGCTGAAGGGTCCCTTGTCCATTCCTCTCCTTTGCTCTCCCTCCTAAACTTCGTTGTTTTTTAATTGTTCCCTCTTTTTTTAACTTTATATGAATTACTTTTTTTATTTATTTATTGATATTTTTTGATCGATATTTTTTGTCTAGTTTGTATCATGTATATATTAATTTAATTTTTTAATTATGAATTTGTTTTGAACATGTTGAGTTACATTTGGGCCTTTAAACATAATGTCTGCTGCTGCCTGTGCTGCTGAATTTGGCCATGCTACTTGTGGCCATGATAATAGACCACTTCTGAAATCCTGGTTGGGAACTGAGAACATGACCTAGCAGCCAATCCTTTACAGCTTTACAGTTTAAACACTCCCCTACGAAATTCTCCCCTCTGCCTGTGATACAATTACCTTACACAATGGGTTGATGTAATTATCACAGGCAGGAGAATACATAGTTTTAAACAATGTCTTCTGTCCTGGAGACAACAGAGGAGTCATTCAATTATCTCTCAGGACAAAGGGAAATCGCCAATACACATGTGGGGACAATAGGACAGACATCACTATTTAATACACAATGTCCCACCCTTTACAGTACACACAGACATTTAACATATCCCCAGATGGCTTGGATCTGAGCGCTCAATATATCCAAAAAGCTCTCAGATGCCACAAACACAGTCAAATCACCATGTGGTTTAATTTTAGCATGGGCTGATGAGAGGGGCCATAATCCTGGGTCAAGATCAAGAAGCTGGCAACAAGGCTCCTCAAGCACCCATTGGCCAGGTTGGTTCCGCCACACTGCCGTTGATCCCACTGCCGTTGATGCTGCTGCATGTCATGAAAACTTTGACTTACATTTGATCCTTTTAACATAACGTCTGCTGCTGCCTGTGAAGCCGAATCGGGCCAAGCTAGATGTTGCCCTGATAATACACCACTCCCTAAATCCTGCCGTTGATGCTGCTGCATGTCATGAAAATTTTGACTTACATTTGATCCTTTAAACATAACGTCTGCTGCTGCCTGAGAAGCCGAATCGGGCCTAGCTACATGTTGCCCTGATAATACACCACTCCCTAAATCCTGCCGTTGATGCTGCTGCATGTCATGAAAATTTTGACTTACATTTGATCCTTTAAACATAACGTCTGCTGCTGCCTGTGAAGCCGAATCGGGCCAAGCTAGATGTTGCCCTGATAATACACCACTCCCTAAATCCTGCCGTTGATGCTGCTGTATGTCATGAAAATTTTGAGTGACATTTGATCGCACAAGGAATAAAGGAGTCCAGACCTTCACACTTTTTTTAAAATAAAATTTCGATTGGGTTATTTAATTTTGTATTATAAGTGTGTGCTTACCTGCCAGTGCCTGACGTTATTCTGCCTAGTTACAAATGGAAACTTATGAGTCAGCATTCTAGTACTGTGTTAACTCTAGATGCTGTATGTCCTGATCGTGCGTAGACAACCATTATGGACCTGATTTTATCTTTTGCACTTTAACAAGTATAGAATTATGAATTCTCTTAACCTGGTTTGCATGTTTCGTATTCTCGCATGTGCTCAGCTTATTTATGTATTGTCAATATTTCGACATAAAAATATTTATTTAAATAATCTTTTTAAAAAGACATTTTCTCTAGCGTTGTTTGGCTTCATTCACAAAATGAAATGATTTCACTTTATTTTATTATTTTTTATTTTAAATTAAGTTTGGTTTGGGGTGGCTATGTTGTGGTTTACGCTGTAGCACAGTGTGGACCGCATGTGGCTTTCCCTTGTCAAAAGGTCTTGTGCAGTTGGCATTGTACAGGACTGATTGATGAACCTACGAAAATTTATATATATATTTTTTTTGTTGTTGTCACACGGATTTAGGATCCAACACGGTGTTGTCTGTCGTTCTGGGAGGGATGGCTGACTTCCGTGTTGACCCATCTACATGGTTGGGTGTGACTGGCGTTATACTCATCCGTGTGGAAATCCGGTTTTGTGAATGGAGCCGTGTAGCAACATGTAAATATGTATATGTACTTTTCTTGTTTATGTCATTTATTGGCAATTATGTAATGAGGATTTGCACATGCTAATTATATATAACCACTGCTTTAAGATTTTAAGTATAAACTGTGTACTATATGATGTTCTTGGAGACATGTCACCGGTTAGAGAATTCATATAATCATAGTCATGTAATCAATCATACGTTTCTATGTGTACGGCGGAAGCAATGCTACAACATGCAAATTATTAAAAAATTGGACGCTATCGAAGAACCATGCTGGTTAGTTCTTACCCCTACCATTTTATTGTTCCAATATTGTTCCTTCTTTTTGTTTTATAGTTCTGATAACAAGATTTGATTGTAAAGAAATTTTTTGAATTTGTAAAAGTTTATAATTTTGCTAATTTGATAAATCAAACAAGGTTTTTGTAGGTATTATTACTCTGTTCAAGTTTTGTATTTTAGTAGTTAATTGTTTGATGAAAAAATACATTTATTATTCACGATAATTTGAAATTTATGTTACTACATAAAATAATTTAGTTACTAGGAAAATTAACCAAAAAATTTATTTTGAATGTAACTCTAGACTATTAGAATGCTTTGCTTTGTACTTAATATTTAATACACAACCATTACCAATGACTACTACTATCGTGATCCATTTGAGTTATGTGTAGGCCTCATACTACCCTATTTCTATATACCTGCAGATGCTGTACGTCAGGATACTGATTAGTTTGGGAATGTACTTTAGGGGCCTTTACTAAAAAAAAAATGTTTAACCATTATAGTGAAAACTTTAAAGTTTTTTAATTTAAAAAAAAAATAAAACAAACAATATAATTACAAAAAAATAAAATAAAACAATTGCACAAATCTTAATAGGGCAATGCCCTCATAGCTTGAACCATATTTTTTAGATCCCCCACGTCCTTGGCATGCTTCTCCTCCATTTCTCTCATGCCATTTGAGAACTGGAGCTTCATCTCCCGCATCTTCCGGAGATGTTGCTCCCGGTAGGCCTTCATCCCAGCCTGGTGCTCCCTCTCCATCTTCCTTATTTTTAGGTCCATTTGTTTTAATACTGTAAAAAAATAAAAACAATAAATAAAATAAACGGTGTCGTTTCTGAAGAAACCACATGATGTTGGCTTAAAATCTGATTGGCTGTTGGTGGCTCCACCCACTTTTTTGAATTTTAATCCCAGTCCTCCACTGACCAACTTTGTAAAGTTTGAAGACTGTGACAATAAAAGTCTAAGAGCAGCGGCAGTTTGATTTCCCACCTTTAAACAAATGCCTGAAATTTGATTGGGCAGTGTAGACTCCACCCACTTTTTTATAAATTTTAATCCCAGTCACCTAGTAACCCACAGTGCCAAGTTTGGGGACCCTGGCTTAAATACCGTGGGAATGACAGCTTTTTAACGTTTTCACACTGAAGTCAACAGTGAAAATTTGTTTGGTTGTTTGTGGCTCTGCCCACTTTTTAATGTCCCCCAAATTTGACACAACTTTTCAGGATGACCCCATGAATAAGTGACACAAGTTTGGTGACTTTAACTTGAAAGCTGAAGGAGTGACAAAACTTAATAGTTTTCCTATGAAAGTCGATTGGACAAAATGGGGTCTCCGAGGGGGCCGCTCCAAGGGCCCGGACGGTGGGATCGGTTAACAAAGCACAAGCAAAGTTTGTTAATTGTACTCCTAAAACTGTGGGAGGAGTAGCATATAGAAAATTGCTAAATTTTCATTGGCCAATGGTATCTCCGCCCACTTTGGGGTGCCCCCCCCAAAAAAATATACCCGTTTATTTGGGTTGACACCAACAATATCTGGTCCGAGTTTGGGGAATAATCATGGCTGCTCGGTATGTCTCAATGGGAATGTGGGAATGTATGCCTCGGTGAATCAGTATGCCTGTAACAATAGGTTTCAGGGAGGTTTTCTTTAGAAATTATTTGGGGCCTGGGTTTTAATAGTCAGAGACATTGGATGGGACAGGTCACACCCGTACTACATCTTGCGGTTTTCATAACATTGTGGTTAAAAAGGCTGGTAAAGTACAGTGTGGATAAGCGATCGGAACGTAGAACAATCCTAGAGGGGAACCAGACCTCTGGAAGACTGTAAAGAGTGTTGAGATAGTACTTCTTTGTTATCCCGCTTGTACCGAACTGTAAGTGTGGGACTATAGGTTATCCGATATGTGTGGGCTGAAGAAAGATTATTAGTAAAGCTTTAACAAGCCTATTGTTTGCTCCAAAAAAGTGTGTCTATGGTGAAGACTAAACTGACACGTGTGTGTGTGAACAGTGAGTGAGTGAAAACAGCCACAGCACATACTTACTCTCCTTGAGGGGGGTAGTGATGAGCTCCTCTTCTTCTTCCTCCTCCTCCTCCTCCTCCTCGTCCCCGTTATCAGCCACTTGAGGGGGTGAGATGGGTTGGGGTGAAGGTCCACCCTCCACTGACTCCTCTGGGGGGGCTAGGGGCATGAAGTTGCCCAGAGGGTCCGGCCTCCTCCTCCTCTGACGCAGATACCTCCCACACCTGCTGTCTGGGAGGCCTCCGCCTGACTGCAGGCAAAGGAACACCTATAATAACAAATTTTACTACTTTTAGAAAAAAATCTAATAACAAAAATGTACAGATGCTTTACATTACTTTTGTATCTTTATTCCAACACTCAGTAATCATTATACCTGGGCATTTTTCGTCCCGTATTTCGCGGATTCTTTCCGCGTGCCTCCTCTTTAAATCTGACCATTTTTTAAAAATGGCCAGACGTTTATGCTGGCTGTTGTAGTCAGTCCACAGCTCATAGCCGAGCCTGCGCACAATGGCGTTCTTCTATGCATGGGAGCGGGTCAGGTCGTAGCCCTTCTCCAACATGCGCTGCAGTATAAAAAAAAGCATATAATCAGATTTTATAACGGTAACTTTAAATCTAATATTTCACTTTCAAACACTAATAATTTTTGGTTTGGTGGTTGAGATGATGAATAAATGTTGGTGACTATGGCTAAGGCAGCGCATGGCGAGAGGTTCCCCGGGCTTAAACTATGACATGCAGATCTTTCAGTTAGACTGTCTCTCGCCATGCGCTGCATTGCTGCTGCCGTACCGCCGCCCCCCAGAACCATTATAGTCAATAGGGACGAAGCGTGGGAGAACTAGCGGCAGTACACATCCGACAGGCTGTTCATCCCCCTGGAATAGTCAGACGTACTTCCCTGCCGCTAATGTGAAAGTCGCCTAATCTTATTTTTTTTAAATTTGGGATTGTGTTGAAATTGCTTGTGTGTGTAGTATGAGATATTGGATATTGGCCATCTGAGGAGAGATGTACCCGTCTAGTGAAGTGACGGTACGGGGTGTAAGGCTGGTTCGCCTCCCCGTGGTGCACCCTGGGTAACGCTGAATGAACCAGCAAATACTGAATGTCAAACATTACTTCTCCTGCCAACGGGACACTTATTAGAATCTATATACTAGGCTACTAGGCATCCTCAAACTATGGCCCTCCAGGAAACTGCGGCCCTCCAGCAAACTTCGGCCCTCCAGCTTTTTCCAAACTAAAAATCACATCATTCCATGACATCCTACAGCTATCATCCTATAGAGGGGCATCATGGGAGTTGTAGTTTTGCAACAGCTGGAGGGCCACAGTTTGAGAATGCCTGCTATAGACTGTGTATGTGTGTGTGTGTTGGGGGGGGGGGGTCAGAGGTGGTGTGGGTTTGAGGGGGGGTCTGGTGGTATGTAGTAGTGGGAATATTGTGTGAGGCGGAAGATTAGATGTGCAATGTGAATCATATATAGATATATCTGCTATCCTTTTTTTTTTTAACCATTAGAAAACGTGGTGTGGTGTTAAACAAGCAGGATATGCTCGAACCCACATGAGGTTGTGCATATGTATATAGGGGAGAACATCCTGCACTTGTAGTCCGTTGCTGATGGCGATCAACAGCAAAAAATGCATACAATGGAAGATGCCAGCAACGGACTACAAGTACCACAATAACCATCCTACATACGATAACGATAATGTGGAGAACAATCAAAAACATAACCATAGCAAAGACTGGCTGGCATCTTCCACTGTATGTATTTTTTTGCTGTTGCTTGCCATCAGCAACGGATTTCCGGCATCAGGATCCCCTGGGCACCTGCAGAAGGCAGGTCCCGATGCCATGCAAGGCATTGGGCAGCCTCTGCACGGCATCAGTCTGCCTTCTCACACATCGCGTCCCCGTCACAGCAGCACGGGGACCCGATGCGCTCGTTCACTAACCGCAAAACACTTCTATGTTGCGGTCAGCGCTGACCGCGACATAGAAGGGTTTAATCCGCCAGCATCGCTGTAAACAGTGATGCCGGCGGATACAGCAGGGGCCTGGCTATCAGGGACTGCCATACCCCTGCACCCGCCCGATCATCTCGCCGTGCATGCACAGCGTTTTGCGTTAAGGGGTTAATGACAGTGAACTCCACAATGCCTGCCCCTTTAATAGTGGCCCCTGCCCCCCATGCATGTAGCAGTGTAGTTTTGTCGTCATACATGATATAAATGAACATTTAAGGACCTGAAAACTATTGAAACCTGTGATCACTTGTTATGGCAACCTGGGGACATGCCAGCTTCTATTGGCTGATAAGGGACATGTGACGTGTGGATGGCAGTTGGGGGCTTGTTTTTGCTAATGCAGGTCATTTTTGGGGGAATATCTCAGAAATAATACGTCCTAAAGAGCTGAGCCCCGGTCTAAAACCTTCCCAGACACCTGTCTGCCAAACTTAGTGAAGATCGGTCCAGTCGTTTGGTCGGCCATAAATAACAGACAGACAGAAACTCATTTTTATATATATAAGAGATTAGTAGATATTAATGATTTGGGGCAATAAGTATTGTTTTTGAATGCCAACAATGCTTGTTTCCACAAATCATTTATATGTATGAAGCTGAACACTTCTAAGTAAGTATTCTGATTGTTGAAAAAAAATTATGGTAATTTTTTTCGCAATGCGCATCCAACTTAGAGTATTCGTTCATGTTTGCAAGCCAGTAGGAGATATGCCTTTTTATAAGAAGTTCAATTTGCGTTATGCGATTAAAATATTCGCATATCAGCGCGATTAGTTTAATAATGGCGTAATATATTCATCCGAATATTCGCGATATATCGAGAATTCGAATATGGCACCTCCCGCTCATCACTAGTTATAATGGAAAGCGATAATGTAATCCCTAACGCTAGTGTGAACCCACCCTAAATTGATACATGTCAGATTTGCAAAAAACTGGCTCAGTATTAAAGTGTTTAAATTTAACATACTGAAACAGAAGCTTTGCCCTTTAATTAATCATGTTTGGGGAGAGAGATTGTTAAAATATTCAGGTGTTATCCTACCCCCTAGTTACTTATTATTCTATCAGGTAAATTTTCCACCCTTAGGGCTCATACACACGAACATATTTTCTTTCCGTGTCCATTCCATCTTTTTTTGCGGACCATATTCGGAACCATTCATTTTTATGGGTCCACAAAAAAAAAAAAAGCAGCGGAAGTTACTCCGTGGACATTACGTTTCTGTATGTCCGTTCCACAAAAAAATAGAACATGCCCTATTATTGTCTGCATTACGGACAAGGTTAGTACTGTTCTATTAGGTGCCAGCTGTTCCGTTCTGCAAAATACTGAATGCTAACGAACGTCAGTCTTTTTTGAGGATCCATTTTCGGCGGACAACAAAATACATATGGTTTTGTGCATGAGCCCTTAAAGTGTACCTTACCTTTTGAACAATTTTATTAAAAACTATTCTAATTGGCATAAAATTAATTTTTTTTTCCACTATATTTTTTCAGTATTTTCCTTTTTGTATAGTACATTGGTACAGGGACTCCTGCACCAGTGTGCTATGCAGAGCTTTTAGTAGAGCGAGTGAGCCCAGACAGGACCTCTGCATAGCACATTTCTCTTCTTGACTTGGATGTGCTATGCCCGACTTCAGCAGAACACAGTGACACAGACAAGAGCAGCAATTATAATTAGAGAATTTAGAAAACTCTACCAATCTGAATCCCTATTTCTATTCTGTCAGCGCTACAGCGGAACTTCGGCCTTCCTGCTCACCGCCTAATATGCGACGTGCCCACCCGGTGGAACTCCACCTTGCACATGCTGGAGAGACTGTGCGAGCAGCAGCAGGCCATAGTGGAGTTTCAGCTGCAGCACGCACGGGTCAGTCGCACTGCGGAACAGCACCACTTCACCACCAATGATTGGGCCTCCATGCGAGACCTGTGTGCCCTGTTGTGCTGTTTAGAGTACGCCACCAACATGGCCAGTGGCGATGCCACTGTTATCAGCGTGACAATACCAATTCTATGTCTCCTAGAGAAAACGCTTAGGGCGATGATGGAAGAGGAGGTGGGCCAGGGCCAGGAGGGGGAGGAGGAGGATGACGGGTCGTTTTTAGCACTTTCAGGCCAGTCTGTTAGAAGTGGCTCAGAGGGAGGTTTTTTGCAACAGCAGAGGGCAAGTACAAATGTGAGGCCTAACTCACTGAAAGTGGCCTTGTCATGTGCTGGGTGATATAAATGTGATACAAGTGCCATCTGACATGGTTGAAGCTATCAAATTAACTAAAGGTGGCCGACTCCTGTAGTGGGTGATCAGTAAAACTGATGCTTGTGCTATCTGACCTGTCTCCTCTGTCTCGTTGCTAAGGCCTAACTCACTGAAAGTGGCCTTGTCATGTGCTCGGTGATATAAATGTTATACTTGTGCCATCTGACATGATGGCCTACTCCTGTGGTGGGTGATCTAAATGCCTGATTCTCTGCTGTGAAAACCTCTCTCCTCTGTCTGGGTGCAGGGGTCAAAGTCTCTCAAAGTCGCCTTCTCCTGTGCTGGGTGATATAAATGTTATACTTGTGCCATCTGACATGGTTGCCGGGGTACCATTAAATGATGGCCTACTCCTGTGGTGGGTGATCTAAATGCCTGATTCTCTGCTGTGAAACCTCTCTCCTCCGTCTGGGTGCAGGGGTCAAAGTCTCTCAAAGTCGCCTTCTCCTTTGCTGGGTGATGTAAAACTGATGCTTGTGCCATCTGACATGGTTGCCGGGGTCCCATTAAATGATGGCCTACTCCTGTGGTGGGTGATCTAAATGCCTGATTCTCTGCTGTGAAACCTCTCTCCTCCGTCTGGGTGCAGGGGTCAAAGTCTCTAAAAGTGGCCTTCTCTTGTGCTGGGTGATGTAAAACTGATGCTTGTACCATATGACATGGGTGCAGGGGTCAAATTAACTAAATGGTGGCCTACTCCTGTGGTGGGTGATATGATGCCTGAATATGTGCTGTGGTGCCTCTCTCCTCTTTCTGGGTGCAGGGGTCAAAGTAACTAAAAGTGGCCTTCTCCTGTGCTGGATGGTATAAATGTAATGCTTGTGCTATCTGACATGTCTCCTCTGTCTGGGTGCTAAGGCCTACGTCACTGAAAGTGGCCTTCTCCTGTGGTGGTTGATATGATGCCAGATTCTCTGCTGTGGGACCTCTCTCCTTTGTCTGGATGCTGGGGTCGAAATAATAGTAGCGACCTTCTCCATTGGTGGGTGATTTGAAGCCTGATTCTGTGCTATGGGACCTAACTCCAATTAATATTGGTTAATTTTTATTTATTTTATGTTAAGTCATCATTTCCCTATCTACATTTGTTTGCAGGGGATTTACCTACATTTTGCTGCCTTTTGCAGCCCTCTAGCCCTTTCCGGGAGTCTTTTACAGCCTTTTTAGTGCCCAAAAGTTCGGGTCCCCATTGACTTCTATGGGGTTCGGGTTCGGGATGCAGTTCGGGTTGAGTTCGGATCACGAACCCGGACATTTTCCGGAAGTTCGGCCGAACCTCTCAAACCCGAACATCCAGGTGTTCGCTCAACTCTAGCGGTGATGACTCAAGAAGTCCACCTCCAAGTTCTCTGTCCCCTTCAGATGGACAGCAGAAAGAGAAGAGAGAAAATCTTCTGCTAGGCTGAAAATTTGATATGTCAGTGACATGAGGCCCGGTGCTCTGGTACCCCCCCTGCTTGTTGATATAGGCAACTGCTGTCATGTTGTCTGAATAGACTCTCACATCCCGACCTTTCAGAAGAGGAAGGGATCGGGACAAGGCCAGACTGATGGCCTTCAGCTCTCTAAAATTCTGGGATTGAGCCCTGGTATCCGGGTCCCAGTTCCCCTGAAAGAATTGGTCGCTCAAATGGGCTCCCCAACCTGAAGGGCTGGCATCCGTAGTTATACACAGTGGAACCTCCCTTTTCCAAGGAACCCCTTTTTGAAGGTTCTGAAGATTCAACCACCACTCCAGGGAGAGTAAGGTCTGAGGGGAGAGTTGAAACTCCTGATCCAAAGAAGGAAGGGATCTGTCCCATACTTTGAGGATCTGGATCTGCAACTGCCTTGAGTGAAGCTGGGCCCACTCTACCCCTGGAATGGCAGCAGTCATCTGACCCAAAACAGACATAGCTTTTCTCAGGGAGACAACCCTTAGTGTCCGGAGGAGCTGAACCTCCTCTATTAGCTGATGGGCCTTGTGTTCGGGCAGACGGCACATCTGAGAAATTGAGTCCAGGATCATACCCAGAAATTTGCAAGTCTGGCTGGGGATCAGGGAGGATTTTTCTATATTTATGTCCCATCCCAGCTTCTGAATTATTTCCTTGAACCAACCTATCTGCCCCAGCAAGGTCTGACGGTCCCTGGCTAGTAGAAGGAAATCGTCTAGATAGGGTATGATTAGCATGTCCTTTTCTCTCACATGGGCCATCATTTCTGAGACTATCTTTGTAAAGACTCTCGTGCTTGGGAGAGACCAAATGGAAGGGCCTGGAACTGAGCATGTAGAACCTCCTCCCCCATGTGAACGGCTATTCTGAGGAACCTCTGGTGCATGGGATGGATGGGCATGTGATAATAAGTATCCCTCAGATCCAATGTGGCCATAAAACATCCTGGGAGGAGATGATTTACCGCCGATCTCAGGGATTCCACCGGAAATTTCTCGTACACAAGAAAACGATTCAGAAACTTCAAATTTATTATTGCACAAAAGGTTCCATTTGGTTTCTTCACCAAAAACGTGGAGTAAAACCATTTTTCTCTTCTACTCTGGGAACCTGAATTAACACATTCTTCTTCAATAGGGACTGAACCTCTGACACAATAGCTCCCGGTTTTTGCGGGTCTGATCGCAAATCTGTCACTACAAATCTTTCCCCAGGTGGCCCTAGGAATTTAAATTTTAGGCCCTCTCTTATAACCGACAGAATCCATTTACTGTTTGAAATTTTCTGCCATTCCTCTGAAAAATGTGACAGGCGACCCCCCACTGGAAGCATGGCATCATTGGGGCTTTTTCTTAGAGGCCTCTGCACGGGAAAAAAGGAACCCCTTGTTTCTACGGCCAGAATCGGGAAACCTGTTGGATTTCTCCCTACCTCTAATGGAATCCCTATTAAACCTGCAGCGGATAGATTTCTTGGGGGAATGACTGGTTGACGGGAACCCCTTCTTATCATCTGAGGTCTTCACAAGAAGGTAATCTAGAACAGGCCCAAACAAAAATTCCCCCTGGCAGGGAATACCACAAATCTTGGATTTGGACGCGGCATCTCCATTCCAGCCTTTTAGCCAAACAGCTCTGCGTGCTGAATTAGAGAGAGCTGACGATTTAGCTGACAATCTAAGGGAATCTGCTGAGGCGTCCGCCAAAAAATCCAAAGCACTATAGAAGGTGGGAAAGGAGGATAGTAACTGTTCGCTAGGGGACCCCCCCTCTAATATGCTCCTCTAACTCCTTCATCCATGCCTTGAGGGACCTAGCTACTGAAGTAGCAGCAATAGCTGGCTTAAAGGATGCCGCCGAGGCTTCCCAACATTTCTTCAGATAAATATCGGCCCTTCTGTCCATGGGGTCCTTTAAGGAGCCCAAATCATCAAAGGGTAGAGCCGACTTTCTAGTCATTTTGGCCACCGGAGCGTCTAACTTGGCGGCTCTAACCCAAGGGGCTGACACTCCCTCGTCAAATGGGTATTTTCGTTTGACAGTAGATGGAATAAAACATTTTCTGTCAGGCTTATCCCATTCTCTTTTGATTGTAGCTTGTAAGTTCCCATGTACGTCAAAGACTCTTTTCTTTCTGGGACCTAACCCCTCAAACAGAGTCCCGCACAGAAACAGGTGGCTTTGGATCCTCCAGCCCCATGGTAGCTCTCACTAACATCAGTAGGGAGTTAACATTATCTGGATGAAAAAGATGAGCCGCCGGATGAAAAACCACTCTCCCTCCTCTTCCAAACCGGATAGCATCTTACTCTCACTAGAGGGGGAATAAGCAGTAGAAGCCATGGCAGATGAACTGGGGCGACTCTTTAACAATCCGCCAACAGACTCTTTAATCTCCTCCCAGATTAGCTGCTTAATATTGCCCATTAGGGATGGTGCCTCCTCCTCCAGAAATTTGCTCACACAATTCTGGCAAGCAGGCTTAGGCCAAGTAGAGGGAAGCTTCTTTCTACACAAGGCACAAACTTTACTTTTTGAGCTGGAGCTCTTCTTGGAATCCTTAGGGACCTAAAGAAGATGACTCCCATGAGCAGGCACAACAAACTTAAAGTAAGGGGATCACCCCTCTTACCCCACCAGGTACTGGCTTCTCAATGCTGGCGTCAGTGGTATCGGTGCACTGTGGCTGCTCCATGCTCGCATGCAGGGTAGCAAAAATGGAGAATGCTGCTAGCCTCTTCTACGGCTCAGCAGGGAGCTGGCTGGGCATTTCAGTTCCGGCGAGCACCACCGGCTCCTTCCAATTCCGGCTTGCGTCATTCCCCCTACCGTTGCACCGGAAATACATCACTGCGCTGCCACGTGTGGTCCGACCTGCGGCCTAGCCGGCTGGGCTTGCGGCACGGCCGCAGAGGCCCACAACATGCAGGGAAGGAGAGCCCCCCCCCCCTACACCTGAGGAGGAGCGGAGCGGGGGGAGGAGAAAGAGGCCCAGACTAGTGGTGGCTGCCACAGGAGACTAATACCGCACGGGATCAGCATGAGAAGTCCACAGAGTGGACCTATGGCATAGTGGTGAGGTGGAAGCAGCATAAGGAGATCACAGAGTGGCACAATGACAGGGTCTGGAGGTAGAAGCAGTATGAGGAGACCACAGAGCGGCACAATGACTGAGTCTGGAGGTGGCAGCAGCATCAGGATACCACAGAGAGGCAAGGTGACATAGTGTGGAGATGTCAGCCGCAGCACCAGGATACCACAAAGTGACCCGGTAACAAAGTGGGGCGGTGGGTGGCAATACCATTACCAGCTGACGAAGGTGGGTGAAAGAAGGAGCACTTGGCATCAGATGTGTGGCATCATGCAGATGACAGCATCAGAGTAGTAGCTGAGGCAGGTAGCCAGATGAAACCGGTCTCTTTTTTCAAGGAATGGGTGAGGTGGCATGGATGATCTATTCAGATGCATCAAGAATTGGTGGGTGAAAATCCTGGATGATCCACGCCTGATTCATCTTGACAAAATGTCAGTCTCTCCACATTTTGGGTGGACAGGCAAGTTCTCCTTGGGGTCACTATTGCCTCAGCCACACTAATCACCCACTCTGATGCCACACTTCGGGCCGAGCAGGACAGATTTTCCAGGGCAAACTCGGCCAGTTGCGGACAGAAATCCAGATTGGCTTCCCAGTAGTCCAGCGGATCTTCAATGTGGGTTGGCCGGGTGTTGTCCAAGTATGCCAGCACCTGCTTGTTCAGGTCCTGCTCAAGGTCTACCTGCTGCTTCTGTTGAGTAGTTTTTTCACTATGTGGGTGAAGAAAGCTACTAATCAGCGACTATAGACTCAGGCTGCTGCTGATGGAGCTGGTACAGCTCCTGCCACCCCACCCCTCCCCAGCAGCCATGGCAGTGGAACGTGAGTGCAGAGGGCCCCCCTGGTTAGAGATGGCCCGAACTATTCGCCGGCGAACAGTTCCCGGCGAACATAGCTTGTTCGCGTTCGCCTCTGCCGGGCGAACATATGCAATGTTCGGTCCGCCCCCTATACATCATCATTGAGCAAACTTTGACCCTGTACCTCACAGTCAGCAGACACATTCCAGCCAATCAGCAGCATACCCTCCCTCCCAGACCCTCCCACCTCCTGCACAGCATCCATTTTAGATTCATTCTGAAGCTGCAATCTTAGTGAAAAGAGGGAGAGTGTAATTGCTGCTGATTTAATGGGGAAATTGATAGCTAGGCTAGTGAATTCAGTGTCCACTCCAGTCCTGAAAGACTCATCTGATCTCTGCTGTAAGGACAGCGTCCTGACAGCACCCCAAAAAGCCCTTTTTAGGGCTGCAACATTAGTCTGCTTTTTTTTTCCTTTATATGCATATTGCAGTTGCATGGCCTGCCTGTGTGTGAGGAGCTGCAGGCCCACAGACTGTAGTGTGCCCACTGCCAGTGCCCACCCCTGTCATCCCGTGTGGTACAGGACTTTGCATCAAAAAAAGGCATTTAATTTTTACACTTTAATCTAAGGTTAGTTGCCTGCCAGTGTGTGTCAGGCTGACTTCCACTGACTGTAGTGTGCCCACTGCCAGTGCCCACTACTCATACCGGCTGGCACAGGACTTTGCATCAAAATAGGCATTTAATTTTTACACTTTAGTGTAATTTCAGCTGCTTGCCTGCTGCTAGTGTGTGTCAGGCCGATTTCCACTGACTGTAGTGTGCCCACTGCCAGTGCCCACCCCTGTCATCCCGTGTGGCACAGGACTTTGCATCAAAAAAAGGCATTTAATTTTTACACTTTAATCTAAGGTTAGTTGCCTGCCAGTGTGTGTCAGGCTGACTTCCACTGACTGTAGTGTGCCCACTGCCAGTGCCCACTACTCATACCGGCTGGCACAGGACTTTGCATAAAAAAAGGCATTTCATTTTTACACATTAGTCTAATTTCAGTTGCTTGCCTGCTGCCAGTGCGTGTCAGGCCCACTTCCACTGACTGTAGTGTGCCCACTGCCAGTGCCAACCACTGATACCGGGTGGCACAGTAGCTTGCCGATAAATAAGGCATTTCATTTTTACACATTAGTCTAATTTCAGTTGCTTGCCTCCTGCCAGTGTGTGTCAGGCCCACCTCCACAGACTGTAGTGTGCCCACTGCTAGTGCCAACCACTGATACCGGGTGGCACAGTAGCTTGACGATAAATAAGGCAATTAATTTTTACACATTAGTCTAATTTCAGTTGCTTGCCTGCTGCCAGTGTGTGTCAGGCCCACTTCCACAGACTGTAGTGTGCCCACTGCGAGTGCCCACCACTGATACAGGGTGGCACAGTACCACTTATCGAAAAAAAAATGACAGGCAGAGGCAGGCCACCCCGCAGGGGCCGTCGTGGTCGTGGTGCTGTGATTTCTACTGTCCCTGGAATAATGCCTAGTGTTCAGAGGCCATGTACCCTGAACCCGAAAAATTCTGAGGACGTAGTTGACTGGCTTAGACAGGACACCCAATCTTCAACAGCTTCCGCTAAGAACCTTGACGCACCATCTTCCTCCAGCTCAGCTTTGGTCACCTGCTCTCAAGTTACCACGCACCCGCCCGCCGCTGATAGGAATAGTACTAGTTAAGACACCACTCATATAGGGTGTCACAGCACATTGCTCTGTGCACGCGCAGTGCCCCAATTTGGGAGTATGAGGACCGACCAAGCTGCTTTTTCCATCTCCCGGTTCCTGAAATCAATTTAGTTTGGTGTATGAGAGTTTGGTCTGTCATTGTGAAGGCAGTCGAAGGTACCCGGCCTAAATTTTTTTTCACAAAAGGCAATCCCTGATATGGGATGTATCAGGGATTAAACTGATGAGAATAGTACTACAGAAAATACCACTCATATCGGGTGTGACAGTAAATTGCACGGCGCAGACGCAGTGACTGTGGATTAAAACAGAGTGGAGGGAGCCAGCTTTTTTTTAACCATCTTCCCGTTCGAAAAATCTATTCAATAAATGACCCCCAGATTGGGGACGTTAGAGGGATTAAACTGATGAGAATAGTACTACAGAAAATACCACTCATATCGGGTGTGAGAGTAAATTGCACAGCGCAGAAGCAGTGACCGTGGATTAAAACAAAGGGGAGGGAGCCAGCGTTTTTTTAACCATCTCCCCGTTCGAAAAATCAATTCAATTCACCTTTCGGGGACCCTTGGTGTTGTACATGGCTGGGTGGAGGAAGAAACCTTCAATGACATCACCGGGACGTGGCTAGCTTGGTATCCAACCTTGTGCAAATGGGGAGTTTGCGGTTGTGCAAATGGACTGTTTGCGGTGCATTAAAAGAGGAGTTTGGTATGTCAATGTCTGAGAATCGGGCGTAACCCTTACACTACCTGATCGATACAACATCATACCTGATCGTATACACACACTGGATGTTTTAAAGCATGTTATTCCAAACAATTTAGGAATGTTAGTTGATTTATGCCCTTTATGGATTAAAACCCGACTCTGCGTCCACTACGTAATTTTCCATGGGAGTTTTGCCATGGATCCCCCTCCGGCATGCCACAGTCCAGGTGTTAGTCCCCTTGAAACAACTTTTCCATCACTATTGTGGCCAGAAAGAGTCCCTTTGGTTTTTAAAATTCGCCTGTCTATTGAAGTCTATGGCGGTTCGCCCGGTTCGCCTGTTCGCGAACATTTGCGGAAGTTCGCGTTCGCTGTTCGCGAACTGAAAATTTTATGTTCGCGACATCACTACCCCTGGTCAGACCTGCAAGAGGATGGATGATGGTGCAGGTAGGGAGCGGCCAACCGACTACATAGGATGTCTCTGTAGTAGTTTAATTTGTCCTCCCTCTCAGTGGGTATAAAAAAAGCCCCCATTCTGGACCTGTAGCGAGGGTCCAACAAGGTGGAGAGCCAGAAGTCATCCCTCTGCCAAATGGTGACAATTTGTCTGTCACTCACTAAGCAAGCGAGAATGCATTGTGCCATTTGTGCAAGTGACTCGGAGGGACTACGTGCCTCCATCTTCACTGCATACTGCCACGGTGTGTCTGGATCTTCTGTCTTGTCTTCCTCATCGCCCTTTAGCTCCTCTGGCTGCTCCTGCTCTTCCTCTCCTGTCAGCTGAGTAGAAAAACCACCCATTTTGCTACAAATTGCCTGTGCTCCAATGTCCTCCTCCCCCTATTCCAGTTCAGCCCCCACAGGGCTCATTTGGCCATAAGATCCAGGCGCCGTGTCTCCAGTCCCCTTACCAGCCACTATTACCACCATCTGTTCTAGGACATGAAGCAGTGGAATGACGTTCACCCCGTACTCCTTGCAACTGACAAATAACGTGGTGTCCTCAAAGGGCCTAAGCAACGGCAGGTGTCACGCATGAGCTGCCATTGGATGACATTGAAGTTACAGTAAAGTACTTTTATCCGCTTGGATCATCAAGAAATTGTTGATGGCACTTCTCTGTTCTTATAGTCAGTCCAACTTATGAAGGGTGGAATTCCAACAGGTGGAAACGCTGCATATCAGCCTATGTTGGGGGATGCCGTTCTGCTGCTGCAACTCAAGGAGGGTGTGCAGCAGCATGTGGAGACCACAGAGTGGCCCAGTGAAAGAGTGTTGAGGTGGCAGCAGCAGGAGGAGAACACAGAGTGGTTTGGTGCCAGCAGCATGTGGAGACCACAGAGTGGCCCAGTCACATAGTGATGAGGTGGCAGCAGCCTGAGGAGACCACAGAGTGGTGAGGTGGCAGCAGCATGTGCAGACCACACAGTGGTCCAGTGACATAGTGGTGAGGTAGCAGCATCATAAGGAGACCAGAGTGGGGTGGTGGCGGTAGCATGAGGGGGCCACAGGGTGGTGAGGTGGCAGCAGCATGTGGAGACCACAGAGTGGCCCAGTAATATAGTAGTGAGGTGGCATCATCATGAGGAGACCACAGAGGGTCCCAGTAACACAGTGGGGGGTGGCAGCAGCATGAAGAGAGGGTGACAAAGTCTGGAGATGGCAGCAGAAGCTGCTTCAGGAGACCAAAAAGTGACCCGGTAACAGAGTGGGATGGTGGGTGGCAATACCAGTATCCTCTGACGAAGGTGGGTGAAATAAGGAGCAATTGGCATCAGATATGTGGCATCAGGTGGGTTGCAGTATCAAAGTAGTAGCTGACGCAGGTAGTCTGAAGAAATCAGTCTCTTGTATCAAAGTGTTGGTGTGGCACCATGGATGATCTAGTCAGACACATCAGGAATTGGTGGTTGGAAATCCTGGCTGATCCATGCCTGATTCATCTTGACAAAAGGTCAGTCTCTCCACATTTTGGGTGGGGAGGCGAGTTCTTCTTGGGGTAACTATGGCCCCCGCTGCACTAAACACCCACTCTGATGCCACACTACTGGCCGGGCAGGACAGCTTTTCCAGGGAAAACTCTGCTATTTACAGCCACAAATCCAGTTTGGCTACCCAGTAGTCCAGAGGATCTTCAATGTGGGGTGCAGGGTGCAGTCCAAGTATGCCACCACCTGCTGGTTCAGGTTCTGCTCCAGGTCTACCTGCTGCTGCTTCTGGTGAGTAGTTTCTACACTATGCGGGTGAAGAAAGCTACTCATTAGGTACTGTAGACTCAGGCTGCTGCTGATTGAGCTGGTACTGCTCCTGCCACCCCACCCCTCCCCAGCAGCCATGGCAGTGGAACATGAGCAGAGAAAGCCCCCCCGATCAGACCTGCGAGAGGATGGACGATGGCACAGATAGGCAGCAGCCAACTGACTACATAGGATGTCTCTATAGTAATTCGGTTTGTCCTCCCTCTCGGTCTGTGTAAAAAAGGCCCCCATTCTGGACAGGTAGCGAGGGTCCAACAAGGTGGAGAGCCAGAAGTCATCCCTCTGCCGAATGGTGACAATTCGGCTGTCACTACGCAAGCAAGTGAGCATGCATCGTGCCATTTGTGCAAGTGACTCGGAGGGATTCCCTGCCTCCTTCTCCACTGCATACTGCCATGGTGTATTGAGGTCCTCTGTCTCATCTTCCTCATTGCCCTGTAGCTCCTCTGGCTTCTCCTGTCCTGTCAGCTGAGTACAAAAACCACCCATTTGGCTACAAATTGCCTGTGCTCCAATGTCCTCTTCCCCCTCTTCATTATTTTCCTTTTCAGCCCCCACAGGGCTCATGTGGCCATGAGATCAAGGCGCCAAGTATTCTGTCCCCTGACCAGCCAAGGAAATGAATCAGTAGAATAACGTTGTTCACCGTAGTCCTGGTAACTGACAAACAACGTGGCATCCTCAAAGGGCCTGAGCAAATGGCAGGTGTCACACATGAGCTGCCACTGGCTGACATTGAACTTACACAGGGGAGTACTCCTATCCGCTTGCATCATCAAGAAATAGTTGATGGCCTTTCTCTGTTTGTATAGTCTGTCCAATATATGGAGGGTGGAATTCCAATGGGTGGAAACGTTGCCTATCAGCCTATGTTGGGGGATGCCATTCTGCCGCTGAAACTCAAGGTGGTGTGCTTTGCGGTGTACGAGTGGCTGAAGTGCATGCAAAGTTTTAGGAGGTCTTGCAGATGGGTGGACAATCAGATTAAACAGGTGTGCCATGCAGGACACATGGCTTAGCCTTCCTTGACGCAGCGCTGACACTATGTTCTTCTTGTTGTCGGTCAGCATGGTTCCGATTTTCAGTTGTCGATGAGAAATACAGGATTTGATTTCTTGATGCATCACACGGAGCAGTTCCTCCCCTGTGTGACTCCGTTCACCAAGGCAAACCAGGTGCAGAACAGCGTGACACCGCCAAGCCCGGCACATGTGGTATGCTGGAGGGGCACTGTAACTTGTCCCTGCAGTGGAGGCTGAGGACATGGTGGAGGATGAGGAGGCAGAGGCAGGCATTGTCACAGGACCAACAGCGTGAAAACGTGGAGGCGGAAACGGTGTGACCTGTCCAAGTTGCTGGTGTGGCTGTGCAGGAACTACATTCACCCAGTGGGTCATAAAAGACATGTATTGTCCCTGCCTGTGGTTAGTTCCACATGTCGGCGCTGCCGTGCACTTTAGCAGACACCGACAGGCTCAAGGACTGGCCCACCTTCTTTTCTATATGTGTGTGCAGCGCTGGTACTGCCGTTTTCGCAGAGAAATGACGGCTCTGAAAGGTGCAGAGTCCACCATTTGGAAAGGGAGGGACTGAAGCACCAGCACCTTGGACAGAAGCACGTTCAGCTTCTGCGCCTTTGAATGCGTGCATGCATACTGTTGTCTCTTGGCAATCACTTCGGTGATCGATTGTCGACGGAATGACTGACGAGGAGTAGGAGCAGGAGCATCTGGACCAGTAGAAGATTGGATTGACAGACAGCTCCCTTGGGCTGAGGTGGTGAAGTCTTGACTGTCTGAAACTGGGTGCGTGCCTCTGGTTGATGTAGCGGTAGCTGCGGCAGGCTGGACTACCACATCGGAGCCACGGTTCTCCCAGGCCACTTGATGGTGACGCTGCATATGTTGACGCAAGGCTGTGGTGCCACGTTTCACCTTCTGCCCACATATTCTACATATGGGTATGTTGAACACCGAATATCATTGAATACAACACTCCAAGCGTTTTAGAACAAATTATATGCCTTTATTTAATACATGATTAAAGTAAAAAAATAGTAAACAATTGTGGCAAACAGAACAAAAATGAGGAGACAAAAAATGGAGGTGACCGCAGGATCAACACACGGAGGGCACACACACATAAGTGCATAAAAGGTATAAAGAATATATAAACACCACCACTCGAATATTACATCATAATAATGGAGCCCTGGGAAAGAAACCCAAAAGACAGGCTTATCCTCAAAAAGTGATAACAAGATGGTAGTAAAAATAGTAATAACATATACCCTCGTAGTGTGCCGGATCCTGCGGTCGCCTCCTCCCAACGCCGTTTCGCCCTTACAGGCTTCTTCCGGGGATATTGACCTCCTCTGGTGGATTCACAAAAAACTGCCACACAGCCGAGTACCTTATTGGCCCCCCCCCCCTCCCAACACTACTCACTGGCTGACTGCTAATGGTGCTGCTTCCGTGAAACCGTGCACCACTTCTTTCGGGGCAGGTAGGCTGCTGCAAAGCGGGTGGTCTACCACGTGCCCGTTTGGCTCCCGACCTCCCACTGCTGCCACCCTGCTGACTCCCGGCCATACTAGCGACTTGCTGGCTCTGCCTCTGCCTGACGGGCAAGCAGCCACCCTCTTCTCCTGATGATGACGAAGCCCCTTCTTCACCCAGCTCCCAAGTGTGTTCGCCTTCACCATTATCGAGTAGTGTCTGCACATCACTGATGTCCTCCTCAACGGCCTCAGTGTCAGGAGCCTGACCACTTAACACAAGCTGCCATGCCACTCTCCTCATCACTACTTGCCCACCTAGCGGAGGAAGCGGTGGATGTCTCCTCCACATTTTGGCTGGGCAGTAGCTGCTGACTGTCCTCTAGTAGCCCTTCCTCGCTGAAAAGTGAAACTGAGCCCACTGCACGTAGTACGTCTCGTGGAGAGGGAACTGAAAAGGACAGGTGAGGGCACAGGGCCTACTCCCAGGCCATGCCAACTAAGGCCTCTTGCACGCGTTTCCGTTCCATTTTTGCAGTCCTTATGCGGAACCATTCACTTTAGTGGGTCCGCATAAACAATGGAAGGTGCTCTGTATACATTCCGTTTCCGTATTTCCATTCAAAGATAATACATGTCCTATTATTGCCCGCAAATCACGTTCCGTGGCTCCATTCAAGTTAATGGTTCCGCAAAAAAACAGAATGCATACGAAATGCATCAGTATGTCTTGCGTATCCGTTCCGTTTTTGCAGAACCATCTATTGAAAATGTTATGCCTAGCCCATTTTTTTAATGTACTTACTGTTTAAACATAATTGTATGCTTCCATTTCCGATCCGCAATAAAATGGATCACAAAAGGAAACCAAACAGAAAAAAACGGACCGGCAAAACGGAACGGAAGACAAACAGAAACACTACTAAAAAAAAAACACGTAAAAACGGATCTGTGAAAAACGGACCGCAAAACCATATGGGCGTGTGGAATAGGCTTAAGGGTTGTGTCTGATGAACCCACCGACTGTTGGCTGGGGGTGTCTGATGTCACTTGGGATGACGTGGATGACCGAGTTAACCAATCAAGAATCGCTGAATTGCTGGTCAAGACACGACCGGTAGATGACACCTGGAGCTCAGGCCTCTCACTGCGACTATTGCTTCCACGACCCCTTACCTGTGACCTCTTCTTGCGCCAGAAACATTTAGGCCTCTGCCATTCGTCTGTGCATGGCCTGGCACTTCTCTGCCTGACATACTTTTAGCTGAACTAAAAAAATTAAACGGAAATTAAAATACCACTAAAAGCGACAAATATATTTTTCTTTTTGTACTGCAATAGGCCACTAAACGCTTTCACCACAATTATCTGCGGAAATGCACTGAGAATATAGTTTTCTTGTTGTACTAAAATACAGGGCTATACATTCTCACCAGAAATAACTGCAACGAGTATATATTTTTCTTTTTTGAATGAAATACGCTCCTATTATCTTTCAACAGAAATCACTGTACCACTGCAGTGTGTATATATTTTTTCTTTTTTTTACTGTAATAGGCCCTTGTACACTTTCACCAGAGATAGCTGCACAAGTGACCCGAAAATATATATTTCTTGTTGGACGGAAAAAGGCCACTATACGCTTTAACAAGAAAACAATTAAAAAGTGAAGTGCATATATATTTTTCTTGTAGTACTAAAATCCAACCCTATACGATTTCACCAGAAATAACTGCAACAGTGCAGTGCATATATATTTTTCTTTTTTGAATGAAATACGCCCCTTTACGCTTTCAACAGAAATCAGAGCAACAGTGCAGTGCGTTTATATATTTTTCTTTTCTGGTGAAAGGATATAGGGCCGTATTACAGTTATAACTACAGAAGTGACCCTAGAATATATATTTCTTGATGGAAAAAGGCCACTATATGCTTTAACAAGAAAACAATTAAAGAGTGAAGTGCGTATATATTTTTCTTGTAGTACTGAAATACGACCCTATATGCTTTCACCAGAAATAACTGGAACAGTGCAGTGCATATACATTTTTCTTTTTTGAATGAAATACGCCACTATTATCTTTCAACAGAAATCACTGTACCACTGCAGTGCGTATATATTTTTTTCTTTTTTTACTGTAATTGGCCCCTATACCCTTTCACCAGAAATAGCTGCACAAGTGACTAGAGAATATATATTTCTTGTTGGACGGAAAAAGGCCACTATGCACTTTAACCAGAAAACAATTAAAGAGTGAAGTGCATATATATTTTTCTTGTGGTCATGGCTACGGCCAAGAGATATCCGAAGAACCATAGGAAGAGAAACAACAGGAACAACCTAACCCAGCTAGGCGTGTCTTAGCTAACCTGACTAAATGGCTTGTTGTGTGCCCTAAGCCATGATCGTGGGTAGGCCTATAAGTGGGCAAAAAACAAGCCAAGTAGGGTAGAAAAGGAACTCTAATGGCATGTGCAACCTAATCCCCAAGCCAACTGCAAGGCGTCAGGGATCTTGAGCAAAAATTTGGGGTGTGTGAGGTAAGACCAGAAGGACACCTACAATCCATCTTGTGGATGACAAGGCCGGAGACATGATGCTCAATATTGCGAATACTGCCCCAACGCGGAATGGAGGACTGGGAATACGTTGAGAAATGGATCATGAAAAACCACCTGAACCATGTAAAGTTTTTCTTCTAGTGCGTGTACTGGCAATGCCCTAGCCTCAGGAGATCATGGAACCGAAACCTGACTGCCTAGACTATGCAGGAATGAGGGCCAGAAAGAACCATATAGATAGGAAGAGAATCCTTGAATAGTTCCCCAAACAGCTATCTGCTAGCCATGGTCCACGCGTTGTTCTTCTGTGTACCCCTGAGAATTGTTTGAGCCCGAGATGTGAAGACCGACCTACTATCTGAATCTTCTACCGTGAGGGAATGCTGGACCTTGTCCAAACCCGATTTAACGGGGTTGTAGGGAGTCTGAGGTTAGTGCGGCAAGAAGCTACAAAGCCATAAAGATTCTGTCTATGCCCTCCAATGAGTGAGGGAAGCAATTGCAATAAAGGTACCGACGAAAGTGAATTCCTGGTCGTAGTAAAAAGGCAAAGACTTTGCACGGGGTCCTGGTTGACCAGATATGATCGACTACGATCAGAGACTGAAATGCTAGAGGGAATTACCCTACTTGTTCCTCCTCTGGCAGGACCTGAACAAAAGCATGAACAATTAAAGCAAGACGAAATATCTGTGTAAGATAAGACAATGATGCTGTAGGGCGAACCGGACCAGTTTGCAAACAAAAACATAAAGTGAGCAATCAACATGGCTTATTAGGAGATTAGGGAAGCAGGTATATATGTGATACATATGGGCCAAATCAGCCTAGATGCACAGATGGACAACCAACCAGGCAATCAGCCCAGCAGGACTGAAAACAGTTATCGGGCCCCCAAAGCCATGGGGCCGAAGCTGTCATTGGGCCCCCGAAGCCATGGGGCCGAAGCTGTCATTGGGCCCCCGAAGCCATGGGGCCGAGTTTTTTTTTTTTTTTCTTAACAAGAAATTATAACTATAATAAGTGACCTGAATAAGGTGCAGGTGAAATTAAACCATGAGATCTGGTGAAATTAAACCAACGAGACCTGACTAACGTGGAAAGTGACCCCCAACATGAGTTCAACTGCGTGACCTGAAAAGACGAAGGGAAACGTGACAGAAAATGGAGATAATAACTAAAATGAAACCTAAATAACATAAGCTGGCAAGCAGGTAAAGATGTGAGTCATTCAAAACTAAAAGCATAGCTGCACAGGTGGACAGACACCATTGCTCGGACCACTGAAGCCATGGGGCCGAAGCAACCGCCAGGGCCCATTTGGCTGGGATGCGAACCTTAAGAATTAAGGATGGCTGGAGAAGAGATTGGGGCTTAACCCGACGGGTTTAGTAATCAACCGAGACTCGATAACCAAAAAGACAAAGACATGGGGTAAGCTTCTTAATGAAATGAGGCTGAAATGAACCGTAAATACTAATCTGTAAAATATAAATGAACAAAAGAAAACTTCTGAACGGTGTGCAATGGAAAATAGTATCAGATGGCCATATGAACTGCCTATGTCGATGTCAATTGTGAAATCCTCTAAGCCAAGAGCCACTCCGGAGAGTCTCTTATGGCAGGAGCCACGCGTGCGAGTCTCTTATGGCAGGAGCAAATATCAGATGACCATGCAAACTGCGAATGACGATGCCAGTCGGGAGGTCCAATTAGCGAGGAGCCACTCGTGCGAGCCTCTTATGGTGGAAAAAGTATCAGATGGCCGTGCGAACTACAAGTGTCGGTGCCAATCGTGGGGTCCTATAAGCGAAGGGCCACCCGTGCAAGCCTCTTATGGCTTTTTCTTTTTAAAATAAACCACTTATGCAGCATCAGAATGCCTTGGGGACTCGCATAACCATGGCCCCCTCCAACAGCAAACCTGGGACACTAACCAGCCTACAACCATGTCGTACCCAAATAAAACATAAAAAACGGTCATGGGGCCCCCGGAGCCATGAGGCCGGATCAGTCATAGGGCCCCCGAAGCCAGAGGCCAGATCAATCATAGGGCCCACGAAGGCAGAGGCCGAAGCAGTCATAGGGCCCCCGAAGCCGAGAGACTGATCTGGATGACGTTGCGGTGACGATAAGTAATTAAAACGTAAGCCGGACCTGATGGGATATGCAGAGGCTTGAATGATTGAATTGGCTAGAAGGGCCTAAGAAACATAACTGCAAACAGGCGTTGAAAATATAGACATTAGTAATCCGAAGCACAGGCATACATAAAATACTAACCACCACGAACCATAAAACGTAAACATGAAATTAAAACAGAGATGGAAGAAAAACAAGAGCCTGAGGCATTGCAAGTTCTCTAAGAGAAGACTCTTATCGTGACAAACAAATGAACAGTTTGTGAAAACATAGCAGGAAACTTACTCCTATTGGCCCACTGACCTCAGATTTTTTTTTTTTTTTTTTTTTAACTGAAGTGAACAGAAAAGTAGACCTATGGAATGTAACAGGCCACCAAGGAAAGGAACGTAAGCCTGAAAAGAACGCTGTTAGGTTATGTTTGTCAGGAGAGAGGTACCAGAGTGGTGCAGACTGCCCCGGCGAGATTAGTGAGTAAAACCATGACATAGCAATGAACAGGAGAATGCAGCTTTGAGTGGGAGCAGAGTTCAACACATGATGTAACGACAAATGGGGGAATGCAGCTTTGGATGTGAGTGGTACCTAAAACACGTTGTATGGGCACAGCGCTGAGTATGAGTAGAGCATGAAAAGCATGGTATAAAGCAGACGTATAAATGCAATCTGAAAGTGAGCAGAGTATTGACGTGATGCAAAAGCGGACACGTGAACGCAGCTTAAGTAGTGAATGGAGTATAGGGCAAGATGTAAAAGCAGACATGCGGACGCAGCTTTGGATGTGGACGGAATATTAACTTGATGTGACAGCAGACATGGAAAGCGGCTTTGGTGAGTGGGGAATACAACCTGGTGTAGCAGTATAAGGCCTCATGCACAAGGCCTTTGGTGTTTTGCGGTCCGCAAACCGCGGATCCGCAAAACACGGAAGCTGCCCCGCGTTCCGAAATTTTTGGAACGGAACACGGCCCATTATAGAGATGCCTATTCTTGTCCGCATAACGAACAAGAATAGGACATGCTCTATTTTTTTTGCGGGGGCACGGAACGGAGCAACGGATGCGGACAGCACACGGAGTGCTGTCCGCATCTTTTGCGGCCCCATTGAAGTGAATGGGTCCGCGGCCGAGCCGCGAAATATGCGGCTCGGACGCGGACCCGAAGAACGGCCGTGTGCATGAGGCCGAAGTGTGAACACAACTCTGGGTATAAGCAGAAGCATGAAATTTGGTATAACAGCAGCTCTGGTTGTGAACGGAGCATAACATAGATGTAACAGCGACGTGAATGCGGTTCTTGAAATGGGCCTGGAAAGAACCTGTAGTAGCATTGGACTTTTGAACGCAGCTCTGGGTGCGAGTAGAGCAAACATGATATACCGATAGACGTATGAATGCAACTATGGTCGTGGGTGGAGTGCAAAAAAAAAAAAAAAAAAATGATTTGACAGCGCAAGTGTGAATGCACCTCTGGGTGTGGCCAAGAATGAAATTGGTAGAATAGCAGCTCTAAATGTAAGTGGAGCATAAACATGATGTAACAGTCAACGTGAATGCAGCTCTGAAACAAGCCTAGTATGAACATCTAGTGAGAGCGGACGTGTAAACACAACTCTCACTGTGAGCAGAGCAAACATGGTATACCAGTTGACGCATGAACGCAGCTCTGGTTGGGAGTGGAGCCCAAGTGTGAACACCAGTGTGATGCCTCCAGAGAATAAAAATGAAGTAACAGTAGCAGCTATGGCTGTAAGCCGAGTATACAATATGTAATAACAGGCGTATAATACGGATCCGGATGTCGGCTGGGTACGGAATGTGATGTAAAAGCCAACAGGTGAACGCAGCTTGAATGTGATTAACGGGTGAAGAATGATGAAAATAGCAGACATGTGGACAAAGCTCAGGTAAGCAGGTAGTAAAACATGGCGTAACAGCCAAATGTAAAGGCTGGTCTGGGAATGAGCAGAGTAAGAAAGTGCTGTGACAGTAAAAGACGTGCGGATACATCGGAGGGTGTGAGTCATATGAAAGTGTAAATGCCGCTCAGGATAACAGCAGAGCATAAAAGTGTGGCAGGGTTTTAAGTACATGAGCAGTGAAATACGTGAAGTCTAAAGATGGTGGTAGCGGGGGGATTGGAGAGACACGTGGCAAAGAACAGCTACAGCAAGAGGCCTAAACAAAAACTTGACATCACGTGCAGCCCAGGTAACTCTTCCTTTACGCAAACCGGCTGAAGTAACTTTTTATACAAGACGAACAAAAGGAAGTAAAACTTGCAAGATTTATAGGAACTAACTCCTATTACCAAACAAATAAAGTTAAAAAGAAATAGAAATATTTAGCCCCAACGAACAAACCTGATGTAGCAGATACGTTTGCTAGCAAAGCTGATGTAGCCTCCCGTTTGCTAGCAAAGTTGGTTCCGACTGGCCAGGAGAGACGGCCCCGGCCCAACTTACTTACGTATTATGGCGCATGCATGCTTTGGTAGCAAAGAGCAAAATAACAAGCTCCATGCTGCAAAGAAAGGATCCTACCACCAGGGAAGCTAGTTTGCTAATGACACCCACCGGCAGCTGTGCACCTGAGAACACACACCGGTGAGTGAGGCTGTGGCTCGTATATGAAGAGCCTCCGCCCCTCCCACAAATGCAGGCTTACTAACTTGTAGTACTGAAATACGACCCTATATGCTTTCACCAGAAATAACTGCAACAGTGCAGTGCGTATATATTCTTCTTTTTTGAATGAAATACGCCCCTATATGCTTTCAACAGAAATCACTGCAACACTGCAGTGGGTATATATATTTTTCTTTTTTTACTGTAACAGGCCCCTATACCCTTTCACAAGAAATAACTGCAGAAGTGACCCTAGAATATATATTTCTTGCTGGACGGAAAAAGGACACTATAAACTTTAAAAAGAAAACAATTCGAGAGTGATGTGTATATATATTTTTCTTGTAGTACTGAAATACGACCCTATACGCTTTTACCAGAAATGACTGCAAGCGTGCAGTGTGTTTATATTTTTCATGTATTACTGAAATAGCGCCTTAAACTATTTCACCAGAAATTACTGCAAAAGTGCAGTGGGTTTATATTTTTTGTGTATTACTGAAATACTGCCCTATACACTTTCACCAGAAATGACTGCAAATGTTTTTAGCGTAATTAACAACAAAAGTTACCTGCGTATATATTTATCTTTTTTCACAGATAAAAGCCACTAAAGGCTTTTCAACATAGCACTTGCACCCCAATAACTAATTGCTGGAATGACAGAGCTGAATTAGGAGACTATCTGGAACCCCAAGTAATGTTTCCCTGCATTTGTAAATCGCTTTTTTTCACAATCAGGATTTTCCTATGCTGCTCCCTAGCATCTGCACAAGTCTCTCCCTGCCTGTGAAACAATTCCTCTCACTATCCTTTCCCTTCACTTGTAAATCGCTTTTTTTCACAATAAGGATTTTCCTGTGACTCTTCTTTCCTTTTTTTTTTTAACAATTATTTTTTCTTTCACTCTCCTGAGTGCCTGCATACACGTCTGTCCCTGAACAAAGTCTGATACTGAATGGTAGAATTTAAGATGGCCACCGTATTTATAGGGCTGTGACATCACCGTGCTGACTGGCTGCTGATTGGCTGCATGCTTGGCACTATGGGTCATCTCGCCTTCCCAGAGTTCCTTGCCCCATGTCCTCACACGTGTGGCTGCCATTTTAGCTGCTATTGTAGCCGCCATATTAGGAAAAAATTACGATTCGTTACCACAAAGCGTGAGGAAATTCCAATTCATTGCAAATCAATTTTTTCCTGAAATTCTAAAGGAATTCCACTTCGTCAGCTTCGATTCACTCATCTCTAGTTCTAATTTAGAGTTTTCGAGGAGAAAGCTAGGATTTGATTTCTTGATGAAGGACGTGCAGCAGTTCCTCCCCTGTATGACTCAGTTTGCCCAGGCAAACTAGGTGCAGGACAGTGTGACATTGCCGTGCCCTACACATGTGGTATGCTGGTGGGGCACTGTGAATTGTCCCTGCAGTGGAGGCTGAGGACACGATAGAGAATGAGGAGGCAGAGGCAGACATTGTCGCAGGACCAATGGTGTGAGAACGCGTAGGTGGAAGCGGTGTCACCTGGCCAAGTTGCTGGTGTGGCTGGGCAGGAATCACATTTACCCAGTGGGCCGTGAAGGACATATATTGTCCTTGACCGTAGTTACAGCTCCACACATTGGCACTGCCGTGCACTTTGGCAGACACTGACAGGCTCAAGGACTGGCCCACTTTCTGTGCTACATATGTGTGCAGGGCTGATACTGCCTTTTTGGTAAGGAAATGACAGCCTAGGACTCTCCACCTCGGCAGGCTGGACCACCACATCGGAACCACGGTTCTCCCAGGCCATTTTATGGTTATGCTCCACGTTTCACCTTCTGCCCACAAATTTGGCAAATGGCCATGTTCACCTCCTCCTCCATAGTGATGGAGCAGGTGATTGGGCCATGTGATGCTGTGACATCATCACAGGTCCTTTTCCTACTAGCAAGCTAACGGAGAGGAGGCCGGGCTTCGCGATCAAATGGAACAGGTATGTTAATATTAGTTTATTATTTTTAACCCATTCTGCACCTGTTTAAACATTAGGAAGATGGCCAAGGGTATTATTTTACATTATAACTATGTTATAATGTGAAATAATACAGAACCGGTTACACATCCCGATGGTTGCATAGCAACCATGCGGGAAAATCGCAACGATTGCGATTTTCCCGCATCCCCATTCACTTCTATGGGGCCTGCGTTCCGTTAAAAACGCAGAAGATAGAGCATGCTGCGGTTTTTACGCATCGCAAAAGTGATGCGTGAAAATCAACTGTCATGTGCACAGCCCCATAGAAGTGAATGGGTCCGGATTCAGTGCGGGTGCAATGCGTTCACATCACGCATTGCACCCGCTCGGAAAACTCGCCCGTGTGAAAGGGGCCTTATAGTGTAGATAATGCCTTCCTATCCTTTCCTTATACTATGAATATTCTTTCCGTGGTCTTTTAAATAATTTTTTCAGCACAATAAAGTTTTTCCTAGCACTGTCCGTAGCGCTTGTAATATCTCTCCCTGCACTAAGTACATTGGAAAATGGCAGAATCCAAGATGGCTGAGGCTATATATAGGGATAAGACATCACAGGGGCTGGCTGGCTGTTTATTGGCTGCTTGCATGGCATCGTGGGTGATCCCTTGTTCCAAGAGTTCTTTGCTCCATGTCCTAACATGTGCAGCAGCCATTTTAGGCAAAAATGTGATTCTTTACCACGAAGCGTGAGTAAATTCGGCTTCAGTGCAAATCAAATTTTTCCTGAAATTCGGATCAAATTCCAATTCATCAACTTCGATTCGCTCATCTCTAGTCACATCATAACCACTACCAAAACCACTAAATAGTACCACTGAACTGCTATTAAACAAAACACTGTACAAATACCAATATTACCACCATGCAATGGCTATACAGTGGTAGATATTACTTTTACACAGAAGCCATGAAAGCCATTTAAGTGATTACAGCACAGGTATATCCAATGATGCACTGTACATTTGAAGACTCCTCTGATTATTTTTTCTTTTCCATCTTGACCAAACCACAATAATGACTTCTTTTAGCCATGACTTGTGTCTGCAGAGATTGCAACTGTGACATCTTTGGCTTCTCACTTTTCCAGTATCCACTCTACCCTCCCCCAATTTACACAAACTCCTCATACTGTTGATATCCCAAATCTGTGCCTCCATCCATTTCTATCATTGTATCTGCTTTGTGGCAGAATGCCCCCAAATATTGTACTTAAAATATAATTTTGCCATAACTATAATTACCCTCTAAAAAATAAAACTTCTGAAGAAGTGCCTCTGAAAATAATAGTGCCCCCAGATGGTTAGTTAAAGTTTTACCCCACAGAGTAAGGGCTCATGCACACAACCATATTTTATTTCCGCTTCCGTTCTGTATTTTATCCATATTTTGCAGATCCATACTGTAGAAATGCTATGCCCAGCCCATATTGCTCATGTGTTTTGTGATTAATAAGTTACTGTTTCCACTTCCGGATCGCATACGGAAACGATACAGATATGTTTTCTGGAATAACGTAACGAAACAGGACTTAAATTAGAGAGAAAAAAAACTCAGATGCAGAACAAAGGATCCGTGAAAAATGGACCGCAAAACAACAATGCTCGTGTGCATGAGCCCTAATAGGGATGATGAGTAGCTGTTTTCAGCTGATGATTTTGCTTCTGATCTGTCACTAATTTTTCTGATGAGGATTTTGTCGTATAAACCTAGCCTAAAGATTATATTTGGAACAGCATAAAGAGTAATCCCGTCATTTGATTTCATCAAAATTGCTCCTTTTACAATCAGTAGTGATCTAAAAATAACAGTGTTGGCTGTGGTAAACTTCAAATCCTCCATGAAATACTTACATGGACTTCTGCTAGTGTGAGGACCTCTAAAACCCACAACCCTGCAGGTTACTAATTTAATTGCTCTTAACTATAATTGGGTGATAGCCTAAAATAAGTCCATCACTATACCATGTTTTTCCTGTGATTGAGGTATTTTTCATTTAAAGAATTGGTTGCAGGAATATTCCTAGAACAATTTTAAGAAAAGTACACTTACAGTACTGCACATCAAATGTTTGTCTGCTTTTGCAGTTTTTGTCTAGCAAAGCCTAAGGCCCCTTTCACACGGGCGAGTTTTCCGCGCGGGTGCAATGCGTGAGGAGGACGCATTGCACCCGCACTGAATCCGGACCTATTAATTTCTATGGGGCTGTGCACATGAGCGGTGATTTTCACGCATCACTTCGGTGTTGCGTGAAAATCGCAGCATGCTCTATATTGTGCGTTTTTCATGCAACGCAGGCCCCATAGAAGTGAATGGGGCTGCGGGAAAATTGCAAGTATCCGCAAGCAAGTGCGGATGCAGTGCGATTTTCCCGCATGGTTGCTTAGCAACGGGACCCGATCTTTATTATTTTCCCTTATAACATGGTTATAAGGGGAAATAATAGCATTCTTAATAAAGAATGCTTAGTAAAATGAAGTGGGAGGGGTTAAAAATAATAAAAGTTAACTTACCTTAGCCACTTGATCGCGTAGTTGCGATCTGTCCTCTCTTTCCCAGCATCAGCTAAGAACTAAAGGACCTGTGATGACGTCACATCACATGGTCCAATCACATGGTCCATCTTACCATGTGATGGACCATGTGATTGGACCAGTCAGAGCGCGATGCTCGTGTCACTGTATTTAAATTTAATTTAGCCTCTATTTCCATGCAGAAGATCGCTGTACAGTGAGGGAATCCCTCATTGTGAATCCACGGCTTAGGAGTCCCTGCTCTGACTCCATATATAGCTATGTCCATATAGAGTCAGTGCTTGGGGACACCCAGTGTATTTAAATCTAATTTAGGCTACATGCATATGGACGTATTTTGTTTCCGTGTCCGTTCCTTTTTTGCAGATAAGATGCAAAATGGGTCTGCAAAAAATACTGACAGCATGCTGTGTACTATCTGCATCCATATGTCCGTTCCGTAGCCCTGCAAAAAAATAGAACATGTCCAATTCTTGTCCGTTTTGTGGACAAGAGTAGGCATTATTACAATAGACCCTCCAAAAAACGGATCTGTGGAAATAAACGGATGCCATACAGACGTCATCTTTTTTTTTTGCGGATTTCAAAACACATACGTTCATGTGTAGGTAGCCTTATCCTGTATTTCAGAAAAGTTTTTGCTGGGATTCAAACTCATGACCTTCTGCATTAGAGGCAAGGCACCTAACCACTCAGCTATAATAGCTGCATAGCCAACTACTTAACATAAAAAATAAAAAAAATATGAGACTTCTACTGTAGAGGAATATTTACTACTAGTAAGTATTCATATACAGTAGAAGGCTTATATTATTATTTTATATATTTTAGTGACTGGCGATACATCTATATAGTGTAGTGTTTAAAGTTCTGGGCTGTGAGTTCAAATTCCGTCACAAACTTTTTCAGAAATACAGGTTAAGCTTAATTTAAATACATATATATATATATATATATATATATATATATAAAGAAGAAAGGATGAAATCCAGCTTCCCATAAAAATGATAGCTTTTATTTCTTCAGCGGTAAAAACATATGCATGGACACCACGGTTTACGTGTTTCGGACAGTTATATCTTAGTCCTTACTCATGACATACAAAAGGTGAAAGAAGCCCACTTCCTTTTAAGACATATACAACACCCATGCTGATTTTCCACTCACAAACACATGATTGCAGGGGGAGTGGAAAATCAGCAAGAGAACACCCAGTGTGTGCATACATATAGTGAATCACATGTAAAAGCCTACTATTTATATTGTAAAACCAAATCAAGTTTCTTGTTTATATTGTAAAACCAAATCAAGCTGAGATTGTCAGAACAGCTTTGTCTCGCCCTGATCATTTCTCCCCATGGTATATGTTTTACCACATGGGGAGGATGACAAGAAGTAGCCAGAAGGGTGGTATTGCCAGCAGTGTCTTTCCTGAAAGTTGTGGTGGAGACAACCTGCTTGGCAAAATCACCCTGGAGACAAAGGTCCAAAAAAGAAATAGACTGTCTGTTATATGACAAACAGAACTTAAGGGAATCTAAACCCTGATTGAGAAAATTTACAAAAAGTGCTATGTCTGCCACATCGCCCCTCCACACCAACAACATATGGAATGTATGTGGTAGTGTCTTGCAACATCTTTAGTACTTCCGTCTAATAGACATCACTATCCAGCAAGATCACTCCCACCCCCCCTTATCAGCTTCCTTGATCACTATATTGTGATTATTGGTCAGATCACATAATGCAATAAATTCGCCCTTAGTCATGTTATTTTTCCTCTTAAAGATTGCAGACATGTTATTATTAGCAGTGTGGCTCTGACATTAGTTTTTTCATAGAGACTGCAAAGATCCTTTTCCACTAGATCCTGAAATCTGTCGAGAGCAGGTGACCTTGATTGAACAGGATAAAAATCTCTATTTGAGGTCCTAAAAGACCTTTGTGTGTAGGAAGCCTGCTCGCGACACATTTCTTGCAATATAGCTATCTGCGCTAATTCTGTAAAATCAAGGGGCACAGTGGCAGATAAATCAGACATTTATGCATTAGTACATGTAATGTCAGCACAGATGGTATCCCTCACCTCAGGAGTAATATTGATATACGTCTGTGCTGAAACATCCACAGTGACCTTTTCCACCTGAAAATGTTTCCTCAAAGTTAAATTTCGAGCCAAGAGGTTAACGTCCAGTATAGTACGATATAGGTCAAAGTGGGATGTGGGGGAAAAATATAATCCTTTCTTAAGGAGAGTCTCCTGTGCAGGTGACAGGGGTACTGTTGAGAGGTTGACAATTTGCAGATCTTCTGTTACTCTGCTTTGCGGCAGGAGGGATACCGCCATATTCTTGCAGTGCTTACTCCCCGCCCGTCATTTTTTGCTGCTGGTCTCCTCCTCTGTAAATTCTTAATCGGGAAGCTGTCATTATTAGCAGGATTTGAAGATGTATAGGCTTCAGGTATTTCCGCGGCTGAATCAGAGGACTCCACCTCCATAGAACTGAAAGAGACCCGAGATGGTCGATTTCTCCTATTACGGGTCATCTTTCTAAGTATTTTTTAATGCTGATGCCATCTAAGGCTTTATACCCTTCTTGACCCCGATACTAAATAAAACTTCACTTTTAATAATACTACTAAAATGTGCAGAGTAACAAAATAACAAAATAGAGCCACAAACTATATAAAAACTACAGTCTATGCCGTGCTGGAGAGGTTCAAAATAATGGCTAACAAAGTGAGAAGAAGTGCACTTTCTCTCACTCAGATGCCTGAACTCGGAGATTCACTTTACACCCCCAGCTGTGTTTGGCTGGTTAACAGTAAACCAGTAGCCAATATTGAGTGTGTATCGGCTACTATTAATAACTGCGGCTAGCACTTAGCCACCTTATGTCAACAAACTGAACACCTAGCAGCCAAACTGTCTGCTATTTAGCCAAACTATTGGGGGTGACTGCATCTCCGTATCATATGCAATGTAGGCATTGACAGTGTAAACGTGTCCAGCCGGACCGATCAGCTTATACTAGCCAGCTCTGCATAGACTACGTTAAAAACTAGAACTGCCCCCCGACATGTTTCACCAGTAAACACTGGCTTCTTCAGGGGTATTTGGGCAGCCATAGAACTGAAAGAGACCCGAGATGGTCGATTTCTCCTATTACGGGTCATCTTTCTAAGTATGGAGCGGGGAGTATTTGCCCTTGCTTCAGATCATGTATATATTTCATTGGACTTATAGTCCATGAGATCATTGTTGAACTTGTCCTGTTTGAACTGTATCAAGCTTTCCTCTTATTTATTGAGGTTAATCTTTAATTTATCATCAAGCTCTTCAAACATTGGTTTGCTTACATGGCAAAGCAAATTGTCCTGTATTGTTTTTATTTCGCTTCTTATTTCTGTCAAAGCAGATTCCTCATTTTTGACAATTAGTTGCATGAATTTCAAGGAACAGGTTGACAAAATCTCCTGCCATTGTGTCAAAAACAGATCAGAGTAGATCACGGTGGGTTTCTTTTTTAATTTCAAGAGGGCCTTGGTATCATTGTGCTGTCTATGTATTTCTTGAGAGACGTGAGATCCCACCATGTGCGCATTTCTTTGGTGAGCAGTTTTTCCGAAGCTGTCATTTAGATTTTTAAATCCAAGGTGTCTTGTGTAGTGGGGTTGGGAACATTAAAAATAACATCCATTTTTTTCATGCGATCCTCGCATTCCTCCATGGACCTTAAGGCTATATGTGCCATGTTCACCGACTCTGTATACTTAAAGAACCGCTTATTAGTATACACAGGGAGTGCACGCTGTCCGTGGAAACAGTTTATGAAAAGAAAAGCAACTGCAGCGCTCGCCTGTGTTTGTTAGTGGGAGGCACGGATTGAAGCCCGGATTTGGCTTTAAACAATTTGAAGAAAAAAGGATGAAATCCAGCTTCCCATTATTTCTTCAGTGGTAAAAACATATACATGGACACCACGGTCTACGCGTTTCGGACAGTTATATCTCAGTCCTTACTCATGACATACAAAAGGTAAAAGAAGCCCACTTCCTTTTAAGACATATACAACACCCATGCTGATTATCCGCTCACAAACACATGATTGCAGGGGGGAGGGGGTCAGCAAGAGAACACCCAGTGTGTGGATACATATATTGAATCACATTTAAAAGCTTACTATTTATATTGTAAAACCAAATCATGTTTTTTGTTCAAACCACTGGGTGCGCAGCTCCCCAAACTAAACATCCAATACGCTTCTTTACTCAAAAGCTTACATTTATGATCTCCCCCCTAATGGGGCGTGATACCCTTTCAATTCCCTGGACAGAAAAAGCCGCAGTACTTTCCTTGTGGACTGTCGCAATATGTGAACTAACGACAGATATACTTTGTGTACTAAAATAAGAAATATCAGATAAAACAAGAACAAGAATATCAGATTAAAACAAGAATACGCAAAGATTTATCTGATATTCCTTATTTCAATTTTTACAATTACTAAAAAAATATAAAATATATAAATCTAATTCAACCTCTATTTCTGAAAAAGCTTGTGAGAGGATTTGAATTCACAGCTTCTGCATCACAGCCCAGAACTTTAACCACTACACTATATAACTGCATAGCCCAGCAGAAACTTTTCTGAAATACAGGCTAAATTATATTTAAATACACTGGGTGTCCCTAAGCACTGACTCCATATATGTACATAGCTTTATATAGAGTCAGAGCAGGGACTCCTAAGCCGCGGACTCACACTGATTCCCTCACTGTACAGTGATCTTCTGCATAGAAATTGAGGCTAAATTAGATTTAAATACACTGGGTGTCCCCAAGCACTGACTCCATATATGGACATAGCTATAAATGGAGTCAGAGCAGGGACTGCCAAACCAAACTAGAGTCCCAACACCCTCTCCTCTTCAGAGCAGGGGGTGCCTGGTTAAATGCTCTGTTCTTCCATTGACTTCCATTGTGCTTTTGCTTGGTAGAGCACCCAAGCATCGCAAAGTGTTCTACTCAAGCACACGAGCACTTTGGTGCTCGATCAACACTAATGGCCTATCCTCAAAATATGTCATCAATTTGAGATCAGTGGGGGTCTAACTTCCAACAACCCTGCCAATCAGCTATTTAAAGAGACCATGGCGCTCCATAAGCACTATAGCACCTTCCGAGGCCACCTTCAGTCACATGGCCTAGACACAGCTCAGTCCTATTAAAAAGAATGAGGTTGAGCTGCGATACCAGGCACAGCCGCTATCAAATAGACTGCGCTGTGCTTGGTAAGTTTCAAGGAGGCTGTGGCACTCATCAGAGCTCCAGTGAGACCTGCTGCTTCCCCAAACAGCTTATCAGCAGAGGTGCTAGGATTCGGACCCTTGCCAATCTCATATTGATGACCTGTCCTGAGGATAGACCATTAATATAAAAAAATCTCTGAAATGTTTTTTAAGCAAGGGTAAACATATTAAATCCTCCTAGTGAAAGTATTAGGCTCTAAATGGTGCATAAAATAATGTCTGAGAATTTACTGTACGTTCCCTTTAATAATAACTTATGCTGTACACGACAAAACATTATTGTATGGGATTTCCTAGAGGAAATTCATTTTAAGCTGACATGGGCAATTTTATGCTTGTCTATGAAATGTGTGGAAGATTAGAATCCTTCAAACGATGAAAACCTCTTCCATTTACCAGACAGATAATTCTAAGGTTTGTAAAAAAAAAAAAAAACTTTCACATACTGACATTAATGGTTTCTAGGAAATTGCATAAAAACTGTTCTTTTATGTCATGAATCTTGTCTTCCGTCTGCTGTCAGTCGTCTTTTCTGTCTGCTTGCCTCGCGAAGACTCGGTAATCGTTTTGTCTTAAAGGACAAGGGCTAATCACTAGCTGTTTAACATTCCAGTCACATGATGAGGCGGAAGAATAAATCAGTTAACAGCAAGATGCAGAACAACTCATTTTCATGTAAAAAGGGGTGATTGCCTTTTAACGTGTTTTTTTTTTTTAAGCTGTTAAAACCCAAACATCCTGGTCTTTAAGCCTATGAATTATTAATAAAAAGAGAGAGAAAAGAGGCTTTCTTTTTCTAAATACCATCTACTAAGCCACCACAGACTGAAGTGCCTCACACTGATTCCTCATTTACATAGTCCCAGTTGGAAGCTAATGAAGACTGCTGAGCCACCTTTCAACATGCAGATAAACCTTCATGTATTTAAAAGCAGGGAATATGTGCTTGTTGCTGGCAAATTATTCATCTTAGATCTGAAGTTTTTGACACCGCCTGCGTCAGATAAACTGTCACCCAAATTGCAAACTAATTAGTGATTCAAACATTTTCGAGCTGATTGATGACAGAATAATTTACGCTTGTTTCTCAGTTTCCAGCTGGCGAAGGCTGCTGACTGGAGTCCTAATTAACGCTAGTACATCAGTCATGTTCTGCCAAGGCAGCACGTACAATTAAAAGGCAGTTTAAATGGAATATCACATTAAAGAGGCTGATAGATGTAAATGTGAGGAAACAGCGCTTTAGGAAGGAATGACAACAAAACCCACTAACCAAAACAGAATAGAAGGATTTTTTTTTCAAGAAATGCATAATAAAACAAACACAAACTACGCAGATAATGAGAAGCCAGACATTTCATTTCATAAGTTGGTCAACTTTTAGACAATTTAAAATTCTTGACAATGGAATTAGTTGTATTTTATTTTTACATTTTTGTTTTCAAAATGGCTGCTCATGAATATGTAGGTGCCAATGGGAAGGAGGACATTTTTGATTATATTTTGCTAAGGGGAGGGGGGATATATATATCCTCTTGAACGACATTTAGAGAAACCAGGACACCATAAAAATGCTATGTCAACACCTTCAGATCCAGTGGAACATGTAAGATATCTCAAGGGAGCTATCTTAAGAATGATATATTTTGGTACCAGATCATCGCTACCGTAAACATCCATTACTTTCTTCCCCCTCTTCCCCTCAGTCTTTCCTCCCCCCCCCACCTGTTTCCGTGTTTCATATGTTACACGTGTCTCATGTTTCAGGTCAATGTGGCCTTTGTTACATTAATATAGTCGTATATGCAGATAAGACTTCAGTAGAGAATGTAGTTATGGTGGACATGATTCCGTATTATCAATGTAACTCCTGCAACTCCTGACCACTTGATGTTATACCATACTTTATTATTGAAATCTGTCTCTTTCTGGATGTCTTACAAATACTTGTGAAAGATATACAGATGTGATTGTTTAATTGTAAACTCAAATGACTCCTAAGTAGAGTTGAGGGAACACCTGGAAGTTCAGATTCGACGGGTTCAATGGGTACCCGAACTTTTGGGCACTAAAATGGCTGTAAAAAAGTCCTGGAAAGGGCTAGAGGGCTTCATAAGGCAGCAAAATGTGCTTAAGAGCCTGGCAAGTGCTCTGCAAACAAATGAGGATAGGGAAATAACTTAAAATAAAATAAATAAAAATTAAAAATTATTAACCTGCAACTCGTAGGAGGAGGTGGATGTGAAGTTGTAGGTGGAAGCGGTGATAGAGGAAGTAGCCAACAATATATATATATATATTTTTAAAATTGGGGTAGCCCCCAAAATAATGGGAAAAAAAAAAAAAAAAAAAAAAGAATAAGTGCACTTGAGTACAAGAATGTATGGTTGAGGCCGGTGTAAATATCTATTCTGCACAAGGTACAGAGAAGTCTTGTGGGATCCAAGCCTGATTCATATTAATGAACGCGAGCTTGTCCACGTTGGCTGTGGACAGGCGGCTGCGTTTGTCTGTAATGACGCCCCTTGCCATGCTAAATACACGTTCAGACAATACACTGGCTGCAGGGATGGCCAGCACCTCCAAGGAATAAAGGGCAAGCTCAGGCCATGTGGACAATTTGGAGACCCAGTAGTTGAATGGGGCAGAACCATCAGTCAGTACGTGTAAGCGTGTGTACAAGTACTCTTCCACCATGTTGTTCAAATGCTGCCTCCTGCTAAGACGTTCCATATCAGCTGGTGGTGCCGGTTGCTTTGGCGTGTTGACAAAGCTTTTCCACATGTCGGCCATGCTAAGCCTGTCTTCTGAGGTGTTGGCCATGACCCAGCTGCGTTGGCAACCTCTTCTTCCTCCTCCTTTGCCTTTTCCTTGTGCTTCCACTTATCCCCCGGTGTCAGTTGGGAATGCCCTCAGGAGCGCATGTACCAGCATGCGCTTGTAGTCGCACATCTTCCTATCACGCTCCAGTGAGGGAATTAAGGACGGCAAGTTGTCTTTGTAAAGGGTATCCAGCAGGGTGGCAACCCAGTAGTCAAGTTAAAATGTGGGCAACTCTGCTGTCTGTTGCTCAGGCACTGCAGCATGTAATCGCTCATGTGTGCCAGGCTGCCCAGAGGTAAGGATAAGCTGTCCTCTGTAGGTGGTGTATCGTATGTGTCCTCTGTATCCCCCCAGCCACGCTCCCGTGATGGCCATAAGCTGCATTGGGTGCCACCCTGCTGTGAACCCGATTCCTCCTCCTCCTCCTCTACCTCATTCTCCTCATCCTCAAGAACTGTGCCCTGGCTGGCCACATGTGTGCCTGGCCTCTGCTGGTGCAGGAACCCACCCTCTGAGCCACTTCTGAATAACTGGCCTGACACCTTTTTAAATGCCCCCTTTTCCTCCTCCTCTTCCTCCTGTGCCACATCCTCTTCCATCATCGCCCTAAGTGTTTTTTCAAGGAGACATAGAAGTGGTATTGTAGCGCTAAGAACGGCGTCATCACCACTGGCCACGTAGGTTGAGTACTCGAAACACCACAACAAGGTACACAGGTCTCGCATGGAGGCCCACTCATTGGTGGTGAAGTGGTGCTGTTCCGCAGAGCGACTGACCCGTGCGTGCTGCAGCCTAAACTCCACTATTGCCTGCTGCTGCTCGTACAGTCTATATGCAAGGTGGTGTTCCACCTGGTAGGCACGTCGCATATGAGGGGGAAGGCCGAAGTTACACTGCAGCGCAGACAGGCGAGCAGAAGCAGGGTGAGAATGTCGAAAGTGTGCACAGATGGACTGCACTTTCTGCAGCAGCTCTGACATGTCTGGGTAGTTTTTAAGGAATTTTTGCACCATCAAATTCAGCACATGCGCCAGGCAAGGGATGTGCGTCAAACCGGCTAGTCCCAGAGCTGCTATAAGATTTTGCCCATTATCGCACACCACCAGGCCAGGCTTGAAGCTCACTGGCAGCAACCACTCATCGGTCTGTTCTTCTATGTGCCTGTGAGGTATGGGGTTTGTCCTCCAAACACATGAGTTTTAAAACCGCCTGCTGAAGTTTACCCCTGGCAGTGCTGAAGTTGGTGGTTAAGGTCTTTAGCTGACCGGATGGGGAGGTGACAAAGGTACACCGAAACGTGCGTTGGGGCGGAGTCATCCTGGTGGTTGGCTTACTGCAGCAGCATTTGGTAGGTTTTTCCATCGGCACATTCAGTTTTGCCTTTGTCTCTTTGTCCTTTTGTGAGACTGCTCCTGTTACTCTGTCCTTACAGATATTAGCCGTCTTTGGTCCTACCACATATTTCAGCTTAAATATGTACTCAGCTTTGTCCTTTGTGCCTGTTTACTGTTGTACTTTATATATCCTTATGTGCCGTTTGTGTCCCACAATGGTGGCGCTCTTTTCATTCTGCTCACCTTGTTTTTAATGGCAATGTTATTTATTACGTTATGAATAAATGAATTTGATTTGTCAATAAGATATATATACTCTTCTAATATATTGACTGTACTCCAGTTTTCCTATAGGTTGTGGTTTTGTCTCTGGGAGCGTACACTCCAGCTTTGGGCTATATATATCTCCCTTGTCCATTGAGCCCCCATTTATTAGCATACTATGCATGGCCTTAGCTAATTTTAGTTTGAGCTTGAGGGTTCACATGTGCATTGGTTTTCTTTGTATGTAGAGGTGGGGAGGTGGTAGAAGAGGAGGAGGAGGAAGCAGAATAGTAGGAGGAGGCAACAGGAAGCAAAGATTAATTCCCATGCGATCCTCGTTGGTGGAAGGACATGTGCCAAAGTGCTATCCGCCTCGGGCCCAGCCGCCACTACATTTACCCAGCGTGCAGTTAGGGAGATATAGCGTCCCTGCCCATGCTTACTGGTCCATATATCTGTGGTTATGTGGACCTTGCCACAGATGGCGCTACGCAGTGCATACTTGATTTTATCCTCCACTTGGTTGCGCAGGGAAGGGACGGCTCGCCTGGAAAAGTAGTGGCGGCTGGGAACGACGTACTGTGGGAGAGCCACTGCCATCAGCTGTGTAAAACAGTCCGTCTCCATCAGACGGAATGACAGCATTTCAAAGGCCAGTAATTTTGAAATGCAGGCATTCAGGACCAAGAATCAAGGGTGGGTATGTGGGTACTTCCTCCTTCTCTCCAGTGTTTGGGAGATGGACAGCTGAACGCTTGCATGTGACATGGTGGAGATGCATGGTGATGATGACTGAGGTGGTGGTGTTGGTGGCACATCCTCTGTTTCCTGGGTGGCAGGTGCCACTATGACCCCAGAGGTAGAGGAAGAGGCAGAGACAGCAGCAGAAGAGGAAGAAGGAGGAGCTTGAGACCTTTCTTGGTTTTTAAGGTGTTTACTCCACTGCAGTTCGTGCTTTGCATGTAGATGCCTGGTCATGCAGGTTGTGCTCAGGTTTAGAACGTTTATGCCTCGCTTCAGGCTCTGATGACACAATGTGGAAACCACTCGTGTCTTGTCCTCAGGACATTGTCTGAAGAACTGCCATGCCAATGAACTCCTTTGAGCTGGCTTTGGTGTGCTCAGTCCCTTGGTGCGGTGGGCAGTAGCAGGCATACTGTCTCGGGAACGGCCACTCCGCTTTTGCACCCTGCTCCCTCTTTTGCTGTGCTGTTGCCTCTGTGCGACCACCGCCTCTTCCTCAGAACTGCACACATCACTAGCATGAACTTGAGTCCAGTCGGGGTCTAGAAACTCCTCGTCCTCCACATCATCTTCCCTCCATTCTTGACCCCTGCCCTCCTCGTCGGTCTGCACACTGCAGAAAGCCGCAGCAGTTGGCACCTGTGTTTCGTCATCAGAGACGTGCTGTGTTTGTATTCCCATGTCCTCATCCTGCAACATAAGTTGTTGGGCATCAATGCATTCAATGTCTTCCACTTCTGGGGTAGGGCTATGTGGATGGCCCAGAAAAACCTTGCCAGCAAAGTCATCAAAAAGCATAAGAGTCTGCTGCATGACTTGGAGCTCAGACTGCTTGGCTGCTTTGCAAGGTTGCAAAGGGGTGAGGTGAAAGACTGATGGGCATGGGCGGCAGGTGCCAACTCTGAGCTTTCTGCAGAGGATTGGTTGGGAGATACTGTGAAGGAACTGGAGCCACTGTCAGCCACCCAATCTACTATCGCCTGTACTTGTTCTGGCCTCATCATCCATAGAGGGGCATTCGGGTCTACCAGATAACGCTGCAGATTCTGTCACCTACTCGCACCTGAGGAAGGTGTTTCACTTGGACCTGTAGCTGACGCAGAACGGCCACGTCCTCTCCCAGCAACGGGAGCTCCACCAACACCACCACAACCATGTCCACATTCCTTATTTATGTTCTCCTCATTATTTGCGTTTACCCACCAAACTAACATATGGTTTATCTCAGGTGTCAATTTAACTGCCAATAGTCAACAATTACTCACTAACAGTAAGGCAGTGCCGTTTCATAAACAGAATTAATTTCTTTAGGTCACACAACAGTGTAACGGAGCAATTCAATACAATTACTTCACTATCACCAAAAATTTGATTTTCCAAACCAACAATGTAACAGCAGAAGTTTACGGTTTAATTTTACTGTCAGAAACGCAGTGTACACCGCAAATGTGCTATCTACCACAAAACCTGTTTTTGCAACCAACTATATAAATGCGGAGTTCCACAGGTTACTTAAAATGACTGAAATACAGGGTAGGCCTCAGACCTGCTATGTAGCACAAAAGCAGTGTTTATTGCAACAAACTACAGAAAGGCAGTTTTTCAGCGTTGTAAGCAAAAGTGCTCTGTGGCACCACAATATGGGTTTATTCCCCCAACTACAGAAATGCAGTATGTCAGCGCATAATTTTAAAACAGGATTTTCAGTGTTGTATACTAAAGTGGTCTTTGGCACCACAATACGGGTTTATTCCCGCAACTACAGAAATGCAGTATGTCACCACAAAATTTTAAAACAGGTTTTTCAGCATTGTATGCAAAAAATGACACCACAATATGGGGTTATTCCCCCATCTACAGAAATGCAGTATGTCACCGCAACATTTTAAAACAGGTTTTTCAGCGATGTATGTAAAAGTGCTCTGTGGCACCACAATACATGTTTTTTCCCCCAAATACAGAAATGCAATATGTCACCACTAAGTTATAAAATAGGTAATATAGTGGGACTTGACCCCCCAGAAAAAAGGAATATTTTTCCCACTGATCCACCAGAAAATAACTAAACTATTGTCCCTGGCACACATGCAGGTCAAATACAGTTCCAAGAATACTGCATCTAAAATGGCCGCCGACCCCCACCTCACTAACAGATGGATTAAAAATTATTTTGCAGTATCACTGGGCTCAGGAATGGGTACAAATATGTAGCATAGCACCCTCAATAATTGCTGTATTTTGAATATTTAAGTTCAACAGATTTCTTCCCTAATCTCTCCCTCACAGCAGCAGCATCCTATCCCTACACTGAGAAGAGCAGAGTGACTCTGCAGTGCTACGTGACTCCAGCTTAAATAGAGGCTGGGTCACATGCTGCACTTAGCCAATCACAGCCATGCCATTAGTAGGCATGGCTGTGATGGCTTCTTAGGGCAATGTATTGAAACACTTGTTCATTGGCTGCCTTGCAGCCTTTCAAAAAGCGCAAAGAAATCGCTGAAAAACTAACCCAAACCCAAACTTTTACGGAAATGTTCGGGTTCTGGTCCGGGTGCGAAAAATCGTAAAATTCGGTATGAACCCAAACTTTACAGTTCGGGTTTACTTAACTTTACTCTTAATCATATCAATAGCAAGGATTTAAAAGTATAAGTTTCAAGTATTACTAAATCTTTTTATAGAAATTATACATCATTCTGCTCAACTCCTTCTGGTCTATGACTTGCTTTCTACCAATTGTGCTGCATTTTGAATGTGACAGGTTTGTTTAACCAGCTTCCTCTACATACTAAAAGCAGATTTTTTGTCAAATGAACTCACATTTATCGCAGATCCAATTTGAGGCCACCTGAGTCAATGATGACCGTTGTAGAAAGGATTCCACTGGCAACATGCCAGACTAAATGGGATGACCAGGGCGTAAGTTTTGAGAAGTAAGTTCACAACAGGTGCAAGCAATATATTATTCTACATAAAAGTGGTTTTGCAAGTGTAATTAGGCTGTAATTAAGGCAGCACTGGCATAACTAGAGTTCTATGGGCCCCAGGGCAAACTTTAGATTAGGCCCCAGGCCAAACTTTAAATTGGGCCCCCCCATTACCCACCTCTCCCACCCCATTATTGGTTTGAATGCGTTGCAGTACAATATTTTTGCCCCCACTCACTCTGTATATATTTAATATTACCACAACTCACTCTGTATATATTTTATTTTGCCCCCACTCACTCTGTAGATATTTCATTTTCCCCCCTCTCACTCTGTATATATTTCATTTTCCCCCCTCTCACTCTGTATATATTTCATTTTCCCCCTCTCGCTCTGTATATATTTTATTCCCCCCCTCACTCTGTATATATTTCATTTCCCCCCTCTCACTCTGTATATATTTCATATTCCCCCCCCTCACTCTGTATATATTTTATTCCCCCCCTCACTCTGTATATATTTCATTTCCCCCCTCTCACTCTGTATATATTACATTTTCCCCCCTCTCACTCTGTATATATTTCATTTCCCCCCTCTCACTCTGTATATATTTAATTTTGACCCCCCTGTATATAATTGAATGACTTGTACGTCTGTTCCGCTCTGTCTCTACTTGTGGCCTTTAGTAAGGTCGTCCCAGTGCGCAATCCCATTATACCCTCTGTGGCGCCACATCATCCCCTCATCTCGCGAGACCGGTGACCTTCAACCCCGCCAACAACATGAATTGACATGATGAACGGTGGTGCAGGAGAGGATATGGCCGTTTGTGTTTGGGGAAGTGCGCAGTTACAAATTCCTACAATACAATTAGTTTTGTTAGTATCTTGTCATAGATAAAGAGGTATTTTTCCATTCTTGCTTCCTTTCTAAGTCCAAAAACACACTTCCATATTCCGACAATGTTATATGTTCCCCTTTCTCGCATAACAGCCTTACCAGCATTTTAACTGACATGAATTAACAGCATCATAGGGATCTCGGATTCTTTGATTTCGAGCCAGTTAAACCCACAACTAGGCCATAAAACTTGTGAGAAATATGGATGTATACCAAAATTGGAACACAGACCTGTGAATCTGGCCTAAAACTATCATCCCGATACTGATTTATGAAAAGAAAGCAAAGTTCCATGTCATTCTATAACTATATAAGTTGCTATATTGTGTATGGCCCACATACCCCTTTCATAAAAAATAAAAAAAAGTGTCTGCTTGTACAGGACTTAAATTTTGCGCTGTATTGACCTCTGAAATAATAGATGAAAAATATATTTAATTACTCTGATGAGTAAGTGGTTACAACTAAGGATGAGCAAATTGATTAACAACGAACTGGCTTCGTTACAAATTTCACAAAACTTTGTCCACCAAACAAACCTGAAACTTTTCAGTTTCGCTTCGGAAGAATTCTGTAAAATGGCATGCAATGCTATTTTATTGCCCATGTGGGCGGGCAAAACCATGAGGGAGGAAGAAGAAGGATGCTCACATAACCTTGGGAGGAATTGATTGGCTCAAAGGCTAAAAATAGCCTTATTAGCGTGTGAATTAGTCTATGCAGTGTCTTACAGAAAACATTTCTACATAGTTTACTGAGGCACAAGAAAGCATCTATTCTATTGTAACAGGCAGGGGCAGACTGGCCATAGACCAAACAGGGAAATTTCCCAGCGGGCCAATGCTCAGGGGGGCCATCTGAACCCTCTTCAAGCGATTACTTAACAATGAGAGCATCAGGCACTTATGTACTTAGCCGGGTACCACAGGTGCCTTTTTCAATTCAACTGTATTAACATTATCAGGGCAGTAATTCGGTTGAACACTGTGGCAGGCAAAGGAGCCAATGGCTTCCTGCCCTGCCGTTCACCCTCATGTGAAATAAATACTAGGCTTGAAGCCTTTGAGGCAATGTACAGATGACACAGGGACATAGGCATCTAAGTCCTCAGGCTGGAGAGGCATGTGTCCTGCACTGCAGATGGTATGTTGACCCATCCTACTGGTGTTGGTACTGCCCACGTGTGTTGCCCCAATTTCTGTCAATTTGGTTAGGCCATTTTTAGTTGTTTTCTTTTCCAGGGCTACCTTACATTGCCAGTCCGCTTCTGGTAACAGGGACTGTGTAGGGAAAGAATAAAAGGAAATAGCTCAGGGAATTTGATCAGGGAATGCTTTTAGGGAGGTAGGGGCTGGGCACACTGCTTAATATAACAGCAGCAGTAACTCTATTGCAACCACCTGCAAGAAAATTTTTTTGTTCATTTGAACAGAGAGACAGCTTTTTTTTCTTTTTTTTAATCTCAAGTTTCTATACAGACCTATGGCTAGCTTATTGCTAGAACAGCACCCCAATAGTATTCTGTTGCTGAGCAATTGCACATATTTGTTTCAAATACATTTTTTAAATGCATTGCATTATAACATAAGCATTTGATGGCAATAATATACATTTTTATACAAGTGAAATTAAATGCAAATTACACTGCGGACAGAAATATTAGTGCCTTTCCTACATCGGTATATTGGTGGAAGGGGGAAATAAATACATTACAAATTTGCAATGTGTGTCTTAATAGTGAAGAAAGGTCTTTTTAAACCTGAGTTTCTAAATGCAAATCACATAGTAGGCAGAAATGTTACCAGCCTTTACTGCATTGTTAAATTGATGGTTGTTATGGGGGAACCTTTCCTGCATCGTTATATAGTTGGATTTTGGGGGGAATAATCACATTACAAGTTAGAAAAATGTCTTAATAGTAAAGAAAGGTCTTTTTGAAACTGTGTTTTTATGCACAAATAATACAGTACTTTGTTGTTGGTAGTGATAATGGCATTTGTAGCCATAGTGCTGGTGGTAGGGACATTGGTAGTGAGAATGGCACTCTGGACAAATACAGAACAGGGAATCGTGACGGGGGCTAAGGAGCCCATCATAAGATATCACAGTCTAATAAAAGTGGTAGGGAGATGATTATGATGATGATTGTGTGTTGGACAGGACATGAGAGCTGATAAAGTTGCTGGAAAGATGGAGACGTTAGAGGAGAAGTCTGACCCAGGAAGAAGTACAGCGGCATCTTAAAAAGATTAAAATAGACAAATAGGGGGCGTGGCTTGGCTGCCGAGAGTCATGGACGTCTAAGCGCTCAGCTCCCGCACCAGAGTAACAATTAAAAGCTTTACAGGACTCCACAACGCCAGCTCTCTCTCTAAAAACCTGCATAGAGACCCCCAGACAACATGGGGAAATCTAAAAGAGTATTGCCAAAGATGGATGGCGATTCACTGGCGAAATTCTTCGAACGCAGCAGAAGCCAAGATGGCGCCCGCTACACTCAAACATGTGCGGCACCCTCACCTCCGCGCATGCCTTCACCAGTACCGACCTCAGGTCCAGCAGACTCACCGCCTGCCCAGAAAGTCCTGGAGACCTCACCCAGAGAACTGCCTTCATTCCCGGACACTCCCGATGACATCAGGGAGCCGTGGAGTACCGAACCCTACACCCAAGATGGCGCGCTTCACCACGGGACCTCTCACGCTCTTCCTCCAGTCCACAGAAAAGGAGGCCCAGACTGGAAGACCCCTCAGGCCCTCATGTCAGTCAGTACCATCATGACCCTCATAACCCACATGGGGACGGCCTCAGCCTATACCCTACCTCTGCCAATCCGGTCTCTGAGGACTCATTGTTCCGCTCACGGCGGAACAACATCAAATTTAGGGGTATCCCTGAGGATGTCCCAACCGCTGAATTGTCTGCATATATTCAGAAGCTCCTCAAACTGCTAGTACCCCGCCTCTCCCAGCAGGACCTTGTTATCGACAGGGCACACAGGGTCCCCAAGCCGAAGCACCTTAACCTGGATCTCCCCAGAGACACTCTGGCTTGCATCTACTTTTATTCTGCCAAAGAGGCTGTGATGATGGCGGCTAGGAATCTCAACACATTACCAGCGCCATTTCAGTCAGTTCGCCTGTTTGCAGACTTGTCTGCTGCCACTCTCCGGTTGCGCTGCACTCTGCTACCCATAACTCTTGCTCTCAGAAAGCATAATGTGCCTTACAAATGGGGTTACCCTATGAAGCTGCTAATTTCTAGGGAAAATCGCACTCACTTGGTTCGCACATTTGAAGAAGGAAAAACGCTACTGCACTCCTGGAACCTCTGAATCCCATACCCTGCCCCAACATCATCTTCATCTCCCAAATCACATGTCCCGGGCTGAATGGCAGTCTTGGATGAGTAGACTCGTCACCTCCCGCCTATGCTGGACCTGTGAGATTATATCCTTTATTCGTCACCATTTTGTTTGCTTCTAGTTATGGGTTTAATGCTGGGCCTTTAGGTACTCTGCATACCATTTCCCTTAAGAGACCCTAACCTCGCACCATTTAATTGTTGTGGGTGTTGCTTATTTGGTTTCCTAACCCTTTTCTTTCACAGTTGAGAAGATGGACACATAGTTACAATCTTCAGTTATTGTTATGTCCTGTTTTACCACAAGTGCCTATACGGTGCGTTAGCTGACGCGTTTTCCCTTATTGATCTATTGAGCTCTTGCTAAACATGGTCAATCTCGGTTTCAACATGGAGCTCTCGTCCCTATATGCCAGCAGAGCTCGTTCTCTGCTTCTTCAGTCATCCCATTGTTGTCTAACTGCATATCATTTATGTCTGTGTATGCTACTATTCCTCCTCCCCAGGTCACTCTGAGCACCTCTGCAGTCCTTTACAGTATATTCGATTGAAGCCATGGGTCTTAAGTTTATGTCTTTGAATTCCAAGGGGTTAAACTGTCCGCAAAAGCGTTCTTATATGTGGAAAGAGGCTTTGTCCAGTAGGGCGGATGTCCTGTGCATCCAGGAATCCCACTTGCTGCACAAAGACACTTGCAGGATTCGCCATCGTCTATTTCCTGAAATTGTGCATTCTACTGTCAAGAAATCCAGAGGCGTATTTATAGCTATTAAAAACTCTGTCTCTTTCTCACTCATATCCCAGGTAGTGGACCAGAGAGGAAGGTTTGTGATATTGGCTTGCATGATGAACAACATAACCTATACGATTGCCAATCTATATGTGCCGAACAAACGCCAACTATCCTTCCTCCGCAAGGTTATCCGTCAGGTTAACCAAGTCAAACAAGGTAAATTACTTATATGTGGAGATTTTAACTCCATTGTAGATTCCTCTCTGGATACGTCCACCCCTACCAGATGCTCACTATCTGGTTTAGCAGACCTTATTCACTCCGAAAGCCTGATAGACGTCTGGAGGGCACGCCATAGCCACGAAAGGGATTATACCTTCTTTTCCCTCCCTCCCTCACTCCTCTTACTCACGGATTGACATGTTCCTTGTCGACCATATGGTTCTATGCCAAACCATAGACGCCACTATTGGCCTGATTAAGTGGTCTGACCATGCCCCTATCTTTCTGCACATTGAGGAGCAGTTTCAAACATTCCCACCCTCCCGTCTGGCGAAATAACACTTTTCTTTTCTCTCACCCTAGACACAAACTAGACATAACAGCAGTACTGCAGGAATATTTTAACACCAATGTAGGGTCAGTGCCTGATCCGTTTGTGGTGTGGCAGGCTCACAAGGGGCTTACATTAGAGGTGTCTTACTCAAAATTAGCCACTTTAAAAGGAAAAACAGAGAAAAGGAAATAACATCTACCATGGCCAAAATACAAAGCCTAGAACTCAAAAATAAGCAACGGGTCACCCCGGAACTTACCAATAGTCTTCGGCTGGAACGAGATAAATTAATAAACTAGAGACTTCACCAACTCCCTCCAACGTAGTAAAGCTCAATTCTACGCTCAGGGCAATAGAGCAGGAAAACTCCTGGCCAACAAGCTCAAACATCTCCAAGCGAAATAGAGAATCCCCTTCCTCCGCCACCCGGTATCCAAAACTAAATTGATGGACCCAGACGATATTGCAGAGCAATTCCGACTGTATAAATAATCTCTATACAATCTTAAAGATTGTTCCGTGCCTCACGACCATGAAACCTTGGTTAGGAATTTCCTGAACCAAGCACAATTGCCCAAACTTACTGCTGACCAACTATCTCTCTTAAATGCCCCGATTACCACAGCTGAATTGGATATGGCGATACGTTTCCTCCCCTTCGGGAAATCCCCCGGCCCTGATGGCCTTTCCAGTGAATATTATAAGCAATTTTAACACTGCCTGCCCCCGACCTTACTACTGCTTTTTCAACATACTATGCGAGGTAATCCTTTCCCCCTGATATGCTGATGGCATTAATAGTTACCATTCCCAAACCGGGTAAAACCGCAGACGTCCCCCAAAACTTTAGACCCATTTCCCTCTTAAATACTGATATCAAGCTTTTTGCCAAACTTATCGCCACCAGGATGTCCTCCATTCTCCCACACCTAATTAAAGAGGATCAAACGGGCTTTATAAAAGGTAAATTAGCTTCCGATAATACCAGACGCCTTTCCGATATTCTCAATGTAGCTGAGCTTCAAAACCTTTCCATGGTAGCTGTTACATTAGATGCTGAGAAGGCGTTTGACCGTCTGCATTGGTCAAATGCCTTTTCAGTCATGAGGGAGATGGGCTTTGCCGAACCTATCATTCACGCCATAAAAAGCCTATATGAGATGGGCTTTGCCGAACCTATCATTCACGCCATAAAAAGCCTATATGCCCCCTCACTTATTACTGTAGTTACTGGTACATAGTAAGAGCTTACGAATAATGCGGGCAGGCCGGCTGGGCGGGCGGCAGCGTGACTCACTGACATCACGTGCCTGCGCCGCCTGCTTTATTCATAAAGTAGGCGGCGTGGACACGTGACATCAGGGAGTTACGCTGCCGTCTGCCCGCATTATTCGTAAACTCTTACTATGTAACGGTAACTACAGTAATAAGTGAGGGGGCATGTTTTATTGAATGAGGGGACATTTTATAACTTTATAGTGCAGGACTGTAAGCGGCAGGATGGGGGGATCTTTGGATGGCACTGTTATGGGGTGGGGGTCTGTGGATGACACAACAGTGCCATCCACAGATCCCCCATACCAGTGCAATCCACAGATCCCCCATCACAGTGCCATCCACAGATCCCCCATCACAGTGCCATCCACATATCCCCCATACCAGTGCAGAGAGCCTTTATAGTGGTGTACAACACTGTGCCTTGCAGTAACACGCATAGGAAGTCTGCTCTGGTAGTGAAACAATACTGCGAGTCCATATGATATGCAGATGACAGGTGTTGCTCTAAGAATCACTGCACACTTAACTTATTTGGGCAGTCACGGGGCCAAAACTGTACAAATAACTCAAGTGCGAACTCAGCCTTACAGGTCGATGTTAGCTTCAAGAAGAAGCGAACTCCTTTTACTCCGTCATTAGCTGATTCCACATAGTAATTAACAGAACCTGTTATATTAAAAGCTTATACAAGTAGAGCCCCCCGACAGAGTGGAGAGGGTGTCAGCAGTAAGTTTGTGTTGATGTCACTGATTATTTTGCCCTTCCTCTGATCCGTCAGAACAATAATCGAATGAACCGAATTATATTATCCTTTCATTGTTGATATTTTTTATGTGAAACACGCTTTTTTTCAAAAAAATTGATGGGTGATTGTAGACCTCCTTTTGCTGTATGGACCGAATCACGTCATTGTGGGTCCAGCAGCAAACATAATGAAGACTCTGATGACAACACACCAACAGACTTTGCCTTTACGATCTATTCTCAATTAAATCAATCAGCTTCAGTAAGTTAAAAATATTCATGTTATCAGTGACTGCCGAAACCCTGCACCCACCCGATCAGCCCACTGTACATGTACGGTGCTGGTCCTTAAGGGGTTAAATCAAGCAGCTTCAGTAAGTTTAAAATATTCATGTGTTTTTATCCGCCTGCATTCGATCTCCATAGCACACAAGACCTGACAGGAGAGCCTCTGCTTTGGAGTCCAAGTCCAGTTTCTTAAGATCAGGAGTTCCATCAGAATTGTGCGTAACATTCTTGCTCCCTGTACAAAGCCATAACCTAAGGACTCCGTAGGCATACACATCAGAGGAAGCTGAAACTGGTTGCCCCAATTTTAATTCAGGAGCAGTAAACAGCAGGAAGCAAATAGAGGTGGCTGAACTCTGCTGCTCTGTATCTCTTGTGAAGTCAAAGTCTCCAACTATGCCCCTCTCGCAATTTACAGCAAATACATTATTTTCATGTAGCGATGCAAGAATTATGTTGGAGGCATGTAGTGTATGCAAGCTGTAGAGGGAAGTAAGGTGGGCGTATGTATAGATATATGTCTGCCCCTTCATTGATATATGTGTATATATGTATATATATTGGCTCCTTATATGGCCAATAGGGATATATATTCCCTGTATGGCCATGTATATATGGGCCCCCTGTATGTGGGCCCAGTATATGGGTATATATGTGGGCTTATAGCGGCCCATTTGTGCCCAGGTTTATATTGGATATATATATATGTGTATGGATGTGCCCCAAGCATCTATACACATATATATTTTTTCTTAAATGTGGCCACAGTATGTTCCCTAGCGTGGGTGCCCCCCCCCCCCCCCCAAGCTGCTGGACAATTATGTCCAGTATCTTTCACTTCAAAGGACAGAGGATCAATAAGATCTTCTGCCCTTTGATAGCATCTCCGGCAGGGCTGGAGATATTTTACACTACAAAGGTGGGTGAATAAATCGCTCCCCCACCCCTGTAGCTCACATACCTCTGTTGCTGTAATTACAGCACCAGGAGGTATGCGGGCGCTTCACAGGTGGGAGATTTAAATCTTACCCTGCCTGGGAGCGCGCCAGGAAGCGGCACTGTTCTCAGTGGTTCTTCTTCCTACCTACCTGCCGAAGAGCGCAGCCGGCACTCTAATATGCCCCCAGCAAGAAAGAGAGCACAAGCAGCAATGTGCTGTGATCTGAAGAAGCTATCTCCCAGACCGGCCAGAAGATCGCAGGCTGTGCTGCCCTAGCAGAGAGGAGAGAAGATCGGTCTCTCCGTCTTCCAGGAGAGTCAGAAGCAGAGCGCATCCTGCTCTCAGATGCCCTGACTAGAGGAGTTTAATCCAGAGCAGCCACAGGCCTGGATTGGCTGAGTATCCCTGCTCCCTGCCATTTAACCCTTCCCTGCCCAGCCTCCTATACACCCTGCCCTGTAACCCCCTGCATTGCCCCTCCTGCCCTGGTCACTCTCCCCTGAAACCCTTACTGCCACAGACAAGAGGGAAGGACAGAAGAGCAGGAGGACGGAGCAGCCAGAGGGACAGAACAGAAGGAAGTGGAGCCTTGCAGCTTGTGGCTAAGTACCTGCCTCCTATCCCTTGCCTTAACCCCTTCAGTGCCCAGCAGCCCTAGCCTGTCTAAACCCCACAGAAGGAGTTGCATTAACCCCCTCAGTGCCCTGAACCCCTGATGTGCACTGCAGCCCTTGTCCTGTATAACCCCTGCCCTGTAATCCCTTCAAGGCTGCTGTATTCCCAGCAGCCCCAGCAGAAGTAACCCCTTCACTGCTGTTGCCCTGATGCAGTAACCTCTTCAGTGCCTAGCAGCCCCTGCGTTCCTGAACACCAGCAGGAACCCCTGCTGTACAGCAGTTGCCCTTGTACCCCATAGGGATAGTTTAATGTCAGGATTGGGTGGGCTGCTGTAATGTATGTGTGTGTAATTTGTATTAATTAGTTTGTGGGTAGAACATGGGATTGTGCATAGTGTAGTGAGTACTGTATTTTTAGTGCTGTGTATGTACCGTATTGTATGCGTCATTTACTGTACTGTAGCTATCAATAAATATTGTGTGTTATTTGTACCTACTGTGTAGTGTGTGTTTTATTAGCGGTAGCTAGTTCAGTAAGGTGCACGCAGATAACCACTGACCAATGTCAGGCGATAGTGAGTGAACTTTAGGGTATAAATAGGCGGAGTTTTCGATAAACGACTATGCCTATTTATTTATATTAATTATTGGTAGTTGCATAAATAGTATTAATTAATATTCCCCCATTACACAAGCCCTATGCGACCCCTCTCATCACTCTCAAGGAGTCACACTAAAGGCTACACTACACTAATGGCTTTTCAACATATAACATCGGTTCATACAGAACAAACTCTACAATCACCCAGCAATTTTCCCCAAAAAAGTCTGTTTCACATAAAAAATTTCACCACTACATAATTCGGTCCATACTGCTTTTCAACAAATACATGCAACTGTAGACGGCAAATATATTTTTATTTTGCCACTAATACACGGCAAAGTGGGCTTCACAATATATCACTGAACTGCAGAACATTAATTTGGCCCAAATTTTGTTCTACTTTTACACAACAGGCTTTTCAACAGATATATACAACGCTAGACGGCGAATATATTTTTATTTCACCACTAATACACGGCATACAGAGCTTAAGAATATATCGCTGCACCGCTGAGTGGTAAAGAAATTTTTTATTTTTCTACTAATACACGGAAAAAGGGCTTTAGAAAAGATAACTGCACCACATATCTGCAAATATATTTTTCAATTTTCCACTAATACACGACAAAAAGGGCTGTAATTTTTGCCCTTCACCACACAACGGCTAATAAGCCCTTTTTTTCCCCACTAATCCAAGCCAAAAAATGCTTTAAAACAAATAACTGCACCGCACAAGGGCAAATAAAACGTAGAAATATTTCCTTGTAATAAACCCTGTCAATGCATGTATCAAAGAGCACTTGCACCCTAATAAGACAGGTTTGCTGGAATGACAGAGCTGTATAATGGCAATTTAGATCCCCAGTCAGTGCAGCAAGGTGTAATCGGATTGTTCCTATTACCCAGGCTGTCACCTTCCTGACTGAACCCTGTTCAACACAAATGCTGGTCGAATGATTCCTCCCTATCCTTTCCCTACACCTTGAGTGATCTTTCCCTGCCCTTGTAAATCATTTTTTTTTTCACCACAATCAAGTCTTTCCTATCACTGTCCCTAGCGCTTGCAGACATATCTCTCCCTGCATTAAGCATGCTGGTGAATGGCAGAATCTAAGGTGGCTACCATATTTATAGGGCTGGGAAATCACAGGGCTGGCTGGCTGCTGATTGGCTGCATGCATGTAAGTATGAGTGATCCAGCTTTCCAAGAGTTCCTTGCCCCATGTCCTCACACGTGTAGCAGCCGTTTTAGGAAAAAATGTGATTTGTTACCACGAATCGCGAAGAAATTCAGATTCTGTGCGAATAAAATTTTTCCTAAAATTTGGATCAAATTCCACTTCGTCAGCTTGGATTCACTCATCTATAATCCTAACGATCCCCTGATTTTCACCCTTCAACTTGTATTGGATTCACAAAGCCGCTACCTCTTGAAATAATCCTACTGTAGTTGGCAGCTGACCCACACTGGTTAGGGACACTGGTGCAAAGTACCAAGAGGTCAGACAATAGTTGTTGTAGGTAAACAGGCAGAGGTCAAAGCAGGCAGAGTTCATGCAGTTAGGTGAGGACAGAAAAGTGTCAATATGGTAGACAGGCTAAGGGACTGCAGAGTATCAGAGTCCTTAAACAAGCAGAAGTTTGATACATGGACAATCGGAAAGACACACCTTTACTGATTAAACTAGTAAACTAGGAACCTAAGCTCAGGCAATGAGTGAGAGGACAGTCCAAGATTTATCGCATAAGCTGATTAACTGATTGACAATGAGGAGCAGCCTTGCAATTGCACACAGAGCAAGGAGAGGAGGGGAGTGATCGTGATAGCAAAAATGGTAGTAGTAGTAGTTCACTAAATAATGTTCTTAAATCTTAATACAAGTAGTGGGGTAGCGACGGACACAGGCCACCAATGTAACAGATAGATCATTCATTTTGCCTGCTTCTACCAGCATTGGACAGAAAAGGTAACATATATATATATATATATATATATATATATATATATGTATATATATAATATTTTCTGCAACTGCTTAGGTAACACAAGTTATATGTACTGTTTTGGAGGATATGGGTTATTTATCTGGAGATGTAATCATATTTGGAGTTAGGAAGGCATTATTTCTGATATGCCCCCTAATATTAGGTAATTACTTTAGGATAATAGGTTGATAGACTTGTCAGTTTTTAACCTTATAGGGCTTGTCTGAGTTATGTAAAATAAAAAATATCACTGTAAATCTGACGGTCAGCAATATATACATGTTTACATGCTATAATAACAATTTGTGAGCGTCAAAAAAGACTGATCCTGCTCCTGCTCTACAAAGGAAGTGAATAAAAGTGCTGCCCTGAGTGAAATTTCTGACTGCTGGGATACTCAGCACGTTGTACGGGTAGAACTACAAGTCCGAGCTGTACAATGAGACTGCTCATAGACACAGGATCTTCTCCCTACCTGTTCTGTGGCAATGCTCTACAGAACTCCTCCAGTCTGTCAGCTCTGTGTCTGCAAGATGAGGAGGGAAGATCCAGCATCCAACATTTGACTCTTCACTGCCTGCAGCTTCTCAGCAAAGCCTCCAGTCTTCCAGTCCTCCAGAGTCTGTGCTGCTAATTGTAGAAGGGGTTAAACTTTCCTGAAGAATCCAGTGGGAGGGGAGATACAGGAGAGACAGCAGCAAATGGCAGTGCACGGTGACGTTTCGTGCATAGACACAGACCTGTTCCTCAGGCTTGTACTTGATATATCATCAGAACTGGGAGAGAAGCTGACATCCCTCAGGGAAATCTGAGAAATGAGCCACTGTAGATAAAGTAAGTGAATTGTAAACCCTTAATATTTGATTAGTTAGGAACATACAAAGACCAAAAAATAATAATTACTCAGACAACCCCTTTAAAGGGGTTTTCTGGAGTTAGAAGCTCTTTAAAATCATTGTTTTAAACTGTTTTATGTTGAAAGAAAGCTAATTTGCTATGTAATTCAGTGCAGTTTTGCAAAATTTTTCTAGCACTGGACCTTCAAAATGCCATTTTCTGTACCTTGGCAGTTATAGTTAGGGAGCATGTCAAATGTCCCTTTCCAAAATTTCCCAGATTGAAATGCATTTGAAAATTTAGAAATTTTCAAGAGCAATAAATGACAAAGCTAAAGATGACAGATGTTTGAATTGTTCACTGAAACAAACAAAAAAAGCTCATTTATGAGCTTTGAATACCTTTTATAGTCTGTTTGCATACGTATTAGGGTGAGTTCAAACTAGTGTTAGTGATTCCATTATGGCTTTCCGTTATAACATGGTTATAATGGAAAATAACGGAATGCCCAGACAGAATGCAAAACAGAAGCCTTTAAAAGGCATTCTGTTTGCTTTCCATCCTAATAGGAGTCTATGGGATAGCATAACGGATCTGTCTGGGTCCCGCTATACAAGACGGAAAACAAAGTCCTGTCGACAGGACTTTGTTTTCCATCTTGCATAATGGGAATCAGACGGATCCGTTTTGATTTCCATAGACTTCTATTAGGACAGAAAGCAAGCAGAATGCCTTTTAAAGCCTTTCGTCTTGCTTTCCGTCATAATACAAGTCTATGGGCAGAAGAACGGATCCGTCCTTCTGTCTTATGGAGTACGTTATTGTCCTTTATAACCATGTTATAACGGAAAGCCATAATGGAATTCCTAACGCTAGTGTGAACCCACCCATTATGGTGTTAATTGAGGTGTCCACTCAGTTTTCAGATATTTATAATTAGTGCTAGGTGAAGTTTAGAAAAATTAGATTTGGCTACTTCACTGGATTTCGAAAATAAATTTATTTTGTGATGAATTACTTAGTCATGAAGCAATTTCTTTGTAAGTAGCAGGCGCAATGATGGGGAACGGCGATTGTGCTGCCCCCGTTATTGAACCCCTGAGATGCTATGTTTATCGCTGATCTGGTAAAAAAAAAAACAACACCTTATCCTTTTAAGTGCGAAAAGGCCACTGTGGCCATCTTGATTGAAGACACCACACGAAATCTCGCACTGTGCATGATAACATCATCATGCTGGCCGGTGCAGTGACGTCATACATGATAGCGCACAAGATTCTGCAAGGGATCTTCAGTCAAGATGGTCACAGCAGCCTCTTCGTGATCAAATGGATGAGGTACAGTTTTTTTTGTACGCCATTTCAGGCAAAATTGATTTGTTACCGAAAATTTGGCTTCGATTTGCTCAACCGTATTTATAATGACAAAATAGCACAGTAATTTTTTTGCAATATAACTAGCAGAAGCTGTAGTAGCCAGTCATCATTCTCAAATGGATCTGGCATAGCTGTCATGGCTTAATTATAAAAAGATGCCTAATAGAATATTCAGTCTGTTTTTATAGTATATAATTATAAGGTTTAGCGAGCTAACATGATGTGTCACTGTAGAGAACAGTGAGCCCTGTACTCACCTTTTTGCATGATCTCCCCCAACTGGACGACAGTCCCTTCCTATATATGTGCTGGGCCCGAATCAGGGAGGAGAACCCAGGGGAACAAAATAACAGAAGGTTATTGACAGAATGGCACAGCGGATAAAGAGAGTCCAAACCAAACCAATTTAAGATCAGAACCAGTAACGTGAAACAGGGATAGCCAGAGGTCAAAACCAGGAGATCATGTCAGATCCAAGGGGTCAGAGTCACGGTACAAGCCAGAGTCAGGAATCAAATAGAAACTTCACAGGAACAAACACTAGTGTGGCAATCCATCGGATGAATCCAACACAGGCAACCTGTGGCCAGCAGGCTGTCTGTTTAAATAGGGAGCCCTTCCTGGTCACGTGACCCATCCAGCATCACATGACTGATGACATCAGCACACCTCTGATTGGCTAGCTCTTCCTGAACCAGGAAGTCCAGCCTTGTTGCCCTAATTACTTAATGCTGACGGCGCTGTCTTCTGAGGAGCACACTGTCAGCAGAACATGACATGATGGATACGCTTTCTGTGGATATCAATTAAGTAATTGACTTGTAGTGAGAAATAATTTTCAGTTTTTTATATTATACAATAGCCTGCAGAGAAAAAGAAAATTATAAGTGTACTAAATATTTTAACAATTTCTCATATTGTCTACTTACAGACCTGTTAAATTCATTCTAGGTATTTATTCTATAGAAGATACTTTTGGTAGATGAAAGTTATATTGTGGAATGGTTTTCCAACTAACATTTTTAATTAAAATATTATACTTTTCCCACATTGTAGGATTAATTATGATTCATTCTTTCACCTTATAACTCTGCTAATACCGCTAACCCCCACTTAAATGACTGGCATGCAAAACAGATTATATTTGTGCTAATATTCTGGATGTATGACAATGGCTGGGCATCAATCAAAGGAAATGTGCATGGGCAATCTGTTTCCATATATCTTTCTAATAAATAAGAGCTTTTAAAACTTCTGTTTATACCCCACAATAGTTTGTGCAGCACACATACTCTAACAGATAGAAGAAAGTATCCGCATTCCATAGTTGCCACAGCATACTGCTTCATAATAGAAAGAATAGGGCCCACCAGAAAAACCCAGTTTCGAATGTTCAATATAGATTTAAAAATTGTATGACAAATACGTTTGAATCCACATTTCTTAAAGAAGGTTCACACTTTCTAAAATTCCATTGTGTTAATAGGGTCCTTCTGCAAGTGGCTGTCCTGCTGCTGGCACCCCACTATTGTTCTGCTGTACTTTATGGGAATCCAGTAGACACTGTTCAATTTTTTTCACACTGTGTGGACGAGCAAACTAAAGATACAGATTTTTGTTCTTTCTCAAACACTTAAAATTTACATAAACTAGCTCCTTAGTCATAATCCATAAGTGTTTTTAAAAAATCTTATGCTCACACGATAACTGATGTTTTCCCAAGAGGTAGCCACTTGTCTGTTAATGACACGTTACCGATTCTGTAGCAAAATTGGATCTTATTGCTAAGTGCTCTATATGCACCAATATGTCTCTTAAGCCTGCAAGATAACAAAAGTATTGGAAACATACAGTATAGTTCTTCTAAACCTGGTAATTTGTATCTTTCATTGCAATATTAGTCTCAAAACAAGTGTTCTCTTACTACTAAGAAAGGTATACAATGAACCAAAGCTATTATTAACACGTGGGTAGATTTGCAATTGTGCACAGCTATAACTTCATGGTGTGTTTTCTTTTATGACTATGGATGTGTTCTTCAATGATGAGAAATGGGCATAAAATGTTAGTTTTTGGTGTCCATTCAGGCCATCATCTTTGGAGAGGTCATACTAGTGATCATTACAAGGCTGGATTTAGTTTGCTGCTCCAGCAAATTGTATTTAAATTCCGCAATCAAGGCTGGACAGCCTTTTGGGGCCAAACTTTGACACCCAGCACCAATGGCACATAATCCCCCAGCCCACCATTCGCTCGTGTATTTGGGATCTATGAATATTAAAAGTACAGTACTTGTCTGCTTAAAGTGATTCACGGAAAGAGCTAAGGCAGGCAGATATCATTGACACCACTTGATTTATGATTTAAAATTTTATTACAATGTATATCTTTATAATTTTTGGAGATTTGCTTTATTTCAATAATAACTTACAATAATTATTTGCTTTGGACAATCATTTTTGTTAGAAGGGCTTTTAGACAACAAATTAGTTAAGGGTCTTTTCACACATGAATTTGACTTATTGGTTAAAAAAAAGTCAGAATAACCACAGTTTTTAAATGTTTACTGGAACCTACAATACAATACATGCTTTGCTGTGGTTTTTCTGGCCTTTTTATGTTACTGTATGTTTTGCACACAGTGGCCCAGATTTACTAATGTGTCTGCACCAAAAATCTCGTGCATCAAGGAGGCAAGGCTTAATGGGTATGGCATATGACCTAACATACACCAAAACTGTGCCACACTTGTCTCTAAATAAGCCAAGCAATAGTTGGTACAGTCAGAGAAAAGTGTCTATCCCTTCATCCAGCTTGGACCACAGTGATAAATCTGGTGTAGGCTTAGACAGCATGTGTGAGCTTAAGCCATCTTTAGGATTAGTACGGTAAATCTTGGCCAGTGTGTCTTATCAATAGGCTTTTCTTTTTCGAATTCTCCTATAGAGAAGGTGCTGTCTGAAAAGCACCAAAATCTACCGCGTGCTTTATTGATGAAAGAAAGAGAAAATACTGCTCCTGATGAACAAAAATGTCAGGAGCAAAAAAACAAACAAACAATGTGTCCTGCGTTTCTTATTCCCACACTGACCTTCAGCTGATGGAGCTGGTGTTTTTGCCAGAAATAATGCTGCAAAAGATGCACTCTTAAAGGTGTCTCCATTCCTGTATGTTTACATTCTTAGTGGTCTATGATAGTGAATAACTTATTGACATTATCCCTGGAGATCTAGGGCACTGTAGAGGTAAATTTCTGCACAGTAAAGGGCTTAATGTGATCTAATGCAAATAATGGGTTAATGCTAATTTCCCTGGTACTCCAGGGCATAAAAAGTGTTCATTTAAAATTTGCTGATGGCATAGGGCAGAAACAGTATATGTCGAATTCCTTGGTAGTCACTAGTCAGTCTATGGTTTAACCCTTCATAGCTGGTGTCCAGTGGGTTGTTGAATAAAGAGATGACTGTACCGCTTCACAGTTTTCTCTATAATCAAGCATTTAATGAAGGTAAAACCTAGAGCATATTGGCTCCCTGGAGGTTTAACATAGTAACATAGTATATAAGACTGAGAAAAGACATTTGTCCATCCAGTTCGGCCTGTTTCCCACAAGTTTATCCAGAGGAAGGCAAAAAAAAACTGTGAGGCAGAAGCCAATTTTCCCCACTTAAGGGGAAAAAATTCCTTCCCGACTCCAATCAGGCAATCAGAATAACTCCCTGGATCAACGACCGCTCTAGTAGCTATAACCTGTAATATTATTACACTCCAGAAATACATCCAGTCCCCTCTTGAATTCCTTTTTTGTACTCACCATCACCATCTCCTCAGGCAGAGAGTTCCATAGTCTCACTGCTCTTACTGTGAAGAATCCTTTTCTATGTTTGTGTACAAACCTTCTTTCCTCCAGATGCAGAGGATGTCCCCTCGTCACAGTCACAGTCCTGGGGATAAATAGATGATGGTAGAGATCTCTGTACTGACCCCTGATATATTTATACATAGTTATTAGATCTCCCCTCGGTCGTCTTTTTTCTAAAGTGAATAACCCTAATTTTGATAACCTTTCAGGGTACTGTCGTTGCCCCATTCCAGTTATTATTTTAGTTACCCTCCTCTGAACCCTCTCCAGCTCTGATACAGTATGTCTGCCTTGTTCACAGGAGCCCAGAACTGTACACAGTACTCCATGTATGGTCTGACTAGTGATTTATAAAGTGGTATGTTCTCATCACGAGCATCTATGCCCCTTTTGATGCAACCCATTATCTTATTGGCCTTTTCAGTAGCTGCCTGACAATGGTTTTTACAGCTTAGTTTGCTGTTTATTAAAATTCCTAGATCCTTTTCCATGTCAGTGTTACCGAGTGTTTTACCATTTAGTATGTACGGGTGACTTGCATTATTCCTTCCCATGTGCATACCTTTACATTTGTCAGTGTTAAACCTCATCTGCCATTTCTCTGCCCAAGCCTCCAATCTATCCAGATCCATCTGTAGCAGAAAACTGTCCTCTTCAGTGTTAATTACTTTACACAGTTTAGTGTCATCTGCAAAAATAGATATTTTACTGTGCAAGCTTTCTACAAGATCATTGATGAATATATTGAAGAGAATAGGGCACAATACTGACCCCTGAGGTACCCCACTAGTGACAGTGACCCAATCTGAGTGTGTACCGTTAATAACCTCCCTCTGTTTTCTATTATTTAGCCAGTTACTTACCCACATACCGACATTTTCTCCCAGTCCGAGCATTCTGATTTTATATACTAACCTTTTATGAGGTACAGTGTCAAATGCTTTGTAGAAGTCCAGATATACGACATCCATTGATTCGCCGCTGTCAAGTCTAGAACTTACCTCCTCATAGAAACTGATTAAATTCGTTAGGCATGACTGATCCCTCATGAAGCCATGCTGATATGGCGTTATTTGCTTATTTTTAATAAGATACTCCAAGATAGCATCTCGTAGAAAACCTTCAAACTGTTTACCAACAACAGATATTAAACTTACCGGCCTATAATTTCCAGGCTCTGTTTTTGGACCCTTTTTGAATATTGGCACCACATTTGGTATGCGCCAATCCTGTGGAACATTCCCTGTCAGTATAGAGTCCGTAAATATCAGAAATAAAGGTCTGGTTATGACATCACTTAATTCTCTTAAGATACGGGGGTGTATGCCATCCGGTCCTGGCGATTTGTCTATTTTAATTTTTTTAAGTCGCTGTTGTACTTCTTCCTGGGTCAGACAGGGCACTTTTAATGGGGAATTTACTTTTACATTCTGCATTTTATCTGACAGTTGATTTTCCTCAGTGAATATAGTGGAGAAAACAGCCTTGTCGCTCTCTGCAACACCCCCTTATTGCTTTGTAGAGGGCCGACTCCTTCAGATTTATATTTTTTACCATTTACATAATTGAAGAACACGTTAGGGTTAGTTTTACTCTCTTTGGCTCTCTTTGGCAATTAATCTCTTGGTGTCTAGTTTGGCAGTTTTTTTTTTTTTTTACATATTCTATATTTTTCCTTATCGTTTATCAGTGCTTCCTGGCTCCCCTCCTGTTTTAGTTATTTATATGCTTTCTTTTTGTCATTTATTGCTTTCTTACGGTTCTATTTATCCACATTGGTTTCTTATTGTTTCTTAGCCTTTTATTCCTATAAGGTATGTACAAGCCGGATTCCAAAAAAGTTGGGACACTATACAAATCGTGAATAAAAACTGAATGCAATGATGTGGAGGTGCCAACTTCTAATATTTTATTCAGAATAGAACATAAATCACGGAACAAAAGTTTAAACTGAGAAAATGTACCATTTTAAGGGAAAAATATGTTGATTCTGAATTTTATGGTGTCAACAAACCCCAAAAAAGTTGGGACAAGGCCATTTTCACCACTGTGTGGCATCTCCCCTTCTTCTTACAACACTCAAAAGACGTCTAAAGACCGAGGAGACCAGTTTCTCAAGTTTAGAAATAGGAATGCTCTCCCATTCTTGTCTAATACAGGCCTCTAACTGTTCAATCGTCTTGGGCCTTCTTTGTTGCCCCTTTCTCTTTATCATGCGCCAAATGTTCTCCATAGGTGAAAGATCTGGACTGCAGACTGGCCATTTCAGTACCCGGATCCTTCTCCTACGCAGCCATGATGTTGTGCTTGATGCAGAATGTGGTCTGGCATTATCTTGTTGAAAAATGCAGGGTCTTCCCTGAAAGAGATGATGTCTGGATGGGAGCATATGTTGTTCTAGAACCTGAATATATTTTTCTACATTGATGGTGCCTTTCCAGACATGCAAGTGCCCATGCCACACGCACTCATGCAACCCCATACCATCAGAGATGCAGGCTTCTGAACTGAGCGTTGATAACAACTTTGTCCTTGTCCTCTTTGGTCCGGATGACCTGGCGTCCCAGATTTCCAAAAAGAACTTCGAATCGTGACTCGTCTGACCACAGAACAGTCTCCCATTTTGCCACACTCCATTTTAAATGATCCCTGGCCCAGTGAAAACGCCTGAGCTTGTGGATCTTTCTTAGAAATGGCTTCTTCTTTGCACTGTAGAGTTTCAGCTGGCAACGGCGGATGGCACGGTGGATTGTGTTCACTGACAATGGTTTCTGGAAGTATTCCTGAGCCCATTCTGTGATTTCCTTTACAGTAGCATTCCTGTTTGTAGTGCATTGTCGTTTAAGGGCCCGGAGATCACGGGCATCCAGTATGGTTTTACGGCCTTGACCCTTATGCACAGAGATTGTTCCAGACTCTTGGTGATCCTCTACCCATCTTGGTTTCTGAGAGACACTGGCACTCTGAGAAGCTCTTTTTATACCCAATCATGTTGCCAATTGACCTAATTAGTGTTAATTGGTCTTCCAGCTGTTCGTTATGCTAAAATTTACTTTTTCCAGCCTCTTATTGCTACTTGTCCCAACTTTTTTGGGATTTGTTGACACCGTGAAATTTTGAATCAACATATTTTTTCTTTAAAATGATACATTTACTCGGATTAAACGTTTGATCTGCCATCTACGTTCTATTACAAATAAAATATTGACATTTGCCATCTCCACATCATCGCATTCAGTTTTTATTCACAATTTGTTTAGTGTCCCAACTTTTTTGGAATCCGGTTTGTACCTCTCACAATAAGATGTTACAATGCTTTTAAAAATCTCCCATTTTGTGGTTGTATTTTTATTTTTAAGGACTTTGTCCCAGTTTGTTAGGCCTAAGGCCTCGCTTAGTTGGCTAAATTTAGCTTTTTTGAAGTTTAGTATTTTTGTTCCTCCCTTTAGAAACTCTCGTTTGAAGGATAATTGGAAGGTTATTACTTTATGGTCACCACTTCCTAGGTGCCCCCAACGTGCACATCTGTGGTTCTAGCAGGTCTATTGGTTAATACTAAGTCCAGTATGGCCGTCCCTCTAGTGGGGTCCTGAACCAGTTGGGAAAGGTAATTGTCTTTGGCTATTGCCAAGAACATGTTTCCTTTATGGGATGTACAGCTTTCAGTTTCCCAGTCCATAACTGGGTAGTTGAAGTCCCCCATAATAATGACTTCATTATGATTTGCTGCCTCGTCTATCTTGTTTATTAATAGATTTTCTGTAGACTCTGGTATATTAGGTGGTTCATAATAAACTCCTATAAGTAATTTATTATTGTTTTTAGCTCCATGTATCTCTAACCACAGTGACTCCACATGTTCATGTCCCTCACTTATATCTTCTCGCCCTCTCCGGTTTTGACGATCCTTTCTAAACAGATTGTAACCTTTTATATTAACTGCCCAGTCATAGCTATCATCCAGCCACGTCTCAGTTATTCCCACTATGTCATAGTCCTCCTCACACATCACTAATTCCAGTTCACCAGTCTTGTTAGTCAGGCTTCTGGCATTAGTATATATACATTTGAGAGGTTTATGTATATTTTTTACCCTACACCTTTCATACTGAACTGTTCTAGCCCCCCCCCCCCTTCCATTTCTCCCCCAGTCACACTACCTCGACCCTGGTCTCTATTTGCACTTTTTTCACCTCTTATAATGTAATTACCCTCCCCCCCAGTCCCTAGTTTAAACACTCCTACAGCCTTTTAGCCATCTTTCTCCCCCAACACAGCTGCCCCTTCCCCATTGAGGTGCAGCCCGTCCCTACGATAGAGCCTGTAGCCAACAGAGAAGTCGTCCCAGTTCTCCAGGAACCCGAACCCCTCCTTCCTACACCAATTCTTGAGCCACTTGTTAACCTCCCTAATCTTCCGCTACCTTTCTTGTGTGGCTCGTGGTACAGGCAGTATTTCAGAAAACACTACTTTTGAGGTCCTTGCCCTATGCTTTTGACCTAAATCTCTGAAATCATTTTTAAGGACTCTCCGCCTACCTCTAACTTTGTCATTGGTTCCGATATGGACCATGACCGCTGGATCTTCTCCAGCCCCTCCCAGTAACCTGTCCACCCGATCTGCGATGTGTCAAACTCTAGCGCTGGGAAGACAGCACACTGTTCGGCGATAACGATCTTTGTGACAGATCACCCTATCTGTTCCCCTAATAATAGAGTCTCCCACTACCAGCACCTGTCTGGCCTGCCCTGCTCTCCTGGTCCCCTGCTTACTGGAGCTGACATTCCTCCAACTGGCACCTAAGGAGGTCATCTGATGCTGAGATGGTAAAAATAAGTGTTTATGAAATTGCCGCCTTTTCTAGAGGTTTGGGACTTTGTAAAGGGGTTCTGTGTGGTCTCTTGTTTATATTATAGTTAGTGTTAGGTTTAGCAAGGTTTGTTAAGGTTTTGGACATGGGTTCTTAGGATTGTTTGAGGTAGGGCTGGATTCTCTTAGAAGTCCATAAGTTCTAGGCACAGCAGCTTCACAAATTCTCTGCCGTATCTACTTACATTTATTGAGCTCAACAAGTGATTAAAACTAACACTTACAATACATAGCAATACATGCTAAGAAAGTGACAGTTGCAGTAAGATTTTGAGTTCTTTCAGAAAATTGAATGACATGTGGAAAATCTCCACAAAAGGGTACTTAAATTTAAAAATATCCACAAACAAAACTGCTGCAAATGTTATGTGTTATATATGAATTTGTCATGGATTTTGCTGCACATTTGCCATTTTCCCTGGAATTCACCCTATGCATTGCTTAAAATTTGCAATGCAGACCGATACGGCACCAATTTTCTTATATAGCATATGAATGAGATTTCATAAAATCTTATCCACTTTGCTGCTACTGTAGTATGATCTGGATTTGCAATTCTTAAGAGGAAATCTGCATAATTGCTGTGTGAATGTGCTTCCTTCAAACATATTTTTGGCATTTTTAGCATTTTTTTGCTGTGTTTTGCTAGCTTTTTTAATTGATAAAATTATACATATGTGTTTTTTCTGACATTTATCAAGTTCTTTAGAAGATTATGGAACAAATGCAATACCTAGAGCATGTTGTGTTCATAATGCACTATAGACTTTAAAGTAACATTCTGGACACAAAAAAATGATAAAAAAAAATGTTAAAAGTGCTGCATGAAAACTACTGTGGAACTCCAAAATTGCAGAAACACACACACACAAATTTCGTGAAACCATAATCTATCATTTGGAAAAAATATCTCTGGAGGAACTTGTCCACAGGGCTACAGCTAGCCTTTCTGCTGCCTAAGGTGAAAATTGAAACAGCGCTCCCCCATCCCAAAAACTGAACCTAACCCCTTCTCTCCAGTCCTACTCTGAAAAACATACTTGGAAAACATTACATGTAACACTAAAAAACATGCCGAGTAATACAGCACCACCTACCTATTACACCCAGTGATGTCTCCTCAGATGTAGATGTTCTCATTCCTCATGTTCTCCATTCAGACAAGACCACCATGATGATTTCTTTCAGCTATCTCTTGTCTCTGCAGAGTTTGACAAACAGACATATTAGTTTCCTACTTTTCCATCAGCCTCCCATCTTCTGAACAACTTGCTACTCCCATGCAATACTGTGCCTGCTGTACTCTCCAATACTTTACTGCAGAAACATAACTGCATCCAGAAAATAGTGCCCCTGGCATTTATAGTGCAGTAAACATTGTGCCCCCCCAAAAAAAAATAATGCTGTGCTAAAGGCATATTATGCAAGGGCGGCCCCACAATAATGGTGCTCCAAAACATTCCACCAATAGAAATAATTATCTGCCAGAAAGTCCTTATATAGTGATAATGCCCCACCATTGTACCCATACTAGTAATCATGTTTCCCATTGTGCCCCAATAGTAATAAAGCTCACCATAATGCCCCTCAGGTGTAATAATTGTTCTTATAATGTGTAGCAGTACAAAAGTACTCCCTTATAATGTGCACCAGTACAAAAAATACCCCCTTATAATGTGCACCAGTAAAAAAAAGACTCCCTTATAATGTGCACCAGTACAAAAATGCCCCCTTATGATGTCTGCATGTGCAAAAATGACCCTCTATAATGTGGGCCAGTACAAAAAATATCCCCTTATAATGAATGCCAGTGCGAGAAAAGCCCCCTTATGATGTGCACAGTACAAAAATATCTCCTTATAATGTGCACCCGTATAAAAATACCCCCTTATAATATTTGCAAGTGCAAAAAATGCCCCAAGAAGTACTCCAGGACAAAAATGCCCCCTTATAATGTGCGCCAGTACAAAAAATACCTACTTATGATGTATGCCAGGGCAAAAAATGCCCCCTTATAATGTGTTGCAGTACAAAAAATACACCATTATAATGTATAACAGTGCAAAAAATGTTTATAATGTGTGCCAGTAAAAAAAAGCCCCTTTTAATGTATGTCATTTAAAAAAATTCCTCGTTATAATGAATAAAAGTGCAGAAGATGCCCTCTTATAATCTGTGACATAAAAAAAAGCCCCTTATAGTGCGTGCCAGTACAAAAAATGCTCGTTCTGTGTGCCAGTTCCAAAAATACCCCTGTTAGTTCCCCCCAGTAGCACCAATGTCCCCATAGTGCCCATAATGTGTGCCATTAAAAAAATATGCCCCCTTAAATGTGCCAGTACAAAATACACATTGTGAAAAATAAAAAATAATAAACTCAAATACTTACCTCCATGCTGCTGTTAGTGATGTGGTGCAGGTTTCTTCTGGGCTGTACTGTGCCCGACTCAGGTGGCGCAACATCGGCACTAGGCACTAGGCCTGAAGCCTATCAGAGGGAACGGCGGGGCAGGGACATATTCAGGCATGGGATCCAGCCGGTTCTCTCCGGTTCTGCCGAACCGTTTGTTAAAATTACAGGCGGTTCGCAGGACCGGTGAGAAGCAGGGATCCCGACCCGGTCCTGCAGCTGCGCCTGCACCCCTGTATTTTTCAGCCTGCGGCCGCTACTTACGGTCAGCGTGAGCGTGGCTGTGTGTGTCAGCCAGTCTGTCACAGTGCTGCCGCCCTGCCCCCGCCCCCAGCCTCGCAGTCATGGCAACAAAGGGGAGTGTCTTTAGAGTGAGCAGCGCCGCGAAGCTGCCAGCCCAGAACAGAGAAGGAGAGAGGAGTCCTCTCACTGTCTGCAGAGTGCCCTAGTTGCTGACAGTCCACACCCCACACACAGCCATGAAAGATTGAAGAGCCGGCCCCTAGCCTAACAGAAAGGAGTCTGGACAGGTCAGGACTCAGGACAGCCTGGTTGGTTGAGTGTGATTTGTGTGACACTGACAAGTTGGCATTAAGGAGGGGACGACCACCGACCAGGGGCTGAAATTGAAATGTGACAACATAACAAAAATGGAGGGGCCATGAATCTGTGGGGAGAAGCTATATGAGAAGTTTGAGAACATGGAGGAGACATGAATCTGTGGGGAGAAGCTATGTGAGAATATGGAGGGGGCCATGTGGGGAGAAGCAATGTGAGAACATGGAGGGGGCCATGTGGGGAGAAGCAATGTGAGAACATGGAGGGGGCCATGTGGGGAGAAGCAATGTGAGAACATGGAGGGGGCCATGTGGGGAGAAGCAATGTGAGAACATGGAGGGGGCCATGTGGGGAGAAGCAATGTGAGAACATGGAGGGGGCCATGTGGGGAGAAGCAATGTGAGAACATGGAGGGGGCCATGTGGGGAGAAGCAATGTGAGAACATGGAGGGGGCCATGAACTGTGGGGAGAAGCAATGTGAGAACATGGAGGGGCCATGTGAAGAGAAGCAATGTGAGAACATGGAGGAGGCCATGTGGGGAGAAGCAATGTGAGAACATGGAGGGGGCCATGTGGGGAGAAGCAATGTGAGAACATGGAGGGGGCCATGTGGGGAGAAATGTGACAATATGGAGGGGGCCATGTGGGGAGAAATGTGACAGTATGGAGGATGGAGGGGCCGTGTGGGGAGAAATGTGACAATATGGAGGATGGAGGGGGCCATGTGGGGAGAAATGTGACAATATGGAGGATGGAGGGGGCCATGTGGGGAGAAATGTGACAACATGGAGGATGGAGGGGCCATGTGGGGAGAAATGTGGCAACATGGAGGATGGAGGGCCAGGGGAGAGAAATGTGACAATATGGAGGATGGAGGGGGCCATGTGGGGAGAAATGTGACAACATGGAGGATGGAGGGGCCAGGGGGGGAGAGAAATGTGACAATATGGAGGATGGAGGGGGCCATGTGGGGAGAAATGTGACAACATGGAGGATGGAGGGGGCCATGTGGGGAGAAATGTGACAATATGTGTGTAGTGTATATGGTGTATTTATGTATGTGTACCATGTATATAGTGTATTTATATGTGCTGCATATATATGGTGTATGTATATGTAAACGTGTCGTGACGCGGCGTATATGTGTCGCGACGCTGCGTATCCACCGCGGAGTAGGGAACCTGTTGTTAAAAATTTGAATCCCACCCCTGGACATATTGCTTCTGTGCTGAGGAAAAGAGGTTGGCACTCATTTACCATGGCCTGCCGCCTCCCCCATCTTGCACCGCCAGATGCAATCGCCTCACTTCGCCTAATTGGCAGTGCTCCCCTGCTTATTCAGTCCATTATGTTACACAGACAATGCATTGATTTAAATGGTCAATGTGATGGTGCTGCAGGAAAATGTAATACTCACTGCCAGGCTTTCCCACAGATAACAGCTTGCTGTGTGTTCTACCAGGAATACACTTTGGGATCTGTCAAGTAACCTTTCTAACAAGTAAGCATTGTATGCAGCAGGTAACTCCTATAAGTTGTGTAAATAACGAAAAGATTAAACATAACATCCTTGGTTCATGATATTTTATTTGGTTAACTTTTTGTACTGGCCATTTTGCAGCACTGCTGTTCATGTAACGCATCCACAGAATTTTTCTGACTCTATATACTTTGATTACATTCTGCTAGTGTCTTTTCTAACGCTGTCAATTAATTTTGTCCGAATGTTTCCCACCATATGCTGATAAAATTCAATTGAACATAATGATTTGTAGATCGACAGTTGACTAGTTTGGCTGCAATTTCAATCTACAACATATGTTATTTCTTTTTTACGTGCTAAGTAAATACTTCAGCTTTCATATTGTTTGCATGCCTAGGCAGTTCAATTTCTTTACAAAATGTATAGAAGAAAGAACATTTTTTTTAAAATGTACAATTCTGAACAATTTTCTAAAAAAAGGTATTCTGTGAAAAGTGGAGCAGGAGTGCTGTAATCACACAATCATGCACTCTGTGTGCAACAAGAGATAGAAGTGACCTGTGGTTATTCTCTGCCGCTGACAGTGAAAAGTTCAGACGCATTCAAAGGAGCATGATTATTCCTTAAATGTCTTCAATTCCTTTAGAAATGCATTAACACTTTTTTGACAAAAGTCCAGAAAAGTCCTAAAGTTTCATCTATAAGGACTTTTATTCAAGCCCTTTTCTGACTTTGTAAGGTAATGTAAGTGAGAGTGTGAACAAAGCTACTAGGTTCATTAGAGACACAAGGAAATAATTCCTCACCGTGCATTTATTCATGTATATACTTTCATGCTTATGTCTTAAAGATGCTTCTATATATAGCAAAATGTAATTTCAGCAAGATGAATCACATCCAGAGTATAAGAAAGTTCTCTTGAAATAACTCAGGCTTTGGTGCTAAAAGGGTTTTCCAGGCTCCTGATATTAATGACCTAATCTCGGGATAGTTCATTGATGTCTGATCAGTTAGGGTCCAACACCCCCTACCCCCACCGATCAGCTGTTCCCTGTGTTTCTAGTAGATTTGGGCGTGAATATTCTAATCGTTAATTTTTATTGCTAATATCTCCACTTTGAAAATTCGCAAATATTTAGAATATAGTGCTATATATTCGTATTTTAGATTTTTTTTTCATCTGAACTCATGATCCCTCTCTGCTTCTTGCTTGTGGGTCAATGAGAAGGCTGCAATGTATTTGTCTGAGCTTAGCAACATCCTTAGCAACCAATAGAAAAGTTGCCTAACCCTTTCTATATAAGAACCCCCCCAGCAGCCATTTTCTGCAGTTTCTTTTCAGTTCTGAGGGAGCCAGCAGTGTCATTGCTGTGCTCTATGCTTTACTGTGTCACATTACATTAGATAGTCAGTTAGTTAGTTAGTTAGTTAGGTTATATATATAATACAGATAGTCAGTGTGGGTTAGATTTTTATATAGTGTAGCTGTGAAGGGTGTTAGGTAGTGTGATAGGTTCTGCTATCCATACATACATGCTACAGGCAAGTTCACAACAATACTTAGTGCACCAATCACTAATATGTAGTCATACCTGCTAAAATGTAAAGTTGCACGTATTACGCAAAAATATGCTCATCATTAAGTTGCCGATTTGTGTAATCGAGAATATATCTGAGCACTCTATCTGCATATAAAGCTATTTTAATGTTCTGCCGTGCCAACCATTTTCTCCAGTCTCAGGAAACTTCTAGCTGCTTGAAAAATGTAGCATTGTTGACCCACACCTGTATTGCGCATGCATTACATGAATATTACATTGCCGATTTTTGCAATCAAGAAAAAAATATCGAATTCGAGAATTTATGACGAATATGCACCCAAATATTAGTAAAATATCGCAAATTCGAATATTGCCTCTGACGCTCATAACTAGTCCCCAGCACTTGACCTAGCACTTTGTATTAAACAGGATGCACTGCTCCGTTCAAAGTGCATCGGCCATGCTGGGGAGCTGCAGTAACCAACATAGCCACTACGGAGCTGCGCTTTCTATTCAAAGTTCTAGTTCTGGAGCTAGAGGCTGCAGGGAACAGCTGATCAAGGGGTTGGGGGTGTTGAGTCCCCAATGATTGGACATTGATGACCTATCCTGAGAATATGTCATCAATATCATGAGCTTGGAAAACCCCTTTAAAATGTTTTTGTTTCTATGTATAGAAAATAGTGTTCTGGAGGGATAGCATTATAACACAATGTTATTGAGGTCGATATGTTTTGAAAATACCCTCTGAATATTAACTCCAGGATCTCTGTACATGTATGCCAATTATCTAATTATGATCTTTTCCTCACTGGTGGTTCAGTAATCAGTACTTTATAATCAGTCTATACTAGAAATCAGCTCTCATTGCAATTACTTCATTGTGGGCAGGAGAGGGATGTGGTATGCACAGAATCCTGGAGAGACATAGCTGTAGGGGAAGGATGAAAGCGGCATCCTAACCAATAGGATGTGTTTCAGACTACCCCTGTAGTCACTTTAGTTAGGCTGTAGTCAACAATTTAGAGCTCTGGCGTAATGGAACTAGGCTAAAAAAGCCAAAGAACAAGTACCCAGGATAATAAAATACAGGTATAGCCACTAATAGGTGCAGACTTACATATCATTTAAGGATACTTTCACACTGGCGTTAATATTTTCTGGTATTGAGATCCGTCATAGGGTGTCAATACCGAAAATAAAGACTTCCGTTTTGTCCCCATTCATTGTCAATGCGGACAAAACGTAACTGAACAGAACGAAATGCTCCAAAATGCATTCTGTTCAGTTTTTATACCGGAGAGAAAACCGCAGGATGCTGCGATTTGCTTTCTGTCTGGGGATGCGGAGCAAGATGGATCCGTCATGACTAGACATGAGTGAATTTTTAAAAAGTTCGATACGCGAATTCTCTGAATTTTTCGGGAGAAATTTGGTTCGATTTGAATATATTCGCTGCAAATTACATTAAAAAACGGCTATTTCCTTGCAGAGAGCCTTTTTAGTGGTGTAGAACACTGTGCCTTGCAGTAAGATGCATAGGAAGTCTGCTTTGGTAGTGAAATAATACTGTGAGTCCATATGACATGCAGATGACAGGCGTCAATCTTAGAATCATTGCACACTTAACTTATTTGGGCAGTCACGGGCCAAAACTGACCAAATAACTTACAGGTCAATGTTAGTGTCAAGAAGAAGTGCACTCCTTTTACACTGTTGTTAGCTGATTCCACATAGATGTAAACAGAACCTGTTCTATTAAACGCTTATAAAAGTAAAGCTCCCCCTGACAGTGTGGAGAGGGTGTCAGCAGTAAGTTTGTGTTGACATCACTGATTATTGTGCCCCAAAATCCCGGATCCTGTCTGTTGAGCATTTGCCTTCACTCGGTTAGCACTTGGTCAGTAATCCATCAGTATTGCTAATGCCCAAAAAAAACAGGAGTGGATCCAAAACAGAGATGACACATGAACAAAATATTTGCTTGTCTTCTGTGTTTTATACCCACTCTTACTTTTGGTTACCAAATCTCAAGTCAATTCTGATGGGACCATACAGGCCTTACAACTGCTACACAGAGAGGATCCGTTGGGCGTCTCATTTTTCCTTTCTTCTGACAGATCAGAAACAGGGTCAAATAAAAGATGATGTCAGCCAAGCCAAAAAGGCAAAATAGTGTCCCAGTCAAGAAGTAGGGAGGGTGGGAACAGCATGAGGAAGCCACAGAGTGGATCAATGAAAGAGTATGGAGGTGGCAGCAGCATCAGGAGGCCACAGAGTGGCATGAATACGAGAGATTGCAGAGATGGCAGAAGCATCAGAAGGCCACAGAGTGGCACTACGGCAAAGTGTGGAGGTGGAAACAGCATCAGTAGACCACAGAGTGGCACAATGACAGAGTGTAGAGGTGGTGGCAGCATCAGGAGACCACAGAGTGGCACAATGACAGAGTGTGGAGGTGGCAGCAGCATCAGGAGGCCACAGAGCGGCACAGTGACAGAGTCTGGAGGTGGCGGCAGCATCAGGAGGCCAGAGAGTGGTACAATGACAAAGGGGGGAGGTGGCGGTAGAAACAGCATCAAGAGGAGGTGACAGAGTGGCACGACTACAGAGTGTGGAGGTGGCGGAAGCATCAGGAGGAGGCCACAAAGTGGCACGACTTCAGAGTGTGGAGGTGGGTGGCAATAAAAGTACCCGCTGACAATGGTAGGTGTAATAAGGAGCACTTGGCATCAGATTTGTGGCATCAGTCGGCTGGAAGCATCAGAATAGTAGCTGAGGCAGGTAGCCAGAAGAAACCGGCCTCTTTTGTCAAGGTTTGGGTGAGGCAGCATGGATGATCTAACCTAATGCATCAGGCATTGGTGTGTGGAAATCCTGGCTGATCCACGCCTGACTCATCTTGACAAAGGTCAGTCTCTTCACATTTTGGGTGGACAGGCGAGTTCTTCTTGGGGTAACTATGGCCCCGGCCACACTAAACACCCGCTCTGAAGCCACAATACTGGCCCGGCAGGACAGCTTTTCAAGGGCACGCTCTGCTAGTTGCAGCAACAATAAAGTTTGGCTGCCCAGTAGTCCAGCGGATCTTTAATTTGGGGTGGCAGGGTGCTGTCCAAGTATGCCTCTACCTGTTGGTTCAGGTCCTATTCCAGGTCTAGCTGCTGCTGCTGGTGAGTACTTTCTTCACTGTGCGGGTTAGAAAGCTGCTCATCAGTGACTCTAGACTGAGGCTGCTGCTGCCACCCCACCCCAGCAGCCATGGTAGTGGAACGTGAGCACAGAGGGCCCCCCCGATTGGACCTGCAAGAGGATGGACCATGGCGCAGATAGGCAGTGGCCAACTGACTACATAGGATGTTTCTATAGTAGTTCAGTTTGCCTCCCTGTCAGCGGGTGTAAAAAAGGCCCCAATTTTGGACCGGTAGCGAGGGTCCAACAAGGTGGTTAGCCAGAAGTCATCCCTCTGCCGAATGGTGACAATTCGGCTGTCACTACGCAAGCAAGTGAGCATGCATCGGGTCATTTGTGCAAGTGACTCAGAGGAACTCCCTGCCTCCATCTCCACTCCATACTGCCACGGTGAGTCTGGGTCCTCTGCCTCATCTTCCTCATTGCCCTGTAATTCCTTTGGCTGCTCCAGCTCCTCCTGCTCCTCTTTTCCTGTCAACTGTGTAGAAAAACCACCCGTTTCGCTACAGATTGCTTGTGCTCCAATGTCATCTTCCTCCTCCAGTTCAGCCCCCACTAGAGATGGCCCGAACTATCCGCCGGCGAACAGTTCCCGGCGAACATAGCTTGTTCGCGTTCGCCTCTGCCGGGCGAACATATGCGATGTTCGGTCCGCCCCCTATACATCATCATTGAGCAAACTTTGACCCTGTACCTCACAGTCAGCAGACACATTCCAGCCAATCAGCAGCATACCCTCCCTCCCAGACCCTCCCACCTCCTGAACAGCATCCATTTTAGATTCATTCTGAAGCTGCAGTCTTAGTGAGAGGAGGGAGAGTGTAATTGCTGCTGATTTAATTGGGAAATCGATAGCTAGGCTAGTGAATTCAGTGTCCACTCCAGTCCTGAAAGACTCATCTGATCTCTGCTGTAAGGACAGCGTCCTGACAGCACCCCAAAAAGCCCTTTTTAGGGCTGCAACATTAGTCTGCTTTTTTTTTCCTTTATATACATATTGCAGTTGCCTGGCCTGCCTGTGTGTGAGGAGCTGCAGGCCCACAGACTGTAGTGTGCCCACTGCCAGTGCCCACCCCTTTCATTCCGTGTGGTACAGGACTTTGCATCAAAAAAGGCATTTAATTTTTACACTTTAATCTAAGGTTAGTTGCCTGCCAGTGTGTGTCAGGCTGACTTCCACTGACTGTAGTGTGCCCACTGCCAGTGCCCACCACTCATACCGGCTGGCACAGGACTTTGCATAAAAAGGCATTTAATTCTTGCAGATGGGTGGAAGACTTCAGAAACCGCTTGACAACCAGATTGAACACGTGTACCATACAGGCGCATGGGTCAGCCCTCTTTCTCCCCTGTGTGACCTCGTTCACCCAGGGAAACGAGGTGAAGAACAGCATGACACCGCCTTGCTCGGCACATGACGTGTGCTTGAGGGCCCCTGTAAATTTTCCCTGCAGTGCAGGCTGACTACACGCTGGAGGATGAGGAGGCAGAGGCGGACATTGCTTGCAGGACCAACGACGTGGCAATGTGGATGTGGAAGCGGCAGCCACCTGGCAGGTTGCTGGTGTGGCTGTGCAGGAACCACATTCACCCAGTGGGCCGTAAGGACATGTATTGTCCCTTCCTGTAGTTATAGCTCCACACATTGGCACCGCCATGCACTTTGGCAGACACTGACCAGGCACTGCAAGTGACTGGCCCACCTTCTGTTCTACATGTGTGAGCAGGGCTGGCACTGCCTCTTTGGCAAAGAAATGATGGCTACGGACTCTCCACCTGGCTCAGCACAAGTCATCAGTTCTCTGAAAGGTGCAGAGTCGACCACCCAGAAAGGGAGTGACTGCAGCACCTGCAACTTGGACAGGAGCACATCCAGCTTCTGCGCCGTTGGATGAGTGCACTCATACTGTTGTCTCTTGGCATTCACTTGGTGATCGATTATTGATGGAACGAATGATAGGAGGCATCAGATCCAGATGATGCGAAGGACAGACAGCTCCCTTCGCTCTGAGGTGGTGGAGCCTTGCCTGCCTGAAACCGCCTACTGGGTGATGCAGCGGTTGCTGCGGCAGGCTGGACCACCACATCAGAGCCACATGTTCTCCCAGGCAACTTTGTGGGTGACACTTCATATGTTGATGCAGGGCCGTATGCCAACATTGGCACCCTGGCCATGCTTCACCTTCTGCAAACATATTCTAAATATGACCATGTTCACCTCCTCCGGCAGCTTAACAAAAAACTGCCACACCACCGAGTAGGTGATTTTACCCCAACACCGCACTGACTGACTGCTACCGCCGTGCCTTTGTGAACCCATGCACCGCTACTTCACGGCAGGTAGGCTCCCGCGAAGCCACTGGCTCTGGACAAGCTGCCACCCTCTTCTCCAGATGATGATGATGAAGCCCTTCATCACCTAGCTCCCAAGTGCGATCAGCTACATCATCATCATGAGTACTGTCTGCACGTCAATGATATCCTCAACCGCCTGCGAGGAGCCTCACCTCTCGCAACACCAACTCCCATGCCACTCTCCTTATCAGTACTTGCCCGCCTAGTGGAGGAAGCGGCGGATGTCTCTCCAGATCTTTGCTGGGCAGTAGCTGCTGACTGTCCTCTAGTAGCCCATCCTTGCTGAAAAGTGGAGACGAGCCCACAGCATACAATACTCTCTGGCTGAGGGAACAGAAAAGGACAGAGGCAGGTTGAGGACAGGTGAAGGCAGAGGGCCTGGCGCCCAGGCCATGCCAACTAAGCGCCGGTCAAAGGAATCCACCGACTCTTGGCAGGGGGTATCTGATGTCACTTTGGATGAAGTGGATGACCGAGTCAACCATTCAAGAACTGCTGGGCTGCTGGTCAAGACATGATCGGTAGATGACACCGGAAGCTCAGGCCTCTCGATGCGATCCCTGCTGCCACGCCCCCTACTCTGCTGGGACCTCTGCCTGCGCCAGAAACATTTATGCCTCTGCAACTCCCTGTGCAGGCACTTCTCTGTATGACATGCTGTTAGATCAAATAATCCAATGTTAAATTAAATATTTTTTATTTCAGCCACTAATACACTGCAAACTTGGCTTAATAATATATCACTGCACACGCAGAACGTCAATTGGTCCAAAACATTTTCTACTATTAGACAACAGGCTTTTCAATAGATATATGCAATGCTGGACGGCGAATATATTTTTAAAGTTAAATCTTTTATTACGTTTTCAAACAGAGAAGACATGCGAAGACAAGTAGAGCGGATGCAGCCGATCTAACATACATCAGAAGGCATGAACAGACGGCGAATATATTTTAATTTACGCCACTATTACACGATCAAACTGGGATTTACAATATATCACTGCACTGCAGAACCTCAATTAGACCCAAATTTTTGTTCTACTTTTAATCAACAGTCTTTTCAACAGAGAAGTACAATGCTGGACGGCGAATATATTTTTATTTCGCCACTAAAACATGGCAAACTGGGCTTCAGAATATATCACAGGCACCTCAGAATGTCAATATGCCCAATTTTTTTTTCTACTTTTACACAACAGGCTTTTCAACGGATATATGCAACGCTGGTCGGCGAATATATCTTTTATTTCGGCACTAATACATGGCATACAGGGCTTTCCCAATATATCACTGCACCGCTGAGCGACAAAGATATTTTTTCTTTTCAAATGAAACTGCTTATGTGCATTAAGGAGTTTGGTCTGTCAATGTCAGTGAAGCGGGCGTAACCCTTACACTACCTGATCGATACAACATCATACCTGATCGTATACACACACTGGATGTTTTAAAGCACGTTATTCCAAACAATTTAGGAATGTTAGTTGATTTATGCCCTTTATGGATTAAAACCTGACTCTGCGTCCACTACGTAATTTTCCATGGGAGTTTTGCCATAGATCCCCCTCCGGCATGCCACAGTCCAGGTGTTAGACCCCTTGAAACAACTTTCTCATTACTATTGTGGCCAGAAAGAGTCCCTGTGGGTTTTAAAATTCGCCTGCCAATTGAAGTCTATGGCGGTTCGCCCGGTTCGCCCGTTCGCGAACATTTGCGGAAGTTCGCGTTCGCTGTTCGCGAACTGAAAATTTTATGTTCGCGACATCACTAGCCCCCACAGGGTTCAAGTGGCCATGAGATCTAGGCACCACGTCTCCAGTCCCCTGGCCAGCCAGATTTTCCAGCATCTGTTCCAGGACATGAAACAGTGGAATGACATTCCGTAGTCCTGGCGACTGACAAATAACGTGGCATCCTCAAAGGGCCTGAGCAATTGGCAGCTGTCTCGCATGAGCTGGCAATAGCTGACACCGAAGTTACACAGGCAGTACTACTGTCCGCTTGGATCATTAAGAAATCGTTGATGGCCTTTCTCTGTTCGTATAGTCGGTCTGACATATGGATGGTGGAATTCCAATGGGTGGAAACGTCACATATCAGCCTATGTTGGGGAATGTCATTCTGCCGCTGAAGCTCAAGAAGCGTGTGCTTTGCGGTGTACGAAGTGCATGCAAAGTTTCCTGCCCATTTTTAGGATGTCTTGCAGATGGGTGGAAGACTTCAGAAACCGCTTGACAACCAGATTGAACACGTGTACCATACAGGGCGCATGGGTCAGCCCTCTTTCCTCCCCTGTGTGACTCCGTTCACCCAGGGAAACGAGGTGAAGAACAGCATGACACCGCCTTGCTCTGCACATGACGTGTGCTTGAGGGCCCCTGTAAATTTTCCCTGCAGTGCAGGCTGACTACACGCTGGAGGATGAGGAGGCAGAGGCGGACATTGTTGCAGGACCAACGACGTGGCAATGTGGATGTGGAAGCGGCGTCACCTGGCAGGTTGCTGGTGTGGCTGTGCAGGAACCACATTCACCCAGTGGGCCGTAAAGGACATGTATTGTCCCTTCCTGTAGTTATAGCTCCACACATTGGCACCGCCATGCACTTTGGCAGACACTGACAGGCGCAAGGACTGGCCCACCTTCTGTTCTACATGTGTGAGCAGGGCTGGCACTGCCTTTTTGGCAAAGAAATGATGGCTACGGACTCTCCACCTGGCTCAGCACAAGTCATCAGTTCTCTGAAAGGTGCAGAGTCGACCACCCAGAAAGGGAGTGACTGCAGCACCTGCAACTTGGACAGGAGCACATCCAGCTTCTGCGCCGTTGGATGAGTGCACTCATACTGTTGTCTCTTGGCATTCACTTCGGTGATCGATTATTGATGGAACGAATGATGAGGAGTAGTAGTAGGAGGAGCATCAGGATCAGCAGATGATGCGAAGGACAGACAGCTCCCTTCGCCTGAGGTGGTGGAGCCTTGCCTGCCTGAAACCGCCTACTGGGTGATGCAGCGGTTGCTGCGGCAGGCTGGACCACCACATCAGAGCCACAGTTCTCCCAGGCAACTTTGTGGTGACACTTCATATGTTGATGCAGGGCCGTGTTGCCAACATTGGCACCCTGGCCATGCTTCACCTTCTGCAAACATATTCTAAATATGACCATGTTCACCTCCTCCGGCAGCTTAACAAAAAACTGCCACACCACCGAGTAGGTGATTTTACCCCCAACACTCCGTACTGACTGACTGCTACCGCCGCTGCCTTTGTGAACCCATGCACCGCTACTTCACGGGCAGGTAGGCTCCTGCGAAGCCACTGGCTCTCGGACAAGCTGCCACCCTCTTCTCCAGATGATGATGATGAAGCCCCTTCATCACCTAGCTCCCAAGTGCGATCAGCTACATCATCATCATCGAGTACTGTCTGCACGTCAATGATATCCTCCTCAACCGCCTCTGGGTGAGGAGCCTTACCCCTCGCAACACCAACTCCCATGCCACTCTCCTTATCAGTACTTGCCCGCCTAGTGGAGGAAGCGGCGGATGTCTCCTCCAGATCTTTGCTGGGCAGTAGCTGCTGACTGTCCTCTAGTAGCCCATCCTTGCTGAAAAGTGGAGACGAGCCCACAGCATACAATACTTCTCTGGCTGAGGGAACAGAAAAGGACAGAGGCAGGTTGAGGACAGGTGAAGGCAGAGGGCCTGCGCCCAGGCCATGCCAACTAAGCGTCGTGTCAAAGGAATCCACCGACTCTTGGCAGGGGGTATCTGATGTCACTTTGGATGAAGTGGATGACCGAGTCAACCATTCAAGAACTGCTGGGTTGCTGGTCAAGACATGATCGGTAGATGACACCGGAAGCTCAGGCCTCTCGATGCGATCCCTGCTGCCACGCCCCCCTTACTCTGCTGGGACCTCTGCCTGCGCCAGAAACATTTATGCCTCTGCAACTCCCCTGTGCAGGCACTTCTCTGTATGACATGCTGTTAGATCAAATAATCCAATGTTAAATTAAATATTTTTTATTTCGCCACTAATACACTGCAAACTTGGCTTAATAATATATCACTGCACCGCAGAACGTCAATTGGTCCAAAACATTTTCTACTATTAGACAACAGGCTTTTCAATAGATATATGCAATGCTGGACGGCGAATATATTTTTAAAGTTAAATCTTTTTATTACGTTTTTCAAACAGAGAAGACATGCGAAGACAAGTAGAGCGGGCGCAGCCGCAATCTAACATACATCAGAAGGCATGTAAACAGACGGCGAATATATTTTAATTTCGCCACTAATACACGTCAAACTGGGATTTACAATATATCACTGCACTGCAGAACCTCAATTAGACCCAAATTTTGTTCTACTTTTAATCAACAGTCTTTTCAACAGAGAAGTACAATGCTGGACGGCGAATATATTTTTATTTCGCCACTAAAACATGGCAAACTGGGCTTCAGAATATATCACAGGCACCTCAGAATGTCAATATGCCCAATTTTTTTTTCTACTTTTACACAACAGGCTTTTCAACGGATATATGCAACGCTGGTCGGCGAATATATTTTTATTTCGGCACTAATACATGGCATACAGGGCTTCCCAATATATCACTGCACCGCTGAGCGACAAAGATATTTTTTCTTTTTCTACTAATACACTGAAAAAAGGGCTTTAGAACACATAACTGCACCGCAGAGCGGCAAACATACCTTTCCTTTTTCTACTATTACACGTAAAAAAGTGCATTAAAACAGATAACTGCAACCCTGAGTGGCAAATATATTTTTCCTTTTTCAACTAATACACTCAAAAAGGGCTTTAAAACAGATAATTGCACCACTGAGCAGCAAATATATACAAATATACACTACAAAACGTGCTGTCATTTTCACCCTTCACCACACAACTGCTAATAAGGCTACTTTCACACCGCTAAGCGCCAAATATTTATTTTCTTTTTCCACTGATACACGGAAAAAAGGACTTTAAAACAGATAACTGCACCGCAGAGCGGCAAATATACTTTTCCTTTTTCCATTAATACACGTAAAAAAGGTCTCTAAAACAGTCAACTGCACCACTGAGCAGCAAATATATACAAATATACACTACAAAAAGGGCTGTAATTTTCACCCTTCACCACACAACTGCTAATAAGGCTACTTTCACACTTGTGTTGTGAGGATCCGTCAGGTAGTTCCGTCGCCGGACGTACCCGCCGGATCTGTCATACAGCATGACAACTGAAAGCATTTAGAGATGAATCCGGATGCTGATTCATCTCACAAATGCTTTGCAAGTGCTTGTCATGCGGATAGATGGATCCGTTTTGTATTTTTTTTACAATTTTAAAGGTCTGCGCATGCGCAGACCAGAAGGACGGATCCGTCCTACAAGTATTTATTAATGCCGGATCCGGCACTAACGTAAGTCAATGGGACTTAATGGTGGATGCGGCATTCAAGAAATGTGTTCCGGCATTTCAGGACGGAGATAATACCGCAGCATGCGGTATTATCTCCGTCCTGAAATGTCAAAAAGACTGAACTGAAGACATCCTGATGCATCCTCAACGGATTTCAGTCCATTCAGAATGCATGGGGATGTGACTAATCAGTTTTATTCCGGCATAGAGCCCCGACGACGAAACTCTATGCCGGAAAATGAAAACGCAAGTGTGAAAGTACCCTTAGCCCTATTTTACCGCTAATACAAGCCAAAAAATGCTTTAGAACATATAACTGCACTGCACAAGGGCAAATAAAACGTAAACATATTTCCTTGTAATAAACCTTGTTAATGCCTGTATCAAACAGCACTTGTACCCTAATAAGACAGGTAGATGACATTTTTTGTCCCACAGGTTATTTCATGTCTCAGTTTCCATGTCTCTTCAGGTGTTATTTCAATTTGAGTAGTACCGTATGTAACGGATCGCCTGGCACCCTGACTGGGTACCTCCGTTGAAAGATGCTCCTAGCGCTTCTTGAGGATTCCAAGCGCTCTAGACGACACCACAACCACCGAACCTGAGAAGCATACGAATCCTCTCAAGCCTCTGAATGCTGTAGACAGTTGAATAGGAACCATACGAATAGGTTTGCACTCCTAGCAGTCAGACTGGAACAGCATCCAATAACTCCTCCCCCAATAATGAGACGACACTTCACTTTGAGGGTTAAACAGGAACTCTTTATTGGATTGCAAAGCTTGGCCTTTTATGCAAGTCTTTCAGCCAGGGCTACTCCCCCGGGGACCTGATTGAGGACAGGCACACAAAATACAGCGACCAATCAACAAACAGCCAGATATATCCCAACCCCACATGCATGGTCCATTGTGCTTGCTGATTAGGTCACAGGTAATGTCCATTGTGGATGTTGATTAGGTCACAGGTAATGTCCATTGTGGATGTTGATTAGGTCACAGCAATGTCCATTGTGGATGTTGATTAGGTCACAGCAATGTCCATTGTGGATGTTGATTAGGTCACAGCAATGTCCATTGTGGATGTTGATTAGGTCACAGCAATGTCCATTGTGAATGCCAACTGTCATTGGGGCCATAGTCGCAGGGTAAGAGGCTAGCAAGCATGCCTCTCCAATGACCAGGGATAAATGGCAGTTTGTCACACCGTAGTTAATCATTCTGCAGCATTTACATTTGTTTATGCCGCATAGGTGTGCGCCTAAAGTTAAGTGTTTCCCAATGAGGAATAGGGTCAGATCACCCACACGTCTCACCTCAATCAACAAACTCTAAAAATCACCAACTTCTTCACCCCAGTAGGGACATCACGCAAAAGACAAAAAAATGTTTTAGAGGATGTAGAGGGGGGAAACGCAGAATCACCAAAAAACAAAAAATCCAAGACATTCCCAACACCACTGCAGATGACAAGTCCGAATTAGAGACTTCTAATCCCTCTTCTTAACAAACAGAAGAAATAAAGAAAGAGATTTTTAATTTATCCAAGTATACACTCAAACCGGAAAAGATTGCCCTACTCTGTAAAGGCCCTTCGTTTTGTCCCTCCAACCTTCCAGATCAATTTGAACTGTTCGTGGACCTGCACCAGTTCGTCCGACACTTAACCCTGAAAAGATATTTCACTATCAAACAACTTCTAGCTGGGGACTCGATATCCCCCATCCCCATTTTTGACATTAACAATCGGATAGTCAACGATCCTTCTGCAGATCATCTACCTACTAATCACCTAAGCATCGCATCCATGTCCTCCGGATTGAAAAATCGATCTTCCTTCTATCCGATAGAGAGCAGGAGCCCTTATTTAGAGAGCTTTTTAAATATTGTGTTAGATGAGTTCTAAGATCTCACTAAAACACAAACCACTCCCCTCGACAATAATCTAAATGTCTCAGAGAAAATAGCTCTAAAAAAATCTGTAAAGCAACAGTAGCATTGTTATTAAAAGCGCGGATAAAGTAGGGGGAATAGTCATTATGGACCAAGAATAATTTTTGACTGAATCCAAGCGCATCCTTTCAGATCTAGAGTATTATAACACTCTTGACCAAGATCCCACTCTAATTTTCAAAAAAACTCTACACGATCTGATAGATTCAGGCTTTTCCTCTGGGATCCTAGATAAGAAAGAAAAACTGTTTCTCCTCAACTATCACCCCTCCATAGCTTGCTTCTATTTTTTACCAAAAATACACAAGAGCATCACTAACCCTCCTGGCAGACCCATTATATCGGGTATAAACCCATTGACATCAAAGCTATCAGCATACCTAGATAAATTCTTACAGGGATACGTCCAACAACTAACCTCTAATGTAAAAGATTCTTCCGATCTCATCAACATTTTGGACTCTTTGGAATGGAAGAACAACTACATATGGGTTACCCTTGACGTAGCATCATTGTACAGTAATATTAGACATGACCTTGGCTTAGAGGCAATACGTTTTTTCTTATCTAGAGATCCCAAATTACTGATATCCCAAAAAGAATTCCTAATTAGATCCATCGAATTCATACTAGGACATAATTATTTTACATTTAACGACAAATTTTATATCCAAACAAAGGGTACAGCGATGGGTACAAAATTCGCCCACTCATACGCCAACCTATTTGCAGGACTCTTTGAGGAACGTTTTCTCCAAACGAAAGAGAATGATCATAATAACCACAAATATAATCTTATCACCAGATACATTACTAAACATACTGAGAAATTATCAACAAACACTGGGGGATCCTTCTGAAAGATCCAATCTTAAAAAAATGTTACCTAAACAAACCTCCATCACGTTCAGGAGAGCAGAAACATTGAAAAATATTATTGCTCCATCATGTCCTAAACTCACCGGGAAGAAACATAGACCCCTATTCCCCATTGGGAAACACTTAACTTTAGGCGCACACCGATGCGGCATAAACAAATGTAAATGCTGCAGAATGATTAACCACGGTACTACTCAAATTGAAATAACACCTGAAGAGACAGGGAAACTGAGACATGAAATAAGCTGTGGGACAAAAAATGTCATCTACCTATTGACCTGTCCATGCAAATTAAAATATGATGGGAACCACACAAACTGTAAGGGATAGAATGACAGAACATCGTTCAAACATCAAACGAGGGGTCCCCACACATAGTGTCTCTAGACATTTTTTGAAAAAACATAATAGCAATTACTCCCTATTGAAGTCCACTCCTCTTGAGCATATCAAATAGCACTCATATCAGCTATTGTGTAGGAAGGAAATGCATTGGATATTCCGGTTAAATTTGTTATCTCCCTTTGGACTCAACGAAACTTTGGAATATACCAATTGTTAACTAACATATGTTTCTCGTATGGAAGATTTAAGAATATCAATCTGAAAACAATGCAAACGAGGCCGGTATATATAGTAGGTCCACAAAAATGAACATTATGACTTCTAATTTCTCTATATTAGTGACGGTAGCTCCAAGACAATAATGATCGAGGTCCAGAAACTCTCTGTATGGACACATATCTATGGAATCAATATGAATGTCATAACCCTTCATGCAATATGTATACATTCATTTGAATACTGTGTTTAAGCGGACATATATAATCACTGAGTGAGACTCCAATCATATGGGCGATATCTCTCTGGTACATCCTCATGTTATTACTGCACTATTGGATCCTTTTATATTTATTTATTTAGTGGGTTAATTCAGAGATATTTTTCAAATTTATTGTAAGACGAAAATATATAATTTCTCTGACTATATTAGCCCACATAAGAAGTCTAGGGTAGGATCTACAAATAACCCGCACTTACAGAGAATAATCTACAAACTACAAACACTATCGAAATAAAAAAATTTTTTTTTACCGTACTGACAGTACTGTAGGGCCCTTGCAGGGTTCCTACTTACATTAACTATATATATATATATATATATATATATATATATATATATATATATATATATTATGTACCTTTTATAATATATACATTTCATCCCAACTTCTAGATGGGCTAAGAATCCCTTTTTTTTTTTATATATATAAACAATATAGAATTTTTCATAAAAAAAAATATATTTACACTTTTCTTTCCCCTTCCTACAAGTTCCCAATAGCCCTCCTCTTCTGCCCATGTGCAGTAGCGCTATCTGACCCATGCGCAATAGCTCTCCACCAGCCGGAGACCCGCCCTGCCGGCAAACACCGAGTTATACCGCTCTAAGTTGCGCGCCCCCCTCCACCTATGTACATTTGTGGCTATTTGGATACCCTTTAATAGATTTGAAGAAGAACCAAGCGATAAGATTAACTTCACATATGAGCAGACCGGAAGTGACGTCACTTCCGGTTCACCGCACTTTTTTAACATGCATTTCCTCACTGTCATATTCTCGATCCTTAGGTATTTTATAAAAAAATTTGATCACCTAGGAAAGTTAGTACTGTAGCTGTTTTTAGTATGTACTTGTTTTTTTATGTAATATCATATGTTAATTTTTATTATGTATTTAGCAGTTGACGTCATTTCCGGTGAGTTCCACACTGGAACGCATGCCAACACCAGAAGTGACGTCATCATGACGCCGATTTGGCGCTTTTTTCTGTATTTTAAATACTGGTTATACCACATGTCTTATTTACTCTCCTGAAGAAGGGGATTTATATACATCCCCGAAACGTGTTGGGCCTGTCTCCTCACCCCTACCCTGTGTTGGAAATTAAAAGAATTACAAGAAGTTCCACAGTTTGAGCTGCCGTTCTTCCTAAACATTTCAGCGAACCAGGCGCAGGAGGTAGCGGATGAGGGTGTCTTGAGCTTTATCCCTCATTACAGGTGAAGTGAGTAATATTTCTAATATTTCTTGTTTTTTACTATCCGACTTCTTACCATCAAGAGAGTGGTGGACAGGTATTGAACATTTATGTAAGATGTTTTATTAATCTCTACCTTGCTGTCAGTTTGGGATCCCCTTTCCTTATTCACATTATTGATCTCTGAATATCAGTTTCCAATTTTTAACCTCTTGCTGGGGTTTTTAGACACTTTTACAATTGGCTCCGTACATCTGTGGTAAAAACCTTCTTTAGAAATTTGCGTATTTCTCCTTCACTTGCACCATCCGTCTAAAAGGGTTTAGACGGATTTATACCACTGGCTGCCTTTTGCCTCCTCCCTTTTATCATTTCATTTTATTCTCCCTTTCAACTATCTGTACCTCTGGCGCCTTGCGTGTGTGGTCCTTGATCTTCTCATAAAAGCTCGGCGACTAACCCTCTTTTTTTTACCCCTCTGTCTCTGACTTATTATGGGTGATCCCAGCTTCCCAGAGTTCCTTGCTCCATCTCCTCACACATGTAGCAGCCATTTTAGGAAAAAATGCTATTCGTTACCACGAATGACGAGGAGATTAGCATTCAGTGCGAATCAAATATTTCCTGAAATTCAGATCGAATTCCATTTTGCCACATTGCCACATCATGTTCATTGATCACATGGCATATGTGCAGCTCAGTGCCATTCACATCCGCATCCCGTAGAGGACAGTTGTGGATATTGCGAGTATAGCAACCTGTCCAAAAGGTGCTAAATTTAATCTGGCATTGGGGTCCTCCAGAGAGCATCTGAACTGTGAGGTCAACTACTCCCATCCTTCACCCTCATGCTCCTGTTTCCTGATCGCTACAAAAGTAAACCTCTTCACGGCCATGGTATTCCCTCATGGTAATGGCCAGAGATGTGCTAGAAAAACTAGTCCAATCCATGGAGACCCATCCTTGCACTTTATAGGATCTGCTGGTGCTAAGGTCTTAGTGTCAGATATCAGATTTTTGGGATCCATATTACTGTCACTGTGAACAGTTAAGCAAGTTGAAGATGAAATGATCTCCAAAGCATATAGTTAAAAAATGTAAGCAATATTAATGTATTTTTATTATTTTTTTGTACAATTTTAGAGTGAAAAAAGGAAAGGAGTACCTTGCAAAATTATGGGAACCTGAACCTCTCCTGCATCCTCACCACAGAATTCAGCATCAGAAGTTTGCAATAGAACATCTAAACAAGCTTGATGTAGTTTGAAAACAAGTTCTGTGGACTGATGAGGTTAAAATAGAACTCTTTGGCCACAGTGACCAAAGCTATGTTTAGAGGAAAAGGGCACAGAATGTCATGAAAAGAATACCTCACTAACCATTAAGCATGGGGGTGAATCAATCATGCTTTGGGTGTTGCAGCCAATGGCACCGGGAACATTTCATGGTTAGGGGGAAGAATGGATTCAATGAAATTCCAGCAAATTCTAGAGGCAAACTTAACACCAACTGTAAAAAAACTGAAGTTGAAAAAAAGATGGCTTCTCCAAATGAATAATTATCCTAAGCACACCTCATAATCCACAATAGACTACCTCAAAAGGTGCAAGCTGAAGGTTTTACCATGGCCCTCACAGTCCGTTGATCTGAAAAGAGTAGTGCATGCAAGATGGCCAAGGAATCAGAAGTGGAAGACTTTTGCAAGGAAGAATGGGTGAAAATCCCTCAAACAATTATTGAAAGACTCTTGGCTGGCTACAAAAAGCATTTACAAACTGTGACGACTTGACAAAGGTGGTGCTACAGGCATGGGCATAGCTATAGGGGGTGCAGAGGTAGCAGTCGCTACCGGGCCCAGGAGCCTGAGGGGGCCCAAAGACCCTTGTGCCGCATAAGAAGACACACAAAGCACTGAGGGAAGGGGGCCCAAGCTGAACTCTTGCACCAGGGCCCATGAGCCGTTAGCCACGCCACTGGGCCTACAGGGTCCTTTTTTTTGTTATTTTGAAAATGTAAAAGGTGAAAATAAAAAATAGTTTTTCCTAAAATACAAAGTGAATGTGTCATCTTTAACTTTATGCCTCATCTTCAACTTGCTTAACTGTTCACCGTAATAGTAATTTTGAGTAGGGGTGGTCAAACTTTTCATACCACTACACAAATATATATATATACACACACACACACACGTATATACTGTATATATAGACATTCTAGATTTCATAGTGATTGCTGATTGAAATAATTGTATATCTGTACCATGCTGACTAATACACCTTGCAATTGTATAGTAATTACCAGCTATTTAAGAAAATAGCAGTTTAGTGGAACCATTTTAATGCGCTATGTTACTGATTACATTTCATTATAAACTAGCTTGGTATCTTAATCATATTTTAGTAGGGGGTCTTAGGTACACAGCATAGCCAATTCCAGACCTTTCAGCTAGCAAACCAAGCAGTAGCAGCACAACAATGTAATTTATTGTAGCTTTGCTTTTTAGAAATATTCTACCAAAAGTTTTATTCATGGTATTATCCCTAAGATTAGTAAGATACACCCTAAGGCCTCTTTCACACAACTGTATGGTTTTGCGGTCGGCAAAAAACGGATCCGCAAAAAAAACGGATGACATCCGTGTGCGTTCCGCTTTTTGCGGAACATCTGGCCCCTAATAGAACAGTACTATCCTTGTCCGTGATGCGGACAATAATAGGACATTTTCTATCTTTGAACGGAATGGAAAAACGGAAATACAGAAACGGAATGCATACAGAGTACCTTCCGTTTTTTTATTTTTTGCAGACCAATTGAAATAAATGGTTCCGTATATGGACCGTATACGAAATGTAAAGAAAAAAACCACCTGTACACTAGCAAAAAAACGTTTGTGTGAAAGAGACCTAACACATGTGAAAACCTGGCAAGTTGACCTTAAATACCAAAGAAGATACAACAAATATGGAAATATGTATAGTGACTTAAATGGTATGTAATATTAATGAATGCTATTTGGGATACTTATAACAGTTGACGTAAAACATGATCTCCCCTGGCAACTACAACTGAGTTCCAAGTGATTTTAAAGGTAATGTGTCATGAGAAAATGACCTTATTGTTTAAACCACCTTTTCTTGTTGATAATTATTTTTTTTAGAGTTTTTGGTGATTTTTACATTTTTAAAACAATCCTTAAATTGTACTATTTTTGCACTGGCCATTAGCCTTAAAATATGTATAGACGTACTGTTCTGTGTAGGTAACTTTTCAGTAGTTATGCCATTATCATCACAGGCAGGATTACAATGACAGATATCACAAATATATTATATTTGCGTGATCCACCATTCACAACAGGTAATATCACAGCTTGTCTACTCCTCCTAAACGTTGCAAACTCTATCCTAGATGTTAATGAGTACCCCCTCCAGTCTATTGTGGCTATGGCCCATTTGACTGCTCTAAAAGAACAGGAAATCTACTCTTGATATATTTTAGGCCTAATGGCCAGTGTGAATACGTGATTTTTTAAAAATATAAGACATTGAAAATTATTTAAAAAAAAAATATATAAATATGTAAAAAGTATAAGTTTAGTGTAAAAACTTGATTTAAACAATAGGTCATTTTCCCTTTAAACTGTTGTGAACAGTTCGAGTGGGTCTGCATTTAGTGAAATTCATTGTCCTGAAGGGACAACCTCATAAATGCCTCTTTAGATGTTGTCAAGAGGTTTTTGTGTTTTCAGCTTAATGATGGCCTCCTTCATTTTCAATGACACCTCTTTTGGCCACATACTAAGCATTTCTGTTAACACCTACCAAATGCAAAATTTGTGCAAAAAGATGTGCTATTGGTCACTAAGGGGTGGCATAACATAAAACATGTTCTACACCTCAATGACATCTTGATGGATTTGCTTCAAATCTTTAGTGATAGTGTACAGAAGTAAAGTTGTAAAAAAATTGTATCACTATGTATTGTACATCAATGTTTTTATTACAGCTAATACAGTTTCTCCATTTCTTTGGGTTCTCAGCATGTATATAATGAAAACAATAATACCAACTCATCTTTCAGCCTCTAATGACAGCCGCACTATGTCACCTGTGTCAAACAATCCGGACTCCACGGCACACTGCCACACATAAGGTAGAAGAAGGAGCACCTGCTGCCTGTAGCATGATTTCATTTGCCTGCCTGCCCCTGGCTACTCACTGGCTACTCTACTGGTCTTGGCAGGACTGGAATCAGTGGGGACTTTCTGCGCAATTGCCCAGGGCCCTATGCCAGAAGTGGGCCCCCTGCTCAGTTACTCAACTACCACTGGGAAAATTGCATGCACTGTGCACAGTGAATATTGTGTGTCTCAATATTTGCTGTGTTCAGAGGATGCATTGTTCCCAAGGTCCTGACTCTAGCATTGGCATGTTTTATTCGGGGCTCAAAGCGGCTCTATATTGTGTAGGGCTGAGGGTATCATAATATATCCTTCATGAGGCTGCAGTCGTTATACTATATACTGTGTGGGGCTGAGGTGCTATACTATATACTGTGTGGGGCTGGGGTGCTATACCTATATACTGATGGGCTGGGGTATTGTACTATATACTGTATGTTGCTCTGTGTGTTATGCTATATACTGTGTGGGGTTGGGGTGTTATACTATATACATTATTGGGTTGAGAGTGTTATTCTATATGCTGTGTGGGGCTTGGGGTGCTATACTATGTGCTGTGTGGGGCTGGGGTGTATTTCTATATTCTGTGTGAGACTGTATGTATTATACTATATACTGTGTGGGGCTGAAAGTATTATAGTGTAGGCTAGGTTTATGCAATATGCTGTGTGGGACTCTGGGTGTTATACTGTATTCTGTGTGGGGCTGAGGGTATTATACCGTATGCTTTGTGGGGCTGCATAGGGCTACCATATGCTTTGTGGGGCTGGGGGTGTTATACTATATTCTCTGTGGGTGTTATGCTATATACTGTTTGGAGATAAAGATGTTATTCTATATACTGTGAGTGCTTGGGGGGCATACTAGATACTGTGTGGGGCTGGGGGTGTTATACTATATACATTATTGACTTGAGGGTGTTATACTATATGCTGTGTGGGGCTGGGGATGCTATACTATGTGCTGTGTGGGGCTGAGGTGTTTTTCTATATGCTGTGTGAGACTGTACGTATTATACTATATACTGTGTGGGTCTGGCGGTATTATACTGAATATGTGTGAGGCTGGGGTATTATACAATATGCTGTTTTGGACTGTGGGTGTTATACTATATTCTATTTGAGTCTAGGGGTATTATTGACAAAGCCAGATCGGTCGCGAAATGCACGTTGAGGATTTCAGTGTTTGTACCAATTGAATTAGACACATTTTACCATGGGTATACTTTGAAGTTTTTATTTATACCAGTTAATGTATATGTGAATTTGTTGCACGTAAGAATACGCACTATTTGTTCCCCACAACTAAGTAAGATTACTACTGATTCTGGAGGGCCCGTACAAACTCTAGCACTGTTATGTATGCCAATTGGCATTAATACATGTGTTAAGGCCGATTCATTGGCCTGTGTTTGTGGGAGGGGCGATGATGACTATATCTGGCCGGGCGTTTCCTCCCACAGTGAAGGTCGTCTCCAGCGTATGGTGTGGAAGCTCTACATACCGTCCTCAGGGAGCAACAAGGGTGCAGCGCTACACGGCAGTTCCAGGCCCTGACTTTCTATGGTCCAGATAAGTAGCTGCCTCATCCAGCAGCATCATTGCTTTAAGTCCGGCCGGCGGTGTGTCGGCTCCCTTGGTAAGGGGGAGAAGCACCGCACCGGAGCGGTCTGCCAGGGAGACACGCTCTTCTCCCCACGCGGCATGACACGTAGGGTGCAGGGCACAGCGTGTGCCTGCTCGATAAAGTATTGCACAGGCCGCTGAGCTGTTAGACAGGCAGGGGGGCGGACAAATTAGGCTTCAGCATGTTGTTTCTATCCAGTGGATGCACAGGTGAATTCACTCAGCAAGGGGGAGTAGTAAGGTTCAGGAAGGGTGTGTGTTTAAAAAAAAAAAAAAGAGGGTGTGTGACTTTAATAAAATGTCAGAAAAAAAAAAAAAAAAAGAAAACATACATTTATTTTGGGGAAGGGACATTGAGTTTAGTGTTCTAGTCAGGGTATGTCAGGTTTCTTAGTATAGCTTTAGTGTGAGATTACACTATGTGGAAAGCACGTCACAGGAGTCACTTACAGGGGTCACTCAACCATGTATTCAGCTCTGCTCTGCAGCTGGCTGTCATGTGTTTTCCTCATGCAGAGCTACTAGTGAGGTGGGGTGCATAGGATGCACGGCGTCTGTTTTAGTCAGTATCTCTTCCGCACTATTCGGGCGTGCACTCACCTCTGCCCCTCGCTCTGATCTGCTGGCTGGGTTCCACAGACACGCATAGTTGTGGCTCTGGCGCCCTCTATGCGGCCACAGCTGGAAGTGCGGGGCAGAGTGTGCGTTCAGGCTCCAGTGTTTATAAAAAAAAAAAAAAAAAAACATATATATGTGTGTTTAGTTTATGTGTGTGTGTGTGTGTATACATATATATTTGTGGTCAGGGCTACGGACACGAAAGCCGAAGAGCCCTAGTGGGATGAACACCGAGACCCACCGTAACTGCAAGACTCATCTTACCTAACTAAATGGCTAGTAGTGTGCCTGTAGCCATGTCCGTGGGTAGGCCTATAAAAGGGTGGCCTACCCTGTAGAAGTGAAAAAAGAAAGGGAGGGAGGGTGGGGCAACTGAGAAATGCCCGCCCCTAGGTGGGGCTGTGCCTGGTTTAAGTAGAGCCTCCGCCCCTCCCACAAATGCAGCCCAAATAGACTGCTATACTTGTGGTCAGGGCTGCGGACACGAAAGCCGAAGAGCCCTGGTGGGATAAACACCGAGACCCACCGTAACTGCAAGACGCATCTTACCTAACTAAATGGCTAGTGGTGTGCCTGTAGCCATGTCCGTGGGTAGGCCTATAAAAGGGTGGCAAAAACCAGACATGTAGGGTGAAAAGAGACTTGAATGGCCTGTAACAAAGAAACCCCTGATCCAGACTGTGAAGCAATGTCTCCCACGAAGTTCGGGTACATAAGTCAACCATAATGATGCCTGCATCCATCCTGCGGATAGAGCCAGGACAGAATTCTGAATGTCGCAGATACTGCCCCAATGCACGAGGGAGGAACTGGGAAACGCTTCAGGAGGAAGCGTGGATGATACTAACTAAACCTGAAGACTTGTGGTGCGAGCACTGACAAATTCCCCCTAGCCTTATGGGACCGGAGAACTGAGCCTAACTGTCTACACTATGTAAAGAAGGGCCCAAAAAATACCATGTAGGCCAGGAGAGGATGTAAAGCAATAAGCTAAGAACGTAGTATATGGAATCCTGTCGATGCCCTCACGCGAGTGAAGGAGTGCAATTGCGGTAAGCTGCTGGCGATTAAGTTCGCAGACCTGGCTGATTGAAAAGGTAACCGGCATGGTAATACAAATGACAATATGAGGGGAAAACAAGAAAATAACTAAAAAGTGGCCTGAAGAAAGTACAGGCGGGATTACACCATGGGCCTAACCGATGTGATATGCGATACTTAAAATAACTACATTTCCTGAAAAAACCTGACAGGCGCATATCGTGAACACGAGACCAGACCAACGTGGCCGGTGACACCTAATGACTAGTGTCATTCGGTACGAGAACCTGAAAGTAGGTGGCCGATGACACCAATGACTTGAACTCCGGAAATTGAAGTCTGGTCCTGGGGGGAGCATAGCCAGACAGGTGATCTGTCGACCAGACAGGAGTTTGTGAGCTGGCCACATTGATTATTGCACGTGACAAAAACATAAGCGGGCAACCAACTATGGTGATTGAAAACGTGGGGTTAAGAATGCAACAAGTACAGGCAATAGGTTTAAAACAGAAGCCTAAGTGTGACATAAATAATTGAATGTGGATGATTAGGATGTAATGGGCTAAGGGCGTTGAGTTAGAGAACAAAGGCCTAACAGAATGAACAAGAGCTATGACACCCGGGGGTGGCCCACGCTCCAATGACAATAATGATACGTTGTATGTGGCGGCAGCGGCGCCGCCGCCCATCCTGAATGTACCACGATTAAGTCTATTAGTATGTTTCTGGAATCGGCTTCCTGTCAGCCGAGCATAGTAAATGACCTACCATGATCCCTGCCAAGCACTGAATTGTCCGCAGAGAGAACGGAATGGTAATAAGGAGTGACCAGCGAAGGAAGCAAAGCAGAAATGAGGAGCAAACGGAAGGAATCCATGCGGCACCCAAAGTCTGCCAGAAGAAGCCTGTCCAGAAGAGGGACAGTAGGAAAGACTAAAACCGGAGAGTAAGCGTATCCGACTATCCGGTGAAGGTAGCTGTGCGGTAAAAGATTCTCCGGCCGAGGGAGCAGGCAGTAAAGCAAGTGCCCGGCAGAGGGAGCAAAGCGACGGTGGAACCAGCAGGGAGAGTGGTGCCATAAGAGGAGAGTCTGGTGGAAAGCTATGTGGTGATAAGGAGAGACCAGCCAAGGGAATTACGACTGTGAAGCAGAACAAAATGGTGAATAAAAAATTATGTTTGCCGAGGGGACTAGAAGAACAGGGGAGCGCAATGGCAAGGACTGCCTGGTGGGTGGAGCTGCACGGCGATACCGCCTGTGGTATGCAGAACGAATGCTTATGTACGTGCGATACCTAACTGGCAGACCGCAGGAAGTTATAACTATGATAATTAAAACCGAGGGTCTGGCCTGGCTAATGTAACTGAAAAAAAAAAAAATCGCCTGACCCGCATGGCAGGTGACCCTAACCAGGCTGAGCTCCATTAAGGAAGAGTACGCCTGGGGAAGCGTGGCAGACAATGGATGCACCACCGACAGACTTTGGAAAAGTGGCCTGCGCCCGGATGAACAAAGAAGCAGATATGGGTGTGAGACATATGGGTCAAATCAACCTGGATGCACGGAAGTTCAACCCACCAGGTAAATCACCAGGCAGGACGAAAAACAGTCATCGGTCCCCAGAAACCATGCGGTCGAAGCAGTCATGGTGCCCCCGAAGCCATGGGGCCGAAGTGGTCATGGTGCCCCCGAAGCCATGGGGTCGAAGCGGTCATTGTGCCCCCGAAGCCATGGAGCCGAAGCGGTCATCGTGCCCCCGAAGCCACAGGGCCGAAGCGGTCATCTTGCCCCCGAAGCCACGGGGCCGAAGCGGTCATCATGCCCCCGAAGCCATGGAGCCGAAGCGGTCATCGTGCCCCCGAAGCCATGGGGCCGAAGTGGTCATCATGCCCCCGAAGCCATGGGGCCGAAGTGGTCATCGTGCCCCCGAAGCCATGGAGCCAAAGCAGTCGCCGAGACCTCAAGCCATGGGGCGAAGCAGCCTTCGAGCCCCCGAAGCCATGGAGCCGAAGCAATCAGCGAGCCCTCAACGCCATGAGGCCAAGCAGTCATGGGGTCCCCAAGCCATGAAGCAAAGCGAACATGGGGCCCCCCAAATCCTGAGGCCAAGTAATCATATGGGCCCCCAAGCCTTGAGACCTGAGCCACCATAGGGGGCCCCCATAGCCATGAGGCCAAAGCAAACATGGGCCCCCAAAGCATTGAGGCCACAGAAATCGCGAGGACCTCGAGTCATGCGGCCAAGCAGCCATGGGCCCACAAGGCATGCGGCCAAGCAGACATGGGGCCCCTAGCGCCATGGGCCCAAGGCAGTCATGGGACCCCCAGCGCCATGAGACCAAAGCAGTCATGAGACCAAAGCAGTCATGAGGTCCCCAAGCCGTGAGGTCAAGGTAGTCCTCGAGACCCTGATGCCGAGGGGCCGAAGCGGTCATCATGCCCCCGACACCATAGGGTCGGAGTGGTCATGGAATCCCTGCTCCCTGAGGCCAAAGCAGTCATGGGGCCTCCGCGGTCATGAGGCCAAAGAAATCAAGGGGCCGCGGCGGCCTTGCGGCCCAGCAAGTAAGGGGCCCCCGGGGCCATGAGGCCGTCCTAGATGTACGTGATGGGTAAAGGTAAATAAGAATGGGCCCAACATGATGGAAAAAGCAGCAACTAGGATGATTGGGACGTCTAAACGTGGCCTGGAAAGGAACGTGATTGCTCAAAGGTATGGACATTAGAAATCCGCACCACGGACATAGGCATAAAAACCGAACCCAGCCATGAAACTTAAAAATGCAAACGTGGAATAGGAACCGGAGAAGAGAGAACAACCAAAACCTGAGGCATGCGATTTGCAAAGTCAAGTCCCTTGTCGCGACAAACAACTGAAAAACTTGAAAGAAACAGTAGTGAGTAGGAAGCTCAACCCTAATGACCCACTGGCCTCAGCTGAGAGGCTGTTTATTGAACTGGGGCCGTGGGAGCAATCTTAGTGAATACAAACCAGAAGTAAAGCAGAGCAGACAAAAGATTTTTTTTTTTTTTGCTTGCAACTAGAGAAAAGACCCACTTGATGTATACGCGCAGAAAAACCAGATGTAAAGGAAATGACCATTGATGCCTGTCAAGTTCGACAGGAGAGTGGCACCGGAGCCACCAACTGCCTCAGTGTGACTATCGAGTAAAACAACCGTGACGTAGAAACCAACAGGAGAATGTGGCTTGAATGGGAGCATGGTGTGCCAGCAGATGGGTGACTGTGGAGCTGGAATGAGTTGCAGACCTGAATGTGAGCGGAATAGGATAGCGCCGCGACAGCGAACGTATGGACGCAGTTCTAGCGGGGAATGGAGTGTAGTACTAGATGTAACAGCAAATGTGTGAACTCAGCTGGAGCGTGAAAGGAGTATTAACTTGCTGTAACAGCCGATGTAAGATGCGGCGGGAACATTGGACGTAAGCGTGAAAGTAAAAACCCGGAGTCACAGCGGTAGTGTGAACCCCAACTCTGGCAATAGGCCAAGCGTAAAATTTGGTATGACCGCAGCCTGCAGTGAACGAGGCATAAACAAACTGTGACGGTGACGTGAACGCGTTCTTGCAATGGGCCTAAGCAACAGTGGACGTGTGACACCGGTCTAAGTGTGGTGCAAGCAAACATATAAAAGCAAAAGGGGTATAAATGCAAAACACAGGGTGACAGAAATTAAATAAATGCACAGAGAATAAGACAGATTTACCCGCTGTTGTGACCATGCGTGGAGAGTAAACGTGATGCGAGAGCGGACTAGCGTACCGCTCCGAAAATGAGCATGTTGAAAGAGCAGACATGAGAAGGCAGCGTCTCAACTGACAGGGCGAACCTGGCGTAAAGAGTTGAAGCGTAAACGCAGCCCTGATTGCGGGGGAGGGGCGGGTCACATGGGAAGTGATTGCTATAGCAAGAGCCGTAACAAGCAACAGCTGCATCCAATCTCCAACATAACATCACATGCAGCCCAGGTAAACCTTCCCTACCGCGCACAGGCTGAAGCAACTTTTCAAAGCGAAACGACGTAAACGTAAAACACATGAGATAGAAGGGGAACTGGATCAGGTTACCTAATAAACAAAGTGAAAGGAATTAATTAACTCCGACAAAACAAACCTGAGGCGGACGATTTTGAGGCGATGCCTTCCGCTCGCAAGAAAGTCAGATTCCAGCCGGCCGGAAAGACAGACACGGCTCGATTAACTTACGTAAATGGTGCACGCGTCCCTACGGTAGCCACGGGCAGAAGAAAAGCTCCATTTCAGCTCCATACTGTAATGAAAGAAACCTCCTAGCAGATAGACTGCTATACATATATATAGGCACTGTTAGGATGTTGGTCCGCACTGCGGATTCGGCGCCAGATTCCGAATAGGGTTACGCTTGACGCACATTTTTTACGCATACGTATTCGACTTGTTATTTCATCAGTTCGCCATGATACCACATTAGTGGCATTGGTAAAGATTAAAGGGTTTCTTGCGTTTATCTCTCCAGGATCAAGTGTTTATATATGCCTTGATGTTCAGGCGATTGCTGACTTTCCATGTGGGACCACTTTCTCAGGCATTGGTACGGTATTTCTCTTTTTTTCCAGAGGTATACAGTAATTCTCCTAGTTTCCTGAGGCCACGTTATCAGGCATTGGTATTGTATTTCACTTTTATTCCAGAGGTATACAGTAATTCTCCTAGTTTCCTGAGGCCACGTCAAGCTCAGGTTTTGCTGCCCCTTTTTTTGGCCCCCACTGGCTAGCTGATGGGTGGACGAGGGAGGTTGGTTGATCCCGGGTTCCACAGATTTCAGCGTTGGTTGAACTGTATCCTATAATGGCGGCTGTGCATGCAGGGGGTTGGGATAGGCTGGTTACATGGTGTATGTTTATGTCAATGTCGCGGTCATGGAGATTTGATTAACGGCTTGGTCCTACTGATATCTTTTGTTAAGTGTCAGGTGCTTCGCTTGTTACTACACCAAATTCATTACACACATTCATGTACCCGAATCCAAAATATAGCAGCCGGTGCCCTGTCCTGAGCTAATTCTCTTTCACAAGTTTCCCGAAGCGGACGTCTACGGTGCCACAATGCCTCGGTACGCTTCACTACTCCCGATCCCATTACCCTGGCTGCAGCTCGCTCGTTGGCAGCGAAATCACAATAGGAGGTTGTAATAAAGCTCTTTGATCGAGTTTGTTGTCCTTTTTGGCCCCCTTCAGGCGTTCCTTCAGCGTTGTGGTTCCAGCATAATTCTAACCGCTTTTAGGTATCCAGTAGGTAGGGGTCATTCCTTCATGTTTAAGCCCCGACCACAAGTGTTAAGGCCGATTCATTGTCCTGTGTTTGTGGGAGGGGCGATGATGACTATATCTGGCCAGGCGTTTCCTCCCACAGTGAACGTCGTCTCCAGCGTACCCACCTTACCCACCCTTACTTTCACTATCTCACACCAGGGGATGCCCCCCTTCAGGAGTCCCTTCAGCGTCGCGGTTCTGGCATAATTCTAACCACTTTTAGGTATCCAGTAGGTAGGGGTCATTCCTTCATTTTTAAGCCCCGACCACAAATATATATATTATTTACTGTTTGGTGCTAGTGGGAGTTTCTCTGGGCTCTTACACTTGGAGGCATCTCAATTTTATTCTATTGACTGGAGTGATATTATACAATTATTGTCCCGGTATTGATTATTATTTATATAGTCCTATGTCCCATTGTTTTGATTTCTATTCTGTAGCAGTAAAGTGTGGCTATTTCAACCTGCCCTGATTTTTTGCATTTTCATGTCTAATAAAATATTGATTCTTTTATACTATCCTTGTATATGTTATTGGGGACTATTGGCGATCATTATAGGTTTAGTATTCTGAGTTCCTAGGCCCCTGTACTGCTCAATATGTGTAGAGGTGCTTTTTGGTAATGGTTAGAGTTGAGCAAACACCTGGATGTTCGGGTTCGAGAAGTTCGGCTGAACTTCCCAAAAATGTTCGGGTTCGGGATCCGAACTCGACCCAAACTTCACCCTGAACCCGAAGTCCATTAAAGTCAATGGGGACCCGAACTCTGGGCACTAAAAAGGCTGTAAAATAGCCCAGGAAAGGACTACAGGGCTGCAAAAGGCACAAAAATGTAGGTAAATCCCCTGCAAACAAATGTGGATAGGGAAATGACCAATATCAATTGCCAACTTGGAGGAGGAGGAGGTGGAATAGGAGGTTGGGGTGGCATCAGGTGGAAATGCTATGGGAGTTGATGTTCTCATCAAAAAAGGATTCATGTCTGCCTGCAGTGCCACAGGCCTCATTCACAGACTCAGGCCCCTGGCACTCAGACGGAGGAGAGGTTCATTCAACTTTGAGTTGCCCTGCAAAATAATGGTAAAATGAAAAAAAGAGGATTCAATAAAGAAGTGCCCTGGAGTACAAGAATATATGGTTAAGGGGAGGTAGTTATAAATGTCTATTCTGCACAAGGGATGGACAGGTCCTGTGGGATCCATGCCTGGTTCATTTTTATGAACGTCAGCTTGTACACGTTGGCTGTAGACAGGCGGCTGTGTTTGTCAATAATGACACCACCTGCCGTGCTGAATACGCTGGCTAGCACCTCCAAGGCACAAAAGACTAGCTTTGGCCACGTGGACAATTTGGAGACCCAGAAGTTGAATGTGGCCGAACCATCAGTCAGTACGTGGAGGGGTGTGCACACGTACTGTTCCCCCATGTTAGTGAAATGCTGCCTCCTGCTATCACGTTCCGTATCAGGTGGTGGTGCAGTTAGCTGTGGCGTGGTGACAAAACTTTTCCACATCTCTGCCATGCTTACCCTGCCTTCAGAGGAGCTGGCCGTGACACAGCTGCGTTGGCGACCTCTTGCTCCTCCTCTGCCTTCACCTTGGGCTTCCACTTGTTCCCTTGTGACATTTGGGAATGCTCTCAGTAGCTCATCAACCAACCTGTGCTTGTACTCGCGCATCTTCCTATCACGCTCCAGTGCAGGAAGTAAGGTGGGCACATTGTCTTTGAACCGAGGATCCAGCAGGGTGACAACCCAGTAGTCCGCACACGTTAAAATGTGGGCAACTCTGCTGTCGTTGCGCAGGCACTGCAGCATGTAGTCGCTCATGTGTGCCAGGCTGCCCTATCCCGCACCAGTGATGGGCCAGAGCTGCGTTGGGTGCCACCCCGCTGTGAACATGCTTCATCCTCATTATCCTCCACCTCCTCATCCTCGTCCTCCTCGTCCTTCAGTAGTGGCCACATTTGTACCTGGCCTCTGCTTTAGCAAAAAATCTCCCTCTGAGCCACTTCTAAGAGACTGGCATGAAAGTGCTAAAAATGACCCCTATTCCTCCTCCTCCTCCTCCTGGGCCACCTCCTCTTCCATCAACTCCCTAAGTGTTTTCTCAAGGAGACATAGAAGTGGTATAAAGTGGTATTGTAACGCTGATAACGGCGTCATCGCCACTGGCCATGTTGTTGGAGTACTCGAAACAGCGCAATAGAGCACACAGGTCTCGCATGGAGGCCCAGTCATTGGTGGTGAAGTGGTGCTGTTCTGCAGTGCGACTGACCCGTGCGTGCTGCATCTGAAACTCCACTATGGCCTGCTGCTGCTTGCACAGTCTCTCCAGCATGTGCAAGGTGGAGTTCCACCTGATGGGCACGTCGCATATGAGGCGGTGAGCGGGAAGGCCGAAGTTACGCTGTAGCGCAGACAGGCGAGCAGCGGCAGGATGAGAACGCCGGAAGCGCGCACAGATGGCCCACACTTTATTCAGCAGCTCAGACCTGTCGGGGTAGTTGTGAAGGAACTTCTGCACCATCAAATTCAGCACATGCGCCAGGCAAGGGATGTGCGTCCAACCGGCTAGTCCCAGAGCTGCAACGAGATTTCGCCCATTATTGCACACCACCAGGCCGGGCTTGAGGCCCACCGGCAGCAACCACTCGTCGGTCTGTTGTTCAATGCCCCGCCACGACTCCTGCGCGGTGTGGGGCCTGTCCCCCAAACATATGAGTTTTAGAACGGCCTGCTGACATTTACCCAGGGCTGTGCTGAAGATGGTGGTGAAGGTGTGTGGCTGACTGGATGAGCAGGTGGAAACAGAGGAGGAGGAAGCTGAGTCGGAGGAGGAGGCCACAGGAGGCAAAGAATGATGCCCTGCAATCCATGGCGGCAAAAGGACGTGCGCCAAAGAACTCTCCGCCTGGGGCCCAGCCGCCACTACATTTACCCAGTGTGCAGTTAGGGAGATATAGCGTCCCTGGCCGTGCTTACTGGTCCACGTATTGGTTGTTATGTGGACCTTGCCACAGATGGCGTTGCGCAGTGCACACTTGATTTTATCGGATACTTGGTTGTGCATTGACGGCACGGCTCTCTTGGAGAAGTAGTGGCGGCTGGGAACAACAGCCATGGACATCAGCTGTTTGAAGCTGTCTGTGTCCACCAGCCTGAATGACAGCATTTCAAAGGCCAGTAGTTTAGAAATGCTGGCATTCAGGCCCAGGGCTCGAGGGTGGGTAGATGGGAATTTACGCTTTCTCTCCAAGGTTTGTGAGATGGAGAGCTGAACGCTGCCGTGTGACATGGTGGAGATGCTTGGTGATGGAGGTGGTGGTGTTGGTGGCACATCCTCTGTTTGGTAAGCGGCAGGTGCCAACATTCCTCCCGAGGCGGAGGAAGAGGCCGAGGCAGCAGCAGAAGAGGGAGCAGGGGGAGCCTGAGTGAGTACCCTGTTTTTAAGGTGTTTACTCCACTGTAGATGATGCTTTGCATGTAGATGCCTGGTCATGCAGGTTGTGCTAAGGTTCAGAACGTTAATGCCTCGCTTCAGGCTCTGATGACACATCGTGCAAACCACTCAGGTCTTGTCGTCAGCACATTGTTTAAAGAAGTGCCATGCCAGGGAACTCCTTGAAGCTGCCTTTGGGGTGCTCGGTCCCTGGTGGCGGTGGCCAGTAGCAGGCGAACTCTTGGAGGCAGCTGTTCCCCCCTGCTTTTGCCCCCTGCTCCGTCTTTTGCTACGCTGTTGGCTCGGTCTCACCACTGCCTCTTCCTGCAGAATCTTAAAACAGCATGAGAGACTGCTGCATAACTTGAGGCTCAGACAGTTTCCCTGATATGCATGGGGGTGATGTGACAGAATGATGGGCTTGGTTTTCACCTGTGCGCTTTCTGCAGAAGACAGGGTGGGAGATAATGTTGTGAACGTGCTGGATCCACTGTCGGCCACCCAATTGACTAGCGCCTGTACTTCGTCAGGCCTTACCATCCTTAGAACGGCATTGGGCCCCACCAAATATCGCTGTAAATTCTGGCGGGTACTGGAAAATAAGGTAGTTGGTTCACTAGGACGTGTGGCTGTGGCAGAACTGCCATGTTCTCTCCCAGCACCAGAGGGTCCACTAACAAAACCACGATCATGTCCGCGTCCGTATCCCTTACTAGATGTTTTCCTCATTGTTACCGTTCACCATAATAAGAAAAAAATGATTTGGGCCAATGTATTGAATTCAAATTTAGGCCGTTTTTACAGGCACCTAACACTATCTGGCTATCTATTTATGTAACAAATTACACTAATCCAGGCACAGCAGTAACAGCAGATTTAGGGGCATATCAATTGTAGGCCTAGTATTTAGGCCCTGGATGAAAGGTAACCTTTTACGGACAGATTTACACTTTGAGATGCACAGTAGCGTGTGAAAAAATATATAGGATTATGCTTTCAGCACTTGTATTTTAACACTTTGTGTAATATAACCTTTAACGGAAAGAAATACACTTAGAGATGCAAAACAGTGTGTGCAAATGTAGAGGATTATGCTGTATTTTAACACTTACTTTAATATACCATTTAACGGAAAGAAATACACTGGGAAATGCACACTGAGTATAATATACCCTTTAACGGACAGATTTACACTTGGCCTGCAACAGCTGAAACACCAGCTTTTGGGTATTGCTATTTTGGCAATTAAATTTAACCCCAGAAAATAATATATCCTTTGACAGACACTATGAAGCTTGTCCAGTCACAGCTGGATCACCAGATTTACGGTATTGCTATTTTGGCAATTGAATTTCACCCAAGAAAAAAATATATCCTTTGCAGGACACTATTAAACATGGCCACCCACAGCTGAAACCACTGATTTATGGTATTGCTATTTTGGTAATTGAATTTCAACCCAGAACAAAATATATCCATTGCCGGACACTAATAAACTTGGCCAGCCACAGCTGAAACCACTTATTTATGTTATCGCTATTTTGGCAATAGAATTTCACCCCAGAAAATAATATATCCTTTGCTGGACACTATTAAACTTGGCCAGCCACTGCTGGGACACTACATTTAGGGGATTGCTATTTTGGCAATTGAATTTCTCCCCAGAAAATTATCTATCCTTTGCCGGACACTATTAAACTTGGCCAGCCACAGCTGAAACCACTGATTTATGGTATTGCTATTTTGGCAATTGAATTTCACCTCAGAAAATTCTCTATCCTTTGCCGGACACTATTAAACCTTGCCAGCCACAGCTGAAACCACTGATTTACGGTATTGCTATTTTGGCAATTGAATTTCACACCAGAAAATTCTCTATCCTTTGCCGGACACTATTAAACTTGGCCAGCCACAGCCTAAACCACTGATTTATGGTATTGCTATTTTGGCAATAGAATTTCACCCCAGAAAAAAAAAAAATCCTTTGCCGGACACGATTAACCTTGGCCAGCCACTGCTGAGACACCAGATTTACGGGATTGCTATTTTGGCAATTGAATTTCACCCCAGATCAAAATATATCCTTTGCCGGACACTAGTAAACTTGGCCAGCCACTGCTGAAACCACTGATTTACGGTATTGCTATTTTGGCAATTGAATTTCACCCCAGAACAAAATATATCCTTTGACGAACACTATTAAACTTGGCCAGCCACAGCTGAAAGCACTGATTTATGTTATTGCTATTTTGGCAATAGAATGTCACCCCAGAAAATAATATATACTTTGCTGGACACTATTAAACTTAGCCAGCCACTACTGGGACACCAGATTTAGCGGATTGATACTTTGTCAATTGAATTTCACTCCAGAAAATGATCTATCCTTTGCCGGACACTATTAAACTTGGCCAGACACTGCTGGGACACCAGATTTACGGTATTGCTATTTTGACAATTGAATATCACCCCGGAACAAAATATATCCTTTGCCGGACACTATTAAACTTGGCCAGCCACAGCTAAAACCACTGATTTACGGTATTGCTATTTTGGCAATTGAATCTCACCCTAGAAAATTATCTATCCTTTGCCGGACACTATTAATCTTGGCCAGACACTGCTGGGACACCAGATTTACAGTATTGCTATTTTGACAATTGAATTTCACCCCAGAACAAAATATATCCTTTGCCGGACACTATTAAACTTGGCCAGCCACCGTTAAAACCACTGATTTATGGTATTGCTATTTTGGCAATTGAATTTCACCCCAGACAATTCTCTATCCTTTGCCGGACACTATTAAACTTGGCCAGCCACAGTTAAAACCACTAATTTATGGTATTGCTATTTTGGCAATAGAATTTCACCCCAGAAAAAATATATCCTTTGCCGGACACTATTAAACTTGGCCAGCCACTGCTGGGACACCAGATTTAGGGGATTGCTATTTTGGCAATTGAATTTCACCCCAGAAAATTATCTATCATTTGCTGGACTCTATTAAACTTGGCCAGCCACAGCTGAAACCACTGAGTTACGGTATTGCTATTTTGGCAATTGAACAAAATATATCCTTTGCCGGACACTATTAAACTTGGCCAGCCACAGCCTAAACCACTGATTTATGGTATTGCTATTTTGGCAATTGAATTTCACCCCAGAAAAAAATATATCCTTTGCCGGACACTATTAAACTTGGCCAGCCACAGCTGAGACCACTAGATTTACGGTATTGCTATTTTGGTAATTGAATTTCACCCCAGAACAAAATATATCCTTTGCCGGACACTAGTAAACTTGGCCAGCCACAGCTGAGACACCACTGATTTATGGTATTGCTATTTTGGCAATTGAATTTCACCCCAGAAAATTATCTATCCTTTGCCGGACACTATTAAACTTGGCCAGCCTCAGCTGAAACCACTGATTTACGGTATTGCAATTTTGGCAATTGAATTTCACCCCAGAACAAAATATATCCTTTGACGAACACTATTAAACTTGGCCAGCCACAGCTGAAACCACTGATTTATGTTATTGCTATTTTGGCAATAGAATGTCACCCAGAAAATAATATATACTTTGCTGGACACTATTAAACTTAGCCAGCCACTACTGGGACACCAGATTTAGGGGATTGATACTTTGTCAATTGAATTTCACTCCAGAAAATTATCTATCCTTTGCCGGACACTATTAAACTTGGCCAGCCACAGCTAAAACCACTGATTTATGGTACAGCTATTTTGGCAATTGAATTTCACACTAGAAAATTATCTATCCTTTGCCGGACACTATTAAACTTGGCCAGACACTGCTGGGACACCAGATTTACGGTATTGCTATTTTGACAATTGAATATCACCCCAGAACAAAATATATCCTTTGCCGGACACTATTAAACTTGGCCAGCCACAGCTAAAACCACTGATTTACGGTATTGCTATTTTGGCAATTGAATTTCACCCCAGAAAATTATCTATCCTTTGCCGGACACTATTAAACTTGGCCAGCCACAGCTGCAACCACTGATTTATGTTATTGCTATTTTGGCAATAGAATTTCACCCCAGAAAATAATATATCCTTTGCTGGACACTATTAAACTTGGCCAGCCACTGCTGAGACACTAGATTTAGGGGATTGCTATTTTGGCAATTGAATTTCACCCCAGAACAATAATCTATCCTTTGCTGGACACTATTAAACTTGGCCAGCCACAGCTGAAACCACTGATTTATGGTATTGCTATTTTGGCAATTGAATTTCACCTCAGAAAATTATCTATCCTTTGCCGGACACTATTAAACCTTGGCCAGCCACAGCTGAAAACCACTGATTTACGGTATTGCTATTTTGTCAATTGAATTTCACACCAGAAAATTATCTATCCTTTGCCGGACACTATTAAACTTGGCCAGCCACAGCTGAAACCACTGATTTATGGTATTGCTATTTTGGCAATGGAATTTCACCCCAGAAAAAAAATATCCTTTGCCGGACACGATTAACCTTGGCCAGCCACTGCTGAGACACCAGATTTACGGGATTGCTATTTTGGCAATTGAATTTCACCCCAGATCAAAATATATCCTTTGCCGGACACTAGTAAACTTGGCCAGCCACTGCTGAAACCACTGATTTATGGTATTGCTATTTTGGCAATTGAATTTCACCCCAGAACAAAATATATCCTTTGACGAACACTATTAAACTTGGCCAGCCACAGCTGAAAGCACTGATTTATGTTATTGCTATTTTGGCAATAGAATGTCACCCTAGAAAATAATATATACTTTGCTGGACACTATTAAACTTAGCCAGCCACTACTGGGACAACAGATTTAGCGGATTGATACTTTGTCAATTGAATTTCACTCCAGAACAATGATCTATCCTTTGCCGGACACTATTAAACTTGGCCAGACACTGCTGGGACACCAGATTTACGGTATTGCTATTTTGACAATTGAATATCACCCAGAACAAAATATATCCTTTGCCGGACACTATTAAACTTGGCCAGCCACAGCTAAAACCACTGATTTACGGTATTGCTATTTTGGCAATTGAATCTCACCCTAGAAAATTATCTATCCTTTGCCGGACACTATTAATCTTGGCCAGACACTGCTGGGACACCAGATTTACAGTATTGCTATTTTGACAATTGAATTTCACCCCAGAACAAAATATATCCTTTGCCGGACACTATTAAACTTGGCCAGCCACCGTTAAAACCACTGATTTATGGTATTGCTATTTTGGCAATTGAATTTCACCCCAGACAATTCTCTATCCTTTGCCGGACACTATTAAACTTGGCCAGCCACAGTTAAAACCACTAATTTATGGTATTGCTATTTTGGCAATAGAATTTCACCCCAGAAAAAATATATCCTTTGCCGGACACTATTAAACTTGGCCAGCCACTGCTGGGACACCAGATTTAGGGGATTGCTATTTTGGCAATTGAATTTCACCCCAGAAAATTATCTATCATTTGCTGGACTCTATTAAACTTGGCCAGCCACAGCTGAAACCACTGAGTTACGGTATTGCTATTTTGGCAATTGAACAAAATATATCCTTTGCCGGACACTATTAAACTTGGCCAGCCACAGCCTAAACCACTGATTTATGGTATTGCTATTTTGGCAATAGAATTTCACCCCAGAAAAAAAAATCCTTTGCCGGACACTATTAACCTTGGCCAGCCACTACTGAGACACCAGATTTACGGGATTGCTATTTTGGCAATTGAATTTCACCCCAGATCAAAATATATCCTTTGCCGGACACTAGTAAACTTGGCCAGCCACTGCTGAGACACCAGATTTAGGGGATTGCTATTTTGGCAATTGAATTTCACCCCAGAAAATTATCTATCCTTTGCCGGACACTATTAAACTTGGCCAGCCTCAGCTGAAACCACTGATTTACGGTATTGCTATTTTGGCAATTGAATTTCACCCCAGAACAAAATATATCCTTTGACGAACACTATTAAACTTGGCCAGCCACAGCTGAAACCACTGATTTATGTTATTGCTATTTTGGCAATAGAATGTCACCCCAGAAAATAATATATCCTTTGCCGGACACTATTAAACTTAGCCAGCCACTACTGGGACACCAGATTTAGAGGATTGATACTTTGTCAATTGAATTTCACTCCAGAAAATTATCTATCCTTTGCCGGACACTATTAAACTTGGCCAGCCACAGCTAAAACCACTGATTTATGGTACAGCTATTTTGGCAATTGAATTTCACACTAGAAAATTATCTATCCTTTGCCGGACACTATTAAACTTGGCCAGACACTGCTGGGACACCAGATTTACGGTATTGCTATTTTGACAATTGAATATCACCCCGGAACAAAATATATCCTTTGCCGGACACTATTTAACTTGGCCAGCCACAGTTAAAACCACTGATTTACGGTATTTCTATTTTGGCAATTGAATTTCACCCCAGAAAATGATCTATCCTTTGCCGGACACTATTAAACTTGGCCAGCCACAGCTGCAACCACTGATTTATGTTATTGCTATTTTGGCAATAGAATTTCACCCCAGAAAATAATATATCCTTTGCTGGACACTATTAAACTTGGCCAGCCGCTGCTGAAACACCAGATTTAGGGGATTGCTATATAGGCAATTGAATTTCACCCCAGAACAAAATATATCCTTTGATAGACACGATTAAACTTTGCCAGCCACTGCTGGGACACCAGATTTAGGGGATTGATATTTTGGCAATTGAATTTCACTCCAGAAAATTATCTATCCTTTGCCGGACACTATTAAACTTGGCCAGCCACAGCAAAAACCACTGATTTACGGTATTGCTATTTTGTCAATTGAATCTCACCCTAGAAAATTATCTATCCTTTGCCGGACACTATTAATCTTGGCCAGACACTGCTGGGACACCAGATTTACAGTATTGCTATTTTGACAATTGAATTTCACCCCAGAACAAAATATATCCTTTGCCGGACACTATTAAACTTGGCCAGCCACAGTTAAAACCACTGATTTATGGTATTGCTATTTTGGCAATTGAATTTCACCCCAGAAAATTCTCTATCCTTTGTCGGACACTATTAAACTTGGCCAGCCACAGCTGAACACCACTGATTTATGGTATTGCTATTTTGGCAATTGAATTTCACCCCAGAAAATAATATATCCTTTGCCGGACACTATTAAACTTGGCCAGCCACTGCTGGGACCACTAGATTTATGGTATTGCTATTTTGGCAATTGAATTTCACCCCAGAACAAAATATATCCTTTGCCGGACACTATTAAACTTGGCCAGCCACAGCTGAAAACCACTGATTTATGGTATTGCTATTTTGGCAATTGAATTTCACCCCAGAAAATAATCTATCCTTTGTCGGACACTATTAAACTTGGCCAGCCACAGCTGAACACCACTAATTTATGGTATTGCTATTTTGGCAATTGAATTTCACCCCAGAAAAAATATATCCTTTGCCGGACACTATTAAACTTGGCCAGCCACAGCTGGGACACCAGATTTAGGGTATTGCTATTTTGGCAATTGAATTTCACCCCAGAAAATTATCTATCCTTTGCTGGACACTATTAAACTTGGCCAGCCACAGCTGAAACCACTGATTTACGGTATTGCTATTTTGGCAATTGAATTTCACCCCAGAAAATATCTATCCTTTGCCGGACACTATTAAACTTGGCCAGCCACAGCCTAAAACCACTGATTTATGGTATTGCTATTTTGGCAATAGAATTTCACCCCAGAAAAAAAAATCCTTTGCCGGACACTATTAACCTTGGCCAGCCACTGCTGAGACACCAGATTTACGGGATTGCTATTTTGGCAATTGAATTTCACCCAAGATCAAAATATATCCTTTGCCGGACACTATTAAACTTGGCCAGCCACAGCTGAAACCACTGATTTATGGTATTGCTATTTTGGCAATTGAATTTCACCCCAGAACAATGATCTATCCTTTGCCGGACACTATTAAACTTGGCCAGCCACAGCTGAAACCACTGATTTATGTTATTGCTATTTTGGCAATAGAATTTCACCCCAGAAAATAATATATCCTTTGCTGGACACTATTAAACTTGGCCAGCCACTGCTGAAACACCAGATTTAGCGGATTGCTATTTTGGCAATTGAATTTCACCCCAGAACAAAATATATCCTTTGCTGGACACTATTAAACTTGGCCAGCCACTGCTGGGACACCAGATTTACGGGATTGCTATTTTGGCAATTGAATTTCACTCCAGAACAAATATCTATCCTTTGCCGGACACTATTAAACTTGGCCAGCCACAGCTAAAACCACTGATTTACGGTATTGCTATTTTGGCAATTGAATCTCACCCTAGAAAATTATCTATCCTTTGCCGGACACTATTAATCTTGGCCAGACACTGCTGGGACACCAGATTTACAGTATTGCTATTTTGACAATTGAATTTCACCCCAGAACAAAATATATCCTTTGCCGGACACTATTTAACTTGGCCAGCCACAGTTAAAACCACTGATTTATGGTATTGCTATTTTGGCAATTGAATTTCACCCCAGAAAATTCTCTATCCTTTGTCGGACACTATTAAACTTGGCCAGCTACAGCTAACACCACTAATTTATGGTATTGCTATTTTGGCAATAGAATTTCACCCCAGAAAAAAATATATCCTTTGCCGGACACTATTAAACTTGGCCAGCCACTGCTGGGACACCAGATTTAGGGATTGCTATTTTGGCAATTGAATTTCACCCCAGAAAATTATCTATCATTTGCTGGACTCTATTAAACTTGGCCAGCCACAGCTGAAACCACTGAGTTACGGTATTGCTATTTTGGCAATTGAACAAAATATATCCTTTGCCGGACACTATTAAACTTGGCCAGCCACAGCCTAAACCACTGATTTATGGTATTGCTATTTTGGCAATAGAATTTCACCCCAGAAAAAAATATCCTTTGCCGGACACTATTAACCTTGGCCAGCCACTGCTGAGACACCAGATTTACGGGATTGCTATTTTGGCAATTGAATTTCACCCCAGATCAAAATATATCCTTTGCCGGACACTAGTTAAACTTGGCCAGCCACTGCTGAAACCACTGATTTATGGTATAGCTATTTTGGCAATTGAATTTCACCCCAGAAAATTATCTATCCTTTGCCGGACACTATTAAACTTGGCCAGCCTCAGCTGAAACCACTGATTTACGGTATTTCTATTTTGGCAATTGAATTTCACCCCAGAAAATTATCTATCCTTTGCCGGACACTATTAAACTTGGCCAGCCACAGCTGCAACCACTGATTTATGTTATTGCTATTTTGGCAATAGAATTTCACCCCAGAAAATAATATATCCTTTGCTGGACACTATTAAACTTGGCCAGCCGCTGCTGAAACACCAGATCTAGGGGATTGCTATTTAGGCAATTGAATTTCACCCCAGAACAAAATATATCCTTTGATAGACACGATTAAACTTTGCCAGCCACTGCTGGGACACCAGATTTAGGGGATTGATATTTTGGCAATTGAATTTCACTCCAGAAAATTATCTATCCTTTGCCGGACACTATTAAACTTGGCCAGCCACAGCTAAAACCACTGATTTATGGTATTGCTATTTTGGCAATTGAATTTCACCCTAGAAAATTATCTATCCTTTGCCGGACATTATTAATCTTGGCCAGACACTGCTGGGACACCAGATTTACAGTATTGCTATTTTGACAATTGAATTTCACCCCAGAACAAAATATATCCTTTGCCGGACACTATTAAACTTGGCCAGCCACAGTTAAAACCACTGATTTATGGTATTGCTATTTTGGCAATTGAATTTCACCCCAGAAAATTATCTATCCTTTGTCGGACACTATTAAACTTGGCCAGCTACAGCTGAAACCACTAATTTATGGTATTGCTATTTTGGCAATAGAATTTCACCGCAGAAAATAATATATCCTATGAACGAAACTATGAAAGTTGTCCAACCACTGTTCGGACACCAGATTTTGGCAACTGAATATCACCCCAGAAAAAATATATCCTTTGCCGGACACTATGAAAATTGTCCATTCACAGCTGAACACCAGATTTACTGTATTTCAATTTTGGCAACTGAATTTCACCGCAGAAAATAATACATCCTTTGTCGGACACTATTAAACTTGGCCAGCCACTGCTGAAACACCAGATTTAGGGTATTGCTATTTTGGCAATTGAATTTCACCACAGAACAAAATATATCCTTTGATAGACACGATTAAACTTGTCCAGCCACTAGCTGGGACACCAGATTTAGGGGATTGCTATTTTGGCAATTGAATTTCACTCCAGAAAATTATCTATCATTTGCTGGACTCTATTAAACTTGGCCAGCCACAGCTGAAACCACTGAGTTACGGTATTGCTATTTTGGCAATTGAACAAAATATATCCTTTGCCGGACACTATTAAACTTGGCCAGCCACAGCCTAAAACCACTGATTTATGGTATTGCTATTTTGGCAATTGAATCTCACCCTAGAAAATAATATATCCTTTGCTGGACACTATTAAACTTGGCCAGACACTGCTGAGACACCAGATTTACGGTATTGCTATTTTGACAATTGAATTTCACCCCAGAACAAAATATATCCTTTGCTGGACACTATTAAACTTGGCCAGCCACCGTTGAGACCACTAGATTTATGGTATTGCTATTTTGGCAATTGAATTTCACCCCAGAAAATTCTCTATCCTTTGTCGGACACTATTAAACTTGGCCAGCTACAGCTAACACCACTAATTTATGGTATTGCTATTTTGGCAATTGAATCTCACCCTAGAAAATTATCTATCCTTTGCCGGACACTATTAATCTTGGCCAGACACTGCTGGGACACCAGATTTACAGTATTGCTATTTTGACAATTAAATTTCACCCCAGAACAAAATATATCCTTTGCCGAACACTATTAAACTTGGCCAGCCACAGTTAAAACCACTGATTTATGGTATTGCTATTTTGGCAATTGAATTTCACCCCAGAAAATTCTCTATCCTTTGTCGGACACTATTAAACTTGGCCAGCTACAGCTAACACCACTAATTTATGGTATTGCTATTTTGGCAATAGAATTTCACCCCAGAAAAAAATATATCCTTTGCCGGACACTATTAAACTTGGCCAGCCACTGCTGGGACACCAGATTTAGGGGATTGCTATTTTGGCAATTGAATTTCACCCCAGAAAATTATCTATCATTTGCTGGACTCTATTAAACTTGGCCAGCCACAGCTGAAACCACTGAGTTACGGTATTGCTATTTTGGCAATTGAACAAAATATATCCTTTGCCGGACACTATTAAACTTGGCCAGCCATAGCCTAAACCACTGATTTATGGTATTGCTATTTTGGCAATAGAATTTCACCCCAGAAAAAAAAAAATCCTTTGCCGAACACTATTAACCTTGGCCAGCCACTGCTGAGACATCAGGTTTACGGGATTGCTATTTTGGCAATTAAATTTCACCCAAGATCAAAATATATCCTTTGCCGGACACTATTTAACTTGGCCAGCCACAGTTAAAACCACTGATTTATGGTATAGCTATTTTGGCAATTGAATTTCACCCCAGAAAATTATCTATCCTTTGCCGGACACTATTAAACTTGGCCAGCCACAGCTGCAACCACTGATTTATGTTATTGCTATTTTGGCAATTGAATTTCACCCCAGAAAATAATATATCCTTTGCTGGACACTATTAAACTTGGCCAGCCGCTGCTGAAACACCAGATCTAGGGGATTGCTATTTAGGCAATTGAATTTCACCCCAGAACAAAATATATCCTTTGATAGACACGATTAAACTTTGCCAGCCACTGCTGGGACACCAGATTTAGGGGATTGATATTTTGGCAATTGAATTTCACTCCAGAAAATTATCTATCCTTTGCCGGACACTATTAAACTTGGCCAGCAACAGCTAAAACCACTGATTTACGGTATTGCTATTTTGGCAATTGAATTTCACCCTAGAAAATTATCTATCCTTTGCCGGACATTATTAATCTTGGCCAGACACTGCTGGGACACCAGATTTACAGTATTGCTATTTTGACAATTGAATTTCACCCCAGAACAAAATATATCCTTTGCCGGACACTATTAAACTTGGCCAGCCACAGTTAAAACCACTGATTTATGGTATTGCTATTTTGGCAATTGAATTTCACCCCAGAAAATTCTCTATCCTTTGTCGGACGCTATTAAACTTGGCCAGCTACAGCTAAAACCACTAATTTATGGTATTGCTATTTTGGCAATAGAATTTCACCGCAGAAAATAATATATCCTATGAACGAAACTATGAAAGTTGTCCAACCACTGTTCGGACACCAGATTTTGGCAACTGAATATCACCCCAGAAAAAAAATATATCCTTTGCCGGACACTATGAAAATTGTCCATTCACAGCTGAACACCAGATTTTCTGTATTTCTATTTTGGCAACTGAATTTCACCGCAGAAAATAATACATCCTTTGACGGACACTATTAAACTTGGCCAGCCACTACTGTGAAACCAGATTTACGGTATTGCTATTTTGGCAATTGAATTTCACCACAGAAAAAAATATATCCTATGACGGACACTATGAAACTTGTCCAGTCATAGTTGGAACTCCAGATTTAGGGGATTGCTATTTTGGCAATTGAATTTCACCCCATAAAATTATCTATCATTTGCTGGACTCTATTAAACTTGGCCAGCCACAGCTGAAACCACTGAGTTACGGTATTGCTATTTTGGCAATTGAACAAAATATATCCTTTGCCGGACACTATTAAACTTGGCCAGCCACAGCCTAAACCACTGATTTATGGTATTGCTATTTTGGCAATAGAATTTCACCCCAGAAAAAAAAAAAATCCTTTGCCGAACACTATTAACCTTGGCCAGCCACTGCTGAGACACCAGGTTTACGGGATTGCTATTTTGGCAATTGAATTTCACCCCAGATCAAAATATATCCTTTGCCGGACACTATTAACCTTGGCCAGCCACTGCTGAGACACCATATTTAGGGGATTGCTATTTTGGCAATTGAATTTTACCCCAGAAAATTATCTATCCTTTGCCGGACACTATTAAACTTGGCCAGCCACAGCTAAAACCACTGATTTACGGTATTGCTATTTTGGAAATTGAATTTCACCCTAGAAAATTATCTATCCTTTGCTGGACACTATTAATCTTGGCCAGACACTGCTGGGACACCAGATTTACGTTATTGCTATTTTGACAATTGAATTTCACCCTAGAACAAAATATATTGTTTGCCGGACACTATTAAACTTGGCCAGCCACAGTTGAAACCACTGATTTATGGTATTGCTATTTTGGTAATTGAATTTCACTGCAGAACAAAATTTATCCTTTGACGGACACTTTTAAACTTGGCCAGCCACTGCTAAGACACCAGATTTATGGGATTGCTATTTTGGCAATTGAATTTCAAGAAAAAATATGCTTTGCCAGACAGCAGACAGTATTATACTTGGCTAGCCACAGCTGGAACACCAGATTTAGGGGATTGCTATTTTGGTAATTGAATTTAACCCCTAAATAAAATATAGAATTTTCTATCCTGAGTTTCTAGGGGTGACAATAAGCACAGCCAAGCCCCTTATGTAGGATATAGCAAAGAAAAAACATTAGCATTGATGGATTGATGGACTTGGTGGCAGCTTGTGCTGGTGCACCACAAGATACAAAATGGCCACCGATCACCCCAGAAAAAAGTGACAGAAAAACGCTCTTTGCAGCCTAAAAACCAGTGAGCAATTAACTAGCAGAAGTTGAATGATTCACAGCTGTAGATCAATCACTTCATTAGGTGTTTTTGCTGAGTTTTCCCTGCCTAATCTCGCCCTCACAGCAGCTTCATCCTATCCCTACACTAATCAGAGCAGAGTGACGTGCGGCGCTACGTGACTCCAGCTTAAATAGAGGCTGGGTCACATGCTGCACTTGGCCAATCACAACTATTGAATCTTTGGGTAGTTCAGAGGCTACAAAAAGTGCCTAATACAGTATTGCAATGTCATTGAAGTCTAACGCATGTATAAAATATACTGCTTTCTCTTGATATGCATTCCATTCCCTACAGACGTTTTCATATTATTATTATTATTTTATTTGATTTACTGTATAATTTTATATTATCCATTGAAGTTGTGATTAAAAGTGATGCTGTTACATCTATTAGAATCTTGTCATCTGATGCTTGTGTGTATTAATACATAGTCTATTTATTTACATCTATTTATCTTGTGATGATAATTTAGCCATCACTGGAAAAGAAACATCAGGTGCAAGCTCCAGGGAAGACAAAGGACAGCTGGTCCAAGCTGAAGAGCTAAAAAGGGGGAGGCCTATGCCTCCTGCTCAAGGCTAATGTACTATTCTTTGGTATCTGGCTCATTCATGAATATATGTGTTAACATTTCCTTGCTAAAATGAAATTCATTAGCATAAACAATTTCTTGCATTCTTTTTATACTTTTCATTGTATTACTGGCTCAAGTTCACTTGTCAAGTTAATTTTGTGTATGCAAAGCAATTTTGCATTAAATAAAATCAGAACAGTGTTGTGCAAAACATTCAGAGATATGTAGACAGACAAATAGATTCGAAAAATAGGCATCACTCCAGAAATACAACTAAGGCCAATATTTAGCTAATGGGCGACATAGATGAAAAATAGATGAAAGATAGGTAGTTAGCTAGATAAACAGGCAGATCGATAGGATAGATAGATAATTAGTGTCACGAACCAGCGGGTGTAAACCCACTGTGCCACGTTTCATACCTCCTTTAGGGGCGTTGTCTAAATGAACCCCTGGATCTTCACATTACTACTGATGGTGCGGATAGACTTTCCCAAGGGGAACACCAGGTTGCTACCTCTTGAGGAGGATAGCTACATGAGGCAGCTGGACCAGCAGGTACCTGAGGAAGGTACCAGAGGTGCAGGACCAAATAATGAGACAGAGGCATAGTCAGACAAGCAAATGGTCAGGGCAGGTGGCACAGGTACAGGCAGGCAATCTGGGTCAGCAACAGGAATGTCAAGGAAAGCAGATAGGGATCTAACAGGTAGCAGAGTCCAGGAATACAGATATGAGTTAGGAACACTAGCAGAAAACAGGAACCTTAGCAGGACACAAGGATCTTGACACTGAGGCATCTGGGAAGGGGGCTGAGCCACTTATATTTGCACAGGAGGGCTAGGATAGGTCAGCGAGGTCACATAACCTAACCCATAAAGCCAAGGAAGTGACGCGTGCCGGCTATTAAGGAAGTGATGCAGGAAACAAGCAGCAAGCATGCTGAGGCCAGGGCTCAGAGCAAACTGTGGAGAGGATCCCAGAACAACAGCAACCACACAGACAGAGCCCAGGACTGCAGCGGTGAATGGGAAGCACCGGCCGCTGATCACTGCAGAACACAGCTCCTGGGACCACGGCAGTAGCAGGGGAACAGCAGCGCACAGATAGATAGAGGGGCAGCATTCAACTATATTACTATCCTGAGGTTGGCAATAAAGTTGAATGCAAGAGGGCAGTTTCTTCTGCCAGCCAAGAGCATAGGTACAAATGCTCCTAGCATTAATTCATATCAAGAGCATCAGACCGCTATGTACCTGACTGGTACAGCCCATCGGGAAATTACCCTGTAGATTCTTTGGCCAGTTCAACCCTGAATAGATACTGTAATACTGTAGATAGATATAAAAAATAGATGATAGATATAACTACACCTATACTCTAGCTACATAGTTCTCATACACATGTATAAAGTTGTTATTCATGAAGATTGTTGGCATTGCTATGCCACGTGGTTGTTGATATTATTTGGACCAAACCCATCCCATAAAATTAGGATTGATTAAGGCTGGGTTCACACGAGCGTGAAGGATTTAGGTCCGGATGCGTTGCGGATGCGTTCAGTGAAAACTGTGCTTTTTCACAGGCAAAGCCATTCAGTTTTTCCTGCGATTGCGTTCAGTTGTTCAGTTTTTTCCGCGCGGGTGCAATGCGTTTTGACGCGTTTTTCACGCGCGTGATAAAAAACTGAAGGTTTACAAACAACATCTCCTAGCAACCATCAGTGAAAAACGCAACGCACCCGCACTTGCTTGCGGATGCAATGCGTTTTTCACGCAGCCCCATTCATTTCTATGGGGCTGCGGATGCGTTTATAACGCATAAGATAGAGCATGCTGCGATTTACACGCGTTGCAGAAGTGATGCGTGAAAAAAACCGCTCATGTACACAGCCCCATAGAAATGAATGGGTCAGGATTCAGTGCGGGTGCAATGCGTTCACATCACGCATTGCACCCGCGCGGAAATCACACTCGTGTGAATGCTGCCTAACAGATAGGAAGACTCAATTCATAAATTAAAAAAAGATGCTCATTTGGTTTAGATTTTTTCTTTCAGAGATCATATTAAAGTTCATTGAATATTGAATTTCCAAGTGGAAGTGTTTTGGTTTCTGTGTCTGAAATGCTAAAAAATTTATATTTTAATGTAAGGGGCTATCCAGCCTTGGAAGTAACTGATTGCTGACCATATTTTAAAATTACATTTGACAAAATGTGGCAGCTTGTCTCTCTGGTCTTTTTAACTTAGCATGCGTCAGTAGGTTTAAGCCTCGGAATGTGTAATTTGTATGACTTCAAAGCTTCAAAAAGTGGACATCCATTTGGCCTTTTATTTATGCATGAGACCTTTGCTTCAACTTCTGCTCTCAGCTGCTATGTCAAATCAAAGCTTTTTAGACATGATATCTGATAAAATATACTTTATATAGGCTTCTATTTTTATTTTTCATTTCAATGAACTATGGAAGTTTGGAAGTTATTTAATCTAACCATAATTGGTAAATATAATGGTTCTATTTGCCGTGATTTCCCAAGTAAAAAATACTCAGATTACTTTTTAGACATTTATATTTCAGTATGCATGAATATTGCATGCAGGCCACATTTATTTTTTGATGTGGTGTTCTACATGATTTGTTTTCACTCGTTTGGATGATTGCTTCACTCATGAGGAGAAGAATGAGGGAGAAGCATGAATGACTATAAGGTCAGCCATGCGAGGAAAAATAAATCTTGTTTAACATTCCACAGAGAGATGTATTCTGCTTTCCACTAATATCAAGATCCTGTGACGAAAGCTTTGAGAATTTCCCAATCAGGCACAGGCATTTTCATTTTATCATTTGACCTTAAATATAGATTGCATTATTACCAATTTTTTACAAAGTTAATACAGTCATAAAGCTTGATAAGCCATTATTGATGTACACTGCAGGCAAGACTACTATGTCAGGTTGGCATCACTGCTTCTGCAACGACTGGCTCTATAATAATATCATATTATCTACCCCATCAGGTGAATGCCGTAAAAAAAATTAAAAAAATTTACATTGCGCCCAAAAAGATTTTTTTAGTTAGCTCACCTACTAAAAAACATATTGTTAATCAATCAAAAAGTCGTATGTACCACAAAATGGTAGCAATAAAAACATCGCCTCATCCCGCATAAAATGAGCCCCCACACAAGACCATAGCCAGAAAAAAAATATGGCTCTAAGAAAATTGAAACACAAAAACCAGATTTTTTTTTCCAAAAACTCATATTGTGTAATATGGCTGTCTGATTCTCAGCTCCGGCATATAGCGACCTGAAAAAGCATTTCTTCCCCTCACTTCAGCTTCCTAAAGCACCCGAGGAAGGTGCCACCCTTGCCTATCACCCTCAAGCATGCCTAGGGAAAAAACTTAACTCTAAACAGGGTAAAATCAACTTTTTATTTCAAAATTGGGCGGACATGGCGAGCACTGAATCCACAACTAGTGCTCCTCGTTTGCCGGTCACCAGCCCAGATGCCGCTATCTCATCTCCATGGGCGACACACAAACTGACTGGCACCATCTCACCTGCCACAGAGTCCTGCGTCTGTGAGTGACAGTCAATGCAGCGGAGGGTCGGCATGCCGTTCCCCTGCATTGGAGCACGCGGCAGAGTGGCCGCCATCATCCTCATCCTCCTCACCAGCAAAGGAGAAGCGGGCAAGGCGAGAACCGAATGCCAGACATGACACCACCGGAGAGGTAAGCGCAGGAGCCCCTGTGACTCCCTCCATCTCGCAGATGCCGCAGAGCTTCTCTAACACCGATAAATCTGCTTCAGGGACTCTAATGAGGGACATGATGATCGCCCTGGGTGAGACTTTGGGCCATGATTTTTCATCTCTATTGTTCGCTCTCCAAGTCTCCATTTTAGATCTGGACACTAGGGTGTCTCATGTTGAGCAAAAAATTGGGGAGTTCGCCACCTCTCATAATCAACTAATTGATTCTCATGAGGATCTTGTTGCAGAGCTTGAACACCTTAAAGCCAAAATAAATTACCTGGAAGATCGCTCCAGGCGTAATAATATAAAATTTAGAGGGATTTGAGAGGATATAGGGCCTGCCGATATACCGGAGTACCTGAATGCACTTATGCAACAGCTTCTACTCTCATGTTCTCCGCAAGACTTAATCATAGATCGGGCGCATAGGGTCCCTAGGCCCAAACACATGCCATCAACTGCTCCTAGAGATACACTCGCTAGGATCCACTTTTTTAAAACTAAAGAAGCGGTTCTATCAGCGGCCCGCAAGCTCTCTGAGTTACCAGCACCGTACCAATCGGTGAAACTGTATGCAGATCTGTCTGCAGCTACACTTCGGCAAAGACGACTATTGGCCCCAGTTACTGCAGCGCTAAGAGAACACAAAATCCTCTACAAATGGGGCTTTCCTGATTTATTTTTAGCCAAGACGGGAAACAACATATCATCTCCTCTTGGATGAGGGCCATCGTCTCCTAGGATCCTGGAACATCTCTATCTTGCCCCAGGAAACTACCTCCTTCTCTCCACAGAAACACCTACAGCCAAAGTGGCGCACCGTTGGAGCAAAGAGGGGAACAAAAGACTCACTGCACCACACCATTTGAAGTGCCGTTGAGCTATTACTCTATGCCAGGCTTCAAACTGAACTTTTCCCCCTGGAATCTTCTGATCCGGATTTTACTCCTCCCAGGGAGAGATGTCCCGAACTATTCGCCGGCGAACAGTTTCCGGCGATCAATGCTTGTTCGCGTTCGCTGGCGCAGGCGAACATATGCGAAGTTCATTCCTCCCCCTATACATCATCATTGAGCAAACTTTTACCCTGTACCTCACAGTCAGACACATTCCAGCCAATCAGCATACCCTCCCTCCCAGACCCTCCCACCTCCTATCAAAAAGCAAGGACAGCATCCATCTTAGATTCATTCTGAAGCTTCAGTGTTAGTTAGAGCAGGGAGAGTGCTGCTGCTACTGAATTAATATAGGGATTCTAGGGAAAGCGTTAGCTAGTAGTGTTCTGTGTCCACTCCAATACTCAAAGACTCAGTTGCCTGCCCGTGTGTGAGAGGCCGCAGGCCCACAGACTGTAGTGTGTGCACACCACTAATATAGGGTGGCACAGTACCTTACAGATAAAATTTTTACCCTTTAATATAATTTCAGTTGCCTGCCAGTGTGTGTCAGGCCCACACAGACTGTACTGTGCCCACTGCCAGTGCCCACCACTCATATCGGGTGGCACAGTACCTTGCAGATAAAAAAGTCATTTAATTTTTACCCTTTAATATAATTTCAGTTGCCTGCCAGTGTGTGTCAGGCCCACACAGACTGTACTGTGCCCACCTCTAGTGCCCACCTCTCATATCGGGTGGCACAGTACCTTGCAGATAAAAAAGTCATTTAATTTTTACCCTTTAATATAATTTGAGTTGCCTGCCAGTGTGTGTCAGGCCCACACAGACTGTACTGTGCCCACTGCCAGTGCCCACCACTCATATCGGGTGGCACAGTACCTTGCAGATAAAAAAAGTCATTTAATTTTTACTCTTTAATATAATTTCAGTTGCCTGCCAGTGTGTGTCAGGTCCACACAGATTGTACTGTGCCCCCTGCCAGTGCCCACCACTCATATCGGGTGGCACAGTACTTTGCAGATAAAAAAGTAATTTCATTTTTACCCTTTAATATAATTTGAGTTGCCTGCCAGTGTGTGTCAGGCCCACACAGACTGTACTGTGCCCACTGCCAGTGCCCACCACTCATATTGGGTGGCACAGTACCTTGCAGATAAAAAAGTCATTCAATTTTTACCCTTTAATATAATTTCAGTTGCCTGCCAGTGTGTGTCAGGCTCACACAGACTGTACTGTGCCCACTGCCAGTGCTCACCACTCATATATGGTGGCACAGTACCTTGCACGCATAGTACCACTAATCAAAGCAAAAATGACAGGCAGAGGCAGGCCACCCCGCAGGGGCCGTCGTGGTGCTGTGATTTCCTTTGGCCCTAGAATAATGCCCAGTGTTCAGAGGCCACACACCCTGAACTCGAAAAAGTCTGAGGACATAGTTGACTGGCTTACACAGGACCCCCAATCTTCTACAGCTTCCGCTTGGAACCTTGACACACCATCCTCCTCCAGCTCAGCTTCGGGCACCTCTCAAGTTACCACTCGCCTGCCCTCCACCACCACCACCACTAGCACCACAGCCGCTTCATTTGATCTCTCAGAGGATTTATTTACACATCAGCTGGAAGAAATAAGTGATACGCAACCATTATTGCCAGAGGATGTAGATAACAGGGATATGTCTCAGTCAGGCAGCATTACACACATGGGCGTAGGGTGTGATGATGATGATGTTGTACCCGCTGCTGCTTCCTTCCTGCTTCCTGCTGAGTTGTCAGATACAAGTGAAGCGGTTGGTGATGACGATGTGTCCGTGGATGTTATGTGGGTGCCCGCTCGAATAGAAGAAGAACAGGGGGAAAGTTCAGATGGGGAGATAGAGAGGAGGAGACGAGCTGGAAGGAGCTTGTCGCAAGGAGCTTCTAGTGGCACAGTCAGACAGCATGTATCGGCACCCGGGGTCAGCCAGACAGCAGGCCAAGCAACGCATGCTGTTGCCACCACCAGAATACCATTATTGCAAAGCTCAGAAGTGTGGCATTTTTTTTGTGAGTCTGGCTCTGATAACAGCAGTGCCATTTGCAACCTGTGCCAAAAGAAACTGAGTCGTGGGAAGTCCAACACCCACCTCGGTACAACTGCTTTGCGAAGGCACATGATCTCACATCACAAACGCCTATGGGATCAACATATGAGTACAAGCAGCACACAAACTCAAAGCCACCATCCTCCTCCTGGTCCAGCATCTTCAGCCACGTCAACCATTGCTGTCCTCCTTGCCCCCTCTCAACCACCCGTCATTCCGCCTCTTACCTTCAGCAGTTCCTGCTCATCTGCCCACAGTCAGGTGTCTGTTAAGGAAATGTTTGAGCTTAAGAAGCCAATGTCACAGAGTCACCCCCTTGCCCGGCGTCTGACAGCTGGCTTGTCGGAACTCTTAGCCCACCAGCTTTTACCATACAAGCTGGTGGATTTTGAGGCCTTCAAAAAAATTTTAGCTATTGGGACACCGTAGAGGAAGATACCCGGACGAAATTTTTTTTCACAAAAGGCAATCCCCAACCTGTACTCTATTGTGGAAAAGGAAGTCATGGCATGTCTGGAACACAGTGTTGGGGCAAGGGTCCATCTGATCAGTGATACCTGGTCTGCAAATCATGGTCAGGGCAGGTATATCACGTACACTGCACATTGGGTAAACCTGCTGACGGCTGCCAAGCATGACACCGCCACGACTTGCAGGCAGGCCTGCTGCAACCTCCTCTACTCCTCCTACTCCATCCTCTTCGCTAACCTCCTCGGCTGAGTCCTCTTCTGCTGCTGTGTCTTGCTCCACATCATCAACTGCACCCCCCCCCAGCTTCCTGGTGGCTATTCCACATCCCGGATAAGACAGTGTCATGCCGTCTTGGGGTTGACTTGCCTGAAAGCAGAGAGTCACACCGGACCAGCACTCTAGTCCGCCCTGAACGCACAGGTGGATTTGTGGCTGACCCCGCACCAACTGGAGATCGGCAAAGTGGTGTGTGAAAACGGAAGCAATCTGTTGGCGGCATTAAATTTTGGCAAGTTGACACATTTGCCGTGCATGGCACATGTGTTGAATCTGATCGTACAATGCTTTATGTGTAAGTACCCAGGCTTAAAGGACGTCCTCAAGCAGGCCAGGAAGGTATGTGGCCATTTCAGGCATTCCTACACGGCCATGGTGCACTTTTCCGATATTCAGCAGTGAAACAACATGCCAGTGAGACGCTTGATTTGCGACAGCCCGCCACATTGGAATTCAACACTCCTAATGTTCGACCGCCTGCTCCAACAAGAAAAAGCTGTCAACGAGTATTTGTATGACTGGGGTGCTAGGACAGCCTCTGCGGAGCTGGGTATTTTTTTGCCACGTTACTGGACGCTCATGTGCAATGCCCGTATGCTCATGCGTCCTTTTGAGGAGGTGACAAACCTAGTCAGTCGCACCGAAGGCACCATCAGCAACCTCATCCCATTTGTTTTCTTCCTGGAGCATGCCCTGCTTAGAGTGCTGGATCAGGCCATAGATTAGCGTGAAGAGGAAGAGTTGTGGTCACCATCACCACCAGAAACAGCCTTATCATCATCGCCTGCTGGACCTGCGGCAATGCTGGAAGAGGAGTCTGAGGAAGAGGAGTCAGAGGAGGAATATGGCTTTGAGGAGGTGGAAGACCAACCACAGCAGGCGTCCCAGGGGGCTTGTTATCACCTTATCGGGGACCCTTGGTGTTGTACATGGCTGGGTGGAGGAAGAGACCTTCAATGACGCCAGTGAGGACAAAGAACGGGACATGGCTAGCTTGGTATCCAACCTTGTGCAAATGGGGAGTTTGCGGTTGTGCAAATGGACTGTTTGCGGCTGTTTGCGGTGCAATAAATGGGGAGTTTGGTCTGTCAGAGTTTGGTCTGTCACTGTGAAGCAGTCGTAACCCTTACACTACCTGATCGATACAACATCATACCTGATCGTATACACACACTGGATGTTTTAAAGCACATTATTCCAAACAATTTAGGAATATTAGGTGATTTATGCCCTTTATGGATTAAAACCCGATTCTGCGTCAACTACGTACTTTTCCATGGGAGTTTTGCCATGGATCCCCCTCCAGCATGCCACAGTCCAGGTTTTAGTCCCCTTGAAACAACTTTTCCATCACTATTGTGGCCAGAAAGAGTCCCTGTGGGTTCTAAAATTTGCATGCCTATTAAAGTCTATGGCGGTTCGCCCGTTCACGAACATTTGCTGAAGTTCGCATTCGCGAATGGAAAATTTTATGTTCGCGACATCTCTAATCCCAGGTCCCGGGTAATCTCCGGTCTTGTAAGACTTGCACTTTTCATTGGTTTCCATATTTTGTTTATTTTCAAGTTTTTTGCATGTTTTTGACATTGTATGGAGGGCTAGTTGTAGATTGTTTTTATTGTTTAGTCTCAGTGATTCACCATTTTATATATGGTGACGCAGTGGTCTGCAGCATCTTAACTAGCCCCCATGGTTCTTAATATTGTATCCATTAATGCTAAAGGCCTGAATAGCCCTCAAAATAGGTTGCATCTGTGGTGGGAAGCGACTCTATTGAAAGCCAATATACTGTGTGTGCCTGAATCACATATTATCTGTCAATACGCTCACAGGATCAAACACCGCTCATATCCTTTGATATTACAATCTCATTACTGCAAAAAACAAAGAGGTATAGTTCTGGCCTTTAGCAATTCAATTGCTGTAACGATTGGCTCCACTATAGTGGACAAGAATGGCAGATACATCATTGTGGTTTGCTCGATAAATAATATCTCTTACACCATATTAGCCGTTTATGCACCCAACAAACACCAGCTACGTTTCTTGAATAGAGTCCTTGTAAAAGTAGAGAGAATACGTGAGGTTCACTTAATAGCCTGCAGGGACTTTAACATAGTTCCAGACGCAGAACTAGACTCCACATCACACAGTAGGAGTTCGTACCCCACTCTCAACCCCCTGTTAAGGCGGGAAGAATTATACGACATGTGGAGGCTACAGCATGCGATGGCAAGGGATTTCTCTTTCTTTTCCCTAGTACATTACTTTTCCCCAGCTATTCTCATATTGACTTAATTTTGGTCAGCAGATTTGTTCTACAACTAGCCCTCCAATCTAAAATTTATGTTATAAAATGGTCAGATCATGCAGCTATTTCCCTTTCTATTCAAGAAACGTATAATGTGAAAGATACGTTGTGGCGCTGCAGTCCTTATCTCTTATCCAATCAGGAACATAGAGGGGAGCTGCTTTAGCCTTTGAAAGAATATTTCAGCTTAAATTGCAACTCAGTCTCAAGCCAACACACATTATTGAATGCCCATAAGGCGTTCATTAGGGGAATACTAATCAAACTAGGTCACCAGGTGAAAAAACAAAGGGAAAAGAAGATGCAATCTATACTCTCTCAAATAACTTCATTAGAAACTCTCAACAAGAATCTCTTTTCCCCACAGAGGGCAGAACAGATCTGCTTCCTTAAAACGCAACTCAGAGAACATCTTCTCTTTAACTATGAAAAGCAGTTGCGGTCGATTAAGGTAAAATACTACTCTCAAGATAATAAGGCGGGCAAGTTACTAGCCAGCCACCTGAAGGCGCACTGCTAAATCGAGAATTCCCCATGTTGTCCATTCTGTCACGGGCGACAGAATATATGACCCAAAGGGTATTGCGGAGCAATTCGCTTCATATTATTCCAAGCTATACAACCTTAAAGATTTACCGGATACGCATGTAGCTCCTGATTATGAAATAAATGCGTATTTATCATCCTTGAACCTCCCAAGAACAACGGAATCTGTTAGCTAGCCCCGTTACCCACACTGAAATGATAAAACTTATATCTTCCCTTCCTCTAAACAAGTCTCCGGGCTCTGACGGTCTGTCCAACCTATATTTTAAAATCTTTTCAGATCAGCTGGTTCCCCACCTTTTACAGGTTTTCAATAGTGCTTTTACTGAGGGCCGGTTCCCAGCTGAAATGCTTGAGGCAACCATTGTAACTCTTCCAAAGCCAGGCAAACCCCCTGACAGGCCTCAAAACTTTAGACCCATTTCCCTTTTAAACACAGATATGAAAATATATGCGAAAGTACTGACCACTAGGTTGGCCAAAGTGCTACCTTCTCTAATAAAAGCTGACCAGTTGGGCTTAGTAAAGGGGAGACAAATAACAGGCAACACACACCGGACCTTGAATTTAATTGATTTTGTCAACCGTAGACAGATGGAAGCGGTGTTTGTTACCTTGGATGCCGAGAAGGCGTTTGACCGCATTAAGTGGTCCTTCGCCTTCTCAGTACTAATGGCCATGGGATTGGGAGCCCCTTTTGTCACCGCAATTAAAGCTCTTTATTCGGCCCTACCACCAGAGTATTTACTAATGGGGCCTTGTCCTCCTCTTTCCCCTTAACTAATGGTATCCGCCAAGGATGCTCCCTTTCACCGCTAATTTTTATATTGGCGATTGAGCCCCTTGCACAGGCTCTAAGAAGCCACCCAAAGTTTACAGGGATACAAATAGGGACCGAACAACACCGTCTATCATTATACGCAGACGATATTGTATTAACCCTATCCTCCTCTACAGAAGCTCTGCCAGCCGCTTTATCTTTAATCAAAGCCTATGGCCGTTTCTCCTTCTATAAAGTCAATGAAGCCAAGTCACAGATCTTACCTTTTAATGTACCTGACCAAAAGCTTCTGGCCTTAAAACAAGATTTCCCCTTTGATTGGAGACATGACCATATACAGTGCTTAGGAGTAGCAATTACCCGATCCATCTCTAACTTATATGAACTCAATTTTATCCCACTCCTAGAGGTGATTAAAACAGATACTGCATCTTATAGCGAGTATGACATTTCTTGGGTAGGCTGTATATCTACCTTCCAAATGCTTATCTTACCGAAGTTGTTGTCTCTCTTTAGGATGCTCCCCATTAGAGTTCCTCGCTCTTTTTTCAGGAAAGCGCAGAGTATGATAAATAAATTTGTATGGTCAGCAAGGAAACCTTGCGGCGGGCATTATTACTAAAACTAAACTTAAGGGCGGGTTAAGTCTTCCAAAACTATTAGATTATCATCTCGCAACTCAAGTACAAGCCCTCTGGAGATGGTGGTCTCAGGACACAACTATTCCATGGGTGCAGATCGAATCTGAGCTGGCTCCAACTAAAAACCTTCGGGCTATCTTGCTACACAGTGTCAGTGATTCCCCACTCAAACTTGCACCCTTACCTAGTATTCTAAAAGCAGCGGTTCACTATTGGTGCTCCTTTCACCATAATAGCCCACACCAGCCTACCTCTATCAAAGAAATTGCCCCACTGCAATTAGTTGAATTACATCTCCCTGACACGGAGCTCGGCTCTTGGCGCTTACTTGGCCTATGAAATGTATCCCAGCTTTATGACAGCAGTGGGGTTAAACCCTTTCAAGCCCTAAAGCTTGAATTCGGCCTCCGTAACAGGGACTTTTTCAAATACCTGCAGGTATGGCATTTATTGCAAACTAATTTCCCTATTCAAGTAGTGGTGCATAAAGCTGTATTGAAAAGTGGTCATCCCCGGCCTATTCTTCTACCAGACAGAGAATCAGACCATGGTATATGGTGTTAGGATCTAAAGACATTTTCTCTAAATCTACACCATTGCGTGAGTGGGACAGGGAACTCCAGATGGTAATTCCGGATTTAGATTGGCTGGCCGCATTTACATTTATTTCATCCACTTTCCGCAGTGTGACTATGTATGAAGCTGCCATTAAAACATGTCTGAGATAGTATTACACCCGGTAAGGCTCAGCAGAATTTATCCAGGAGTCTCACACTTATGTTGGAGGGGTTGTGGCCACAGAGGCACACTTCTACATATACTGTAGGCATGCCTGTTAGTAGGTCCACTCTGGTCAGATATTTTTAACATTGCTTCTAAGTTGTGCGGGTTCAACTTGCAGATTTCTCAAATCAAAGCCCTTTTTCTGATGAGCATGTCAGACATTCCGACTCACAGTAGGGTCCCAATAGCCCACCTCTTCATATCCACTAAAATAGCTATTGCTAGCCGTTGGAAGTCCCCTGATATTCCATCTAAGGAGAAAATTGTGTCTAGGGTGAATACCAATTGCCAATATGAAAAAATTATGGCTTATAAGGATCACAATATTGGGAAGTTTATACGACAGTGGGAGCACTGGTTACAGGCCACTAACTCAAACTCAACCATATCACAAGCCCTTACAATGTGAGATCTCTGAGACTTATGTTTTGGTTTCTGTTTTTGTTTTTGTCTTATCTTGGTACGTTCGTCCTGTTCCATTTGGATGGTCAATGCCTGATACTCGATCATCCTTTCCTCTCATCTGTTCTTCAGCTGTTTCCAACTGTAACATTACTGTACAGCACCGATCGTGATTCGTGATACTTCTTATTCATTGCCTTTTATTACAGTGCCAATGCGAATCTTAGCTGGTCGTACCCTGTATTTCTGTACGCCTGTCCTCCATTGCCATTGTGTATTATCTATTGCCACACAATTCTGTAATTAAATCTTTACAGCGGAAATGCCTGTGTTATGATATCAATAATAATAAAAATCATTGAAACAAAAAAAGTCATATGTACCCCAAAATGGTAGCAATAAAAACATCACCTTGTCCTGCAAAAAACAAGCCCCCACACAAGACTATAGCCAGAAAAATGAAAAAATATGGCTCTAATAAAAAGGCAACACAAAAACATGATTTTTTTTCTAAAAATGTTTTTTTTTGTGTAAAACAAAAATAAAAAAACTAGACATATTTGGTATCGTTGAATTTGTAACGACCGTATCTATAAAAATATCACATGATCTACCCCATAAAGTGACCGGTGTAAAAAAAAAATGTAAAATGACACCAAACAGCTTTTTTTGTGACTTCACCTCCCGTAAAATGAGATAAAAAGCACCCAAAAAGCCAAATGTACCCCAAAATAATGCCAATAAAAACTAAAGCTTGTCCCACACAAAATAAGCCCTCATGCAGCTCATTCAACAATAAATTGAAAAAGTTATCACTCTTAAAAACCATGACAGAAAATTCCATGTTAGAAAATCCAGATGCCGCTCCTTACCTTCAGAGCTCTGGCGTATCCAGTTTATGACCACAATTGGGGTGTTACTGTATTCAGGATAAATTATGTAGCAAATTGTGGGGGGATATTCTCCTGTTAGCTTTTGTGAAAAAGAAAGTTTTGGCATAAAGCACTATTTTCTTGAAAAAAAAATGTAATTAAAAATTTTCACACCCAAGTATTAAAAATTCTATATAACACCTGTTCAGTAAAGTGCTTGCTACACCCCTTAAACAATCCTTGGGTGGTGTAATTTACAAAATATGGTCACTTTTTGGGGGGTTTACACTGTGGGGATACCTCAGGGTCTCTTCAAATGCAACATAGTGCCCTAAGACCATTCCAGCAAAATCTGCCCTCCAAAAACCATATGGCGCTCCTTGCCTTCTGTGACCTGTCGTGTGCCGAAAAAGCAATATATGACCACATATGGGGTGTTTCTGTAAACTGCAGAATAAGAGTAATACATTTTGAGGTTTGATTTGTTGTTAACCCTTGATGTGTTCCAGGAAAAAAATGTTGACTTTGGAAATTTTCTGAAAAATTTCAAAAATTGCTTCTAAAATTCTAAACCTTTTAACATCCTAAAACAATAAAATTACATTACTAAAATTATGCCAAAATAAAGTAGACATGTAGGGAATGTTAATTAAGGAATATTTTATGATTCATCACTATCTGTCTTAAAAGCAGAGAGATTCAAATTTAGAAAACAGTGAATTTGTTCACATTTTCTGTTGATTTTTTTTTATAAATACAGGTAAAACATATTGACTCAAATTTACCATTAACTTGAAGTACAATGTGTCATGAGAAAACAATCTCTGAATGGCTTGGATAAGTAAAAGTGTTCCAAAGTTATTACCACATAAAGTGACACATCAGATTTTTTAAATTAGGCCTGGTCAGGAAGGGGGTAAATGGCTTGGTCTGGAAGTGGTTAAACTGCAGGGAGAGTGCAGGGAGACTGCAGAGGGAATGTATCACAATGTGCATTACATACTAGTGCACCCACGTTCATAGTTAATCTGTTCTGTAGGTTCTGTGCCATCAGTATTACAGGCAGGTGTATTTTATCGCTGTCTACATCACTATGAAGTGCACCAAGAGTCATCGCTAATCCTTTCGGTTAAACAAAAAGAAATGCATACAGCCTTCTTCAGTAAAGCAAAAAACTGGTGCATGCCCCTGAGGGAGCTGTGTCCAAATGACTCCTTAGGGGAACAAAATAAAGAAATGGAGGCAGCAGCTATAAAGTAGTAGATGAAAAAAATGTTTTTTTAATGCATGTTGTAGCAGTCCAAATAAATGTGTTTTAATCCCTTCTGTAAGCTATTGAATTACTGTGCATCAGTATAACAGGTCAATAACAGTATCAGGTATAATTTATCGCCATGGATTTAACAGTGCAGTGCACCAACATTCAAGTCGTCAGTAGCAGTAGCAGTAACAGTGTGCACCAAGATTCATAGCTACTTCCCTTCTGTAAAGAAAAAGAAAAGCATACAGCACCCTTCAGTGAAGCAAAAAAAATAAAAAATCTGCGTGCCCCTGCAGTAGAGTTGTTTCGATACCAACATTTTGATTATTCGATACCATAAAAAAGTATTGAGATACTCAATAGCATTCGATACCACGCGAAAAAAAATAAAACGCCAAAAAAAGCCGCGTGCATTTCACATTTTATCGAACAGCCAGCTCATAATACAACAGTCCTATCTTATTTTTGGGGGCGACAAGGCGACTAAAAGAAATTGGCGAATCGTTCATTTTTTTTCTTTTACGGCGTTCACTGCATAAAAGAGGGTTTTTTAATAGTTTGGACTTTTGAGACGCTGCGATATGTAATATTTATTTATTTATTGTATACATATTTTATATGTAAAATTGGTAAATGGGGTGATTTATGCCTAATATTTTGGTGTACTTTTTTTTTCTTACAGTTTATTTATTAAAAAGAACCTGGGATCTTTTCATCCTATTCACACTGATACAGCTCTATCAGGGTGAATAGGATCTCACACTCTCCCTGCTGCCCTGTGCTCGGTGCACACAGCAGCAGGGAGCTGACTATGGCAGCCAGGACTTCAGTAGCGTCTTGGTTGCCATGGTAACCGATCGGAGACCCAGCATTACACTGCTGGAGCTCCGATCAGAAGAGAGGAGGTGAGGGGACCCTGTGGCCCCTCACAGGAAGGGGGGATGGGGCACTGGCCACCAATAATGTATTTTAATACTGGGGACAGGGGGTGCACACTGGCCACTAATGTTTTAATACTGGGGAGGGGGGGGGCACACTGGCCACCAATAACTAGTAACGTTTCATATATAAATACAGGCAGAAGAAACACACTGCCGGAACCTGCCTGTGACAGAGCGCTGCGATCAGAGGTAATTAACCCCTCAGGTGCCGGCAGTGTGTTTCTTCTGGCTGTATTTTTATATAAAACGTTACTCCTCATTGGTGGCCAGTGCGTGGAAGCAGCAGTAGTGGCCCCATGACAGAATGGGGACAGTGGTAGCAGCAGTAGTGGCCCCATGACAGAGTGGGAACAGTGGCAGCAGCAGTAGTGGCTTCATGACAGAATGGGAACATTAGCAGCAGCAGCAGTAGCAGCCCCATAACAGAGTGGGTACAGTCGTGACAGCAGCAGTAGTAGCCCCATAACAAATTGGGGACAGTGGTGGCAGTAGCAGCAGCAGTAGTGACTCCATGACATAGTGGGGATGATGGTGGCAGAAGTTGCAGTAGTGGCCCCATGACAGAGTGGGGAAAGTGGCAGAGACAATGACAGTAGTGGCCCCATGACAGCAGCAGTGGCAGTAATGTTGTGTTAACATCACTGTTTATTTTTCCGTTCTTCTGATCCAAAACGAAAAAACAAATCCTGTTTTTTGAGCATCCATAAAGCCTCTTTCAGACGTTAAGTCTTTGGTTAGTGTTTTGTATCAGTATTTTATCAGTATGTGTTAGCCAAAAACAGAAGTGGGTCCATAACAGAAATAAAATACAATGTAATTATTTGCATCACATCTGTGTTTTGGACACACTCCTGCTTTTGGCTTATCAATTCTGATCAAATACTAACCATGTGAAAGAAGCCATACGGATGCTTAAAATACAGTATGTTTTTTCTTCTGTTATTTCGAAGGTTTAGAAGAAGGGAAAAAGAAACTGCCATATTAACACAGACAAACAGGGACAATAGTGGCCCAATGCAAGAGTGGGGAGGGTGGGCAACAGCCGTGGCATACAGCACAAGATGATAGCAGATCACAGAAGTAGCAGAACCCAACAACAGCAGTGTAATAGCAAGTCCCAGTGGTATGCATGTCCTTTTGAAAACAAACAAACATGTGCATATCAGTAGACCAAGAAGCCCTTTTGTAGGAATGGCAGTAGAGGCAGCAGGTGGCTGGCAGCATCAGAATGGTGACAGCAGCAAGTGGACAGTAGTGTTGAGCGTGAATATTCAAATAGCGAATTTTAATCGTGAATATCGCCACTTAGAGAATCCACGAACATTTAGAATATAGTGCTATATATTCGTATTCGAGAATAGTTTTGATCGCAAATATTCTAATTGTGAATTTATTGCGAATTTATCGCGAATATCGGCACTTAGCAACATCCCTAGCAACCAATCGGAAAGTTGCCTACCCCTTAGTGTTGATCGTGAATATTCTAATCACAAATTTTAATGGCAAATATATTACATTGGTGCAAAAGAATAAAAGTAGGGGCAACACTGAGAGCTATCTGGGATAAAACAGTGTAAAATAGATTTTATTTGGAAATATTAAATATTAAAAATATAGAAATATATAAATAAATAAAAATAGATAAATAAATAAAAATAGGTGGACCTGTTTGGTTTGTTCAAATTGCGCTTCACTTAACTTATTGACTCTATTCGTCGACGCACACCTTGACCAAAAACCCTTAACCAGAAAACAATGTGCAATACACTAAATAAATGCTTGGTATATTCATACACTGATAACCACTGTGTTGCAAAACCTTCTGTGCAAATAGTGCAATTTCTGTGCAAATCACAATAATGATCATATAAATAGTTAAAAAATAGAAATAAACGATCTGTAGCATAAAAGTTCAAAATGTGCTGTTTCAATAAATGTGATAGAATGGGCAATGGGCATCAAAAAAGAGTCACTAATAATAGCGCTCCTACTGTCATCGGTCTTTATAAGCGCACTATAGGAGCTCGGAATGGTCTGAATATTTCCATATGGATGGATAGCCCTTTTAAATTGATACACTGGCGTGTTGCAGTGAATAGTAGCTGACCGTTCTGTCCGCTTCTTTGATACTGAGTTGGAGTCGGCAACACTGCGCGCTCCTCCCTTCTTCCACACCACCGTCCCCGACCCCGGCTGCTTACCTCCGGTCTCGTGTACCGTCACCGTTAGAGTCTCCACACGCCCGCGGCGTCCCGCTCGGCGTTCTAGGCACACGCGGCGTCCCACGTGGCTTCCTTTATAGCGTTGGCAGCCGCTGGGTCCTAGAGATCGTCGGTATCTCTTTTTCTCTGTGGTTCTTTATAATCGATGTAGCTGTATCTTTGTTAGACGTGGGGGACGGAGGGGGACAAACTTCAATAGGTCACCGCCAAACTCCCAGACAGTATTTTTTATACATTCCTTTGAATGTTTTGTTATGTGTATTTTTGAAAATTATCCTTGAAAATTATGGACAAAAGGGAGTCGTACAAAATACCTATGAAATACTGGCATGCATTGATACATGCTCCGGATTGGCTGATTGATATTGATGATTGACATGCCTATTAATCAGCAAGCAAAGCGTATATTAAGGAACACCGCTAACCACCGCCATTACCCACTGAAGAAGGGGCAAACCCCGAAACGCGTCTGGGAGTTTGGCGGTGACCTATTGAAGTTTGTCCCCCTCCGTCCCCCACATCTAACAAAGATACAGCTACATCGATTATAAAGAACCACAGAGAAAAAGAGATACCGACGATCTCTAGGACCCAGCGGCTGCCAACGCTATAAAGGAAGCCACGTGGGACGCCGCGTGTGCCTAGAACGCTGAGCGGGACGCCGCGGGCGTGTGGAGACTCTAACGGTGACGGTACACGAGACCGGAGGTAAGCAGCCGGGGTCGGGACGGTGGTGTGGAAGAAGGGAGGAGCGCGCAGTGTTGCCGACTCCAACTCAGTATCAAAGAAGCGGACAGAACGGTCAGCTACTATTCACTGCAAACACGCCATTGTATCAATTTAAAAGGGCTATCCATCCATATGGAAATATTCAGACCATTCCGAGCTCCTATAGTGCGCTTATAAAGACCGATGACAGTAGGAGCGCTATTATTAGTGACTCTTTTTTGATGCCCATTGCCCATTCTATCACATTTATTGAAACAGCACGTTTTGAACTTTTATGCTACAGATTGTTTATTTCTATTTTTTAACTATTTATATGATCATTATTGTGATTTGCACAGAAATTGCACTATTTGCACAGAAGGTTTTGCAACACAGTGGTTATCAGTGTATGAATATACCAAGCATTTATTTAGTGTATTGCACATTGTTTTCTGGTTAAGGGTTTTTGGTCAAGGTGTGCGTCGACGAATAGAGTCAATAAGTTAAGTGAAGCGCAATTTGAACAAACCAAACAGGTCCACCTATTTTTATTTATTTATCTATTTTTATTTATTTATATATTTTCTATATTTTTAATATTTAATATTTCCAAATAAAATCTATTTTACACTGTTTTATCCCAGATAGCTCTCAGTGTTGCCCCTACTTTTATTCTTTTGCACCAAGGTCTTTAAGTGCCTAAGTGGGTGTAGGCACGCTAGGTGAGCACCTGAGAATTCCATCAGAAACAACATCAAGTGTAGCCACCATTTATATCTGTTTTAAATATATTACATTGCCGATTTTTGCAATCAAGTAAATAATGACTAAAGATCACAAATTCTCGAATTTGCGAATTTAGGGCGAATATTCACAAATTCGAATATTGCCTATGCCGCTCATCACTAGTGGCCAGAATTAACTGCCCATTTTGAATATTGCGGTGTGACAGCACATTACAGTATGATCATTAGTGAATGATCTATTCTGTTGCATCAGGCACTGGTGTCTGGAAATTTTTGATTGGCACATGCCTGTTTATCTTTATGAAGGTTAGTCTTTCAACATTTTGGGAGTAGAGAAGAGTTCTCTTAGGAAAAACAATGACCCCTGCAGCACTGAACACGAGCTCTGATGCCACACTACTGGCCGGACAGGAAAGCATGCCCTTGGCAAACTTGGCCAATTGCAGCCATAATTCAAGTTTGCATGCCCTTGAGTGACAGTGCAGTCCAAGTATAACACCTTCTGGTTGAGGTTCTGATGCATGTCTTGCTGCTATCGGGTGGTTTCTTTAGTAGATGGCTGAAGAAAACTGATCATTAGGGATGAACGAATCGACTTCGGATGAAACAGCCAAAGTCAATTCACATAATACTTTGTTTGAATACTGTACAGAGCATGTATTCAACCAACCCGAGTTTAGGAAATGTTTTTTTACAGTAGAAATTAATTTATGAAGTTATTATGGGAAATCTTGCGAGACTTCACGAAGTAATAATCTTCGGCTCATCTGAGCCAATACATTCTAATACTGTACAGAGCGCTCGCTCCGTACAGGATTTAAAAAAAGTATTATGCGAGTCGACTTCGGAAGTTTCATCCAAAGCTGATTCACTCATCCCTACTGATCATCAAAGGCTCCAAACTAAAGTTTCTGCATATGGAGCTGGTGCTGCTCCTGCCCCCTTCCTCCACCATTCATGGCAGTGGAGCATGAAAGTAGAGGATCCCCCCAGTCAGACCTTCGTGAGGACAGGCCATTATGCTCGTAGGCAGATTCCAACCACCTACACAGCAAGTCTCTGTAGTAGTCCATTTTTGCATCCCTCTCAGAAGGTCTAAAAAATGCTCCCATTTTTGACCAGTAGCAAGGGTCTAACAATATGGATAACCAGTAGTCTGTTATGTGCCACATGTTGAAAATGCGGCAATTCAGTAAACATAGAAGAAAGCAAGCATCTGCCTATTTGAGAAAGAGACTCGGAGGGCCTTCCAGCCTCTATCTCCACTACTTACTGCCAGTCTGTCAGGGTCAACTGCATCATCTTTGTTGTCACTCTCCTGCTCCTCTCCTGTCACTTGGGCAGATAAATCACCTAGTTGTGTATTGAATTCCTAGACGTTTATGTCCTCCTCCTCCTCAGGGCTTAGGTGGACCTCAGATGTAGGTGGCACGTCTTTTGTCCCCTTGCCAATAAGATTTGTCAGCATCCCCTTCAGGACGTAAAGAAGTGTATTAACATCATTCATCTCATAGTTCTGCTGACTGACAAATAAAGTGGCCTCCTCAAAAGTCCTTAGCAAATGGCACATGTCACAAATGAGCTGCCACTTGCTAAATTGGAGTTACACCAGGCAGAGAGTACTCCTGTCCGTCTGCAGCATTAAGAAATTTTTGACCACCTTCCTCTGCCCATACAGGCAGTTTAGCCTGGAGTTCCAACGGGTGGAAATATTGTATATCAGGTGATGGGGGAAACAGAATTTTGCCTGTGCAGCTCAAGGAGGATATGTTTTGCATGGTAAGAGTGGCTGAAGGACATGCACACTTTCCTGGACATTTTTTACAGCTCTTGCCGTTCAATGGAAGACTTAAGGAACAGGGTGAAAACAAGATTGAAGACTTGCACCATGCAGGGCATATGGGTCACCCCTCCCTGATGCAGTGCAGACAAAATGTTGATCCCATTATCAGTAACTAGTGTTGATCGAGCACCCAAGTGCTCGGGCCGAACACATTGGGATGCTCGGGTGCTCTACAGAGCACCCGAGTATAATGGAAGTCAATGAGAGAACTCTAGCATTAAACCAGGCACCCCCTGCTCTGAAGAGGGGAGGGTGCCTGGTTCATAGGAAAAGGTCAGAAATTGATAGAAACACCACCGAAATGGTTCGGAAACAGCATGGGGAGGATGTCTGGATGCATTTTGGACTCCCAGGTCGCTACTGGGAACGATGTTGTCCGAGTAGTACGCCACTTTTACAGACTGACAATAATACGCACAAAACCAAAGAGAGAAAAAATTGTTAGGAAACATTCTTTCCTGAATATTTACTTGTATACAAAGTGCAAGTGCTACCAAAAATTACAAGCAAGAGGCACTCTGATACAACCTGTATATCACATAAAGGAGGGCTTCGTTGACATTGTGGTACAAATATTGATATAATGGGACTCCTACAATCATAAAGCATAGAGCTGACCCTTTAAAAAGGTTGTAGGTGAGCGCCTGCAGTTGAGCTGACCCTGTAAAACATTATATGCAAGGGCCTGCAGGTGAGCTGACCCTGTAAAACATTATATGCGAGGGCCTGCAGGTGAGCTGACCCTCTAAAAAATTATAAGCAAGGGCCTGCAGGTGAGCTGACCCTGTAAAACTTTATATATTTGAGGGCCTGCAGGTGAGCAGACCCTGTAAAAGATTGTAGGTGAGGGCCTGCTGGTCAGCTGACCCTCTAAAAGGTTGTAGGTGAGGGCCTGCAGGTGAGCTGACCCTGTAAAACTTTATATGTGAGGGCCTACAGGTGAGCTGACCCTTTAAAACATTAAAATCAAGGGCTATGGCTACTGAGACTGGACTTGGTGTAAGACGGGGTGGTGCTTAAGCGACTGGAAGCATTATCTGCTGAAATCCAACTGAACACCTGGTCGCACTGGTCTGACTTCAAGAGTGGTGTCCTGCGCCGCCCTGCAAACTGGGACATGAAACGAGGTATCGTGATTATTGTTTTTCTTGTGCTCTCATAGCAGGCACAGTTTCAACGCACCCCGGGCCCTGCCCTCTGCATGCACCATCAGCATCACGGCCACTTCCCCATCCCTTTCTGCTCATCTTCTTCATTTTAAATGTTATATATGCTTGAAAGTATGTCACACATACAGTAGCGTAGGATTTGGAAGTGTATGTGCAAAAAAATGTAAAAAGGTATTTGGGATGTGGAAACGTCACACAGGAGATATCCCACAGATAATGTCAATGCTGTCACCAGCAGCCAATACAAAATTACAGGGAATGTCACAGGTATTTGGGATGAGGAAACATTAGACAGGAGAGGTAGCACAGATAATGTCACTGTCCGCAGCGTCTACAGAAATAGTACACTGTATGTCACAGATAAAAATTTTATGCTCACACGTTAACACTGCAGATATGGCACTGGTAATGTCACTGTCCGCAGCGGACACCGTCTACAGAAAAAGTGGATGTCACAGATATTTTTGGGATGCGCACACTTTACACAGGAGATGTGGTGCAGCTAATTTAACTGTCAGAAGTGGACACCGTCTATTGAAAAAGCACACTGTATATTATAATGCATTTTTTCAGCGCACACATTACACTGCAGATGTGGTGTAGCTAATGACACTGTCCGCAGTGGACACCATCTAAGGAAAAAGTGGATGTCATAGATATTTTTGGGATGCACACACTTTTCACAGGCATGTGGTGCAGCTAATTTAACTGTCTGCAGCGGACACTGCCTACGGAAAATGTACACTGGATGTCACAGATATTTTTGGAATGCGCACACTTTACACAGGAGATGTGGCACAGATAATTTAACTCTCTGCATGAGCCAATTAGACGCTATTTAGCGCAAAATGCGCTGAAAAAATATATTGCTTAATATTCTCACATTGCGCATCTAACTTAGAGCTGTGTATAGGCAAGTTTACTTGGCTTGCTAGAATTAACCCCTTAAGGACTCAGCCCTATTTCACCTAAAGGACTTAGCCATTTTTCGCAAATCTGACCACTGTCACTTTATGTCTGAATAACTTTAAAACGATTTTACTTACGCAGGCCGTTCTGAGATTGTTTTTTCGTCACATCTTGTACTTCATGACACTACTTACATTTTTTGCATAAAAAAATACCAAATTTAACAAAAATTTGGAAAAATTTGCAAATTTCAAAGTTTCAATTTCTCTACTTCTCTAATACATAGTAATACCCCCAAAAATAGTTATTACTTTACATTCCCCATATGTCTGCTTCATGTTTCCATCATTTTGGGAATGCCATTTTATTTTTTGGGGATGTTACATAGCTTTGAAGTATAGGAGCAAATTTTGAAATTTTTCTGAAATTTTCCAAATCCCACTTTTTATGGACCAGTACAGGTCTGAAGTCACTTTGTGAGGCTTACAGAATAGAAACCACCCAAAAATGACACCATTCTAGAAAGAACACCCCTCAGGGTATTCAAAACTGATTGAACAAACTTTGTTAACCCTTTAGGTCTTCCACAAGAATTCATTGAAAATGGAGATGAAATTTCAGAATTTCGATTTTTTGGAAAATTTTCCATTATAATCAATTTTTTCCAGGAACAAAGCAAGGGTTAAGTGTCAAACAAAACTCAATGTGGGTTGCCCTGATTCTCTAGTTTGCAAAAACACCCCATATGTGGTCCGAAACTACTGTTTGGCCAAACTGCAGGGCATAGAAGGAGGGGAGCGCCATATGGGTTTTGAATGGCAGATTTTGCAGGACTGGTTTTTTTACACCATGTCCTATTGCAAGCCTCCCTGATGCATTCTAGCATAGAAATTCCAAGAAAGTGACTCCATCTAAGAAAGTACACCCCTCAAGGTATTCAAAACTGGGTTAACAATCTTTGTTAACCCTTTAGGTGCTCCACAAGAGTTAATGGCAGATGGAGAAACAATTTTGAAATTTCAATTTTTTGGAAAAGTTTCCAATAAAAACATTTTTTCCAGTAATAAAGTAAGGGTTAACTGCCAAACAACACTCAGTATGGGTTGCCCTGATTCTCTAGTTTGCAAAAACACCCCATATGTGGTCCTAAACTACTGTTTGGCCAAACCGCAGGGCATAGAAGGAGGGGAGCGCCATATGGGTTTTGAATGGCAGATTTTGCAGGACTGGATTTTTTACACCATGTCCTATTGCAAGCCTCCCTGATGCATTCTAGCATAGAAATTTCCAAAAAAGTGACTCTATCTAAGAAAGTACACCCCTCAAGGTATTCAAAACTGGGTTAACAATCTTTGTTAACCCTTTAGGTGCTCCACAAGAGTTAATGGCAGATGGAGAAACAATTTTGAAATTTCAATTTTTTGGAAAAGTTTCCAATAAAAACATTTTTTCCAGTAATAAAGTAAGGGTTAACTGCCAAACAACACTCAGTATGGGTTGCCCTGATTCTCTAGTTTGCAAAAACACCCCATATGTGGTCCTAAACTACTGTTTGGCCAAACCACAGGGCATGGAAGGAGGGGAGTGCCATATGGGTTTTGGAAGGCTGATTTTGCTGGAATAGTTTATTTACACCATGTACACTTTCAAGCCCCCTGCTGCACCCCTTGAGTAGAAACTCCATAAAAGTGACCCCATCTAGGAAACTACAGGATATGGTGGTTGTTGTTTTGGGACTATTTTAGGGTAGATATGATTTTTGGTTGCTCTATATTACACTTTTTTGAGGGAAGCTAACAAAAAATTAAAAATCTAAAATTGTTTCTACATTTGCCATTCATTTTTGTGGATCACCTAAAGGGTTAATAAACTTTGTAAAGTAATTTTTGAATACCTTGAGGGGTGTAGTTTCTTATATGGGGTCACTTTTGGGAGTTTCTAGTCTAGGCTACATCAGGGGGGGCTTCTAATGGGACATGGTGCAAAAATAAAAATCTGCCTTCCAGAAGCCATGTGGCGTTCCCTTTGTTCTATGTCCTGCCGTGTGGCCATATAGCCATTTACGACCACATATGGGGTGTTTCTGCAAACTACGGAATGAGGGCAATAAATATTTAGTTTTGTTTGACTGTTAACCCTTGCTTTATTAACGGAAAAAATTGATTAAAACGGAAATTGTGCCAAAAATGGGTGTTTTAGCACCATTTTTATTCCATATTTTTAACGCTGTAGATCTGAGGGGTTGGGTCAAATGTTAATTTGATAGGGAAGATTCTTACGGACGTGGCGATACCTAATATGTCTACTTTTTTATTATTTAAGAGTTTACACTAGGTTATCATTTTGGGAACAAAAAATAAAAAAATTACTATCTCTAGACTGGAAGCTACAGTTTTTTTTTTTTAGTTGGGCGACTATCTAATGTGGGGGCTCATTTTGTGCGGGACGAGATGGCGGTTTTATTGGCACTATTTGGGGGCGCATATGGCTTTTGGATTGCTAGCTATTACACTTTTTGGTATTCAAGGTGACAATAAAAATGGCTTTTTTATATAGTTTTTTATTTTATTTTTTTACAGAGTTTGTCAGAGGGTCCAGTTTATGGGGTATTTGTATAGAGAAGATTTTTACGGACGCAGCGATGCCCAATAAGTGTGCCTCTCAGAATTTGGAGTTTTGGAAGATCGCAGTTTGAGGAAGCTAATGTTTTTGGAAAAAAAATTGTTTATGTGACACCAAAGTCTGAGAGCCATACTTTTTTTATATATTTTCTAGGGGCCTGTCGGGAATTATAAAAATTATAAAAATTTAGAACTCCATGGAAGTGTGATACTCCCTGAAGCAACCATCAATGCAGAGGCCCGGATGATCGGGGCAAGTTTCACATTGAGTAGTGGTGTCCTTCCGTATCCCTCTCTTGCGACACACTCTGCACTTTTTTGGGGTTCGTCCCCTCTTTCCAGTATGGGGGACCACACCTGGAAAGTGTTGGCCAGGACGACCCGGGCTCCTCCAATTCCCGAGGTACTCCGACCTGCTCTTTCCCGGTCAGAAAAGATCAGGTCCCTGAGGACTGCCTCATAGAAATGGAGGAAAGTCCCTGTGCTGCCAGCGCTCGAACAGTACAAAGCGTTGTACATGGCAACCTGCACCATGTAGACCGCAACTTTTTTGTACCATGCCCGGGTTTTCCGCATGGCATTATATGGTTGGAGAACTTGATCAGATAGATCAACTCCACCCATATACCGATTGTAGTCGACGATACAATCGGGCTTGAGGACCGTTGCCGTGGTACCTCGCACAGAGACTGGGGTGGTGCCGTTACCATGGATTGTGGTCAGTACAAGGACATCCCTCTTGTCCTTATACCTGACCAACAGCAGGTTTCCACAAGTAAGGGCACGGGTCTCACCCCTGGGGATAGGTACCTGGAGGGGTAGGTAGGGAGGCCACGTTGATTTTTCCGCACGGTCCCACAAGCGAACGTGGATCTGGCGGCAAGGGACCTGAACAAGGGGATGCTGGTATAAAAGTTATCCACGTACAGGTGGTAACCCTTATCCAGCAGTGGGTGCAAAAGGTCCCACATGATTTTCCCGCTAACACCCAGAGTGGGGGGACATTCTGGGGGTTCAATACGGGAATCTCGCCCCTCGTAAACACGAAATTTGTAAGTGTACCCTGAGGTACTCTCACAAATTTTGTAGAGCTTCACGCCATACCTTGCTCGCTTGCTGGGAATGTATTGGCGGAAGACGAGTCTCCGCTTGAAAGCAACGAGAGACTCATCTATCGCGACCTCCCTTCCAGGTACGTAGGCCTGTGCAAACTTGGCCCCGAAATGATCGATGATCGGCCGTATCTTATACAGCCGGTCATAGGCGGGATCAGTTCGGGGGGGACATGCTGCATTATCTGCATAATGCAGGCATTTCCGGATGGCCTCGAATCTGAGACGTGTCATGGCTGAACTGTACAGTGGGGTCTGGTAGAGGACATCCCCACTCCAGTACAGCCTGACACTGGGTTTTTTGACCAGGCCCATATGCAGCACGAGGCCCCAAAACGTCCTCATCTTGGCTGCACTGACTGGCGTCCAGCCACCGGGCCTGGCCAAAAAAGAGCCTGGGTGCTGAGCGACGAACTGTTGGGCATACAGGTTCGTCTGCTCCACCATCAGATTCACCAGCGGGTCACTGAAAAAAAAACTAAAGAAGTCCATTTCAGTGAACCCCACTGTGGGAATCTGGATTCCAAGATTGCCAGCAAAATCCGGAATCGCAGGCTCAAAGTCCACTGGGGGACACCAGCTAAGGTCACCGGTGGGGGGCTCCGGGGCACTTGTTTGGTGGGCCGGGAAACCAGTACGAGCCCCAGGGCTGCTCGTACTGGGATGGGCCACGGGGTCCCTAGCACGTGAGGGCCCTGGCTCCGCCTGGCGGCGTCTCCACCGCCTTGGGGGCTCATCATCATCAGATGATGATGATGAGGATGAGGACGACAGGAGGAAGGTGGGGTCATCCTCATCCTCACTGGCGCTCTCGGTGTCGGAGGGCATCTGGGCGTATGCCTCCTCCACCGTGAACAGCCGGCGGTCCATGGGTGTGTGTGTGTGTGTGTGTGTGTGTGCGTGCGTGTAAAATAAACTTTATTTAGTGTGCGTGTGTGTGGGGCCGGGTGTTCACGTACAAATGTACCACTAAAAAAAAATAATAATAAATAACTAAAAAAAGGGAGGTGTGAAAAAAAAGTCAAACTCACTGATCAGTAGAAAACTGATCAGCGGTCAGTTGTGCGATGCACTAATAGTGGCCGGACACTAAAGAGCGCCGACCAAAATCAGTGCACACAAAAAATTAAAAATAAAATAAAAACTTGCACAACTAAATGGGGGGGGGGCTCAAGCTACAGCAGGGTCTAGGGTCTCACAGCTGAGTGTGCTGTGGACCCCAGACACCAACTACCTGCAAAAAAAACAAATGAATGAAATGGAAAAAAAAAAAAGATCTGTCCCTGAACTGACCCTGCCTGACCAAACCCTGTCCCTGACTTACCCTGAGGATCGGGGCTACTGGGGGCTGCTGGGGCCTGCTGGGGGCTGTGGGGGGCTGCACGGCACGTCTCCTCTCTCCAAGAGCAGGAACCGAAAGGAAGCTGCTCGAAGAGAGGAGGAGATTTGAATCTGCCGCCGCAGCAGCCACCTCCCTCCCGGCAGCCAATCACAGGGGCCCCCCGGCAGCCAATCACAGGGCCCCCTCTCCTCCATCGGCTCCAGACATGCATGACGGTGATTGGATGGTGTCCTCACGCCATCCGATCACCGTCATTTCCGGGTAATCGGGTCACAGGTGACGCGATGTACCCGGAAAAGCAACAAACCGCAGGTCTGAATTGACCTGCGGTTTGTTGCGATCGCCGACACGGGGGGGTCACATGACCCCCCTCGGCATTGTCACAGGATGCCTGCTGAATGATTTCAGCAGGCATCCTGTTCCGATCACCACCCGCAGCGCTGCGGTGATCGGAACTTCTCAGGGCGTACATGTACGCCCTGAGTCCTTAAGTACCAGGACGCTAGGGCGTACATGTACGCCCTGCGTCCATAAGAGGTTAATAAAGATAATGAATACGAATATAGCGTTATATTCTTTATCTTCGTTAATAGCGAAGATTGAGAATATTTCGGTATCTTCGTTCTTAACGAAGATAACGAATATATCGCTATATTCTCTATCTTCGTTAATTCTAATATTCTCGTACTGCAAATGAAACTTTGAACAGGGTATAACATTCCTATTGGTTGGCTTACTAGAATTAACGAAGATAGAGAACATAGCGCTATTTTCTCTATCTTCGTTAATGGTATCTTGGGTTCAAATTGAAAAAAAAAAAAAAAAAGAATATTCGTTTCTTACGAATATATAGCACAATATTTTAAATATTCGTGAATTAGCAAAATGCCGATATTCGTAAAAAAAATAGATATTCAAATAATCGCGCTCAACACTTATTTCTATTTGGCGAATATACAGCCAGTGTTCAATTTCTATATTGATGATGTTTAACAGTTCCTCCTTGTGTGGCTCCGTTTGCCCAGGGCTTACCAGGTGCAGAACAGCGTGACAATGTCTAGCTCTGCATAGTTCACTGAAGTAGTTCACTGCATTAGTATAGGAGTCCACATGAAAAAAGAAAGGAATAATCAAATAGACGACCTGCATGATAATATCAAAAGTCTGGAGAGTGTACACAAACAATCTTTATTACAAGCACAACTAACTGATTTCGCTAATTACAGAGCCACTCCTAAGAACCTCCTGAACACAGCCTCAGCGAAATACTACCTCCACTCCCAACATAAGACATTTGCCCATGGCAACAAGGCTTCTAGGTATGTGATACAGAGGGTGAAAAAGAGAAAACTAACCAACCATGTACACAAACTCAAAGGTCCATCAGGCGCTATAACATTTGAATCTGAACAGATAGCTCTATATTTCAGAGACTTCTATGAATCACTATATAATTTAGACTCCGTCCAGCAGACACCTAATAGAGAGACGTCCAATTTCCTCACTGAACCTTTTTTGGATAGACTTAACCTCCCTATTCTATCAGACACAGACAGACATCAACTGTTGACCCCCTTTTCCCCAGAAAAACTTGTAGCAGCTATCAAACAATCACCTAAAGGGAAAAGCCCAGGACCTGATGGTATCCCAATTTTTTATTACTCCGCCTTTCAAGAAGTACTAATTCCTCACCTACTCCCCGTCTATAACTCAACACTGGAAAACAAACCCTTGTCCAGAGAGATGGCCAAAGCCCATATAACCCTAATCCTAAAGGAGGGCAAAGATCACACTCTATGCCCAAACTACAGACCCATCTTGCTGCTTAACGTAGACCTAATACTTTTAGCCAAAATGCTAGCCAATAGACTAGCAAAAATCTTGCCTACCTTAATACACAGGTTCAGGTGGGCTTTTTCAAAGGAAGAGAGGGGAAGGACAACACTGCAAGAGTGCTTAATATTCTTCACTATGCTAAACGCAGGAGTGCTTAATATTCTTCACTATGCTAAATGCAGGTCTCTTGTCCTTCTTAGCACAGATGCTGAGAAGGCTTTTGACAGAGTTACGTGGTCCTACATGAAACAAGTCCTCTCAACACAAAACTTCAAAGACCAGTTCCTTTATGCAATTGATGCAATGTACTCTAATGCCTCAGCCTCCATATCAGTTAATGGTATTCTCTCAAATCCTTTCCACATGGGCTTTTTCAAAGGAAGAGAGGGCAAGGACAACACTGCAAGAGTGCTTAATATTCTTCACTATGCTAAATGCAGGTCTCTACCTCTTGCCCTTCTCAGCATAGATGCTAAGAAGGCTTTTAACAGAGTTACGTGGTCCTACATGAAAAAAGTCCTCTCAACACAAAACTTCAAAGACCAGTTCCTTTATGCAATTGATGCAATGTACTCTAATGTCTCAGCCTCCATATCAGTTAATGGCATTCTCTCAAACTCTTTCCAGATCTGAAATGTCACCCATCAGGGCTGCCCACTTTCCCCCCTCCTTTTCATTCTGACCCTAGAACCACTCCTACAGACGATAAGATCTGATAGTGGGATTAAAGGTATATCAATAGGTGATCAGGAACACAAAACTGCCGCTTTCTCAGACGACTTGCTAATTATGATCACCAACCCAGACACAGCTCGAACCAGGATTTACCATCAGCTAGAGAACTTTAGTTTTACTTCTAACTTCAAAGTTAACCATAATAAGTATTTAGTGATTAGCACTGGACTTTTTGCTTTCCACAGGAAAACGCCTTGAACAGAACTCTCCCTTTAAGTGGTCTTCTCCTCACATAATTTATCTGGGTGTTAAGATTATTGAAGATCCAAATCAACTTTTCTGTTTAAACTACATTCCCCTCATGAAAGATATCTCTGACACCTTAATTAACTTAGATCTCCCTATCTTATCCTGGTTCGGGAGGAAAAACATCCTCATGTCCCTCATCTTACCAAAATTGACCTATCTACAGCAGGTATTCCCCATACCAATACCGTTCATATGGAACAGAAAGAAAACTCGCCCTTTGTACAATTCTCTTAGATGCCCCCGGAGGTTAGGTGGGATTGCTCTTCCAGACCCTGAAATCTACAGAAAAACAGTTCTCCTTTCTAGAGTAGTAGATTGTTTGTTAACTCCACCTTATAAATCATGGGTGCCAATGGAACAGTCAATACTAGGATCCACCTTTAGAGCCTGTTGTTAGGCAAAAAAAAAAAAAAACCCCTTCCCCTCTCAGCTAAGTATTCAATTCCTTTTCCATCTCCAATCCTACAAGCCAGGGATATATTACATTTGGCCCCGAAAGCACTTTATAAGGGCTTCCTGTAAAAGCTAGGAACTCTACCGTTTTGCTGAAAGACCTCTTCCGAGATACTCAAATAATTGGAAGACATGAGACACAAGCTAGAAGTAAGACAATCACACACCAATTCTCTCTACTTCCTGCGCGCATACATTTCCCAGCATATCAACCTGGGGGACCTCTTCCATCCCCAAGTTTGGTTTGAAAGTTTGATTAGCAACACTCAGTATCCTTCCGAACTTATCTAACAGTTATACAACAGGCTGAGAATCCCCGGTATCATCATTACTCCAGCATTCATCAGGCTCTGGAAAAAAGTCTTGAACCACGCTTTCTCCAACTCTGAAATAGACAACATCCTTATCTCCCCACATAACTTATCTAGATGCATTAGAATACAGGAAAATGGCTACAAAATCATCACAAGATGGTATAAAAACCCCTGACAAAACATGCATGTACACCGCATCCACCTCTGACACTTGCTGGAGGTGCTTGAAAGAGAGAGGCTCTTATATCAACATTTGGTAGTCATGCCCTGCACTCCTCCAATAGTGGTCCCAAATCTTTTAATTATGTAACCAAATCTGTGGAGAAGCGTTCCACCTATCTCCAGAGATAGCCCTCTTGAACCTTTACCCCTCTTCCCATAAGTGTACCTATTTTGGCCTTTTTAAGCAATTGATGGTTGCAGCCTGATTCCTAATCCCGAGGTACTGGCTTTTTACTGATGTTCCATCTTTTGAACAGTAGACACTTAAAGTGGATCAAATATGCGGAGATATCTCCTCGTGGGAGATGCGAGTAAATAATAGATTTACCAAATAATGGCATGAATGGAAGATCTACAGAAAGCATTAGTCCTACGGATGGAAAAATATAGACCTAAGTATAGAATATTATTACCCCCTTCATTATCGAAGATTTAAAATTTACCTAAGCTGATCTCTAGATCTGACATGTACAATGACCTTCTCTATGTGCGACCTTTGATTTACCAGTGACCATGTTATTAATGTCATGTTATTACTGTTATGTTCCTATAACTTTTGCAGAGGTCTATCTTGGCTGTCCTTTGATTGTAACTCTATCTGAACTCTATCACAATAAAGTTTTTGAAAAATAAAATAAAAATAAAAAAAGTAATGTCGGCTTGGGACTCTCCACCTTGGCTGAGCACAAGAGTTCTCTGAAATGTGCAGAGTTAACTACATAGAAAGGAAGGGACTGTAGTACCAGCAACTTGGCCAGAGGCACATTCAGCTTCTGCACCTTCGGATAATTGTATGCATACTACTGTCTTTTAAAGGGAATCTGTCACCAGCATATTAGCTAAAAAAAATGTTTATGAATCCATGTGTAATAAATTACCTTCTTTCCATATGTGTTCTTGTTTTACTTGTGTACCTTGTCATTTCTTCAAAAAAACGCTTTTTCCGATATGCAAATTAAGCTGTAAGGAGCCCAGAGGGGCGTTATTCCTTTGCCAAGGTGCCCAGGAACGCCCCCCTGATGTGCTGGGCCCGCCTAAATTTTAAAAAGAAGAACGCCTCTAAGATGTAAAATCACCTCCCAGAAGTGAGGCTAAGTGCTCCGCCCCACCCCCACCGCCAGCTCCTCTCTCTGCCGCAAATATCCACGATCCGCCTCTCGTCGGCAGCCTGAAATCCCACGCAGGTGCAGTCGTGATACGGTGGAGTCGTTACTAGAGTTGAGCGAACCCAAACTGTAAAGTTCGGGTTCGTACCAAATTTTACGATTTTTTGCATCCGAACCCGAACATTTACGTAAAGGTTCGGGTTCATTGTTTGGCGATTTATTGGAGCTTTTCAAATAGGATGCTGCTGCTGTGAGGGAGAGATTAGGGAAGAATTCTGTTGAACTTGGTGGTGTTAAATATCCAAACTACAGAAATTATTTAGGGTGCTATGCTACATATTTGTTTCCAGCCCTGAGCCCAGTGATAGTGAGGTGGGGGTCGGCGGCCATTTTAGCTATTGCAGTGTCCTTGGAACTGTATGTGACCTGCATGTGTGCCAGGGACATTAATCTAATTATTTTCCGGTACCTCAGTGGAGGAAAAATTCCCTTTTTCTGGCAGGTCAAGTACCCACACAGCCTGCAGTGCATACCTGGCATTTTAGTGACCTAAAGCAATTTATTTATCTGTCTTCCACAGGCACTGCATATCTGACAGTCCAATAAAACCGTAAAATACTGCAGTTACCTTGCTGCTGTAAAAAAAAGCACCATTTTTGTGCTAGATAGCACTTTTGCGTACAACGCTGCATTACCTATTTTATAATTTACCAGTGACACACTGCATTTCTATAGTTGGTTGCCAAATCCCCTATTGTAGTGCCACAGAGCACTTTTGCGTACAACGCTGCATCACCGATTTTATAATATACCAGTGACATACTGCATTTCTATGGTTGGTTGTAAAAAACACTGGTTTGGTGCTAGATTGCACATTTGCAGCCTATGCTGCGTTTCTGACAGTCAAATTTAACCGTTAACTTCTGCTGTTACTTTGTTGGTTGGAAAAATCAAATTTTTGGTGATAGTGAAGTAATTGTATTGAATTGCTCCATTACACTGTTGTGTGACCTAAAGAAATGTATTCTGTTTATGACACGGGCACTGCCTTACTTTTAGTGAACTTAATTGTTGACTATTGGCAGTTAAATTGACAGCTGAGATAAACCATCTGTTAGTTTGGTGGGTGAACGCAAATAATGAGGAGAACATCAAATAAGGGATGTGGACATGGTCGTGGTGGTGTTGGTGGAGCTCCTGTTGCTGTAAGAGGACATGGCTGTTCTGTGGCAGCTACACGTCCAAGTGAAACACATTCCTCAGGTGCGAGTAGGCGACAGAACCTGCAGCGTTATTTGGTAGGCCCGAATGCTTCTCTACGGATGGTGAGGCCAGAACAAGTACAGGTGATAGTAGATTGGGTGGCTGACAGTGGCTCCAGTTCCTTCACATTATCTCCTACCCAGTCATCTGTAGAAAGCTGAGAGTTGGCACTTGCAGCCCATGCCCATCAGTCTTTCACCTCACCCCCTTGCAAATCAGCCAAGCAGTCTGAGCTCCAAGTCATGCAGCAGACTCTTATGCTTTTTGATGACTCTGCTGGTTTCCCCAGGCCATCCACATAGCCCTGCCCTAGAAGTGGAAGACATTGAATGCACTTATGCCCAACCACTTATGTTGCAGGATGAGGAAATGGGAATACCACCACAGAACGTCTCTGATGATGATGAAACACAGGTGCCAACTGATGCGGCTTTCTGCAATGTGCAGACCGATGATGTGGAAGATGATGAGGTCCTAGACCCCAACTGGACTCAAGGTCATGCTAGTGGCGTGTCCAGTTCTGAGGAAGAGGCGGTGGTCGCACAGAGAATACAGCATAGCAAAAGAGGGAGCAGGGTGCAAAAGCAGAGCGGCCGTCGAACGAGACAGTACTGCCCACCGCACACAGGGACTGAGCACACCAATGCCAGCTCCAAGGAGTTAATTGGCGTGGCAGTTCTTCAGACAATGTCCTGACGACAAGACAAGAGTGGTTTGCACGTTGTGCCATCAGAGCCTGAAGTGAGGCATAAACGTTCTAAACCTGAGCACAACCTGCATGACAAGGCATCTACATGCAAAGCACGAACTGCAGTGGAGTATACACCTTAAAAACCAAGAGGCTCCTCCTGCTTCCTCTTCTGCGACTGTCTCTTCCTCTTCCCGCACCTCTGGAGTCAAAGTGGCACCTGCCACCCAGCAAACAGAGGATGTGCCACCAACACCACCACCTCCGTCACCATCACCAAGCATCTCTACCATGTCACATGCAAGCGTTCAGCTGTCCATCTCCCAAACACTGGAGAGAAAGAGGAAATACCCACCGACCCACCCTTGATCCCTGGCCCTGAATGCCAGCATTTCAAAATGACTGGCCTTTGAAATGCTGTCATTCCGTCTGGTGGAGACGGACTGTTTTAAACAGCTGATGGCGGTGGCTGTCCCACAGTACGTCGTTTCCAGCCGCCACTACTTTTCCAGACGAGCCGTCCCTTCCTTGCACAACCAAGTGGAACATAAAATTAAGTGTGCACTGCACAACGCCATCTGTGGCAAGGTCCACATAACAACAGATATAGAGACCAGTAAGCATGGGCAGGGACGCTATATCTCCCTAACTGGGTAAATGTAGTGGCGGCTGGGCCTGAGGCGGATAGCGGTTTGGCGCATGTCCTTCCACCACCGAGGATCGCAGGGCATTATTCTTTACCTCTTGTTGCCTCCTCCTCCTACTCTGCTTCCTCCTCTTCTACCACCTCCTCATCCGGTCAGCGAAAGACCTTCACCACCAACTTCAGCACAGCCAGGGGTAAATGTCAGCAGGCGGTTTTTAAACTCATGTATTTGGGGGACAAACCCCACTGCACAGGAGCTATGGAGGGGCATAGAAGAAAAGACCGATGAGTGGTTGCTTCCAGTGAGCCTCAAGCCCGGCCTGGTAGTGTGCGATAATTGGCGAAATCTCATAGCTGCTCTGGGACTAGCCAGTTTGACGCACATCTCTTGGCTGTCGCATGTGCTTAATTTAGTGGTGTGGAAATTCCTTAAAAACTACCTAGACATTTCCGTCTGTGCGCGCTTTCGGTGTTCTCACCCTGCTGCTTTCCTGTCTGCGCTGCAGCTTAACTTCGGCATTCCCGCTCACCTCCTCATTGTGACGTGCCCACAAGGTGTAACTCCGCCTTGCATATGCTGGAGAGACTGTGCGAGAAGCAGCAGGCGATAGTGGAGTTTCAGCTGCAGCACACACGGGTCAGTTGTTCTGCGGAACTGCACCACTTCACCACCAATGAGTGGGCCTCCATGCGAGGCTTGTGTGCCTTGTTGCGGTGTTTCGAGTACTCAACCTACATGGCCAGTGGTGATGACGCCGTTCTTAGCGTTACAATACCATTTCTATGTCTCCTTGATAAAACACTTAGTGAGATGATGGAAGAGGATGTGGCACAAGAGGAAGAGGAGGAGGAAGAGGGGGCATTTCAAAGGGTTATATGCCAGTCATTCAGAAGTGGCTCAGAGGGTAGGTTTTAACACCAGCAGAGGCCAGGTACACATTTGGCCAGCCAGGGCACAGATCTGGAGGAAAAGGAGGAGGATGAGGTAGAGTAGGAGGAGGAGGAAGAGGAAAGGGTTTACAGCAGGGTGGCAACCAACGCAGCTCATGGCCATCACTGGAGCATGGCTGGGGAGATACAGAGGACACAGAGGATACACCACCCACAGAGGACAGCTTATCCTTACCTCGGGGCAGCTTGGCACACATGAGTGACTACACGCTGCAGTGCCTGCGCAACTGCTGCAGAGCTGCCCACATTTTAACTTGTGATGACTACTGGGTTGCCACCTTGCTGGATCCCTGTTACAAAAACAATGTCCTGTCCTTAATTCCCTCACTGTAGCGTTATAGGAAGATGCGCGACTACAAGCGCATGCTTGTAGGCGCGTTCCTGTGGGCATTCCCAACTGACACCAGGGGACAAGTGGAAGCGCAAGGCGAAGGCAGAGGCGGAGGAGGAGGAGGAAGAGGTCGCCAATGCAGCTAGATCACGGCCAGCACCTCAGAAGGCAGGGTTAGCATGGCCGACATGTGGAAAAGCTTTGTAACCACGCCATGGCAACCTGCACCACCAGCTGATATTGAACGTCTTAGCATGAGGCAGCATTTGAACAACATGGTGGAACAGTACGTGTATACATGCCTACACATACTGACTGATGGTTCTGCGGCATTCAATTTCTGGATGTCCAAATTGTCCACATGGCCTGAGCTTGCCCTTTATGCCTTGCCCTGCAGCCAGTGTATTGTCTGAACGAGTATTTAGCATGGAAGAGGGCGTCTATACAGACAAATGCAGCTGCCTGTTCCAAACAACATGGACAAGCTCACGTTCATTAAAATAAACCAGTCTTGGATCCCACAAGACTTGTCTGTACCTTGTGCAGAATAGACATTTATACTGGCCTCAACCATACATTCTTGTACTCAAGTGCACTTATTCTTTGTTTTCTTTTTTTTATGTGTCCCATTATTTTGGGGGCTACCCAAATTTAAAAAAACAACAAAAAACATTGTTGGCTTCCTCCTCCTCCTCCATCGCCGCTTGCACCTACGACACCACTTTCACCGCCTCCTCATCCTCCGACTTCACATCCACCTCCTTCGAGTTACAGGTTAATAATTTTTTTTTTTATTTGTTTTATTTTAAGTTATTTCCCTATCCTCATTTGTTTGCAGAGCACTTGCCATGCTCTTAAGCACATTTTGATGCCTTTTGCAGCCCTCTAGCCCTTTCCTGGACTTTTTTGACAGCAATTTTAGTGCCCAAAAGTTCGGGTCCCCATTGACTTCAATGGGGTTCTGGCTCGGGGTAAAGTTCGGGTAAAGTTCGGGTCCCGAACCTGAATTTTTTTGTGAAGTTCGGCTGAATCTGTCAAACCCGAACTTCCAGGTGTCCTCTCAACTCTAGTCATCACAGCTGTGGTCTATAATCATGCAGCCAATAAGACTGCAGTTGCTTGATATTTAACTAATGAAGATCACACTGTATAGGCGATCTAAATTCTGAATACTATGTGTCCCTTAAGAATTCAGACCGCCTATAGAGTGCGGCCTTCATTAGTTAAATATTAGGCAGCTGCTTCCTAATTGGCTGTGCAGTTTTTGACTGCAGCTTCCTGAGACCCGACTCAATCTTTGCTGACTGGATTGCTGCATCTGAATGTAGCTGACTGAGTGGGAAATGATTGGGACCAAACTGTTCCCAGTCATTTCCCTGAGTATTAGCCAGTTTAAAAGGGCCTTGGGGGTATTCCAGGTTCATGAAATGTATGATCTATCCGCAGGATAGGTCATCAATTTCAGATCGATGGGGTACCATCTCTCAGCATGTTTGATTCAATTTTTTAAATGTAATGTTTTTATGCCTGATTTATTTTCACAAACGCAATGTTTTCTACACTTGTTAGGGCAATTTTGTTTGCTTCTGTGTGATAATGCCATCTGCCATGCTGAAACTATCTTTGACAGTGCACTGGAGGCTGGACAATTTTCTACAATTTTTTGAAGACAAGAATACAATCTTTAGTAATTTTTTAAAGACAAGAACATTTTCAGCAATTGGACAAAGTCCAGTACTGACTATATGTGGTCAGGTACACAAATCTGATAAATGACATTTTTTAACACAATTCTCAAATTATTTTTTTTAAAGAAATTTCAATAGGATAAGTCGAGCTTAGAGACAATGATGATGGGTTGGTATGTAAACACAGGAGAAATCTGATTTTTGGGGAGACAATACAATTTTTAAAAAAATTTTTAAGAGATGTAGAATTTTTAGCAATCTTAGAAGATAAGACAATTTTCAGCAATGTTTTTGGAATTCCACAGCCTCTTTTTAGAAAAACATTATCATATCGGAGATGCCCCCGCCAGCAACAATCACATAAATTCTGCCACTACTACTCCCACCATTTGAGCTTGAACTAGCTCTGAAACAGCTTTCAAGCCTTCACCAACTACTGCGATATTATTACTGCTAGATTGGTTGGAAGACAGACCAATATATCAGGTTAGGTAATCCAGTCTGTACTAAACAGAATTTTTTAAAAAACCTTTTCAGCATTGCACAATTGGACATAATCTGCCGCAAAAATATATACATGGACATGTAATTTAATTAAAGAAACTTTGTAATAAGTGTTTGGGGGGAAAATGTGAAATTGGACAGTTGACAGCAAAAATATATGCACAACTTGACACTGGAAAATATGCTTATTGTACACTTATTAATACTGATTGAATAAACTTTACAGTAGGTTGTTTTTTTCATGCACAATTGTACAGTGTCCAGTGCAACTGTGATGCTTAAAAACATAATCAGCCAGTAGATTTAGAGTATTTTTTTTAAAATGAGGCTGCCGATTGGCACCTGCACATAAAAATGGGTAATATTGTAGCTTTAAATACTGATATGCTGTGGACCAGTCTGTATGCATGTGAATAGCTCAATTCCTGTAACACACAGCACTAACTCTGTCCTTTCTCTTGTGCTATAACCTTTATTTCTATCAATTAATTAATTAAATCTACCTAACTAAATACTGTACAGGTGCATCTTAATAAAATAGAATATTTTAAGTAAATCTTTTTAGTAATTCAATTCAGGAATTGAAGCTCCTAAACTATATAGATGCATTACATACCAAGTGATCTATTTCAAGCTTTAATTTATTTTAATGTTGATGATAATTGCTTAAAGCTAAGCAAACTTTAGTATAATTTTCTCCTATTGCTCCTTGTCAAACTAAAAAATTTGGGAGCTTATGCAACATTTTATTGGAAGAAATGAAAATTTTCATTTCCACAACCAAGTGTTTCTAAATTCTATTGAAAGCCTGTGAGGTCAAAGTGGTCAGTACACCCCTCAATAAATTGTTTGAGGGGTGTAGTTTCTAAAATGTGGCCACTTTTTGGGGAATTCTACTGTGGGGGTACCTTGGTGTGCCTTCAAATGTAACATGGCACCGAAAACTATTTCAGCAAAATCTGCCGGCACTCAGTTTACAACACATATGGGGTGTTTCTATAAACTGTATAATCATAACCCTTTCTGCCTTACAGGAAAACTTTTTTGATTAAATTGTAAAATATGCAAAGAAAAGTGCAAATTTTAAATTGTATCTCCATTTTCCTTTAAATCTTGTGAAACATAGGTTTTACCACGTTTGTAAAATCAGTTTTGAATAACTTAAGGGCCATAGTTTCTAAAATGAATAGATAATAAAACTCAATTGGTCTTTAAAAAAGTGGATTTTGTAAATTTCTGTAAAAATTTGTTTCTAAAAATCAAAGCTTTCTAATGTCCTAAAAAAAAAATACAGTGACATTCACAAACTGATGCAAACATAAAGAAGACAAATGGGAAATGTTAATTAATAACTAACTTATGAGGTATCACTATCCATCTTAAAACAGAGAATTTCAAATTTAGAAAATAGTGAATTTTTCCAAATGTTCAGTAAATTATTGATTTATTTATAAATAACGGTAAAACATATCGACTCAAATCTACCCTTAACATAAAGTACATTGTCTTATGAGAAAACAATCTTAGAATCGCTTTGATAAGTAAAAGTGTTCCAAAGTTATTACCACATAAAGTGACATGAAAAATAGCTTTGTCCTGAAGGGGTTAAAGGGATTCTGTCACCACTTTTCAGCCTTGTGAATTAAACATATGCTCATGTTCAGGGTTAGAGATGAGCGAACTTTAAAAAAAAGTCCGGTGTTCGGCGTTCGGGTTGTGGTAAGTCGCGCATCCCGTTATGGATTCCACTATAGCGGCATATGGAATCCATAAGGGGTGGCTGCCACCAACCCGAACTGTTGAACAGCCGAAGGACCTGGGTTGACGTCACTGTCATGTGATCAGTGCAGGGGGCGTGGCTCAGCACGGGATCAGGGGGAGGGAGGGAGGGAGAGCTGGCACAGAGGGGTAGGAGGCGGCACGGAACTCTGGAAAGGCAGCGCTGGGAACGAACGGCGATGGCTGCAGCCGGGCACCCTGCATACCCGGACCTCCCCTTGGGCACCTTATTTGTATGATTGACAGGTTAGTAAAACCTGTTTTTTTGCTAAATTAAGCCACAGATCTCATTTATAAGGCCACATTAGGAATCATAATGAGACCCTTAACATGAGCATATGTTTAGCTCACAGGGCTGAAAAGTGGTGACAGAATCCCTTTAAAGGCTTAGTAAATCTTTGCAGGCGTTTTGTGTTGATTAGCTGATTAGAGTGTGACACCATGAATTTACAATATTGGACTTTTTTTTAACAATATTCTAATTTTCTGAGATACTGACTTTTGTACTTGAAGTATGTAACAAATCTATATAATATATGAGTTTCACTTTTTAAACTGAATTAGCGTGGGTTCACACTAGCGTTATGGTTTCTGTTATGGCTTTGAAAAATAACGGAACCCATAAAACGGAGGACGGATCCGTTCTGGAGCCCATAGACTTGTATTATGACTGAATGCAAAATGGAAGCCTTTAAACGGCATTCTGTTTGCTTTCTATTATAATAGAAGTCTATGAGAAAGCATAACGGATCCGTCTGGTTCCCGTTATGTCGACAGGACATTGTTTTCCGTTTTGCATAACAGGACCAGGATCCGTTATGCTTTCCCATAGCCTTCTATTTGGATGGAGCAATGCCGCTTAAAGGCTTCCATTTTGCATTCTGTCTTATGGATTCCGTTATTTTCCGTTGTAACCATGTTATAACGGAAACCATAATGCTAGTGTGAACCCACCCTTAGTGAAATAATTTAACTTGTCAATGATATGATAATTTATTAAGATCATAATCCTTAACACTGTCTCTATAAGATCCTAAAGTCACTGTACTGTGTGTCTAAATTGCTGTGTCTGTAACAGGGATGTCATGTCCCATCAGTGGACAAGCGATAATACTCGTCATCTGTGTTTGGGACCTTATATAGTACCTAAGACACATGTCTATATTGTCCCACCTGAATGACTGTGAGCTATAATGCAAGGCATTATGGGCAACCCCACCCGCCTGGGCCCTGCTGAGTTCCTGCATCTTCTCATGTTCTTCCCTGTTGTGCTCACCACATTTCTGAATTTGATATGTAAAATGGAGGGTGATATTTTGCACAACTCGCCCTAGTTGAATTTTCAAAACTTTTCTTTATTTGGAAGAAGAATTTTTAGGAAATTCTAAATGAATTTGATTTTGATTCACTTAGAATTTTGCTCATCTGTACTTCTAATATATCTTCATATTATAATGCTCAGACAAATTGTACAGTAATGTATTATGAAATATTTGTCTTAACTATGGACCTCACTGTATAACATTTACCATCAGTACTCTTTATTTTTTCTTTGAAAAGTCAGACAGGCTAATTATTCCATCTATCATAATTTTACATTCTACACAAGACAATCTAATTCGTCTCTTCTTGGTGTTATCAATCTCTCTTCTCTCTCACTATCACATGATCTTCCACCATGACAGTAGATCAAATGTCATGGTATTTCTGCTTTAAAGGGCACAGTCAATGAAAATCTCAGGAATGTGCTAAGATTACATTTTAATAGTTTAAGTAACATGTTTGTTTTCTTTTCTGCCAATCTTAAAACACACACATTTATAAAATCTCAAGAACAATAACATCATGAAAACATATCAAACACATCTGTGCCATATTAAAACAATCTATATGTTTACTGCCAGAAAAAAAAGCATTATAGACCAGGAAAGGAAACAAATATCAGAAATGTGTTGTATATGATGGGATTTAATTGAGAATAATCATGCATTACAAATGTTTTTTTTTTGTTTTAAATCATGTTACAGACCTTAAGTGGTCAAAAAGAAGGACTGATACGGACATGAGTGCACACAATGGTTTCCTATGCCTTCAAATCTCTAAAATTTGTGAGTGAAGTGGCATGCTGGGTAGTTTAACCCAACCAATCAGACATTCATGTCCAACCAATATGCCACAAATGCCTGTAGTACAGAAACCCTGTTAAGAGTAAAAAATGACAATAATAAGTACATTTATATTGTTTAACTAGATGTTATAAATAGTGTTAAATGAATTGAAGTATCCAAAGTGGACTTTGATCCGAAATTCAGGGATAATTTAATTTGCCGCAACGCCGTATTCCCTTGTGCTTTGTGGTAACAAATCAATTTTCACTGAAATGGCGGTAAAAAAATAATCCATACTCACCTCCTCCATTTGAGTGCGGAGAGGCTGCTGCGGCCATCTTGATCGCTGATCGCAAAATCTCGTGCATCTGAGAGGTTCAATGATGGGGGGGCAGTGCAATAACCATTCTCAGTCATTGCATCTGCTACTTACAACACAAAGCTAGTTTCTTTATGAAATTTGGTAAAGCAACCAAATCGAATTTTTAAAACTACGCTCATCTCTAGTTATAAACAGACATAGCTTTTAAATAGATATACAAAAAAATACAGGGAAGTATTAATACATCTTTCTTATCGACTATCATCCACAAGAAAAGTAAGTCTCAGTGCCTCCTCGACTAAAATGTAAATGTTAACCATAGGCTGGTTAAATGCAGAAATATAGTATGGAGAGAAAGTAAAAGGATACAGTTCTTTGTGCAAATTATTGTAATTCGGACGTGAATCAAATATGATGGATGACGATTAGTGTTGAGCGAACAGTTCGAGCATCGTTCGGGTTCGTGCCGAATTTTGGGGTGTCCGGGACCCGGACCCGAACCCGGACATTTTCAAAAAAGTTCGGGTTCGGGTTCGGTGTTCGTCGATTACTTCCCGCTTTCTGAAGGGCTGCACAGCAGCCAATCAGCTAGCGTTTTACTTCTTGCCCTAAGAGCCCATCACAGCCATGCCTACTAATGGCATGGCTGTGATTGGCCAAGTGCAGCATGTGACCCAGCCTCTATTTAAGCTGGAGTCACGTAGCGCCGCACGTCACACTGCTCTTACTAGTGTAGGGAGAGGACGCAGCTTCTGTGAGGGCGAGATTAGGCAGGTTAAAGTCAGCAACAGCACCTAATGAACGGATTGATCTACAGCTGAGAATCATTGAACTTCTGCTAGTTACTTGCTCACTGGTTTTTAGGCTGCACAGAGCGTTTTTCTGTCACTTATTTTCTAGGTTGATCGGCGGCCATTTTGTGACTTGTGGTGCACCAGAAGAAGCTGCCACCAAGTCCATCAATCCATCAATAATAGTTTTTTTTTTTGCTATATCCTACATCAGGGGTTTGGCTGTGCTAATTGTCACCCCTAGAAACTCAGGATAGCAATTTCTATATTTTATTAAGGGGTTAAATACAATTGCCCAAATACCAATCACCTAAATCTGGTGTTCCAGCTTTGGCTAGACAAATATAATACTGTCTGCTGTCTGGCAAAGGATAGATTATTTTCTGGGGTGAAATTAACCTGCCAATATAGCAATACCCTGGATCTGGTGTCCCAGCAGTTGCAGGACCGTTTTCATAGTGTCCGCTTACACATATATTTTGTTCTGGGGTTAAATTAATCGGCCAATATAGCAATACCCTGGATCTGGTGTCCAAACAGTTGCAGGCCAGATTTCATAGTGTCCGCTTACACATATATTTTTTTCTGGGGTGAAATTAACCTGCCAATATAGCAATACCCTGGATCTGGTGTCCCAGCAGTTGCAGGCCAGATTTCATAGTGTCCGCTTACACATATATTTTGTTCTGGGGTAAATTAACCTGCCAATATAGCAATACCCTGGATCTGGTGTCCAAACAGTTTCAGGCCAGATTTCATAGTGTCCGCTTACACATATATTTTTTTCTGGGGTTAAATTAACCTGCCAATATAGCAATACCCTGGATCTGGTGTCCCAGCAGTTGCAGGCCAGATTTCATAGTGTCCGCTTACACATATATTTTGTTCTGGGGTTAAATTAACCTGCCAATATAGCAATACCCTGGATCTGGTGTCCCAGCAGTTTCAGGCCAGATTTCATAGTGTCCGCTTACACAGATATTTTTTTCTGGGGTGAAATTAACCTGCCAATATAGCAATACCCTGGATCTGGTGTCCAAACAGTTTCAGGCCAGATTTCATAGTGTCCGCTTACACAGATATTTTTTTCTGGGGTGAAATTAACCTGCCAATATAGCAATACCCTGGATCTGGTGTCCAAACAGTTTCAGGCCAGATTTCATAGTGTCCGCTTACACATATATTTTTTTCTGGGGTTAAATTAACCTGCCAATATAGCAATACCCTGGATCTGGTGTCCAAACAGTTTCAGGCCAGATTTCATAGTGTCCGCTTACACATATATTTTTTCTGGGGTTAAATTAACCTGCCAATATAGCAATACCCTGGATCTGGTGTCCCAGCAGTTGCAGGACCGATTTCATAGTGTCCGCTTACACATATATTTTGTTCTGGGGTTAAATTAACCTGCCAATATAGCAATTCCCTGGATCTGGTGTCCAAACAGTTTCAGGCCAGATTTCATAGTGTCCGCTTACACATATATTTTTTCTGGGTTAAATTAACCTGCCAATATAGCAATACCCTGGATCTGGTGTCCAAACAGTTTCAGGCCAGATTTCATAGTGTCCGCTTACACATATATTTTTTTCTGGGGTGAAATTAACCTGCCAATATAGCAATACCCTGGATCTGGTGTCCAAACAGTTTCAGGCCAGATTTCATAGTGTCCGCTTACACATATATTTTGTTCTGGGGTTAAATTAACCTGCCAATATAGCAATACCCTGGATCTGGTGTCCCAGCAGTTGCAGGACCGATTTCATAGTGTCCGCTTACACATATATTTTGTTCTGGGGTTAAATTAACCTGCCAATATAGCAATAACCTTGATCTGGTGTCCAAACAGTTTCAGGCCAGATTTCAAAGTGTCCGCTTACACATATATTTTGTTCTGGGGTTAAATTAACCTGCCAATATAGCAATACCCTGGATCTGGTGTCCCAGCAGTTGCAGGACCGATTTCATAGTGTCCGCTTACACATATATTTTGTTCTGGGGTTAAATTAACCTGCCAATATAGCAATACCCTGGATCTTGTGTCCAAACAGTTGCAGGACCGATTTTATAGTGTCCGCTTACACATATATTTTGTTCTGGGGTGAAATTAACCTGCCAATATAGCAATACCCTGAATCTGGTGTCCCAGCTGTTGCAGGCCAAGTGTAAATCTGTCCATAAAAGGATACCTTTCATCCAGGGCCTAAATACTAGCCCTAAAAGAGATATTCCCCTAAATCAGTGGTTACTGCTGTGCCTGGATTAGTGTAATACGCTACATAAACAAATAGGCAGATAGTGTTAGGTGCCTGTAAAAAAAGGCCTAAATTTGAAATCAATACATTGGGCCAAATATTTTATTCCTTATTGTGGTGCTTGGTGAACGGTAACAATAAGGAAAACGTCTAGTAAGGGACGCGGACGCGGTCGTGGCGGTGTTAGTGTACCCTCTGGTGCTGGGAGAGGACGTGGCCATTCTGCCACAGCCACACGTCCTAGTGAACCAACTACCTCAGGTTCAGTACCCGACAGAATTTACAGCGATATTTGGTGGGTCCCAATGCCGTTCTAAGGATGGTAAGGCTTGAGCAGGTACAGGCGCTAGTCAATTGGGTGGCCGACAGTGGATACAGTATGTTCACAACATTATCTCCCACCCAGTCTTCTGCAGAAAGCGCACAGGTGGCACCTGAAAACCAAGCCCATCAGTCTGTCACATCCCCCCCCATGCATATCAGGGAAACTGTCTGAGCCTCAAGTTATGCAGCAGTCTCTTATGCTGTTTGAAGACTCTGCTGGCATGGGTTCCCAAGGAAATCCACCTAGCCCTTCCCCAGTGGTGGAAGACATAGAATGCACTGATGCACAACCACTGATGTTTCCTGATGATGAGGACATGGGAATACCACCTCATCGGAGTCCGCACGTCTCTGATGATGACGAAACACAGGTGCCAACTGCTGCGTCTTTCTGCAGTGTGCAGACTGAACAGGAGGTCAGGGAGGAAGACTGTGTGGAAGACGATGCAGGGGACGATGAGGTCCTAGACCCCACATGGAATGAAGGTCGTTCCACTGACTTTCATAGTTCAGAGGAAGAGGCAGTGGTGAGACCGAGCCAACAGCGTAGCAAAAGAGGGAGCAGGGGGCAAAAGCAGAACAGCCGCCGCCAAGAGAGTTCGCCTGATACTGGCCACCACCACCAGGGACCGAGCATCCCAAAGGCAGCTTCAAGGAGTTCCCTGGCATGGCACTTCTTTAAACAATGTGCTGACGACAAGACCCGAGTGGTTTGCACGCTGTGCCATCAGATTCTGAAGCGAGGCATTAACGTTCTGAACCTTAGCACAACCTGCATGACCAGGCATCTACATGCAAAGCATGAACTGCAGTGGAGTAAACACCTTAAAAGCAAGGAACTCACTCAAGCTCCCCTTGCTCCCTCTTCTGCTGCTGCCTCGGCCTCTTCCTCTGCCTCGGGAGGAATGTTGGCACCAGCCGCCCACCAAACAGAGGATGTGCCACCAACACCACTACCTGCGTCACCAAGCATCTCCACCATGTCACACGGCAGCGTTCAGCCCTCCATCTCACAAACCTTGGAGAGAAAGCGTAAATTCCCACCTAGCCACCCTCGAGCCCTGGGCCTGAATGCCAGCATTTCTAAACTACTGGCCTTTGAAATGCTGTCATTCAGGCTGGTGGACACAGACAGCTTCAAACAGCTGATGTCCATGGCTGTCCCACAGTATGTTGTCCCCAGCCGCCACTACTTCTCCAAGACAGCCGTGCCTTCCCTGCACAACCAAGTATCCGATAAAATCAAGTGTGCACTGCGCAACGCCATCTTTGGCAAGGTCCACCTAACCACAGATACGTAAGCACGGCCAGGGACGCTATATCTCTCCAACTGCACACTGGGTAAATGTAGTGGCGGCTGGGCCCCAGGCGGAGAGTTCCTTGGTGCACGTCCTTCCGCCGCCAAGGATCACAGGGCATCATTCTTTGCCTCCTGTAGCCTCCTCCTCCTACTCGGCTTCCTCCTCCTCTGCTTCCACCAGCTCATCCAGTCAGCCACACACCTTCACCATAAACTTCAGCACAGCCCGGGGTAAACGTCAGCAGGCCATTCTGAAACTCATATGTTTGGGGGACAGGCCCCACACCGCGCAGGAGTTGTGGCGGGGTATTGAACAACAGACCTACCAGTGGTTGCTGCTGGTGGGCCTCAAGCCCGGCCTGGTGGTGTGCGATAATGGGCGAAATCTCGTCGCAGCTCTGGGACTAGCCGGTTTGACGCACATCCCTTGCCTGGCGCATGTGCTGAATTTGGTGGTGCAGAAGTTCATTCACAACTACCCCAACATGTCAGAGCTGCTGCATAAAGTGAGGGCCGTCTGTGCGCGCTTCCGGCGTCCACATCCTGCCGCTGCTCGCCTGTCTGCGCTACAGCGTAACTTCGGCCTTCCCGCTCACCGCCTCATATGCGACATGCCCACCAGGTGGAACTCCACCTTGCACATGCTGGAGAGACTGTGCAAGCAGCAGCAGGCCATAGTGGAGTTTCAGCTGCAGCACGCACGTGTCAGTCGCACTGCGGAACAGCACCACTTCACCACCAATGATTGGGCCTCCATGCGAGACCTGTGTGCCCTGTTGCGCTGTTTCGAGTACTCCACCAACATGGCCAGTGGCGATGACACTGTTATCAGCGTTACAATACCACTTCTATGTCTCCTTGAGAAAACGCTTAGGGCGATGATGGAAGAGGAGGTGGCCCAGGAGGAGGAGGAGGAGGAGGAGGATGAGGGGTCATTTTTAGCACTTTCAGGCCAGTCTGTTAGAAGTGGCTCAGAGGGAGGTTTTTTGCAACAGCAGAGGCCAGGTACAAATGTGGCCAGCCAGGGCCCACTACTGGAGGACGAGGAGGATTAGGAGGAGGTGGAGGAGGATGAGGATGAAGCAGGTTCACAGCGGGGGGGCACCCGACACAGCTAAGGCCCATCACTGGTGCGTGGCTGGGGGGATACGGAGGACGATGACGATACGCCTCCCACAGAGGACAGCTTGTCCTTACCTCTGGGGAGCCTGTGCGGACTACTGGGTTGCCACCCTGCTGGATCCCCGGTACAAAGACAATGTGCCCACCTTACTTCCTGCACTGGAGCGTGATAGGAAGATGCGCGAGTTCAAGCGCACGCTGGTAGAGGCGCTCCTGAGAGCATTCCCAAATGTCACAGGGGAACAGGTGGAAGCCCAAGGCGAAGGCAGAGGAGGAGCAAGAGGTCGCCAACGCAGCAGTGTCATGGCCAGCTCTTCTGAGGGCAGGGTTAGCATGCCAGAAATGTGTAAAAGTTTTGTCTCCACGGCACAGCTAACTGCACCACCACCTGATACGGAACGTGTTAGCAGGAGGCAGCATTTCACTAACATAGTTGAACAGTACGTCTGCACACCCTTCCACGTACTGACTGATGGTTCGGCCCCATTCAACTTCTGGGTCTCCAAATTGTCCACGTGGCCAGAGTTAGCATTTTATGCCTTGGAGGTGCTGGCCTGCCCGGCGGCCAGCGTTTTGTCTGAACGTGTATTCAGCACGGCAGGGGGCATCATTACTGACAAACGCAGCCGCCTGTCCACAGCCAACGTGGACAAGCTGACGTTCATAAAAATGAACCAGGCATGGATCCCACAGGACCTGTGCCTCCCTTGTGCAGAATAAACATTTATAACTGCCTCCCCATCAACCATGTATTCTTGTACTCTAGGGCACTTCTTTATTGAATCCTCATTTTTTTAACTTTACCATGATCTTGCGGTGCAACCCAAAGTTGAATGAACCTCCCCTCTGTCTGGGTGCTGGTCCGAAATAACTGAGAGTGGCCTTCTCCGTTGGTGGTTGATATGATGCATGATTCCTTGCTGTGGGACCTCTCTCCTCTGTCTGGGTGCTGGTCCGAACTAAATGAGAGTGGCCTTCTCCGTTGGTGGTTGATATGACGCATCATTCCTTGCTGTGGGACCTCTCCTCTGTCTGGGTGCTGGTCCAAAATAAATGAGAGTGGCCTTCTCCGGTGGTGGTTGATATGACGCATGATTCCTTGATGTGGGACCTCTCTCCTCTGTCTGGGTGCTGGCCCAAAATAAATGAGAGTGGCCTTCTCCGTTGGTGGTTGATATGACGCATGATTCCTTGCTGTGGAACCTGTATCCTCGGTCTGGGTGCTGGGCCTAAATAACTGAAAGTGGCCTTCTCCAGTGGTGGTTGATATGTCGCATGATTCCTTGCTGTGGGACCTCTCTCCTCTGTCTGGGTGCTGGTCCGAAATAAATGAGAGTGGCCTACTCCGTTGGTGGTTGATATGACGCATGATTCCTTGCTGTGGGACCTCTCTCCTCTGTCTGGGTGCTGGTCCAAAATAACTGAGAGTGGCCTTCTCCATTGGTGGTTGATATGACGCATGATTCCTTGCTGTGGAACCTGTATCCTTGGTCTGGGTGCTGGGCCTAAATAACTGAAAGTGGCCTTCTCCAGTGGTGGTTGATATGACGCATGATTCCTTGCTGTGGGACCTCTCTCCTCTGTCTGGGTGCTGGTCCGCAATAAATGAGAGTGGCCTTCTCCGGTGGTGGTTGATATGACGCATGATTCCTTGATGTGGGACCTCTCTCCTCTGTCTGGGTGCTGGTCCGAACTAAATGAGAGTGGCCTTCTCGAGTGGTGGGTGATATGACACATGATTCCTTGCAGTGGGACCTCTCTCCAATTGATATTGGTTAATTTTTATTTATTTTATTTTATTTTAATTAATTTCCCTATCCACATTTGTTTGCAGGGGATTTACCTACATTTTGCTGCCTTTGGCAGCCCTCTAGCCCTTTCCTGGACTATTTTACAGCCCTTTTAGTGCCTAAAGTTCGGGTCCCCATTGACTTCAATGGGGTTCGGGTTCGGGACAAAGTTCGGCTCGAGTTCGAATCCCGAACCAGGACATTTTCGGGAAGTTCGGCCGAACTCTCGAACCCGAACATCCAGGTGTTCGCTCATCTCTAATGACAATCTTATGGGGTTGTCGAACAAAGTACAACAGAGTGATGAGAAGTGGTCTGATTGCTGGGGTCTTCTGCAAAATGAATGCCCATATGGCAGTGAAAGTAAGTATTATCTTGTGTTGGCGCAAAATTGGAGAGGACTAATATAACTAATCTGAGGCTTCTGCTCATAAAAGCTACTTTACTGTAATAAGTAAATTACTACAAAGGTAATTCTTTTAATCTTGATTGCCACCAGTTGAGAACATGGATCCAAAGGAGAACTGGGTCATGCTTAAAAAGGGTTAGAACAAGTTATAGAATATCAGTTCTTCGATCCACTTGAAAGGGGGTAATTGTGAGATCACTGGCTTCCCACCGCACAGTGCTTGGCAATCTTTGGCAGTCCCAAAGTCTTTAAATAAAGTGGCGGTGCACATTTCTCTGTTTGATGAGGGACCAGTTTAACTCCTGAGTGCATCTGAGAGCAAAAACACAAAAAAGGAGGTTAACGGAACAATGATAACTGAAAAGCCCAGATCATTGTCAGTGCATTCTGTTAATAGGCGATATTTGAAACCATATTGGTTTGCTTCCCATGATTATATTGTTTGAATAATGAATTAAACATCTAGAAAGTACAAATAAGTATGTGCAATTGTTACCATTCTGTTGTGTTCCCACTGATCCAAAAAACCTAAGTCATCAATTACACTAAAGATCATGTAATAAAAACTGTTAATCAATATCATGGAAAATAATTCCATTGTTAGTTGTACCCAATGCAAAAAAAAAACTTACATCAACCAAAGCTCAACCCAATGCTCTAAGAAGTATTTTTGTACTGCTAAAAATAAAACAAACATGAAAATGTAATGTTCATAAAATAACATAAGAATATTATTTTAAGTGTGAACAAAGATCTACTGTAGATCTATTATAACTAGAGATGAGCGAATTTCATATATTGAAATTCGTTCACACTTCGTTTACTGGTATAAGCTGAATTGCGTTATGGATTCCGTTACTGCAAAACGGATCTGTCCCATTTCCGTTATGCAGGGGAGTCCTCTCCTGCATAACGGAAACAGGACAGATCCGTTTTGCAGCCTATAGAATTGCGTTATGGTCTGTGGTAACAGAATCCAATTCACCTTTTACCAGTAAACGAAGTGTGAATGATTTTCATGACCTGAAATTCGCCTATCTCTAATTATAATCATGTACATGAAAGGGGTTTTCTGTGATAAATAAAGAGTTTGGACAAGACCTGCAGTAGCCTAAAATAACTCTTTCTTGTGTGCTGTATTCTGTGGTGCTGGTCCAGTCCTCTTGCTGCTGCTTTCTTACCTCAGTGGTCTATTGCTAAGAATTAGCTGCAGCGGTGACATTTCATAAACCCACACATCACATTGCATGTCACCAATACTGGGATGTTCACATAACCATGTGTCCAGTCACTGCCCTCACCATTAGACCACCGAGGATTGTGATTGGCTGCAGCAGTCACATGTCTATGCCGGGACATCCCCACTGCGGTTTGTAAACAAGGAATGATAGGAGGACCAGACAAGCACCGCATGCAACAGCAAAAGGGGCCAGTATAAAGATTAGTTTAAATTTTAAGCCGTTTTAGCGCTTGTCTAAGATTTTTAATTATCTGAAATAATCCTTTTAGACCTCAAGCACTTGAACGCTTTGTGGACTTTCTGTGTTCAATCTACATTTTTCTCAGTCTGATTATTTTAGAAATGGCTACTCTTGTCTGCAAAACAGCCAAAAGTAGGACAAGTTCTCTGATTTGTGGGAATGATGCGGAAAGCACGCAGGTGATGTCCTTGTGTTGCCCTTTTTGGCGACCAGTAGAAATGGAGTGGGTCTGTGAACAGTCCGTAAAATTATGTATCAGACTCAGGTGCAAAGCCTTAGAAAAATATTGCAAACCTTTCCCACATCATCTAAGATAGTGCTGGCCATGAGACCTGCAGATTTGAGAGCACTTTGATTCTGCAAGATTGAATCAACTCTATATCTTTCACACAACACTTTCTAAAGAAGCACTGTCTCCCTTCGCTTCTGACATCACAGACATCAAGGCTGATATCTACCATATTAGTGAGAAAGTGGAAACATTAGAGCAGTCCCAGCATGCCATTACTTTATTTAACTCTGCCGTGAAAGATATTCTGGCAAGCCAATGCACACAATTTAACCAATCCTCCTGTTCCTCAGGAGATCAGGAGAACTGGAGCATGAGAAAGAACATACCTATAAGAGGCCTTGCCTTAGTTTGTGGACTTGGCTGCTTCTATATTACAGAAGTAAAGACTATTTAGACCCCCACAGACAAGTTATGGAAACTTAAAACTGGCTGTTTCCTTTGGACTTTCTGTTATAAGTCCCACAGGACCTGTGCCTCCCTTGTGCAGAATAAACATTTATAACTGCCTCCCCATCAACCATGTATTCTTGTACTCTAGGGCACTTCTTTATTGAATCCTCATTTTTTTAACTTTACCATGATCTTGCGGTGCAACCCAAAGTTGAATGAACCTCCCCTCTGTCTGGGTGCTGGTCCGAAATAACTGAGAGTGGCCTTCTCCGTTGGTGGTTGATATGATGCATGATTCCTTGCTGTGGGACCTCTCTCCTCTGTCTGGGTGCTGGTCCGAACTAAATGAAGTGGCCTTCTCCGTTGGTGGTTGATATGACGCATCATTCCTTGCTGTGGGACCTCTCCTCTGTCTGGGTGCTGGTCCAAAATAAATGAGAGTGGCCTTCTCCGGTGGTGGTTGATATGACGCATGATTCCTTGATGTGGGACCTCTCTCCTCTGTCTGGGTGCTGGCCCAAAATAAATGAGAGTGGCCTTCTCCGTTGGTGGTTGATATGACGCATGATTCCTTGCTGTGGAACCTGTATCCTCGGTCTGGGTGCTGGGCCTAAATAACTGAAAGTGGCCTTCTCCAGTGGTGGTTGATATGTCGCATGATTCCTTGCTGTGGGACCTCTCTCCTCTGTCTGGGTGCTGGTCCGAAATAAATGAGAGTGGCCTACTCCGTTGGTGGTTGATATGACGCATGATTCCTTGCTGTGGGACCTCTCTCCTCTGTCTGGGTGCTGGTCCAAAATAACTGAGAGTGGCCTTCTCCATTGGTGGTTGATATGACGCATGATTCCTTGCTGTGGAACCTGTATCCTTGGTCTGGGTGCTGGGCCTAAATAACTGAAAGTGGCCTTCTCCAGTGGTGGTTGATATGACGCATGATTCCTTGCTGTGGGACCTCTCTCCTCTGTCTGGGTGCTGGTCCGCAATAAATGAGAGTGGCCTTCTCCGGTGGTGGTTGATATGACGCATGATTCCTTGATGTGGGACCTCTCTCCTCTGTCTGGGTGCTGGTCCGAACTAAATGAGAGTGGCCTTCTCGAGTGGTGGGTGATATGACACATGATTCCTTGCAGTGGGACCTCTCTCCAATTGATATTGGTTAATTTTTATTTATTTTATTTTATTTTAATTAATTTCCCTATCCACATTTGTTTGCAGGGGATTTACCTACATTTTGCTGCCTTTGGCAGCCCTCTAGCCCTTTCCTGGACTATTTTACAGCCCTTTTAGTGCCTAAAGTTCGGGTCCCCATTGACTTCAATGGGGTTCGGGTTCGGGACAAAGTTCGGCTCGAGTTCGAATCCCGAACCAGGACATTTTCGGGAAGTTCGGCCGAACTTCTCGAACCCGAACATCCAGGTGTTCGCTCATCTCTAATGACAATCTTATGGGGTTGTCGAACAAAGTACAACAGAGTGATGAGAAGTGGTCTGATTGCTGGGGTCTTCTGCAAAATGAATGCCCATATGGCAGTGAAAGTAAGTATTATCTTGTGTTGGCGCAAAATTGGAGAGGACTAATATAACTAATCTGAGGCTTCTGCTCATAAAAGCTACTTTACTGTAATAAGTAAATTACTACAAAGGTAATTCTTTTAATCTTGATTGCCACCAGTTGAGAACATGGATCCAAAGGAGAACTGGGTCATGCTTAAAAAGGGTTAGAACAAGTTATAGAATATCAGTTCTTCGATCCACTTGAAAGGGGTAATTGTGAGATCACTGGCTTCCCACCGCACAGTGCTTGGCAATCTTTGGCAGTCCCAAAGTCTTTAAATAAAGTGGCGGTGCACATTTCTCTGTTTGATGAGGGACCAGTTTAACTCCTGAGTGCATCTGAGAGCAAAAACACAAAAAGGAGGTTAACGGAACAATGATAACTGAAAAGCCCAGATCATTGTCAGTGCATTCTGTTAATAGGCGATATTTGAAACCATATTGGTTTGCTTCCCATGATTATATTGTTTGAATAATGAATTAAACATCTAGAAAGTACAAATAAGTATGTGCAATTGTTACCATTCTGTTGTGTTCCCACTGATCCAAAAACCTAAGTCATCAATTACACTAAAGATCATGTAATAAAAACTGTTAATCAATATCATGGAAAATAATTCCATTGTTAGTTGTACCCAATGCAAAAAAAACTTACATCAACAAAGCTCAACCCAATGCTCTAAGAAGTATTTTTGTACTGCTAAAAATAAAACAAACATGAAAATGTAATGTTCATAAAATAACATAAGAATATTATTTTAAGTGTGAACAAAGATCTACTGTAGATCTATTATAACTAGAGATGAGCGAATTTCATATATTGAAATTCGTTCACACTTCGCTTACTGGTATAAGCTGAATTGCGTTATGGATTCCGTTACTGCAAAACGGATCTGTCCCATTCCGTTATGCAGGAGTCCTCTCCTGCATAACGGAAACAGGACAGATCCGTTTTGCAGCCTATAGAATTGCGTTATGGTCTGTGGTAACAGAATCCAATTCACCTTTTACCAGTAAACGAAGTGTGAATGATTTTCATGACCTGAAATTCGCCTATCTCTAATTATAATCATGTACATGAAAGGGGTTTTCTGTGATAAATAAAGAGTTTGGACAAGACCTGCAGTAGCCTAAAATAACTCTTTCTTGTGTGCTGTATTCTGTGGTGCTGGTCCAGTCCTCTTGCTGCTGCTTTCTTACCTCAGTGGTCTATTGCTAAGAATTAGCTGCAGCGGTGACATTTCATAAACCCACACATCACATTGCATGTCACCAATACTGGGATGTTCACATAACCATGTGTCCAGTCACTGCCCTCACCATTAGACCACCGAGGATTGTGATTGGCTGCAGCAGTCACATGTCTATACCGGGACATCCCCACTGCGGTTTGTAAACAAGGAATGATAGGAGGACCAGACAAGCACCGCATGCAACAGCAAAAGGGGCCAGTATAAAGATTAGTTTAAATTTTAAGCCGTTTTAGCGCTTGTCTAAGATTTTTAATTATCTGAAATAATCCTTTTTAGACCTCAAGCACTTGAACGCTTTGTGGACTTTCTGTGTTCAATCTACATTTTTCTCAGTCTGATTATTTTAGAAATGGCTACTCTTGTCTGCAAAACAGCCAAAAGTAGGACAAGTTCTCTGATTTGTGGGAATGATGCGGAAAGCACGCAGGTGATGTCCTTGTGTTGCCCTTTTTTGGCGACCCGTAGAAATGGAGTGGGTCTGTGAACAGTCCGTAAAAATTATGTATCAGACTCAGGTGCAAAGCCTTAGAAAAATATTGCAAACCTTTCCCACATCATCTAAGATAGTGCTGGCCATGAGACCTGCAGATTTGAGAGCACTTTGATTCTGCAAGATTGAATCAACTCTATATCTTTCACACAACACTTTCTAAAGAAAGCACTGTCTCCCTTCGCTTCTGACATCACAGACATCAAGGCTGATATCTACCATATTAGTGAGAAAGTGGAAACATTAGAGCAGTCCCAGCATGCCATTACTTTATTTAACTCTGCCGTGAAAGATATTCTGGCAAGCCAATGCACACAATTTAACCAATCCCTCCTGTTCCTCAGGAGATCAGGAGAACTGGAGCATGAGAAAGAACATACCTATAAGAGGCCTTGCCTTAGTTTGTGGACTTGGCTGCTTCTATATTACAGAAGTAAAGACTATTTAGACCCCCACAGACAAGTTATGGAAACTTAAAACTGGCTGTTTCCTTTTGGACTTTCTGTTATAAGTGAGTAGTGATGAGCGGGAGGTGCCATATTCGATTTTGCGATATTTCGCGAATATTCGATTGCACATTCGTCATATATTTGTCGAAATCAAATTTTTGTCACTATTCTATTTATCGCGAATAATATGCGATTTAGTTGTTCACGTATTGCGAATTGAACTTTGAACGGGGTAAGAAGGCCACTTTCCTATTGGTTGGCTATCTAGAATTAACGAATATAATGAACATAGCGCTATGTTCTCTATATTTGTAAATTCTAGCAACCCAACCAATAGGAAACTTGACTGTACCCAGCTCTAAGTTGGATGCGCAATGCAAGAATATTACTTTGCCTATTTTTTGCAATAAATAGAATAATGACTTCTATTTATTGCAAAAAATAGGTAAAGTAATATTTTCGCATTGCGCATCCAACTTAGAGCTGAGTACTGTCAAATTTCCTATTGGGTTGGCTTGCTAGAATTAACAAATATATAGAACATAGCGCTATATTCATATTCGTCATATTCGTTCATTCTTCCCAGCCAAAAAATAGTAAAGTAAGTTGCATATACCCCGCTCTAAGTTAGATGCACAATGCGAGTAATATTACTTAATATTCTCGCATTGCGCATCCAACTTAGAGCTGTGTATAGGCAAGTTTACTTGGCTTGCTAGAATTAACAAAGATAACGAATGTGAATATTGCGCTATAGTCTTTATCTTCATTAATAGCGAAGATGGAGAATATTTCGCTATCTTTGTTCTTAACGAAGATAACGAATATAGCACTATATTCTCTATCTTCGTTAATTCTAGCAAGCCAACCAATAGTAAAGTTATACCTCCATTATACCTCCATACCTACATTATGTAATATTCGCGTACTGCGAATGAAACTTTGAACGGGCTATATACTTTCCTATTGGTTGGCTTGCTAGAATTAACAAAGATAGAGAACATAGCGCTATATTCTCTATCTTTGTTAATGGTATCTTGGGTTCAGATTGAACAAAACAAAAATAAAAACGAATATTCACTTTTTACGAATATATAGCACTATATTCTAAATATTCCCGATTTAGCGAAGTGCCGATATTCTTAAAAAAAAATCGCTGTTCGAATATTCTCACTCAGTGAGGACCGCTGCCTAATTAACTGATCCCCTGAGGATTTACAGAATTTAAGAGATCTTCCCTAAGTAGTCTCCATTGTCATTCCGTCCTGGATTCTGTTATCAGAAGACGGTGATTAACAACATTTACGTTCACTTACTCATAGGTCAGTTGCAAGGAAACCCATGTCACCCAAGATAAAGAAAGCTGAGACTCTACCGTGAAAGACATTCTGGCAAGCCTGAGACAAACTTTTACTTAGACAGCATGCTGAACTGTCATGGCAAGTTTTCAGGTTCTTCACTGTTTACTCTAAACTGAGATCCAGTTTTGTTTTTCACTTTATCTTTAATATTTCTAATGGCATTATCCGATTAGGTCTTACACTACCATGTAAACTTCAGCCTTATATCAATTTAAAAACTTTACTCCTACTTCTGAGCAACATGGGGGATTTTTCTTGGTCAAGTATATTTCTAATTACTTATTGCAGCTGTTGTATTCACAGTTTTTCTAAGAAGGTCACATAAATGGTCAAGCTGTCTACTATGTATATTTATTTTAAGATGCAGTAATTAAGGTTGCTTTCTTCAATGTCAGAGAATTGCCAACGCTACTCACTCATAATACGATGCGTGACTATACTAATGTTACCAAATAACCATAAAGGGACACGCATTACAATTTCAAAAACTTTATTAGTTGATAAAAGACCAACGACATACACAATAAATATAAAAAAATAATTATATATGGCAGCAATACAGATAGTGGCCAAGACATGTGGCTCCCCTCCCACACACAGAAAAACCCCGATAGTTCTCCTATATAAGGTAAGAAACCTTCTACAAAAGTGCTGGCATAGACAGACACATCCCCAATACACCAATTGTACGATAGAACAAGGGCCCACTAAGACTAGTATAGTGGATAAACCACACAAACACTGCAGCAAGGAGGCATATATATTCCATAAATGTATACCTGAGGGACACTTGGAGAGGAGAACACGGGTTTTCTATTGCAGAGAGGAGAGCCCACCCCGACGTACGTTTCGCTCCGCTTTCTCACGCCCCTTGAGAAAGCGGAGCGAAACGTACGTCGGGGTGGGCTCTCCTCTCTGCAATAGAAAACCCGTGTTCTCCTCTCCAAGTATCCCTCAGGTATACATCTCATGCCCTAACTACAATTTGTATTTGTGGTGGGGCCTTTGTTATTGAGATGCCTATAATATGTATATCTGCATATACTCTGTACAAACACAGAATAAGAGAGAGAGAACAAAATGCAACATGCAGCGGTATTTAGAAAAGTATCAAAAAGATTTTATTGAACATATATTAAAAATTATAAATCATAGAAGGAGGTAGCAAGAAAGCATAGACGCCACCCTGGACCCTATAGAAAAACGTTCAAGAACATATATGTATCCAGCATCGTTAGAAGGTAATATAACAGAAAGTCAAATGCTATACTGTTTTGTAAGTATGGTATATCAAAGCCTCGCTGTAGCCTTCAAAAAGTCCACAAAAGTGAATAATAATAAGGACAAGTGTCTTTGTATATAGATAATGTTGGTGGTACACGGCAAACAGAAAAAGACATGAATCGTGCTAGAACAGAACCCGAAGGGGTACTTACCAATAGGAAAATGGAAGGGAGGGACCAGGATGGCGACAAGAATACATGGTTGAGGGGGAGGCAGTTATAAATGTCTATTCTGCACAAGGGAGGCACAGGTCCTGTGGGATCCATGCCTGGTTCATTTTTATGAACGTCAGCTTGTCCACGTTGGCTGTGGACAGGGGCTGCATTTGTCAGTAATGATGCCCCCTGCTGTGCTGAATACACGTTCAGACAAAACGCTGGCCGCCGGGCAGGCCAGCACCTCCAAGGCATAAAATGCTAACTCTGGCCACGTGGACAATTTGGAGACCCAGAAGTTGAATGGGGCCGAACCATCAGTCAGTACGTGGAGGGGTGTGCAGACGTACTGTTCACCCATGTTAGTGAAATGCTGCCTCCTGCTAACACGTTCCGTATCAGGTGGTGGTGCAGTTAGCTGTGGCGTGGAGACAAAACTTTTACACATTTCTGCCATGCTAACCCTGCCCTCAGAGGAGCTGGCCGTGACACAGCTGCGTGGGCAACTTCTAGCTCCTCCTCTGCCTTAGCCGGGCTGCACTGAACCAACATTGTTATACAGCCATTGTTGGAGTATATTAATGGGAAAAATAAGTATGTGTTATTAGCCGTTCTGCGGTGAATTTACATTGTCATTCAGTGGTGAAATTTGTTTGTGAAACAGCCTTTTTTGGCTGCAGTTCTGAAAAAAGAATGGTAAAATGGAAGAGTCTGTTGAATGTTGCAGGGTAAGAGATCAACTTCGTCTACCTGCTACTTTAGGGCTCATGCACACGAACATATTTTCTTTCCATCTCCGTTCCATTTTATTTTTGCGGACCATATGCGGAACCATTCATTTCAATGGGTCCGGAAAAAAAACGGAAATTAATCCGTGTGCATTCCATTTCTGTATGTCTGTATTTCCATTCTGCAAAAAATGGAACCTTTCATATTATTATCCGCATTTCTGACAAGGATAGTACTGTTCTATTAGGGGCCAGCTGTTCCGTTCTGCAAAATACGGACTGCACACGGATGTAACATAGTAACATAAATAGTATATAAGACCGAAAAAAGACATTTGTCCATCCATTTCGGCCTGTTTCCTACAAGTTGATCCAGAGGAAGGCAAAAAAAAACCTGAGGTTTAAGTGAGGCAGAAGCCAATTTTCCTCACTTAAGGGGAAAAAAAATTCCTTCCCGACTCCAATCAGGCAATCAGAATAACTCCCTGGATCAACGACTCCTCTCTAGTAGCTATAGCATGTAATATTATTACACTCCAGAAATACATCCAGGCCCCTCTTGAATTCCTTTATTGTACTCACCATCACCACCTCCTCAGGCAGAGAGTTCCATAGTCTCACTGCTCTTACAGTGAAGAATCCTTTTCTATGTTTGTGTACAAACCTTCTTTCCTCCAGACGCAGATGATGTCCCCTTGTCACAGTCACAGTCCTGGGGATAAATAGATGATGGGACAGATCTCTGTACTGACCCCTGATATATTTATACATAGTTATTAGATCTCCCCTCAGTCGTCTTTTTTCTAAAGTGAATAAACCTAATTTTGATAACCTTTCAGGGTACTGTAGATCCCTCATTCCAGTTATTACTTTAGTTGCCCTCCTCTGAACCCTCTCCAGCTCTGCTATGTCTGTCTTGTTCACAGGAGCCCAGAACTGTACACAGGACTCCATGTGTGGTCTAACCAGTGATTTGTAAAGTGGTAGGACTATGTTCTCATCACGGGCGTCTATGCCCCTTTTGATGCAACCCATTATCTTATTGGCCTTGGCAGTAGCTGCCTGACACTGGTTTTTGCAGCTTAATTTGCTGTTTATTAAAATTCCTAGATCCTTTTCCATGTCAGTGTTACCGAGTGTTTTACCATTTAATATGTACTTTACATTTGTCAGTGTTAAACCTCATCTGCCCAAGCCTCCAATCTATCCAGATCCCTCTGTAGCAGAAAACTGTCCTCTTCAGTGTTAATTACTTTACACAGTTTAGTGTCATCTGCAAAAATAGATATTTTACTGTGCAGGCCTTCTACAAGATCATTAATAAATATATTGAAGAGAATAGGGCCCAATACTGACCCCTGAGGTACCCCACTAGTGACAGTGACCCAATCTGAGTATCTACCGTTAATAACCACCCTCTGTTTTCTGTCACTCAGCCAGTTACTTACCCACATACAGACATTTTCTCCCAGTCCGAGCATCCTCATTTTATATACTAACCTTTTATGAGGTACGGTGTCAAATGCTTTGGAGAAGTCCAGATATACGACATCCATTGATTCGCCGCTGTCAAGTCTAGAACTTACCTCCTCATAGAAGCTGATTAAATTTGTTTGGCATGACCGATCCCTCATGAAGCCATGCTGATATGGCGTTATTTGCTTATTTTCATTGAGATACTCCAAAATAGCATCTCTTAGAAACCCTTCAAACAGTTTACCAACAATAGATGTTAAACTTACCGGCCTATAATTTCCAGGCTCTGTTTTTGGACCCTTTTTGAATATTGGCACCACATTTGCTATGCGCCAATCCTGTGGAACATTCCCTGTTATTATAGAGTCCGTAAATATCAGAAATAATGGTCTGGCTATGACATCACTTAATTCCCTTAGGATATGGGGGTGTATGCCATCCGGTCCTGGCGATTTGTCTATTTTAATCTTTTTAAGTCGCTGTTGTACTTCTTCCTGGGTCAGACAGGGCACTTTTAATGGGGGATTTACTTTTACATTCTGCATTTCATCTGACAGTTTATTTTCCTCAGTGAATATAGTGGAGAAAAAAATATTTTATAGTTTTGCTTTATCCTCGTCGCTCTCTGCAACACCCCCCTCATTGCTATGTAGAGGGCCAACTCCTTCAGATTTATATTTTTTACTATTTATATAATTGAAGAACAATTCAGGGTTAGTTTTACTCTCTTTGGCAATTAATCTCTCGGTCTCTAATTTGGCAAATTTTATTAGTTTTTTACATATTCTGTTTTTTTCCTTATAGTTTATCAGTGCTTCCTGGCTCCCCTCCTGTTTTAGCGATTTATATGCTTTCTTTTTGTCATTTTTTGCCTTCTTTACGGTTCCATTTATCCACATTGGTCTCTTATTGTTCCTTAGCCTTTTATTCCTATAAGGTATGTACCTCTCACAATTAGATGTTACAATGCTTTTAAAAATCTCCCATTTTATGGTTGTATTTTTATTTTTGAGGACTTTGTCCCAGTTAGTTAGGCCTATGGCCTCGCTTAGTTGGCTAAATTTTGCTTTTTTGAAGTTTGGTATTTTTGTTCCTCACTTTAGAAACTCTCGTTTGAAGGATAATTGGAAGGTTATAACTTTATGGTCACTATTTCCCAGGTGTCCCCCAACCTGCACATCTGTTGTTCTATCAGGTCTATTGGTTAATACTAAGTCCAGTATGGCCGTCCCTCTAGTGGGGTCCTGAACCAGTTGGGAAAGGAAATTGTCTTTGGCTATTGCCAAGAACCTGTTTCCTTTTTGGGATGTACAGCTTTCAGTTTCCCAGTCTATATCTGGGTAGTTGAAGTCCCCCATGATAACGACTTCATTATGATTTGCCGCCTCGTCTATCTCGTCATCCATATTTTGTTTGCAACTGTATAGAGTTTAGCGAACACCTGGATGTTCGGGTTTGAGAAGTTCGGCCGAACTTCCCGAAAATGTTCGGGTTCGGGATCCGAACTCAACCCGAACTTGACCCCAAACCCGAACCAAATTGAAGTCAATGGGGACCTGAACTTTTGGGGACTAAAAAGGCTGTGAAATAGCCCAGGAAATGGCTAGAGGGCTGCAAAAGGCAGCAAAATGTAGGTAAATGGACAGCTTAGGGAAATGACTTAAAATAAAATAAAATAAATAAAAATTAACCAATATCAATTGGCAAGTTGGAGGAGGAGGAGGTGGAATAGGAGGTTGGGGTGGCATCAGGTGGGAATTCTATGGGAGTTGATGTTCTCATCACAGCCAAAAAGGATTCTTGTCTGCCTGCCACAGGCCTCATTCACAGACTCAGGGCCATGGCACCCAGACTGAGGAGAGGTTCATTCAACTTTGGGTTGCCCCGCAAAATAATGGTAAAATTAAAAAAAGAGGATTCAATAAAGAAGTGCCCTGGAGTACAAGAATATATGGTTAAGGGGAGGTAGTTAAATGTCTATTCTGCACAAGGGATGGACAGGTCCTGTGGGATCCATGCCTGGTTCATTTTTATGAACGTCAGCTTGTCCACGTTAGCTGTGGACAGGCGGCTGCGTTTGTCAGTAATGACGCCACCTGCCATGCTGAATACACGTTCAGACAAAACGCTGGCTGCCGGGCAGGCCAGGACCTCCAAGGTATAAAAGGCTAGCTCTGGCCACGTAGATAATTTGGAGACGCAGAACTTGAATGTGGCCGAACCATCAGTCAGTACGTGGAGGGGTGTGCACACGTACTTGTCCACCATGGTAGTGAAATGCTGCCTAATGCTAATACGCTCCGTATCAGGTGGTGGTGCAGTTAGCTGTGGTGTGGTGACAAAACTTTTCAACATCTCTGCCATGCAAACCCTGCCCTCAGAGGAGCTGGCCATGACACAGCTGCGTTGGCGACCTCTTGCTCCTCCTCTGCCTTCACCTTTGGCTTCCACTTGTTCCCCTGTGACATTTGGGAATGCTCTCAGTAGCGTGTCTACCAACGTGCGCTTGTACTCGCGCATCTTCCTATCATGCTCCAGTGCAGAAAGTAAGGTGGGCACATTGTCTTTGTACCGGGGATCCAGCAGGGTGGCAACCCAGTAGTCCGCACACGTTAAAATGTGCGCAACTCTGCTGTCGTTGCGCAGGCACTGCAGCATGTAGTTGCTCATGTGTGCCAGGTTGCCCAGAGGTAAGGACAAGCTGTCCTCTGTGGGAGGCGTATCGTCATCGTCCTCCGTTTCCCCCCAGCCACGCACCAGTGATGGGCCCGAGCTGCGTTGGGTGCCACCCTGCTGTGAACCTGCTTCATCCTCATCCTCCTCCAACTCCTCATCCGCGTCCTCCTCGTCCTCCAGTAGTGGGCCCTGGCTGGCCACATTTGTACCTGGCCTCTGCTGTTGCAAAAAACCTCCCTCTAAGCCACTTCTAAGAGACTGGCCTGAAAGTTCTAAAAAGGACCCCTCTTCCTCCTCCTCCTAGGCCACCTCCTCTTCCATCATCGTCCTAAGTGTTTTTTCAAGGAGACATAGAAGTGGTATTGTAACGCATGGAACACTGGCCATGTTGGTGAAGTACTCGAAACAGCACAGCAGGGCACACAGGTCCCGCATGGAGGCCCAGTCATTGGTGGTAAAATGGTGCTGTTCCGCAGTGCGACTGACCCGTGCGTGCTGCAGCTGAAACTCCACTATGGCCTGCTGCTGCTCGCACAGTCTCTCCAGCATGTGCAAGGTGGAGTTCCACCTGGTGGACACGTCGTATATGAGGCGGTGAGCGGGAAGGCCGAAGTTACGCTGTGGCGCAGACAGGCGAGCAGCAGCAGGATGTGAACGCCGGAAGTGCGCACAGACGGCCCGCACTTTATGCAGCAGCTCTGACATGTCGGGGTAGTTGTAAAGGAACTTCTGCACCACCAAATTCAGCACATGCACCAGGCAAGGGATGTGCGTCAAACTGGCTAGTCCCAGAGCTGCGACGAGATTTCGCCCATTATCACACACCACCAGGCCGGGCTTGAGGCCCACCTGCAGCAACCACTCTTCGGTCTGTTGTTCAATACCCCGCCACAACTACTGCACGGTGTGGGGCCTGTCCCCCAAACATACGACTTTCAGAACGGCCCGCTAACGTTTACCCCGGGCTGTGCTGAAGTTGATGGTGAAGGTGTGTGGCTAACTGGATGAGCAGGTGGAAGAAGAGGAGGAGGAAGCCAAGTAGGAGGAGGAGGCTACAGGAGGCAAAGAATGATGCCCTGCGATCCTTGGTGGCGGAAGGACGTGCGCCAAAGAACTCTCCGCCTTTGGGCCTAGCCGCCACTACATTTACCCAGTGTGCAGTTAGGGAGATATAGCGTCCCTGGCCGTGCTTACTGGTCCATGTATCTGTAGTTAGGTGGACCTTGCCACAGATGCCGTTGCGCAGTGCACACTTGATTTTATCGGATACTTGGTTGTGCATTGACGGCACGGCTCTCTTGGAGAAGTAGTGGCGGCTGGGAACAACAGCCATCAGCTGTTTGAAGCTGTCTGTGTCCACCAGCCTGAATGACAGCATTTCAAAGACCAGTAGTTTAGAAATGCTGGCATTCAGGCCCAGGGCTCGAGGGTGGGTAGATGGGAATTTACGCTTTCTCTCCAAGGTTTGTGAGATGGAGAACTGAACGCTGCCGTGTGACATGGTGGAGATGCTTGGTGACGCAGGTGGTGTTGTCGGTGGCACATCCTCTGTTTGGTGGGCAGCAGGTGCCAACATTCCTCCCGAGGCGGAGGAAGAGGCTGAGGCAGCAGCAGAAGAGGGAGCAGGGGAGCTTGAGTGAGTTCCTTGTTTTTAAGGTGTTTACTCCACTGCAGTTGATGCTTTGCAAGTAGATGCCTGGTCATGCAGGTTGTGCTAAGGTTCAGAACGTTAATACCTCGCTTCAGGCTCTGATGGCACAGCGTGGAAACCACTGGGTTCTTGTCGTCAGCACATTGTTTAAAGAAGTGCCATGCCAGGGAACTCCTTGAAGCTGCCTTTGTGGTGCTTTGTCCCTGGTGGCGGTGGCCAATAACAGGCAAACTCTCTTGGCGGCGGCTGTTCTGCTTTGGCCCCCTGCTCCCTCTTTTTCTACGCTGTTGGCTTGGTCTCACCACTGCCTCTTCCTCTGAACTATTAAAGTCAGTGGCACGACCTTTATTCCATATGATTTCTAGGACCTCATCGTCCTCTGCATCGTCTTCCACACAGTCTTCCTCTCTGACCTCCTGTTCGGTCTGCACACTGCAAAAAGACGCAGCAGTTGGCACCTGTGTTTCGTCATCATCAGAGACATGCGGACTCCGATTAGGGGGTTTTCCCATGTCCTCATCATGAGGAAACATAAGTGGTTGTGCGTCAGTGCATTCTATGTCTTTTACCACTGGGGAAGTGCTAGGTGGATTCCCTTGGGAAACCCTGCCAGCAGAGTCTTCAAACAGCATAAGAGACTGCTGCATAACTTGAGGCTCAGACAGTTTCCCTTATATGCATGGGGGTGATGTGACAGACTGATGGCCTTGGTTTTCAGGCGCCACCTGTGCATTTTCTGCAGAAGACTGGGGGGGGATAATGTTGTGAACGTGCTGGATCCACTGTCGGCCACCCAATTGACTAGCGCCTGTACTTGCTCAGGCCTCATCATCCTTAGAACGGCATTGGGCCCCACCAAATATCGCTGTAAATTCTGTCGGGTACTGGAACCTGAGGTAGTTGGTTCACTAGGACGTGTGGCTGTGGCAGAACGGCCACGTCCTCTTCCCGCACCAGAGGGTCCACTAACAACACTACGACCATGTCCGTGTCCATGTCCCTTACTAGATGTTTTCCTCATTGTTACCGTTCCCCAAAATAAGAAAAAAATTATTTGGCCCAATGTATTGAATTTAAATTCAGGCCTTTTTTTACAAGCACCTAACACTATCTGGCTATCTATTTATGTACCGTATTACACTAATCCAGGCACAGCAGTAACCACAGATTTAGGGGAATATCAATTGTAGGCCTAGTATTTAGGCCCTGGATGAAAGGTATCCTTTTACGGACGGAATTACACTTTGAGATGCACAGTAGCATGTGAAAAAATATATAGGATTATGCTTTTAGCACTTGTATTTTAACACTTTGTGTAATATACCTTTTAACGGAAAGAAATCCACTTAGAGATGCAAAATAGCGTGTGCAAATGTAGAGGATTTGCTGTATTTTAACATTTACTGTAATATACCCTTTAACAGAAATAAGTACACTTGGAGATGCACGCTGAGTGTAATATACCCTTTTACGGACAGATTTACACTTGGCCTGCAACAGCTGGAACACCAGATTTTGGGTATTGCTATTTTTGCAATTGAATTTCACCACAGAAAATAATATATCCTTTGATGGACACTCTTAAACTTGGCCAGCCACAGCTAAAACCACTGATTTATGGTATTGCTATTTTGGCAATTGAATTTCACCCCAGAACAAAATATATCCTTTGCCGGACACTATTAAACTTGTCCAGTCACACCTGGAACACCAGATTTACGGTATTTATATTTTTGCAACTGAATTTCACCCCAGAAAAGAATATATCCTTTGCTGGACACTATTAAACTTGGCCAGCCACAGTTGAAACCACTGATTTATGGTATTGCTATTTTGGCAATTGAATTTCACCCCAGAACAAAATATATCCTTTGCCAGACACTATTAAACCTCTCCAGCTACAGCTGGAACACCAGATTTACTGTATTGCTATTTTGGCAATAGAATTTAACCCCAGAAAATAATATATCCTTTGACGAACACTATTAAAGTTGGCCAGCCACAGCTGAAACCTCTGATTTATGGTATTGCTATTTTGGCAATTGAATTTCACCCTAGAAAAAAATATATCCTTTGCCGGACACTAATAAACTTGTTCAGTCACAGCTGGAACACCAGATTTACGGAATTTATATTTTTTCAACTGAATTTCACCGCAGAAAATAGTATATCCTATGAGGGACACTATGAAACTTGTCCAGTCACAACTGGAACACCAGATTTACTGTATTTCTACTTTGGCAACTGAATTTCCCCCCAGAAAATAATAAATCCTTTGAGGGCACTATTAAACTTGGCCAGCCACTGTTGGGTCACAGGATTTAGGGTATTGCTTTTTTGGCAATTGAATTTCACCCCAGAACGAAATATATACTTTGCCGGACACTATTAAACTTGTCCAGTCACAGCTGGAACACCAGATTTACGGTATTTCTATTTTTGCAACTGAATTTCACCGCAGAAAATAATACATCCTTTGAGGGACACTATTAAACTTGGCCAGCCATTGCTGGGACACCAGATTTACGGTATTGCTATTTTGGCAATTGAATATCACCCCAGAAAAAAATATATCCTTTTCCGGACACTAGTAAACTTGGCCAACCACAGCTGAAACGACAGAATTATGGTATTGCTATTTTAGCAATTGAATTTCACCCCAGAAAAAAAATATATCCTTTGCCGGACACTATCAAACTTGTCCAATCGCAGCTGGAACACCAGATTTATTGTCTTTCTATTTTGGCAACTGAATATCACCGCAGAAAATAATAAATTCTTTGCCGGACACTATGAAACTTGTCCAGTCACAGCTGGAACACCAGATTTACTTTATTTCTATTTTTGCAACTGAATTTCACCCCAGAAAATAAGAAATCCTTTGCCGGACACTATTAAACTTGGCCAGCCAAAGCTGAAACCACTGATTTATGGTATTTCCATTTTAGCAATTGAATTTCAACCCAGAAAAAAATATATCCTTTGCCGGACACTATTAAACTTGTCCAGTTACAGCTGGAACACCAGATTTACGGAATTTCTATTTTGGCACCTGAATTTCACCACAGAAAATAATAAATCATTTGACGGACACTATTAACCTTGGCCAGCCACTGCTGGGACACCAGATTTACGGTATTGATATTTTGGCAATTGAATTTTACCACAGAAAAAAATATATCCTTTGCCGGACACTTTGAAACTTGGCCAGCTATAGCTGAAACCACTGATTCATGGTATTGCTATTTTGGCAATTGAAATTCACCCCAGAATAAAAAAATATATATCCTTTGCCGGACACTATTAAACTTGTCCAGTCACAGCTGGAACACCAGATTTATGGTATTTCTATTTTGGCAACTTAATTTCACTACAGAAAATAATAAATCCTTTGCCGGAAAATAATAAACTTGGCCAGCCACTGCTGGGACACCAGATTTACAGTATTGCTATTTTGGAAATTGAATTTAACCTAAGAAAAAAATATATCCTTTGCCGGCCACTATTAAACTTGTCCAGTCACAGCTGGAACACCAGATTTACGGTATTTCTATTTTTGCAACTGAATTTCATAGTAACATATTATATAAGACCGAAAAAAGACATTTGTCCATCCAGTTTGGCCTGTTTCCTACAAGTTGATCCAGAGGAAGGCAAAAAAAACCCTGTGAGGCAGAAACCAATTTTCCCCACTTAAGGGGAAAAAAATTCCTTCCCGACTCCAATCAGGCAATCAGAATAACTCCCTGGATCTCTAGTAGCTGTAGCCTGTAATATTATTACACTCCAGAAATACATCCAGTCCCCTCTTGAATTCCTTTATTGTACTCACCATCACCACCTCCTCAGGCAGAGAGTTCCATAGTCTCACTGCTCTTACAGTGAAGAATCCTTTTCTATGTTTGTGTACAAACCTTCTTTCCTCCAGACGCAGAGGTCACAGTCACAGTCCTGGGGATAAATAGATCCCTGATGACCCCTGATATATTTATACATAGTTATTAGATCTCCCCTCAGTCGTGTTTTTTCTAAAGTGAATAACCCTAATTTAGATAACTTTTCAGGGTACCGTAGTTTCCCCATTCCAGTTATTACTTTAGTTGCCCTCCTCTGAACGCTCTCCAGCTCTGCTATGTCTGCCATGTTCACAGGAGCCCAGAACTGTACACAGTACTCAATGTGTGGTCTGACTAGTGATTTGTAAAGTGGTAGGACTATGTTCTCATCACGGGCATCTATGTCCCTTTTGATGCAACCTATTATCTTATTGGCCTTGGCAGTAGCTGCCTGACACTAGTTTTTGCAGCTTAATTTGCTGTTTGTTAAAATTCCTAGATCCTTTCCCATGTCAGTGATACAGAGTGTTTTACCATTTAATATGTACGGGTGACTTGCATTACTCCTTCCCATGTGCATAACTTTACATTTCACCGCAGAAAATAATATATCCTATGAACGAAACTATGAAAGTTGTCCAACCACTGTTCGGACACCAGATTTTGGCAACTGAATATCACCCCAGAAAAAAAATATATCCTTTGCCGGACACTATGAAAATTGTCCATTCACAGCTGAACACCAGATTTTCTGTATTTCTATTTTGGCAACTGAATTTCACCGCAGAAAATAATACATCCTTTGACGGACACTATTAAACTTGGCCAGCCACTACTGTGAAACCAGATTTACGGAATTGCTATTTTGGCAATTGAATTTCACCACAGAAAAAAATATATCCTATGACGGACACTATGAAACTTGTCCAGTCATAGTTGGAACTCCAGATTTACGTTATTGCTATTTTGGCAATTGAATTTCACCCCAGAAAAAAATATATCCTTTGCTGGACCCTATTGAACTTGTCCAATCACAGCTTTAACACCAGATTTATGGTATTTCTATTTTGGCAACTGAATTTCACCCCAGAAAATAATAAATCCTTTTCCGGAAAATAATAAACTTGGCCAGCCACTGCTGGGACACCAGATTTACGGTATGGCTATTTTGGCAATTGAATTTCACCACAAAAAATATATATCCTTTGCCAGACACTATTAAACTTGGCCAGCCATAGCTGAAACCACTGATTTAAGGTATTGCTATTTTTGCAACTGAATTTCAGCGCAGAAAATAATATATCCTATGACGGACACTATGAAACTTGTCCTGTCACAGCTGGAACACCAGATTTACTGTATTGCTATTTTGGCAATTGAATTTCACCCCAGAACAAAATAGATCCTATGATGGACACTATTAAACTTTGCCAGCCACTGCTGGGACACCAGATTTAGGTGATTGCTATTTTGGCAATTGATTTTCACCAAAGAAAAAAATCTATCCTTTGCCCCACAGCAGAGAGTATTACACTTGGCTAGCCACAGCTGGAACACCAGATTTAGGGGATTGCTATTTTGACAATTGAATTTAACCCCTCAATAAAATATAGAAATTTCTATACTGAGTTTCTAGGGGTGACAATAAGCACAGCCAAGCCCCTGATGTAGAATATAGCAAAAAAAAAAAAACTAGTATTGAAGGATTGATGGACTTGGTGGCAGCTTGTGCTGGTGCACCACAAGACACAAAATGGCTGCCGATGACCCCAAAAAAAAGTGACTGAAAAACGCTCTGTGCAGCCTAAAAACCAGTGAGCAATTAACTAGCAGAAGTTGAATGATACACAGCTGTAGATTGATGACTTCATTAGGTGTTTTTGCTGAGATTTCCTGGCCTAATCTTACCCTCACAGCAGCTGCGTCCTATCCCTACACTAATCAGAGCAGAGTGACGTGTGGCGCTACATGACTCCAGCCTAAATAGAGGCTGGGTCACATGCTGCACTTGGCCAATCACAGCATTGCTGTGATGGCTTCTTAGGGCATGAAGTAAAACGCTAGCAGATTGGCTGTTGTGCAGCCCTTCAGAAAGCGGGAAGAAATCGACGAACAACGAACCCGAATCCGTACTTTTTTGAATATGTTCGGGTCTGGGTCTGTGTCCCGAACACCCCAAAATTTGGTACGAACCCGAACTATATAGTTCAGGTTCGCTCATCCCTACTTCTGTACATTAGACCCTTTTGTTCTCTTATACAAAAAGATTTAATGCAAAAGGATTTAATGTTTCCTATTTCTAGATGTAGTCACATGATGTTGACTTTGAATTAATAACCCATTTGCTTGGAGCAATAATGTATTCAAAAAAGGCCTTGGAATTTTGAAGTATCAGATCACTAACTCATACCGTGAATAACAAAGGCGCTCATTAAGTGTGGAGTCTTTGTTACTTATTGGTACATAGATCTTTTAGCAGTGTAAGTTATGTATCATAAGTTGAAATACTTTAAAGCATAATATAAAATTATCAACTGTTCTTTTATATCTAGATATGAACATTAATTTTCTTAGTATACCTTGCTATTCTAGCTGAGACGTCATATATTATCATAATCAAATATTATTTATAAGCCAGGAAACAAATAAGTAATTCTAGAACAATTTCTCTTTTTTATTCATGAGTGTGTATTAGATGGCAGAAATACAGTGATACAAGTAGCCTATCATGATATTTATTACAGTCTCCTTGTGCTAATGAAGAAAAGCACTTGGTTTTGTTTTTGTACAACTTATTCTGCATGTCTGTCCTTCTGGGGAAGCAGCACTGCAGTCAACAAACACGGCCACTACACTGTGGACAGAGTTTTGTGTTTCCAGTGCTTGATTCTGGCTCCAGAGCTCCTGAAAATAGCTGTTTGGTATGGGGTGCTGGTAGATGGACCTGCAGATCTGATATTTATGAACTATTCTAAGGATAGCGGCCCGGGCATCTGCAGTCATAGGTGTAGGGAATATGCTCCAAAGTTTGGCTTCAATGCGCTCAATGCCTATGTATGTGCACATACGTGATGCTTGGTGCTTAGGTCACCGTGCTTACACTCATGATAGATACAGCTGTGCAGCCAGTGTTAGGGATGCATGCGCAATGCTCACAATGAATAGCAATCACGCTAAATGAGAATTCAAAAGCGCGCAGCGAAAAGAAAATTAAAAGAAAAAGAAAAGAAAAATGAGCTCTCTAGGTTCAAAATTACAGTAGAGTATAGCATAATAATAGTAAGCAAAAAGGACATATTGTGTCCACCTGTGGCATCAAAAGGGGACCGAGGAGCACTGTGTCACAGACCCTCAGTGTCACAGGTCATAGACCAAATGAAACAGGTGAAAAATAACCTACCCAGGTTTATCTCTAGGTGGCGTGAGGCCTTGGGTGCCAGTCCCGGCCTAACACCCACACCCCAACTCGCAGGATAACCCAAAAGGCTAGATCAACCAGTATATCAATCGGGGACAAGTATAATGCTAATGGGAATGCGGTAGAGAGGAAAATATGGTCGATTTGTCACAGGAGAGCCCACATCGCTGCAAACAAGGCCTTTATATCGCAATCATCGCTGGATAGGTAAGATAACTCTAGGTTTGCATACAGATCCCGGTGTGAGATGGCAAAACTTGAAAGGACAAAACTGGAGTCCGAGGCAGGTGAATTTCTCAAATTCATGTTCCCGATTTTTCCAATAATGTATTCAACCTATAATTGAGAAAAAAGGAGAATAAGTCAAAATATTCTAAACACTTGTATTCTCATACACACCAGTAGGATGAGTAAACGAGGGGTACCACAACAGTACACACATATACCAACATTTTCATGACCCTCATGGAGGAAAGACACATCTATGTGAGCCACCACTTTAGTCATATACTGGGGTGGTAGCATTACATAGATGATGTATTTATCATTTGGATTGGCTCAGTGGTTGAGTTGGACCAATTAGGGTCTCTCTTAATTCTCTAGATCCTGAGGTCAGATTCACTGTAGTTCACTCCAATACTGAAATACAATTTCTGGAAACATTGGTTAAAAAGACAAGGAACCTCCTTAGCACTGATCTGTTTGTCAAGGCAACAGATAGAAATCCCTGCTCTATAGTAAATTATTAAGATTGAGGATAGAATAGTATAGGATGAGGGGTTGATTGAAAAAACGTCTGGAAGAAATCGGGGATAAGTTTACTAAAGGGGGGTATCCCAAACAACACACTACTTGGGTCTCCACTATGGTCAGGGCCCATCTGTTACTGGGCCCCCAGCTGATCCTGTATCCCTTTTATTAGAGGTTATACCAATCAAAGTGTAAAGATTAGTAATATCATAAAAAAACATTGGTCGATTCTAGGAAGCAATTAAAAAAATATCCCAGAATGTAGCGTGGGCCCTCTATTATCCTACCGCCATGCACAAAATTTAAAAGATGGACTTGTCAGCGCTGACGTTGGCACTGCAAAAATGTCTTCTGGAGCATATTTTGGATCCACAAAAGTAGGGTGTTTCCCCTATCACAATTGTATTTGTGGTCGGGGCTTAAACATGAAGGAGTGACCCCTACCTACTGGATACCTAAAAGCGGTTAGAATTATGCCGGAACCGCAATGCTGAAGGGATGCCTGAAGGGGGGCATCCCCTGGTGTGAGATAGTGAAAGTAAGGGAGGGTAGGGTGGGTACGCTGGAGACGACATTCACTGTGGGAGGGGACGCCCGGCCAGATATAGTCATCATCGCCCCTCCCACCAATAAATCGGCCTTAACACTTGTGGTCGGGGCTTAAACATGAAGGAATGACCCCTACCTACTGGATACCTAAAAGCGGTTAGAATTATGCCGGAACAGCGACGCTGAAGGGACGCCTGAAGGGGGCCAAAAAGGACAATAAACTCGATCAAAGAGCTTTATTGGAACCTCCAATTGCGATTTCGCTACCAACGAGCGAGCTGCAGCCAGGGTAATGGGATCGGAAGTAGTGAAGCGTACCAAGGCATTGTGGCACCGTAGACGTCCGCTTCGGGAAACTTGTGAAAGAGAATTAGCTCGGGACAGGGCACCGGCTGCTATATTTTGGATTCGGGTACATGAATGTGTGTAATGAATTTGGTGTAGTAACGAGCGAAGCACCTGACACCTAACAAAAGATATCAGTAGGACTAAGCCGTTAATCAAATATCCATGACCGCGACATTGACATAAACATACATCATGTAACCAGCCTATTCCCGACCCCCTGCATGCACAGCCGCCATTATAGGATAAAGTTCAACCAACGCTGAAATCTGTGGAACCCGGGATCAACCAACCTCACTCGTCCACTCATCAGCTAGCCAGTGAGGGCCAAAAAGAGGGGCCTGAGTTTGACGTGGCCTCAGGAAACTAGGAGACTTACTGTATACCTCTGGAATAAAAGAGAAATACCATACCAATGCCTGAGAAAGTGGTCCCACATGGAAAGTCAGCAATCGACTTAACATCAAGGCATATATAAACACTTGATCCTGGAGAGATAAACGCAAGAAACCCTTTAATCTTTACCAATGCCACTAACGTGGCATCATGGTGAACTGATGAAATAACGAGTCGAAAACGTATGCGTAAAAACGTGCGTCAAGCGTAACCCTATTCGGAATCTGGCGCCGAATCCGCAGTGCGGACCAACATCCTAACAGTGCCCCTACATATAAACTAAACACACATATATATGTGTTTTTTTTTTATTTTTTTAATCTAACACTGGAGCCTGAACTCACACTCTGCCCCGCACTTCCAGCTGTGGCCACATAGAGGGCGCCAGAGCCACAACTATGCGTGTCTGTGGAACCCAGCCAGCAGATCAGAGCGAGGGGCAGAGGTGAGTGCATGCCTGAATAGTGCAGGAAGAGAGACTGACTAACCCTCAGTTCACACTTGCGCGTTTACAGCGCAAACTTCATATAGACAGGGATATTTGGTCATTGGACAACACTGCAGTCAATCACACAAGCGCGTGTAAAACGCACGTTTACTATTGCCAAAAACGCGCACAAAAACACGCGTGGAACGCGCGACAAAAACGCGTGGAAAACGCGCGTCTCAGAAACGCTCAGGTGTGAACCCAGCGTAAAACAGACACCGTGCATGCTATGCACCCCACCTCACTAGTAGCTCTGCATGAGGAAAACACATGACAGCCAGCTGCAGAGCAGAGCTGAATACATGGTCGAGTGACCCCTGTAAGCGACTCCTGTGACGTGCTTTTCACATAGTGTAAACTCACACTAAAGCCATATTAAGAAGCCTGACATACTCTGACTAGAACACTAGACTCAATGTCCCTTCTCCATAATAAATGTATGTTTTATTTTATTTTTTTCTCTGACATTTCATTTATTTTATAACACACCCTCTTTTTTTTTTAAACACACACCCTTCCTGAACCTTACTACTCCCCCTTGCTGAGTGAATTCACCTGTGCATCCCCTGGATAGAAACAACATGCTGAAGCCTAATTTGTCCGCCCCTCCCCCCTGCCTGTCTAACAGCACAGTGGCCTGTGCAATACTTTATCAAGCGGGCACACGCTGTGCCCTGCACCCTACGTGTCATGCCGCGTGGGGAGAAGAGCATGTCTCCCTGGAAGACCGCTCCGGTGCGGTGCTGCTCCCCCTTACCCGGGGAGCCGACACACCGCCGGCCGGACTTAAAGCAATGCTGCTTAATGCTGCTGGATGAGGCAGCTACTTATCTGGACCGTAGAAAGTCGGGGCCTGGAACTGCCGTGTAGCGCTGCACCCTTGTTACTCCCTGAGGACGGTAAGTAGAGCTCCCACACCATACGCTGGAGACGACGTTCACTGTGGGAGGGGACGCCCGGCCAGATATAGTCATCATCGCCCCTCCCACAAATACAGGCCAATAAATCGGCCTTAAAACTAATTGTCCTCTAATGCTGTAGGGCCAAACCCCACACAGACGAATGCTTTAAAATGAAACAATATCTAACCTTTCATTCAGTGTATCTCCTTGAATGTCCATGTCACCTTCTTCACGTGGGGGAGACAACGTAGGACGTGAAAACAAGGCTCAATCAGCATAGATACATTATACTGTATGTGAAAAAAGGATGGAACCACCAGTGTTCAAGCACTTTATAGAGGGGAAACACACTGAAAGATACCTAAGTTTTAGAATAATTAATCTGATTTCTATGACAAGACGAGGTGGCGATAGAGTGGCCTTCCCTAAAAAGAGGGAACTGTATTGGATCTACCATTTACAATCTCTTAAACCAAGGAGTCTAATTGTGGATTTCAGGGTGACATAATGACCCACGTTTTGCGGATGTGCACCTCATCTTACTGTTGTGTATGAGAATACAAGTGCTCAGAATATTTTGATTTATTCTCCTTTTTTCTCATTTATAGGTTGAATACATAATCGGAAAAATCCGGAATATGAATTTGAGGAAGTCATCTGCCTCGGACTCCAGTTTTGTTCTTTGTTGCTCCTTTACCAATGGGAAACTAGTTTGCATCCAGTACTACTCAGTTGTTGGTTTTTTCAAATATTGCCATCTCACACCGGGATCTGTATGCAAACCCAGAGTTACCTTACCTATCCACGATGATCTCGATTTATAGGCCTTGCTTTCAGCAAAATGGGCTCTCCAGGCTTTATGTTTTTAATTTAATTTCCTCAGTCCTGTGAGTTTATGTGTTTTTAATAGCCCAAGGGTTAATTTGTTGCATTCGTCCCACAGGTGGGGAGTGGATCTGGGACATGTGATCTATGCCCTCTAGGTCCTCTTTCCATCATTGGGGAGCGCTGGCCAGGGCTGGCAGCCAAAGACCTAAACTTCCTTGGGGTGATCTGTTACAAATTGACCATATTTTCCTGTCTATTGCATTCCCATAAGCATTAAACTTATCCCCGACTAATATACAGGTTGATCTAGCCATCCAGTTCATACTGTGAGTTGGGGTGTGGACCAGGAACACATGGCCTGTGCCCCTAGCCCCCTTCCCCACATCAGGTGGGCATTAGACCGGGGCTGACATCCAAGGCGGCAAGCCACATAGGGATAAATTATTATTATTATGCTATACTCAGTGGCGTAGCTATAGGGGTCACAGCAGTCGCAATTGCGACCGGGCCCCTAAGTCAGGGGGCCGACGGGCCCCCTCCAGGAGAGACAGTCTAAAGCCCTATTTAACTATATTTTCGCTTGTGCACTGCCAGCCGCCCTTTCTGGCTTCACGACAAGTTGTTTGAGGTATTGAGGACCTTTTCCACTCAGCCAATCAGTGGCTGCAGCTGTGTCACATGTCAGGCCAGTGATTTCCTGCTGAGCCAATCACTGGTCTGACACATGACATAACTGTGGCCACTGATTGGCTGAGTGGGAAGGTCCTCAAGAACTCAAACAACTTGTCGGGAGGCCAGAAAGAAGATACCAGGACCAGTGTCACACAGAAGAAAAGAGGAGCTGCTACACACGGGACCAGGACCAGGTGAGCATAATGTTTTTACATAATATTAATAGAGGGGGGAAAGTGACATGGGGGGAGTGGAATGTGACATGGGGGGGGTAATGTGACATGGAGAGGGTGAAATGTGACATTTCCCCCACTATGTGACATTTCTCCTCTCCCCCATGTGACATTTCTCTTCCCTCCATGTCACATTTCTCCCCACTCCATGTCACATTTCTCCCCTCTCCATGTCACATTTCTCCCCTCTCCATGTCACATTTCTCCCCCCTTCATGTCACATTTCTCCCCCCTTCATGTCACATTTCTCCCCTCTCCATGTCACATTTCTCCCCCCATGTCACATGACCCACCCATGTCACATTTCTCCCCCCTCCATGTCACATTTCTGCCCCCGCCATTTCTCCCCCCTCCATGTCACATTTCTGCCCCCGCCATTTCTCCCCCTCCATGTCACATTTCTCCCCCCTCCATGTCACATGACCCCCCCCATGTCACATTTCTCCCCCTCCCCCCTCCATATCATATTTCTCCCCCCTCCATGTCACTGGACACCATTCGGCTAAGTTCACATCAGTGTTTGGCCTTTCTGTTCTCCTGCTCTGTTATAGGAGCAGGAGAAGGGAAAGGATGCATTCGGGACATAACTGAGCCGAACGGAGCCTAAGGATCCCATAGACTATAATGGCGTCCGTTAGATGTCCGCTCTGAAGATGATTTTGGAGCGGAGTCAAAAGTCCTGCATGCACAACTTTTATCTCAGCTCCAAAATCATTTTCGGAGCAGACACCTAACGGACGCTATTATAGTGTATGGGATCCTTAGGCTCCATTCGGCTCAGTTACGTGCTGAATGCGTCCTTTCCTTTCTCCTGCTCCTATAACAGAGCAGGAGAATCGAACGGCTGAAAAAAGGGGGGGGGGGAGTGGAAATTGAACTCCTGCACCAGGGCCCATGAGCCTATAGCTACGCCCCTGGCTAATTTTGAACCTAGAGAGCTCATTTCTCTTTTTCTTTTTGAGGTGCGTTTGGAATTCTCATTTAGCGCAATTGCTGTCCCTACCACTGGCTGCAAAGCTTTTTCCATCTTGTCTACGTGTGCATAGGCACTGAGTACACTTGCAGTGGCCTATTGCCAGCGCCTAGGGATCCCTTGCCCCTTAAGAGGTTTTTGCGATTATATGTCCCTCTGTTAGAGCAAGTACTCATGACTAGGGTTGAGCGAACCCGGACTGTATAGTTCAGGTTCATACCTAGTTTTGGGGTGTTCGGGACACGGACCCGAACATTTTCATAAATGTTCTCCTCTGGCTCCGCTGGCCCTGTCTTCTCATTAAGTCCCGCGCCTGCGCCGTAACATTCTTCAATCGGTGCAGGCGTACTGAGTGAAGGATGCCTGTTTTGTTACTGTGACGTAATTGGCGCAGGTGCACTGAGGACGGAGCTGGCCCAACTTGCTGGTAGTGAAGATATTTGCATATAATAAAAGTAAGAATTTTAAAAGAACGAAATCACAGGGGAATGTAAGAAAAGTATGTTTGAGATCAGCTGACATTAGCAAATAGCTAATGTCAGCTGATGAAAAATGCTTTTTCAGGGTGACAGAAGCCCTTTAAATACAGTGCCCAAATACATATTTGCCATTTCTGCAGTGAAATAGAGAATCAGTGTATTTTCGGAAATAAAAAGTGGTATTCCTTGTCCGCAAAACAGTTGTGCATACAGCGCACAAATACATATTTTATATTTCTGCAGGGAAATAGTGCATCAGTGTGTTTTAGTGGGGAAAAGCTGTGTTCTAGGCCCACAAAACAGTTATGCATGAAGTGTAGAAATACATACATTTAATTTCCAACCTTTAAATACTGCATTTGTGAATTTTGGTAAAAAAAAAACGTGTTCTGGGTCCCCAAACTAGTTGTGCATACAGCGTATAAATACCTACGTTTAATTTCCAGCAATTAATTACTGCATTTGTGTGTTTTAGTGAAAAAAGCCATGTGGTGGCTCCACAAAGCAGTTTTGCATACAGCGTACAAATACCAATTTTAAATTGCAGCATGGAAATAGTGCTTTAGTGTGTTTTACTGAAAAAAAGCCGTGTTCTGGGTCCACAAAGCAGTTTGCATACAGCGTACGAATACCAATTTTAAATTGCAGCAGTGAAATAGTGCATTAGTGTGTTTTAGGGGGAAAAAAAGCCGTCTTCTTGGTTCACAAAGCAGTTGTGCATATAGCGTACAAATACCTACGTTAAATTTTTTGCTGTTAAATAGTGCATTTGTGAATTTTGCGGAAAAAAGCGTTATTCCTGGTCCACAAAGCAGTTTAAAATACACCGCCCAAATACCTATTTTATATTTCTGCTGTGAAATAGATAGTGCATTAGTGTATTTCTGTTAACACTACTAACATATTCTTGTTTCAAAAATCAGTTGTGCATACAGCGTAAAAATACCTCATTTACATTTCTGCAGTGAAATAGTGTATTTTTTGGGAAAAAAACATTATTCTTGGTTCTCAGAGCATTTTTATGACACGGGCACTGCCTTAGTGTTAGTGAACTTAATTGTTGACTATTGGCAGTTAAATTGACACCAGAGATAAACCATCTGTCAGCTTGGTGGGTGAACACAAATAATGAGGAGAACATCAAATAAGGAACATGGGCATGGCCGTGGTGGTGTTGGTGGAGCTTCTGTTGCTGGGAGAGGACGTGGCCGCTCAGCGCCAACTACAGGTCCAAGTGAAACACCTTTCTCGGGTGCGAGTAGGCGACAGAACCTGCAGCGTTATTTGGTAGGCCCGAATGCTGCTCTACGTATGGTTAGGCCAGAACAAGTACAGGCGATAGTAGATTGGGTGGCTGACAGTGGCTCCAGTTCCTTCACATTATCTCCCACCCAGTCCTCTGCAGAAAGCTCAGAGTTGGCACCTGCAGCCCATGCCCATCAGTCTTTCACCTCACCCCCTTGCAAAGCAGCCAAGCAGCCTGAGCTCCAAGTCATGCAGCAGACTCTTATGCTTTTTGAAGACTCTGCTGGCAGGGTTTCCCTAGGCCATCCACATAGCCCTGCCCCAGAAGTGGAAGACATTGAATGCACTAATGCCCAAACACTTATGTTGCAGTATGAGGACATGGGAGGACCACTGCTAAACGTCTCTGATGATGACGAAACACAGATGACAACTACTGCAGCTTTATGCAGTGTGCAGACTGACGAGGAGGGCAGGGGTCAAGAATGAGTGGAAGATGATGTGGAGGGCGATGAGGTCCTAGACCCTGACTGGACTCAAGTTCATGCTAGTGATGTGTGCAGTTCTGAGGAAAAGGCGGTGGTTGTTACAAAGGCAACAGCATAGCAAAAGAGGAAGTAGGCTGCAAAAGTGGAGCGGACATCCCGGAGACAGTACGCCTGCTACTGACCACCGCACACCCAGGGACCTAGCACACCAAAGCCAGCTCCAAGGAGTTCATTGGCATGGCAGTTCTTCAGACAATGTCCTGACGACAAGACACAAGTGGTTTGCACGTTGTGCTATCAGAGCCTGAAGCGGGGCATAAACGTTCTAAACCTGAGCACAACCTGCATGACCAGGCATCTACATGCAAAGCATGAAGTGTAGTGGAGTAAACACCTTAAAAACGAAGGCTTCCGGTTCCAGCGCCGACATGAGCGGAGGCATGCTGTAAGAGCTCTGCACCTGACACTCCACATACCTTGCTCCCCTTGGTTATCCAATTGCCCACTCGGCTCGCCAGTTGGACAATACCTGAATCTGCCTTCTGACCGGTGAATGGACCGGTTTGTGACCTCCATGAGGGGTATATAAAAAAAAACTGCGGCGAAAGCTGAAAAGACGTTTGCAGACACTAAGATGGCGGCAAGCCAAGATGAACATGCAGACACGCCAGTACTCCAGGTTCAGTCTCCTCCGCACTCCACGGAGGATCACCCACATATGGTGGACTACAAGCACCTTGCAATAGAGGTGGCCACCCGAATCCTGCCGGATTTACAAGAGGCCCTCGCCTCTACTGTAGCGCACTCCTTGGCGCCATTACTAGCAGAAGTGAAGGTACACTCCGCAAAACTAGAGGAGTTGGAGGCACGACTTGCATCGGTGGAGACGGACAATGAGATCATTAAAACCCACCTTTCCCAAGCGGTTGAGGAGAACACCAGATTATGGGCGAAAATAGATGACTTGGAAAATCGCTCCAGGAGGAGCAACCTCCGGATTGTAGGCCTCCCTGAACAGGTTCCCACCAAAGACCTGCTAGAAATTTGCAGTATAGAGCTACCGCAGGCGCTGGGCCTGTCATATCTCTGCAATGTGGAAAGAGCTCATAGGGTGGGTCCGAACCCGCAAATAGAGCGAACGCAGTCTAAAGCGGAACCCCACCAACAAAATACACGCTCCGCAAGACCGAGACAGGTGATTGTAAAATACCTGGACTATGCCGACAAATCCGCGCTGCTTAGAGCATATAAACAGCAGAAATCCGGCACCTCCCTGCGGGCCATCGCATATTAATATTTGAAGACTTCTCTGAGGAGGTGACAAGGAAAAGGCGTGCATTTACTCCACTTTGTTCGGCCCTTTACAGCGATCAAATTCGGTTCGCCCTGTTATTCCCTGCGACCCTAACACTCAGTTCACACTTTCGCGTAAAACGCCACGTTCGAACGCGCAAAAAAACGCACAACAGTACAGGAACCATGCATTCCAATGGGGGTGGTTCACACTTGCGCGTTTTTATGCGCGTTCGAACGCGCCTAAAAACGTCAGACGCATAAGCAAGTATGTTCGCGTTAATTCGGGCGTTTTTCGAGCGTTTGGTGCCAATATACTTCAATGGGAAACGCGATACGCATGTTGTTCGGGCGTTTGTGCAGCGTAAAACACGCCTATGGACGCGCGTTTTTCAAAGTTTGCAACATGCTGGATCAGCCACCATGGAATTTCACACCTCTAAAGCACTCAGATTGGCCAAACTATATATAGCGAGGGCTGTTTGGTCATTGGCCAACTATGCAGTCAATCACATAAACGCGCGTCAAACGCGCCTACACTATTTACCAAAATGCTTGAAAAAAACGCGCGTTAACGCCCGTCTTGAACGCTCAGAAAACGCTAGGCTTCAAAACGCTCAGGTCTGAACCCAGTGTAAGGGTGACGCTCGCGGATGGAAAATCCGTCTCTTGGCCACTGATGCATACGAGATGGGCGAAAATACCCCAGACTTTGAAATCTAGTTTGATTGTACGTGACACAGTAGTAACATGAAAGGAGGTGTGTAAGATTACTAAACTTCCATTCTTATTCTCCAAGCATATGACTCTCTGGGGACACCCGGAATTCCCAGTGGGAGTGGATTCGAAGTTCTCTACACATTGGAGAGAGAAGGGATGTACTCCTTTGAGGATCTCAAGGACCAATTCCATCTCACACAAGCACATCATCGCCTAACTTATATGCAAATTAATAGCTTCATTAGAGGCAGGATTACATCACTGGCCGGAGTAATGGCGTCCAATCCTCTGGACACCTTACTCGTTAAATCAAGTGGGAAAAAATCATTATCCGATTTATACTTATACATTAGAAATGTGAAACAGCAAACTATAGCTTACAGCCTCTTTACGCATTGGGCTAGGGATTTCCCAATTCAAGACTTGGAAAAGAAAATCTTACTGGGATGGGATAGGGTGAAGAGAATAGTATCAAACGAGGGATGGAGGGACACACTTTAGGTTCCTACATAAGGCCATATACGGATTCAACTATTCTAGGACAAATTTAGACCCGACCAGACTCACGGCGTGTCCAAAGTGCAATACTCACAACACGGATATGTTGCACGGGATGTGGTCGTGTCCTGCTTCATCTAAAAACTGGAAAATGGTACGCCACCATTTAAAGCAGCACTTAAAAATTCAAATACCAATAACACCGGACCTCATTTTATTTCATATTCCACCTGAAAAGGTGTGCTTACCGATGATAACACATGTCGCTATATTGGCGGCTAAGCACTGCCTTTTAGCCAAATGGTTACAACCACATACCCCAACGGCAATGGAAATTTTTCAACACATTACAAAATGTTTTGACATGGATAGGATAGATGCGGAGCAAGTCCAGGGACGCCAGGTAAAGGCTTTCTTTGCAAAATGGGGAACCTTCATTTCTGTAGTTTTTTCTGATAGGGACCTATTGACGATAATGACCCCCTTCACAAATTCTGAATGGTACTTAAAACAAAAGGTGGCAGGTACACTGGGTAGGCTACTAGTGGACTAAGTGTCCCAAGGATGGGTGGATGAGGAGTCGCACCAAATGGGTAGGGGTGGGCGGGGGGGGGGGGGATATGGACAAGGTTACTATAATACCATGAGAAGTACTGTGTGTTAATTCTTTTAGTATGTATCCTACTAATGTACTATGATATGTATGTCTTGTATTTTTGCTACGAGAAAATTAATAAAAATTATGTTACAAAAAAAAAAAAAGAAAGATCTCAGGCTCCTCCTGCTTCCTCCTCTGCTACTGTCTCTGCCTCTGCCTCTTCCTCCACCTCTGGAGTCACCGTGGCACCTGCCACCCAGGGAACAGAGGATGTGCCACTAACACCATCACCACCTTCATCATCATCAAGCATCTCCACCATGTCACACGCAAGCGAGAGAGAAAGAGAAAATACTCACCTACCCACCCTTGATCACTGGTCCTGAATGCCAGCATTTCAAAATTACTGCCCTTTGAAATGCTGTCATTCCGTCTGGTAGAGACGGACTGTTTTAAACAGCTAATGGTGGTGGCTGTCCCACAGTACATCGTTTCCAGCCGCCACTACTTTACCAGGCGAGCCGTCCCTTCCCTGCACAACCAAGTGGAGGATAAAATCTGTGGCAAGGTCCAGATAACCCTAGATACATGAACCAGTAAACACGGGCAGGGACGCTATTTCTCCCTAGCTGCACACTGGGTAAATGTAGTGGTGGCCGGGCCTGAGGCGGATAGCGGTTTGGTGCATGTCCTTCAACCACCGAGGATCGCATGGCATTATTCTTTGCCTCCTGTTGCCTCCTACTACTACTCCGCTTCTTCCTCCTCCTCTTCTACCAAATCCTCATCCAGTCAGCAAAAGACCTTCACCACCCACTTCAGCACAGGCAGGGGTAAACATCAGCAGGCGGTTTTAAAACTCATGTGTTTGGGGGACAAACCCTACACCGCACAGGAGCTGTGGAGGGGCATAGAACAACAGATCGATCAGTGGTTGCGGCCAGTCAGCCTCAAGCCCGGCCTAGTGGTGTGCGATCTCGTAGAAACTCTGGGAATAGCCGGTTTGATGAACATTCCTTGCCTGGCTCATGTGCTGAATTTGGTGGTGCAGGAATTCCTTAAAAACTACCCAGACATGTCAGAGCTGCTACAAAAAGTGGGGTCCGTCTGTGCACACTTTCGGCGTTCTCACCCTGCCTGCGCTGCAGTGTAACTTCGGCCATCCCGCACACCACCTCATATGCGACATGCCCACCAGGTGGAACTCTACCGTGCATAGGCTGGAGAGACTGTACAAGCAGCAGGCGATAGTGGGGTTTCAGCTGCAGCACACACGGGTCAGTCCACTTCATCACCAGTGACTGTGCCTCCATGTGAGTCCTGTGTACCTTGTTGTAGTCTTTTGAGTACTCAACCATCATGGCCACTGCTGATGACGCTCTTGTTAGCATTACAATACTACTTCTATGTCTCCTTAAAAAAACTATTACGGCGTTGATGGAAGAGGATGTGGCACAGGAGGAGGAGGGTGCCAGTGGCCTAACTTACTAAAAATCACCTGTTCCATTAATGGGTGACATTAACCTCTTTTTGCCGTGAATGAACCTCTCCTCTGACTGGGTGCCCTGGGCCTACATTTCTAAAAATCGCTTGTTGCATTGGTGGATGACATGAAGCCTGTTTTGCAGTGAATTGACCTCTCCTCTGTCTGGGTGCCAGGGGCCTACATTTCTGATAATCGCCTGTTCCATTGGTGGGTGACATGAAGCCTGTTTTGCCATGCATTGACCTCTCCTCTGTCTGGGTGCCAGGGACCTACATTTCTGATAATCGACTGTTCCATTGGTTGGTGACATGAAACCTGTTTTGCCGTGCATTGACCTCTCCTCTGTCTAGTTGCCAGGGGCCTAAATTTCTGATAATCGCCTGTTCCATTGGTGGGTGACATGAAGCCTGTTTTTCCGTGCAATGACCTCTCCTCTGTCTGGGTGCCAGGGGCCTACATTTCTGATAATCGCCTGTTCCATTGGTGGGTGACATGAAGCCTGTTTTTCCGTGCATTGACCTCTCCTCTGTCTGGGTGCCAGGGGCCTACATTTCTGATAGTGGCCTGTTGCATTGGTGGGTGAAATGAAGCCTATTTTGCCATGAATTGACCTCTGTTTGGGTGCCAGGGGCCTAACTTACTAAAAATCGCCTGTTCCATTGGTGGGTGACATTAACCTATTTTTGCTGTGAAAGAACCTCTCCTCTTTCTGGGTGCCAGGGGCCTACATTAGTAACAATCGCCTGTTCCATTGGTGGGTGAGATGAAGCCTGTTTTGCCGTGAATGAACCTCTCCTCTGTCTGGGTGCCAGGGTCCTAAATTTCTGATAGTCACCTGTTCCATTAGTGAGTCACATGAAGCCTTTTTGCCATGAATTGACCTCTCCTCTATCTGGGTGCCAAAGGCCTACATTTCTAATAATCGCCTGTTGCATTTGTGGGGTTGACATTAACCTTTTTATTCCGTGAATTGACCTCTCCTCTGTCTGGAAGCCAGAGGCCTACATTTCATATAATCGCCTGTTACATTGGTGGGTGCCATTAACCTATTTTTGCCGTGAATTGACCTCTCTTCTGTCTGTGTGCCAGGGGTCTAACATTTCTGATAGTGGCCTGTTGCATTGGTGGGTGACATTAACCCAGTTTGCCAGTGATAAGCCACAGCTGTGCATTGCTGGCAGGAAACCAAATTTTGTAAAAACATCTGTTACTGATCAAAACATGCGTGACTACAAATGATTGCGGGTAGATGCGCTGCTGATGACAATTCCACCTGACGCATCCCCAACCTTCTATTCCACCTCCTCCTCCAAGTTGCCAATTAATAATGTTTAAGTTTTATTTATTTAATTTTGTCATTTTCCTATACACATTTGTTTGAAGGGCATTTACATACGTTTTGCTGTCTTTTTCAGCCCTCAAGCCCTCTCCAGGGCTATTTTACAGCCATTTTAGTGCCCAAAATTTCGGGTCCCCATTGACTTCAATAGGGTTCTGGTTCCCAAACGTTTTAGAGAAGTTCTGCTGAACGCGTCAAACCCGAACAGCCAGGTGTCCGCTCAACCCTAGTCATGACGCCAGTTGCAGTTACGCAACGAGGACTTGGAATACCCTTTGTAGATGGTAGTGTTGGTACCCAGGGGTAGGATTGCCAGAGAGGTGTAGAGTGGTCTACAGTGTCTCTGTTGTTGTATGCACGTGTTGCGGTGCTCCTACCTGGATATCCTTGGATCTCAGACGAGGTGTAGTCCGAAACAAGTGCAAAAAGGGGTTGTTGAACTTGGTGATGAATAAGTAGAAAAAATGGAGTCCAGACTTTGTAGTAATGTTAAACACAGCTTTACTTGGCATAAACGGTAATCCAAACAGTTTCCAAACTTGGTCATCAGGTATTGGCTTAACTCTGGCAGGCAAACACTTCTGCAACAATCTCAGCTTTGCTATGTGGTAGCCCTGCTATGTAGGCTGGGCAAACATGAACTTTTCCCCTTCTGATAGAATTTAGCTGTCTGTAGTCTGTCTCTTACTTTGTCTTTAATCCTAGGAACATCTTCCTGGCATCAAGCTCTCTTAGTTTGAGAGGCAATGCGAGCCCAGGAGGGGACAAGCAACCATAAAGGACTTTTTCAGGCACACAACCTCTCACTGAGGAGGGTAGACTAGACTGACCTTCACTAGCTAAACTCCTCCCTCTCTAGAGAGGGCTGGAATGGAACTAGAAGGTTACTCTACAGTGAAACTATCTCTGCACAGATTGACGCCATCTGCTGGTGAACCAGACACATTACATGTTAACGGTGTTTTGCAAGGGAATGAACATATACACTTTGTAGGAAATGTCAATAAATATAAGAGCTGACACAGGATCACACATTACAGATAGTGGGGTCCAAAAAGAGGTGGTAATGCCACTCTGGGGTATTACACATTGAAGCCAAACTTTGGACCAGATTCCCTACTCTTATGATTGCAGGGGCTCTGCCGCATGCACACCTGTGATCTAGGATCGTTGGGTTCCCTGTTCGCATATGGAGTCCCACGGATGGTGAGCACTTCAATGATGTATTCACCTTATATATATCTTTTTAATAATGCACATGTGCACTTTATGGAGCTGTTAAGATGTAGTTAATCCCTGTACCAATTTTTATATGAATCATGGCTTCACTTGTATATTTACTTATTGCTTACACACACGTCATATTTGTTTTACCATGTTAATCATGCTTTTTATAGTACTATGTATGAAACTGAAAAATCATGTTTATATTTTTGATTGAATTAATAATGGGCTAATTACTTTCACATTGCTGTGTGTATATATACTTTGCTAAGCTCTTCAGTCACAGCTTGACAAACTATTGCATCACTTCATAGAGATGAGCTGACAGAGAGAGAGAGAGAGAGAGAGAGAGAGAGAGAGAAATGGCAGCACTCTAAACAAATGAATGGAAAGAAAAAGGCTCTATGAATGAGCTGAAACATTGCGACTAGAGAGGAGCGAATCGAAGTTGACGAAGAGGAATTCGATGTGAATGTAAGGAAAAATTTGATTCGCACCGAAGCCGAATTTCCTTACGCTTTGTGGTAACAAATCGCATTTTTTTCTTCCTAAAATGGCTGTGTGAGGACACGGAGAATGGAACTCTGGAAAGGCGGGATCACCCGTAATTCCATGCATACAGCAAATCCAGCCAGCCCTGTGAGGTCACAGCCCTATAAATAGAGGCAGCCATCTTAGATTCTGCCATTTACCAGCGTACTTAGTGTAGGGAGAGACGTGTCTGTAGGCGCTAGGGACAGTAAAGGATAGTGAGAAATCTTTCCAAAGCATTTATGTAGAAGAGGGTTTGGTAGGTGAGGTTACAAACTGGGTAATAGGAACAATCCTATTACACCTTGGTGCACTGACTGGGGATCCAAATTGCTATTATACAGCTCTGTCATTCTAGAAAATCGTTTTTGTTATTGGGATGCAAGTGCTGTTTGATACAGCCATTAACAGGGTTTAAGAAAGGAAATATTTCTACAGTACGTCTTATTTGCCCTTGTGCGGTGCAGTTATATGTTGTAAAACCCTTTTTGACGTGTATCAGTGGCAAAATAAAAATATATTCGCCATTCATCGTTGCACTTTTCTGTTGAAAAGCCATTTGTGTTGTGTAAAAGTGGACATAAATTTGGGCCTAATTGCCACTCTGCAGTGCAGTGATATAGTCTAAAACCCTGTTTAACATGTATTAGTGGCGAAATAAAAATATATTCACGGTTCTTTGTTGCACTTATCTGTTTAAAAGCCTTTTGTGTTCAGTAAAAGTGGAAAAAAATTGCGCCTAATTGCCGTTCTGCGGTGCAGTGATATATTCTAAAGCCCTGTTTACCATGTATTAGTAGTGAAATAAAAATATATTCGCCGTTCATCGTTGCACTTATCTGTTGAAAAGCCTTTTGTGTTGTGTAAAAGTGGAAAAAAATTAGGGCCTAATTGCCGTTCTACGGTGCAGTGATATATTCCCTTGGCTCAGCTCCACTTTTCAGCGAGGACAAGCTACTAGAGGACAGTCACCAGCTACTGCTCAGCCAAGATCTGGAGGAGACATCCGCCACTTCCTCCATTAGGCGGGCAAGTAGTGATGAGTAGAGTGGCATGGAAGCTGGTGTTGCTTGCGGTCAGGATCCTGACCCAGAGACGGTTGAGGGGGACATCAGTGAGGTGCAGACAGTACTTGATGATGTAGCTAATAGCATTTGGGAGCTGGGTGATGAAGGGGCTTCATCATCATTGGGAGAAGAGGGTGGCAGCTTGCCTGTGAGCCAGCGGCGGAGTCAGCAAGTCGCTAGCGTGGCCGGGAGTCAGCAGGGTGGCAGCAGTGGGAGATCGGAAGCCAAACGTGCCCAGGGTAGACCACCCGCTTTGCAGGAGCCTACCCGCCCGGGAAGTAGAAATGCACAGGTTCACGGAGGCGATAGAAGTCAGCCGGTGGGTAGTGTTGGGGGTAAAATCACCTACTCGGCGGTGTGTCAGTTTTTTGTTAAGCCGCCGAGATGGTAAACATGGACATATGAATTTGTAGAATATGTGGGCAGAAGGTGAATCATGGCCAGGGTACCAATGTTGGCACCACAGCCCTGGGTCAACATATGCAGCGTCATCATAAAATGGCCGGGGACACCCGTAGCTCCCATGTGATGGTCCAGCCTTCTGCATCACCTAGTGGCTCGCACCTGGTTTCAGGCAGTCAAGGCTCCACCACCTCTGCCAAAGAGAGCTGTCTGTCCTTTCCATGATCTGCTGGTCCTGATGCTCCTGATCCTCCTCCTCCTCATCAGTCATTCCATCAGCAATCGATCACCGAAGCGATTGCCAAGAGACAACAGTATGAGTGCAATCATCAAACGGCAGAAGCTGAACGTGCTCTTGTCCAAGTTCCTGGTGCTGCCGCCCATCCCTTTCCAAGTGGTGGACTCTGTACCTTTCAGAGAACGGATGGCTTGAGCCGGGTCAGGGTGGAGAGACCCAAGCCATCATTTCTTTGCCAAACAGGCAGTGCGAGCCCTGCACACACATGTAGAACAGAAGGTGGGCCAGTTCTTGAGCCTGTCGGTGTTAGCCGAAGTGCATGGCAGCACCGATGTGTGGTGCTGTAACTATGGTCAGGGACAATACATGTCCTTTACGGCCCACTAGGTGAATGTGGATCCCGCACAGCAACACCAGCAACTTGGCCAGGTCACACCGCTTCTGCCTCCACGCTGTCACACAGTTAGTCCTGCCATAAATTCCGCCTCTGCCTCCTCATCTTCCACAGTGTTCTCAGCCTCCACTGCAGGGACAATTAACAGTGCCTCTCCAGCATACAACACATGCAGGGCAAGGCAGTATCACGCTGTTCTGCACCTCGTTTGCCTGAGCGAACGGAGTCACACAGGGGAGGAACTGCTCCATGTCCTTCATCAAGAAATCGAATCCTGGCTTTATCTGTGACAACTCGAAATCGGAACCATGGTGACCGACAACGGGAAGAACATGGTGTCGGTGCTGCGTCAAGGAGGGCTGAGACATGCGCCCTGAATGCTGCACGTGTTCAATCTGGTTGTCAAGCAGTTCCTAAAGTCTTCCACCCATCTGCAAGACATCCTAAAAATGGCCAGGAAACTTTGCATGCAGCCAATCTTTCTCCGCAAAGCACACCCTCCTTGAGCTGCAGCGGCTGGAGCAGGAGGAACCAGAGGAGCTAAAGGGCTATGAGGAAGAGGAGGCAGAGGACCCAGACACACAGTGGCAGTATGCAGTGGAGAGGGAGACAGGGAGTCCATCGAGTCACTTGCACCACTTGCGTAGTGACAGCCAAATTGTCACCATTCGGCAGAGGGATGACTTATGGGTCTCCACCTTGTTGGACCCTCACTAGCAGTCCAAAATGGGGGCCTTTTTTACTCCTGCTGACAGGGAGGACAAACTGAACTACTATAGAGACATCCAGTGTAGTCAGTTGGCTGCTCTCTATCTGCGCCATCGTCCATCCTCTTGCAGGTCTGACCGGGTGGGCCCTCTGCGCACACGTTCCACTGCCATGGCTGCTGGGGAGGGGTGGCAGGAGCAGTACCAGCTTGATCAGCAGCAGCCTGAGTCTAGAGTCGCTGATGAGCATCTTGCTTCACCCACCTAGCAGCAGCTAGACCTGGAGAAGGAACTGAACCAGCAGGTGGTGGCATACTTGGACAGAACCCTTCCCCCCCTCATTAAAGATCCGCTGGACTACTGGGCAGCCAAACTGGATATTTGGCTGCAACTGGCAGAACTTGCGCTGGAAAATCCTTCCTTCCCATTCAGTAGTATGGCATAAGAGCGGGTGTTTAGTGCGGCCCGGGGCCAATAGTTACCCCAAGAAGAGCTCGTCTGTCCACCCAAAATGTGGAGAGACTGACCTTTGTCAAGATGAATCAGGCATGGATTAGTCAGGATTTTCACCCTTCAATGCCTGATGCATCAGACTAGATCATCCATGGTGCCACAACAACACTTTGAAAAAAGAGACCGGTTTCTTCTGGCTACCTGCCTCAGCTACTATTCTGATGCTGACACCCGCATGATGCCACATATATGATGTCAAGTGCTCATTCTTTCACCTACCATTTTCAGCGGGTACTGGTATTGCCACCCACCTCCACATGATGTAACCTTGCCACTCTGTGGTCTCCTGATGCTGCTGCCACCTCCACACTATGTCACTTTGCCATTCTGTGGGTCCTCATGCTGCTTCCACATCCACACTATGTCACCATGCCACTCTGTGGCCTCCTGATGCTGGCGACACCTCTACACTGTCATTTTGCCACTCTGTGGCCTCCTCCTCATGCTGATGCCACCTCCACACTCTGTCATTGTACTACTCTATGCCCTTCTCATACTGCTGCCACCTCCACACTATGTGACCTTGCCACTTTGTGGTCTCCTGATGCTGCCGCCACCTCCACAGTGTCATGTGCCACTCTGTGGCCTCCACCGGATGCTGTTGTCTCCACCTCCACACTCTGTCATTGTGCCACTCTGTGGCCTTCTTATACTGCTGCTGCCTCCACACTATGTCACCTTGCCACTTTGTGGTCTCCTGATGCTGCTGCCACCTCAACACTGTCATTGTGTGACTCTGTGGCCTCCACCTGATTTTGCTGCCGCTACCTCCACACTGTCATTGTGCCACTCTGTGGCCTCCTCATGCTGCTTCCACCTCCACACTATTTCATCTTGCCACTCTGTGGTCTCCTCATGCTGCTGCCACCTTCACACTATGTCATCTTGCCACTCTGTGGTCTCCTGATGCTGCGGATGCCACCTTCACACTGTCATTGTGCCACTCTGTCGCCTCCTCATGCTGCTTCCACGTCACCACTATTTCATAGGGCTATGTCATCTGCATGTCATATGGACTCACAGTATTATTTCACTACCAGATCAGACTCCCTATGCGTGTTACTCCAAGGCACAGTGTTCTACACCCCTATAAAGGCTTTCTGAAGCCAGGAAATAGACGTTTTTTAACGTGATTCACTGCAAATAAATTCGGACCGAACCACATTTTTCCCAAAAAATTAGTCGACCCCGCGAATCGATTTTTTAAAAAAAAATTTGCTTATCTCTAATTGCGACCACATGGGTGGCCATTTTTCTTTTAATATTGTCTTAGATCTGTTGCCAGATCCATTGGCATGCACCTTACCTACATATTTATATTTGGCATGCTGTGCTGCCATTGTTATATATATATATATATATATATATATATATACAGTATATATACAGAATATATCATATCCATGTATGGCTCCCTCAAGAAATAAATGTGTGATGTGTATTTCATTTGTGAAAGCAATAATATTCTGTAATTGTGTCCGTGTGTTCATAAGTCATTATTTATTAAAAGGCTGCAAGCAGTGCAAGAGTGCTGAGAAAGCGAATATTAGCCTCACAGCCAACTAACATTTCCCTGTTTCCCAAGATTCCATTTCTGCATACTCTTATTTATATACAGCACATTTATTAACTGGGCTTCTATAATTTCAGATACAAGCAAATAAATTAAATTTAAAAAAAATGCAATGCACATTCTATTATATAGTTACATACTAACTTAGTTTGTAAGGCTGAAAAAAGACATACATACATCCACTTAAGCCTGCAAGTTGTTCCAGAGGAAGACAAAACATCCAGTGAGGTAGAAGCCAATTTTCCTCATTTCAGGGGAACAAATTCCTTCCTGACTCCAAACATACAATCAAAATGACTCCCTGGATTAAAAACCCTTACAATTCCAGGCTGTATAAAGGCACTCAAAAAGAAACTCGACATTTGAGCTGATTCAAATAACAGACTAGTGGTATATAAATTCTCTCTTTGTTTATGCACATTCATGTTAGGCTGCGGTAACGCAGGGCAGTTTTGGTGATGTTTGTAAATGTTTTCTAGACAAAAACAAGAATAAATCCATAACCATAAGTCTACTGGTAAATTAGTTGGAAAACGGTGTACTCATGGAGACATTTTTTCTGTTACTGAAGGAAAGATAAGACTAGCGATAAGCAAACCGGAACATTGTGGTGTCAGGGCACCTGAACACGGAATTTGCCGTGGAAGTCTGTGTTCGGTGTTTGAGTGCAAAATAAAGCTTGTTGAAAGGCTGAAGTGCAGCCAATCAACAAGTCTTTAACCTGTGGGTACTTTGAAGCCATCTCAGTCATGCCTAGTATTGGCATGGTTGTGATTGGCCGGGGCAGCACATGACCCGGCCTGCATAAAAGCCGGATCACGTGTCGCATCACCATTCTGCTGTAACTAGTGTAGGGACAGGACGTTGCTGCAGTAAGGAACAGCGTTAGGCTTTTAATGTGGCTCATAACTCTGTGGGCAAACTATAGGCATTTTTTGTGCTCCAGTGACAAATACATTTTTTGGGGTGCAATACGACTCCTTTGCACCAGTGACAAAGAAATACAATACTTAATCATCTGTTAATTGTGTGGGTGACAATAACCCATTTTGTGGGACGCAGAACATCTCCTTTGCATCCGTCACACTGTGAAAGAATAGTTAATCAGTCTGTTAATTCTGTAGGTGACATAAACCCATTTTTTGGTGCGCAATACATCTCCTTTGCATCCATCACACTATAATACAATAGATAATCACTCTGTTAATTCTGTGGGTGCCGTCAAAGTATGAGGAGAGCCTAAAATAAGGGATGTGGTTATAGTCGTGGTGCTGCTGATGTTGGTGGTCGTGGAGCAGGGAGTGGACGTTGCTGATCTGTGTCAGCTACAAGCCCAAATGAAACACCTTCCTCTGGTGTACACAGGCACCAGGACATTTTGCGTCATTTTGTAGGTCCAAATACCGATGTTTGAATGGTGAGGCCAGGATTGGTTTGAATGGTGAGGCCAGGATTGGTTTGAATGGTGAGGCGGTATTAGATTGGATGGCTGACAGTGCCTCCAATTCCTGCACATTGTCTTCCACCCAGTCCCCTGTTGAAAGCGCAGAGCTGGCACCAGCGGCCCATGGGCATCTGTCTTCTATCTTAACCACTCCTCAGGGGTGAGGAGTGGGTGGAAGATGATTTGGAGGATAATGGGGTCATAGACCCCACATGTAATCAAGGACATCTGAGTGATGTGTGCAGTTCGGAGGAAGAGGTGATGGTCACGCAACGCCAGCCACACAGTACAAGAGGAAGTAAGGTGCAAAACCACAGCGGCTGGCCCATAGCCAGTATGTCTGCTAATGCCCAAAGCATCGAGGGACAGAGCACACCAAGGCCAGTGCAAAGGAGTTCCCTGGCAAGTACGACCACTACTGATGGATTGCAGGGTAGTCGGTAACCATGGAAATGAGCAGTGTATAATGTGATAGAAAAATGAATCCAGCCAGCAAAGGAAGCAATATGGATAATAACAATATATTAATAAGTGGCTTGTATTAACTTTCTCTACATGATAAATGAGACAACCCCTTTAAGGTCTACAGGGCTGTAGCCACCCACCCTGGCAAAAAAAAAAATGAAAAAAGCGCATTTGCAAAAATGCATATTGACAAGCCACAAAGCTTCTGGGAGAATGTCCTTTGGACAGATGAGACAAAACTGGAGCTTTTTGGCAAATGACATCAGTTCTGTGTTCACAGATGCAAAAATTAAGCATAAAGAGAAAAAATGTATCTACTGGAAAACATGAAGGAGGCTCGGTTATGTTTTGGGGCTGCTTTGCTGCATCTGGCACAGGTTGTGTTGAATCTGTGCAGGGTACAAAACCTCACGACTATGAAGGCATTCTGGAGTGAAATGTGCTTGTCAGTGTCAGAATGCTTGGTCTCAGTTGCAAGTCATGGGTCCTCCAACAGGATAAAGACCCAAAACATACAGCTGAAGTGGCTTTCTATGAGCCCTGATCTGAATCCTATTGAACGTCTTTGGAAGGAGCTGAAACATGACCATGAGTCCTGACCAAGTTTTCCTCTAGTAGAAGAGGAGATGATGCCAACTAATGATGAACGGCAGGGACAATATTTGAATTCTCGATATTTCGCGAATATTCGGTATAATATTCATCATTAATTCGCAAATATTCGTATTCGAGATTATTCTCTTGATTGCGAAAAATCAGCATTGTAAAAATCGCATAATGCGAATTCGTAACGCGAAATACGGGCGTGGGTCACTTTGGCTAAATTTTTCAAGCTGCTAGAAGTTTCCTGAGTTTATCCTGACTGAATTAGAATGTTCTTCATTATTTAATTTATTTTAGCTTATGCGAAAAATCGGCAATGTAATATGCGTGTTAATTGAGTAAGGGCGGGTTATAGGCAACTTTCCTATTGGGTTGACTTGCTAGAATTTGCGAATATGTACAATATAGTGTGATATATGTTCGTAAAAATGAATATTCATCTTTTTTTTTTCATCTGAACCCATTACATTTACTATGAGTTCAGATGAAAAAGAAAAAAACTAATATTTGTTTTTACGAATATATATCACACTGTATTCTACATATTCGCGAATTCTAGTAAGCCTACCCAATAGGAAAGTTGCCTATAACCCTCCCTTACTTGATTAACGCGCATATTACTTTGCCGATTTTTCGCATAAGCTAAAACTAATTAAATAATAAAGAATATTCTAACATTGACCCATGACCCATGCTCTCTTGAGATTCAACTAACAAACAGATGTACCAAGAATTTGCTGATATAATTTACAACTCATTGTACCATCAATTATGGCAATCTGTCTTGCTCCAGATGCAGCAAAACAGGCCTAAACCATTATACCATCACTACCATGTTTTACATGTTTCATGTATAGGATGCAGTATTATGCTGGAATGCAGTGTTTTCCTTTATCCAAACATACTGCTTCTCATTTAAATTAAACATTTCTCTTTTGGTCTCATCCATCCTCAATTAGCATTAGCTAATGTGAGAAAGGCCTTTAGTTGCTTAGAGGTAACCTTGGGTTCCTTTGTGACCCTGTGGACTATTATACACCTTGTTCTTGGCATGATCTTTGTTAGTCAACCACTCAGTGGAGGGTAATGATTATCTTGAATTTCCTTCATTTATGTGTTTTTCTGTAGATTGGTGGAATCCAGACTTTTTTAGAGATGGTTTTGTAAGTTTTTTCAGCCTAATTAGCATCTACAATTCTTCTTCTGAAGTCCTTAGAAATCTCTTTTTCTTCTGCCATGATACACTACCACAAGCATGTTTTGTGAAGATCTGACTTTGATAGAGCCCTGTTCTTTAAACACAACAGGTCGCCCACTGACAACTGATTGTCATCCTATTGATTGAGAACACTTTAATCTAATTTCACCTTCAAATTATTTCCTAAAACAAAATATTGACACATGTTTGCCTCTCAGATACAAATGATATAAATAAATGATAATTCGTCTCTACTCTTTGGAATTTTGTGAAAAAGTTTTAGGGCCAGTTTATGCCTCCTCAGACCATGGCATCCAAGGCACCTTTCCCCAGGAGCTCTGCGCTCTTGGGGCCTGTATGGCTCCCCTGTGCGGCAATTGGGGAAGTCGTACATTGCTTTTGGTAGCCTCAGTCCCTCTGAAGGATCTGAAGCTACCGCACCAGTAGTTTCTGTGGAAGTCTGCAAGTGGCAAAGCTTGATAGGAACACTTCACAACTCGCATAGGCTGCAATGGTAATTAATTGCCATCTATGGGACAAAGAAAATAGCATTTGCTTGATGAAGTCCCCTAAGGAGACTTAACATATGTGTAAAAAAAAGTGTTAATAAAGATTTTAAAAATGTAAAAAAAACTATTCACACCTTTCCCCATAATAAAAATAAATAAACAATAAAAAATGAATATCATTTGCACTGCCATGTTCCAAAATACTTGTATTATTAAAATATAAAAGCATTTATCCTGAGCGGTGACTGTCGCTTAATTGGCTCTAAAAGATGAATAAAACATGATCAAAAAGGCATACCCACACTAAAATGGTATCATTGAAAAATACAGATTGCCTTGCAAAAAATCAGCTTCCACAAAGCTCTGTATATTTAAATATAAAAAAGTTATGGAAGTTATAATATGGCAATGCAAAGCAAAAATGTTATGTACTTACCTGTTCATGCTTCCATGAGGAGTGTGGGCTCTAGAGTGATCCGGTCTAGCAGAATGCAGGGATGCCAGACCAATCAGACACAATGCCAGTGATTCATGCATGCTGACATCATGGCTGGGTCAGGTGGGACTTCAGGCCAATCGGCGCATATGTCAGGTCCCAGGTTGGTAAACTGTCATCATTTGGTCTTCTGAACCTCAGTCAAAATATTTGTTCTTGACTTGAATTCCTGGATTTTAGACCCTTGGTAGCCTTTGACTTCTCTATTGTCTGCTGAATCTTCCACTGATTTGTCCTCCTGGTTCTGAATTGGTACATATTGACTTTGTGTTTGGTTCTGACATGAGTCTCTGGCTTGTTCTCTGACTACGCTTTTAATTTCTTATAGTGCCTGTCTGATTTGGTTCCTGTTTTTCCTCCCACCTTACCTTCCTTTAATCCTGTGCACTTAGTAGGAAAGCGACTGTTTTCCAGTTGAGGTTCGCCATTTAGGGCAGATTGTCCAAGTAGATAGGGACAGTGGTGTGGTTGGAGACTAGGGGTGCACTGTTCCCTACCACATGTGAGAAAAATAAAAAAAATTCAAAGTATTAAAACACAAGAAAAACTGATCAAATGTGGCATTGCTGTAATCATACTGACCAGGAGAATGATGGGAACAGATCAGTTTTACTATATAGAGAACACAGTGAAAATGAAATTCATAAAATTATGGCAGAATTTTTATTTTCTTACAATTTCACCCCGTTTGGAATTTTTTCCAGTGTCTTACTACATTGCATACAATAGTAAATGATGCCATTAGAAGTGCAACTTGTCCATCATACAGCTATGTGAATGTATAAAAAAAAGTTATGGCTCTGGGAAGGCAGGGAGTAAAAATGAAAACACAAAAACTGCAGAATACAAGGGTCTTGAAAAGGTTAAAATTAACCTAGATGATGGTCAACACTTATCTACTCCTTCCTTGTACAATGGCCTCTGCACAGGTCACAGACCATGTCTGGAAATCTCTCCCACAGAAGTAAGTGAGCTTCTTCAAAAATATTGTGTCTATGGGCCATGGTGGCTGCTGTAAAGATGGCTGTCTGCGTAATCATATTAATAAAAAATTGATACCTGCACACCACTGAAGTAGGTAAGGTCTCAGTGGGAGGCAGAGACCACATTGTAGAAGGGAGATATGTCGGGCATTTTCATGAGTGTATATGATACCTGATCATATTATATTCAAAATTGATACTCATTGTCTTTAAGAGACAGGCTGAACCAAAGTTTTGATACACGGCTGGAACAGGCCAAGATTTGAGGTCACACAGAATTCAGTCTGTGAAAAAGTTTACCGAATACTCAATACAAAGAACACTGTATTTTAAAAAGTTATTGCCACAGATGTGGTCTTATCTGTTGGGAGTACACTGGATTCTCCAGACATGTCCGTCTGAAGAGAACAAGGCCCATTCATATCATTATGGTCCATAGATCAACAGTGTGAGAAACATTCAGAGAGACCCCTAGAGGTCTATCTTTAGTTATTTCAGTGTCCAAACTAATCCTTATCTCTAATTTACGATGATGAGGGTCAAATGTATATAATACAAGAGTGACATAGTTAAGTCTTTATAGTATGGTGCTAATAGCTTGCACAACAGTGCCATCCGGAGACAGATGGATATCGCTACACCGTCCACCATAGTTGCATTATGGGTAAATATGATCTCATAGGATCATTACCATATGAGCGTATGATTGGAAGATCTTAATCCGGGGGGAAGGTAATGTAAGATAAGGATTGGGATATTTACTGTTGGAAGAAGGGGATTTCCAAGAAGCAAGGAAACAAGCAAGCAAACAAGCAAAGAACATTCCAACATTCCAGGAGAGAGCATCAGGATCATCATCATAGCCAGAAAACCCAAGAGAGAGGGGTCTTTCAATATGAAAGTCATGGTGAGACATGCGATGATGAACCACCCAGCTTTCCTAGGAGCAGAAGTGTGATTCCTGCTAGGACTTGGTAAGAGACATGAAGAATGATATTTCATTTTATTAAGACTAATTGGATAATGTGGGTGAAGTCATACCATCTAGACTGGCAAATACATAAACACATTAATTAATTAATTGATCATCTCCATATTGAGATGTAGTCTTAGGATATTGTGAGGCTTCATTCTACCTGCAGAAGAATCAAGACTCACAATCTAGCAAAGTATTAAATGATTGTATATATATACACATATATAAATATATTGATAGTAGCATTCTTCGCCAAGCTAGGTGATAAATTCCCACTGGAAAGACTTGTTCCAAGTTCTTCCCATTTCTGTTGTTTGTCTTAATAGTCTTACCAAGTCATACATGTGAAAATAGTCCAGGATGGGGCGGAAGGATACAGTTATCTCTTCTAAGTTATATCCTTGTATGGATTTGCCCATTCCTGAAGTCATGTGAGGTGTAGTTGGTTAGAGGGGGGCAGAATGTATTCTTCATTCCATATTGATGTCTAGGATTAGACATGCCTATCCTGATATCACGAGGTTTCCTCTGAACAGAAGTAATGTATATAATTTAACTTCTTGTTTTGATATCCTAACCAAAAAATAGCTTTGTTAATGTGACAAGTTGCTTCTCCCCACATGTATTGCTAAACTTATATTGCTTTATATCGATGATAACATTGTGTTTATTTACTTATGTTAAGCTTGTAATGCTTTATATTAACTCCATATATATTCATTTGCATTTATCAATGTACTTATTTATGTTTAGAACCTTGTAACCAATAAATCTGCATATTTTTATAATACCTGCGTATTATTATTTAATGTCAAAACTATATCTTTAGCATTATGTCATCTCACATGAAAAGAACTTATTATCTGAGGAAATAGTCGGCCTCAGATGTGAATTGTATCGATTAGGTTATCTACAATTTACCAGTTCCTGATTTCTAGACGTTATGAAAAATTAATAGTTAATTATTTTTATGACCATAATTAATAATTCTTAATTGAATTATTATAAACCCAACAGATACCACGGCACTATTTTTGTTTAAGGAATATTTTATTTTATGTATTTAAATTGGTCCAGATAAGTAGATTACATTGTATCAAGTAGTACTCATATATCATGCATATGAGTCTAAACATGAAAAAGCTAAATCAACAAATAATAAACTATGTGTAAATAGTATTAGGCTTCTGAGGGAGGAGGCGTGTCTCGTAGTAGTCCAATCTTATTGGCTGGCAGGAAGCTGCTGGCTATATGTATGGGAAGTGAGGGAAGGCAGTTTCGGCCTCAGAGAACTGGCCATCTTAAGAAGATTATCATAACGCATTAAAAACTGCTGAAAATAAGAGGAAAAACTCAAAGAATGTGAAGAAACTAAAGATTGCCTTATGCAGAATTCTGCAGCAGCAGTAACCTATGCCTATTTTTATTTTATTTTTTTATGAAAACATGACAGTTACACTTTAAATTCAAATTTTCAAGTCCTTTTGAAAATTACTCTATCACAAAAAAGTGGTAGATCATAAAATTTTGGACAAAATAGAAACAAAACAATAAGGAATCTCTGCAACAAGATTTGCATTATGTGAGTTACCATTTTATACTAGGTTGGTATACATTACCTTTTAATCGTCTCTTTAACTGTCAGTCACTTAACCAAAGCCTAATAATTTACAAATCTAACATGCATACTGTATGTAATCTAGTGAATGCATTTTTCATTTTACATGATCTTCATTAGTTCTGCATTTTCCACTTATCCTTCTTGGCTAATGTATTAAAATATTTTGGAAGGGTTTATATACATACCATTTTAAAGGTGTGAGCTTGATATGTTCTGTTTTCATGCTTTCATCACATGGTATAAAGTCTGATACTTTAATGAGCCTTTGAATTTTTAATCATTCCAATTTCTGTTCTTCATATTTATATATGCTAATCTACAGGTGCTGGAAAAATCATTGCAATGTCATCAGTGTAGCAGCATTGGTTTCTATTAAGACAAACAATTAATTATTATCTGTCTTTTCATTGTATCACACTTATTTTGGGTCTGCATCTGAAACCAGCCATTAATGCTTAGTTTTCAAATACAGTGAAGTCATTAGCATTAATTATTATTAGTGTTGAGCGAATCAAAGCATCCAAAGTTGAATTCAAAATGAAGTTTTGGAAACATTTGATTCACCTTGAATCTGAATTTCCTCATGCTTCGTGGTAGAAAATCTTTTTTTTTTTCTTTTCTAAAATGGCTGCTGCACATTTTACAAAGTGAAAGTAAGAAGTCTGGGAACGTGATATGACCCATAACACTGTACAGCCAGCCAATCTGTAGATTGCGATCCGCTGTGATGTCACAGACCTATAAAACTCTTATCCTGTGCGGGGTCTGCCATTTCACTGTGTGCTGAGCTTAGGGAGAGACAAGACAAATGCTTTTTTGACACTGAAGATCCAAGGAGGGAGGCGGCAGAAAGCAGCGGAGACCAAAACATCAGAAGGAGGGTGACCACCCTGTCTGCGAGCAAGGCAGCAAGCAGACACTGTCAGACAAGGCGGACAAATGCAGATGATCCGCTGAGAGTCCAGTCCAGCAGAACACAAAGGGCCCAGCGGTGGGGGCGTCAAACGGTTCAGATAGAGAGGCTCATGTCTTGCATAGTGCGGTGGGAAAGAACGGTCGGAGGGAGGACCGACGTAGCAAACCTGTGTCATCACGTCTTCACCCCCTCTGACGAAGGGGCTTTATCATCAGGACAATAGGATGGCATTTGCATTTGAGGCAGTGGCAGAGCCAGCAAGTTGATAGCGTGGCCGGGAGTCAGCAGGGTGGCAGCAGTGGGAAGTCGGTAGCCAAACATGCCCGGGGTAGACCACCCGCTTCGTAGGAGCCTTCCTACCTGGGAAGTAGCGGTGCATGGGTTCATGGAGGCAGCGGCGGTAGCAGTCAGTCAGTGCACAGTGTTAGGGGTAAAATCACCTACTTGGCTGTGTGGCAGTTTTTTGTTAAGCCACTGGAGGCAATGTTGGCACCACGGCCCTATGTCAACATATGCAGCGTCACCATAAAGTGGCGTGGGAGAACTGTGGCTCTGATGTGGTGGTCCAGCCTGCCGCAGCAACTGCTGCATCACTCAGTGGCACACAGCTGATTTCAGGCAGTCAAGGCTCCACCACCGCAGCCCAAGGGAGCTGTCTGTCCTTCCCTTCTGCACCTCGTTTGCTCCACAGACAGGATCCAATTTTCGTTATTGTTCTGACAGATCAGAGGAAAGGCAAAATAATCAGTGAAGTCAACACAAACTTACTGCTGACACCCTCTCCACTCTGTTGGGGGGCTCTACTTGTATAAGCGTTTAATAAAACAGGTTCTGTTAACATCTATGTGGAATCAGCTGACGACGGTGTAAAAGGAATGCGCTTCTTCTTGGCGCTAACATCGACCTGTAAGGCTGAGTTCATACTTGAGTTATTTGGTCAGTTTTGGCCCTGTGACCGCCCAAATAAGGGAAGTGTGCAGTGATTCTAAGAGTGACGTCTGTCATCTGCATGTCAGTATTATTTCACTACTAGAGCAGGCTCCCTATGCGTGTTACTGCAAGGCACAGTGTTCTACACCCCTATAAAGGCTCTCTGCAGCCAGGAAATAGCCATTTTTAACGAAATTCTCCACAAATAAGTTCGGATCGAAACCAAATTTTTTCAAAAAAAATTGGCGAACCGGGGAATCGAATTTTTGAAAAATTTGCTCATCTCTAATAGTTAACCTTAAGAGAACTCGCTTTTCCTCCTTAAATGTTTAGAGTCTAAACTTCATAAAGATGAATCAGGCGTTGATCAAACAGCATTTCCAGACGCCGGTGCCTAATGCAATAGAATAGATCATTCTGACACTAATAATCATAGTGTAGTGTGCGGCCACACCGAAATATTGAGCAATATGGGATGTTACTTCTGGCCACATCCTGCTGCTACTATTCAGATGCTGCTATCTGCCTTATACCATCCACCTGCTGCCTCTACTGCCATTCCTACAATGGGGCTTCTTGGCCTACCAAAGTGTACATGTTAAATTTATAAAAGGATATGCATGCCACTGTGCCTTGCTATCGCACTACTGTTTTGGGGTTCTGCTGCTACTGTGATCTGCTACCATCTTGTGCTGTACAGTATGTGACCGCTGCTGCCCCCCTTTCTCTGCTCTCTGTCATGGGGCCACTATTGTCCCTGTTACTGCCACTGCTATTGGCCCCATACCTACTCTGTTATAGAGATGGCCCGAACTATCCGCCGGCGAACAGTTCCCGGCGAACATAGCTTGTTCGCGTTCGCCTCAACGGGCGAACACATGCGATGTTCGGTCCGCCCCCTATACATCATCATTGAGCAAACTTTGACCCTGTACCTCACAGTCAGCAGACACATTCCAGCCAATCAGCAGCATACCCTCCCTCCCAGACCCTCCCATCTCCTGAACAGCATCCATTTTAGATTCATTCGGAATTTGCAGTCTTAGTGAGAGGAGGGACAGTGTAGTTGCTGCTGATTTAATAGGGAAATCGATAGCTAGGCTAGTGTACTCAGTGTCCACTCCAGTCCTGAAAGACTCATCTGATCTCTGCTGTAAGGACAGCGTCCTGACAGCACCCCAAAAAGCCCTTTTTAGGGCTGCAACATTAGTCTGCTTTTTTTTTCCTTTATATACATATTGCAGTTGCCTGGCCTGCCTGTGTGTGAGGAGCTGCAGGCCCACAGACTGTAGTGTGCCCACTGCCAGTGCCCACCCCTGTCATCCCATGTGGCACAGGACTTTGCATTAAAAAAAAGGCATTTAATTTTTACACTTTAATCTAAGGTTAGTTGACTGCCAGTGTGTGTCAGGCTGACTTCCACTGACTGTAGTGTGCCCACTGCCAGTGCCCACCACTCATACCGGCTGGCACAGGACTTTGCATAAAAAAGGCATTTCATTTTTACACTTTAGTGTAATTTCAGCTGCTTGCCTGCTGCTAGTGTGTGTCAGGCCGATTTTAACTGATTGTAGTGTGCCCACTGCCAGTGCCCACCCCTGTCATCCCGTGTGGCACAGGACTTTGCATCAAAAACAGGCATTTCATTTTTACACTTTAGTGTAATTTCAGTTGCTTGCCTGCTGCCAGTGTGTGTCAGGCTGACTTCCACTGACTGTAGTGTGCCCACTGCCAGTGCCCACCCCTGTCATCACGTGTGGCACAGTACTTTGCATCAAAAAAAGGCATTTAATTTTTACACTTTAGTGTAATTTCAGTTGCTTGCCTGCTGCCAGTGTGTGTCAGGCCGACTTCCACTGACTGTAGTGTGCCCACTGCCAGTGCCCACCACTGATCATCACATGTGGCACAGTAGCTTGCCGATCAAATAAGGCATTTAATTTTTAGACTTTAGTGTAATTTCAGTTGCTTGCCTGCTGCTAGTGTGTGTCAGGCCGACTTCCACTGACTGTAGTGTGCCCACTGCCAGTGCCAACCACTGATACCGGGTGGCACAGTAGCTTGCCGATAAATAAGGCATTTAATTTTTAGACAGTAGTCTAAATTCAGTTGCTTGCCTGCTGCCAGTGTGTGTCAGGCCCGCTTCCACTGACTGTAGTGTGCCCACTGCCAGTGCCAACAATTGATACCGGGTGGCACAGTAGCTTGCCGATAAATAAGGCATTTAATTTTAAGACAGTAGTCTAAATTCAGTTGCTTGCCTGCTGCCAGTGTGTGTCAGGCTGACTTCCACTGACTGTAGTGTGCCCATTGCCAGTGCCAACCACTGATACCGGGTGGCACAGTAGCTTGCCGATAAATAAGGCATTTAATTTTTAGACAGTGGTCTAAATTCAGTTGCTTGCCTGCTGCCAGTGTGTGTCAGGCCCACTTCCACAGACTGTAGTGTGCCCATTTCCAGTGCCAACCACTGATACCGGGTGGCACAGTAGCTTGCCGATAAATAAGGCATTTAATTTTTAGACAGTAGTCTAAATTCAGTTGCTTGCCTGCTGCCAGTGTGTGTCAGGCCCACTTCCACAGACTGTAGTGTGCCCATTGCCAGTGCCAACCACTGATACCGGGTGGCACAGTAGCTTGCCGATAAATAAGGCATTTAATTTTTAGACAGTAGTCTAAATTCAGTTGCTTGCCTGCTGCCAGTGTGTGTCAGGCCCGCTTCCACTGACTGTAGTGTGCCCACTGCCAGTGCCCACCACTGATACCGGGTGGCACAGTACCTAGCACGCATAGTACCACTTATCTAAAAAAAAATGACAGGCAGAGGCAGGCCACCCCGCAGGGGCCATCGTGGTCGTGGTGCTGTGATTTCCACTGTCCCTGGAATAATGCCCAGTGTTCAGAGGCCACGTACCCTGAACCCGAAAAATTCTGAGGACATAGTTGACTGGCTTAGACAGGACACCCAATCTTCAACAGCTTACGCTAAGAACCTTGACGCACCATCCTCCTCCAGCTCAGCTTCGGTCACCTGCTCTCAAGTTACCACGCACAAGCCCGTCGCCACCACCACCACTACCAACACAGCTACCACAGCCGCTTCACTTGATCCGTCAGAGGAGTTATTTACACATCAGTTGGATGCAATTAGTGATGCGCAACCATTATTGCCAGATGATGTAGATTGCGGGGATATGTCTCAGTAAGGCAGGATTACACACATGGACGTACAGTGTGATGATGATGATGATGATGTTGTACCCGCTGCTGCTTCCTTTGCTGAAGTGTCAGATACAAGTGAAGCGGTTGATGATGACGATGTGTCCACGGATGCCACGTGGGTGCCTGCTCGAAGAGAAGAAGAGGGGGAAAGTTCTGAAGGGGAGACAGAGAGAATGAGGAGACGAGTTGGAAGCAGGGGGAGGTCGTCGCAAGGATTTAGTGGCACAGTCAGACAGCATGTATCGGCACCTGGGGTCAGCCAGACAGCACGCCAGTCAACGCATGCTGTTGCCATCACCAGAATGCCGTCATTGCAAAGCTCAGCAGTGTGGCATTTTTTTTGTGTGTCTGCCTCTGATAAAAGCAATGCCATTTGCAACCTGTGCCAAAAGAAACTGAGTGGTGGGAAGTCCAGCACCCACCTTGGTACAACTGCTTTGCGAAGGCACATGATCTCACATCACAAACGCCTATGGGATCAACACATGAGTACAAGCAGCACACAAACTCAAAGCCACCATGCTCCTCCTGGTCCAGCATCTTCAGCCACATCAACCACTGCTGTCCTCCCTGCCCCCTCTCAACCACCCGCCACTCCATCTCTCACCTTCAGCAGTTCCTGGCTTGACGGAACTCTTAGCCCGCCAGCTTTTACCATACCAGCTGGTAGAGTCTGAGGCCTTTGTCGCTATTGGGACACCACAGTGGAAGGTACCCGGACGAATTTTTTTTTCAAAAAAGGCAATCCCAAACCTCTACCATGTCATTGAAAAGGAAGTCATGGCATCTCTGGCATACAGTGTTGGGGCAAGGGTCCATCTGACCACTGATACCTGGTCTGCAAAGCATGGTCAGGGCAGGTATATTACGTATACTGCGCATTGGGTCAACCTGCTGACGGCTGACAAGCATGGAATGCGTGGCTCCGCAGCGGAGTTGGTGACACCACCACGACTTGCAGGCAGACCTACTGCCACCTCCTCTACTCCTACACCATCCTCTTCGATATCCTCCTCGGCTGAGTCCTCTTCTGCTGCGGCGTCTGGCTGCACATCAACTGAATCCCCTCAGCTCCCCAGGGGTTATTCCACATCCCGGATACAACAGTGTCACGCTGTCTTGGGGTTGACTTGCCTAAAAGCAGAGAGCCACACAGGACCAGCACTCCTGTCCGCCCTGAACGCACAGGTGGATCAGTGGCTGACCCCGCACCAACTGGAGATCGGCAAAGTGGTGTGTGACAATGGAAGCAATCTGTTGGCGGCATTAAATTTGGGCAAGTTGTCACATGTGCCGTGCATGGCACATGTGTTGAATCTCATCGTACAAAGTTTTGTGTCTAAGTACCCAGGCTTACAGGACGTCCTCAAGCAGGCCAGGAAGGTGTGTGGCCATTTCAGGCGTTCCTACACGGCCATGGCGCACTTTTCCGATATTCAGCGGCGAAACAACATGCCAGTGAGGCGCTTGATATGCGACAGCCCGACACGTTGGAATTCAACACTCCTAATGTTCGACCGCCTGCTCCAACAAGAAAAAGCCGTCAACGAGTATTTGTATGACCGGGGTGCTAGGACAGCCTCTGCGGAGCTGGGAATCTTTTTGCCACGTTACTGGACACTCATGCGCAATGCCTGTAGGCTCATGCGTCCTTTTGAGGAGGTGACAAACCTAGTCAGTCACACCGAAGGCACCATCAGCGACCTCATCGCATTTGTTTTCTTCCTGGTGCGTGCCCTGCAAAGAGTTCTGGATCAGGCTGTAGATGAGCGTGAAGAGGAAGAGGAAGAGTTGTGGTCACCATCACCACCAGAAACAGCCTTCATCGCTTGCCGGACCTGCAGCAACGCTGGAAGAGGAGTATGAGGAAGAGGAGTCAGAGGACGAATGTGGCGGCTTTGAGGAGGAGGAAGACCAACCACAGCAGGCACCCCAGGGTGCTCGTTGTTGTCACCTATCTGGGACCCATGGTGTTGTACGTGGCTGGGGGGAAGAACAGACCGTCAATGACATCAGTGAGGATGAGGAACGGGAAATGAGTAGCTCTGCATCCAACCTTGTTCAAATGGGGTCTTTCATGCTGTCATGTCTGTTGAGGGACCCACGTATAAAAAGGATGAAGGAGAACGATCTGTACTGGGTGGCCACGCTACTAGACCCCCGGTATAAGCAGAAAGCGGCAGAAATGTTACCAAATTTCCGAAAGTCAGAAAGGATGCAGCAGTTCAAAACCAAACTAAAAAATATGCTTTACACAGCTTATAAGGGGGATGTCCCAGCACAACGGGAATCTAACAGGGGAAGAGGTGAGTGTAATCCTCCTCCTACCACGGCAGCAAGGACTGGACGATTTACAGATGTGTTGTTGATGGAGGACATGCGGAGCTTTTTCAGTCCTACTCATCGCCACAGCCCTTCGGGATCCATCCTTAGAGAACGACTCGACCGACAGGTAGCAGACTACCTCGCCTTAACAGCAGATATCGACACTCTGAGGAGCAATGAACCCCTTCACTACTGGGTGTGCAGGCTTGACCTGTGGCCTGAGCTATCCCAGTTCGCGATAGAACTTCTGGCCTGGCCTGCTCTGCTTCAAGTGTCCTGTCAGAAAGGACCTTCAGTGCAGCAGGAGGCATTGTCACTGACAGGAGAAGTCGCCTCGGTCAAAAAAGTGTTGATTACCTCACCTTCATAAAGATGAATGAGGCATGGATCCCGAAGGGACTGACAGTGGGCGATACGTTTGACTAACAAAAGGCCTTATTACATGCCTTGGCCTCAAAATGGTCCCCACGCTGCTGTATTTAATGTCTGCATACCGGATGACTTTCGTGAATTCTCCACCACCAAGCCGCAATGTTTTAGTCACTTTTCTGCCTGGAAAACATCAATTTTTCCAGCCGCTGCTACAATAGCGGCTGCAACAATGCCATTATTTTTCAGGCATGTGTACATGCCTAATTTTTCTGTCCTATGGTGCAGCACTGTGGCTGCAAAAACAAACCAAAAAAAAAAGGCACATACAAGTGTCAATTCCCCTTCGTGATCGTTACCTTGTTGTGGTGAAGGGGCTTGCGTATCACAATGAAGCAATCATCACCTCTATAAGTGTGTTGGCAATGTTGCCACACCCCAGATGATAAGGCCGTTGCTTCATTATGGTCAGACCAAAAGCGATCGGACGGCTGGATAATATTTCATATAAAAAACATTAATTTACCTTTTTTTTTTATATGTTGTATGGGTTTTTAATGCATAAAATAAAAAATCATAATAAAGTCTCTTAATAGTTTATTAGAAATGATGCAGACAATTAAAAAAATCCCCATCAATTCCAATACAAAGCAAGTACAGAGCTCAGAACTAAATTATTTCATGATGTCGTAATGGTTCGCTAATTCGACAATGGTTAATCAATTCGACCGGATAGGGTCCGTAACAGGGATTAAACTGATAGGAATAGTACTAGTTAAGACACCACTCATATAGGGTGTCACAGCACATTGCTCTGTGCACGCGCAGTGCCCCAATTTGGGAGTAAGAGGACCGACCAAGCTGCTTTTTCCATCTCCCGGTTCCTGAAATCAATTCAGTTTGGTGCATGAGAGTTTGGTCTGTCACTGTGAAGGCAGTCGAAGGTACCCGGCCTAAAATTTTTTTCACAAAAGGCAATCCCTGATATGGGACGTAACAGGGATTAAACTGATGAGAATAGTACTACAGAAAATACCACTCATATCGGGTGTGACAGTAAATTGAACGGCGCAGATGCAGTCACCGTGGTTTAAAACAAAGTGGAGGGAGCCAGCGTTTTTTTAACCATCTCCCCGTTCGAAAAATCTATTCAATAAATGGCCCCCAGATTGGGGAAGTTAGAGGGATTAAACTGATGAGAATAGTACTACAGAAAATACCACTCATATCGGGTGTGACAGTAAATTGCACGGCGCAGACGCAGTGACCGTGGTTTAAAACAGAGTGGAGGGAGCCAGCATTTTTTTAACCATCTCCCCGTTCGAAAAATCTATTCAATAAATGGCCCCCAGATTGGGGACGTTAGAGGGATTAAACTGATGAGAATAGTACTACAGAAAATACCACTCATATCGGGTGTGACAGTAAATTGCACGGCGCAGACGCAGTCACCGTGGTTTAAAACAGAGTGGAGGGAGCCAGCGTTTTTTTAACCATCTCACCGTTCGAAAAATCAATTCAATTCATCTTTTGGGGACCCTTGGTGTTGTACGTGGCTGGGTGGAGGAAGAAACCTTCAATGACATCACCGGGACGTGGCTAGCTTGGTATCCAACCTTGTGCAAATGGGGAGTTTGCGGTTGTGCAAATGAACTGTTTGCGGTGCATTAAAAGGGGAGTTTGGTCTGTCAATGTCAGTGAAGCGGGCGTAACCCTTACACTACCTGATCGATACAACATCATACCTGATCGTATACACACACTGGATGTTTTAAAGCATGTTATTCCAAACAATATAGGAATGTTAATTGATTTATTCCCTTTATGGATTAAAACCCGACTCTGCGTCCACTACGTAATTTTCCATGGGAGTTTTGCCATAGATCCCCCTCCGGCATGCCACATTCCAGGTGTTAGACCCCTTGAAACAACTTTCCCATCACTATTGTGGCCATAAAGAGTCCCTGTGGGTTTTAAAATTCGCCTGCCAATTGAAGTCTATGGCGGTTCGCCGAGTTCGCCCGTTCGCAAACTTTTGCAGAAGCTCGCGTTCGCTGTTCGCGAACGGAAAATTTTATGTTCGCGACATCACTACTCTGTTATGGGGCCATTATTGTCCTTGTTTGTCCATGTTTTGAACATCTGTAAGGCCTTTTTCACATTGTTAGTATTTGGTCAGTATTTTTAATCAATATTTGATCAGTATTTGTAAGCCAAAAGCAGGAGTGGATCCAAAACACAGAAGAGATGCATATATTTACATTACATTTAATTTATGTTTTGGACCTACTCCTGGTCTTTGCTTACAATTACTAATCAAATACTTATGCAAAATACTGACTGTGTGAAAGAGGGCTTATGCTCAAAATACAAAATATAGTTGTTTTTTTTGTTAGTTTTCTGTTCTGACAGATTAGAAGAATGGGAAAATAAACAGTGATGTAAACACAGTCTTGCTGCCACTACTGCTGCCCCTACTCCCCACTCTGTTATGGAGCCTTTATTGTCACTGTCAGTGCTGATGCCCCCATCCCCATTCTGTCATGGGGACTGTTATCACTGTTGCTTCCACTGCTGCTGCTGTCGTCCTCTCCACTGTGTCATGGGGCCCCTAATGTCACTTTTACTGCCACTGATGCTGCTGCCACACTTCCCACTCTGTCATGGGACCACTATGGTCACTGTTACTGCCACTGCTGCTGCCACCCTCTCCACTCTGTCATGAGGACACTACTTGAATTTCGGTTGAACTGCAAGGTTAAATCCACAGTGACAAAGTAGACCTGATGCTAACATTGACCTGTAATACTGACTACTATATTGGCACTGCGTCCATTTCTTGATTTTGTTCCAATAATGAGCCATTTGGACACAGCTCTTGCGGGGACGCACAAGTTTTTGGGTTATTTGAAGGGTGCTGTGTGTTTTTCTGTTTGTTTAACAGAAGGGATTAGCTATGAATCTTGGTGCACCTCACAGAGATGTGGACGGCAATGAATTACACCTGCCTGTAATACTGACGACACAGTACCTACAGAATGGATTAACCATAAATGTTGGTGCACTAGAAAGTAATGCATATGGTAATACACTGTCACAGCAATCTCCCTGCAGTTTAAGCTCCAAACCTTCACACTGAGATTGAGCCAGCAAATGGTATAAATATGATTAGATAGATTAGCTTGGGTATATCGGATTTATTGCAATTCGTGACAAATTAATTTGCAATTAATCAAATTTCTTGTCGAAGCTAGGCAATTCAGCCAAATCTATTTTTTCAAAACAGTGCTCATCTCAAGTTAACACGGTTGAAATTAAAACATTTTTTGCCCCCCTCTGTTAAATTTTTTTGAAGGCACACTGGCGCAGCATAATTGTAGTGAATTACTGTATCACTACAGTCATTTTGTCACAGTCCAGAAAAAGCTGGAGCCTGCAATGCATCATGCCACTGCCACTAATGCCTGAATTCAGTTTCATGTACTCACTTTCCACCTGGTTGAAATTGTTAAACATCATCTTCCTTCGATCAGGGACAACATATGGAAGCTTTGGAATATGAAAAAGCATGAGACATGTGTCGGCACGGTGTCTTTATAAACACCGTGCATGCTAATGCCGTCAAATGTGCATTTACCATTGCTGTCATTGCGTGCCAGAGCTTAGGGCAGGCAAAAAAAAAAACACATAAAAAATATATGAAAAGAGATAACAAGTTTTCGTAAAAATTAGGGGGGGAAAAAGTCCTAGGAGGTTATATACCAACTTCCAGGGCAATTGGAGTAACTTAAGTTTGGCCCGAACCGATTTGGGTTTTTCTAAAATTTGGTGATCAGGACACAAAACAAATCTTGTCTGGTTTGTTCATCTCTAAGTAATATGCTCACTTACATAGATATAACAATGACGTTTTTGCAGTAAATTTGAATTACATGGTCTGTTACACTAATGCAATCACTAAGATGGGTATAACAATTACATTTTTGCAGTAAAATGTGTTTGAATTACACAGTATCTTGCATTAAAACAACATGTTTTTATAGGAAAAATAAAATGTTTTTAATTATACAGGTAACAATAATGTTTTTGCTGTAACTACTCATCTTCCAGCTAAATTCAACGTGTTTAATAACACTTCTATAAAATATTATTATTGTAGTATTACTTTTGCTGTTAGTACCCATTATTTTGCAGTAATATGCAATGTGGTTAATAAATAGAATTATTGCAGTATTGTTTTTGCTTTAACTATCAGTTATCTTACAGTAATATACAACACATTTAATATCAGATAAAAAAAAATTAGTTATTCTAGTATTGCTTTTGCTGTAACTATCCATTATCTTACAGTAATATTGCATGTAACATATTTAATAAGGGTGGGTTCACACTAGCGTTAGGCATTCCATTATTGCTTTCCGTTATAACATGGTTATAACGGAAAATAACGGAATGCCCAGACAGAATGCAAAACGGAAGCCTTTAACCCCTTAAGGACCGGGGGTTTTGGGATTTTTGCGTTTTTGTTTTGCGCTCCCTGCCTTCCAAAAGCCATAACATTTTTATATTTCCGCTCACATAGCCATATGACGGCTTGTTTTTTGCGGGACAAGTTGTACTTTTTAACGCTACCATTTATTTTTGCATGTGATGTAGTGGGAAACGGGAAAAAAATTCCAAATGGGGTGAAATTGCAAAAAATAAGCAATTTCACCACAGTTTTACGGGTTTTTAAATTACAACGTTCGATTTGCGATAAAACTGACTGGTTAATTTTATTCTTCAGGTCAGTACAAATCTGGCAATACCTAATATGTATAGTTTTTCTTGCGTTTTGATAGTGAACAAAAAAATTAAAAGTGTGAATTTTTTTATTTCATTTTTTTGTCGCCATGTTTTGACCCCTATAACTTTTTTGTAATTATGCATACGGAGCAGTGTAGGGGCTCATTTTTTGCGGGGCAATCTGAACTTTTAATTGATACCATTATGGGGTGGGTATGATGTTTTGATCACTTTTTATTCATTTTTTTTAGCCATTTGGACGCTTTCTTTCCGTTTTTATGTTTACCGTATGGTGAATATTTTTTAATATTATTATAGTATGGGCGTTTTCGCACATTGCGACACCCATTATGTGTAATTTTTTTATTTTTTTATTTATTTTATTTTCATTTTGGGGAAAGGGGGGTGATTTGAATTTTTATATATATTTTTTTTTTTTTAACTTTTTTTTTTTTTTTTTACCACTTTCTTATAGTTCCCATAGGGAACTATAAAATGCAATCATCAGATTGCTATTCTCATATATTCCAATGCAATAGCATTGGAATATATGAGAAAATCGCATATTTCCTATGGAGCCTATTACAGTCATAGGCTCCATAGGAATACTAAGTAGTAGGAATACTAAGTAGTAACCTAGGTTTCATTCACAGAAACCTAGGGTACTAAATGCATGCTCCGGCTCCCCCTTGTGGCCATCAGGGGAGCCGGAGCAAAAACCGAAAGTGAAACTTTCGGTTTTTGCGCGATCAGATGCCGTGGTCAGGATTGACCACGGCATCTGAGGGGTTAAATGACCGCGATCGGCATCGCTGCCGGTCGCGGACATGAGCTGCGGGTGTCAGCTTGATAAATCAAGCGTTTACCCGCAGCTCATGCGGCCGCTCCGTGCGGGAGCAGGCGCGCCATCTTTAAAGTCCGGACGAAGGGCGTACATGTACGCCCTTCGTCCTTAAGGGGTTAAAAGGCATTCCGTTTGCTTTCCGTCATAATACAGGTCTATGGAAAAGCATAACGGATCCATCTGGGTTCCACAGGACTTTGTTTTCCGTCTTGCATAACGGGACCCAGACGGATCCGTTATGCTTTTCCATAGACTTGTATTGTGACGGAAAGCAAACGGAATGCCTTTTAAAGGCTTCTGTTTTGCATTCTGTCTGGGCATTCTGTTATTTTCCATTATAACCATGTTATAACGGAAAGCAATAACGGAATGCCTAACGCTAGTGTGAACCCACCCTAACATGGGTATAAAAATGGCTTTATTGCAATATTGATTTTGCTATAACTACTAGTGTTGAGCGAACCCGAACTGTAAGGTTCGGGTTTGTACCAGACTTTAGGGTTTTGAGCACCTGGACCCCAACACGAACATTTCCGTAAAAGTTCGGGTTTGAGTTCGTTGTTCGGCTGTTTAATAAAGCATGTTGAAAGGCTGCAGGCAGTGGCATACATACAAGTGTCGCAGTTGCGACCGGGCTCAGCACTCCAGGGGCCCCTGCCGCCTGTGGACCCACCCTCCAGGCCGGCCGGCCACCCTAAAGCATGTTAAAAACCGTTGTACTCACATGTAATGGAGCGCTCTGATGGTGCCCAGCATGAAGTACAGTGGCAATTTTGGGCCCCATCAGAGCGCTTTATTACATGTATAATATGGGGGGGGACGCAAACTCACACACCTGGCCGGCCAGCATTTCCTTTCCATAGTGAAGCAGGGAAACCTCTCTCATCCCTGCTTCACTGATCTTCAGAGCTCAGGAGCTCCCCCTGCTGCCCCCACATCACACTGCTGGCTGTGGGAGGAAATCTGAGAGCCCGGGAATCTGCCTTCAGCACAGCCAGCAGTGCGATGAGTGTGGGAGCCTGACATCAGGGAAGAAGGTAATTTTTTATTTTTTTATTAAGGCTGCAGACTGGGGGCAAGGGGCAAAGGGCAAGAGGGGGGGCATAATTAATTTGAGGGGGCACCTAATCTGGCATAACTACTGTGAGGGGGGCACATATGAAGGCATAACTACTGTGAGGGAGCAGGTAGTCTAGCATAGCCAATGTAAGGGGCACCTAATGTGGCATAGCCACTCTGAAGGGGCACATATTTGGGCATATCTAGTTTGGGGGGGGAACATAACTGGGCATAAATACTGTGAAGGGGCACATAATATGGCATTACTACTATAAGGGGCACATAATCTGGCATAACTACTGTAAAGGGACACATATCTGGGCATATTACTGTGAGGGGACACATATTCTGGTCATTACTATGTGAGGGGACACATTTGGCATTACTACTGTGAGGGGGCACATAACTGGGCATAACTACTGTAATGGGACAAATATTTGGCATAACTACTGTGAGGGGGACACATATTTGGCATAACTACTGTGAGGGGGCACATATTTGAGTATAACTACTTTGAGGGGGCACATATCTGGGCATAACTACTGTGAGGGGGCACATATCTGAGTATAACTACTGTGAGGGGGTACATATTTGGCATAACTACTCTGAGGGGCACATATCTGAATATAACTACTGTGACAGGAACAAAGGTGGGCATTAGTACTGTGAGGGACCTCAAGGTGAGCATTAGTACTGTGTTGTAGCACTAGATTACCCTGCTATACATTGGCATGGCTCAGTCTTACAGGCCAGCACAGCACCACCCGCTGGTGATTTTACAGGGACAGTCACCATGCCTTCCTTATGTGATTGTTCTTTTTTTCTCACCACAGGAACCTTGTTCTGGATCCAGCAGACATCACGCCGACGCCAGCGACACCCTGGATGAGGTAGGACCAGATTTTATTAGGACTGGGTGAGTGTAGCCATTGGGCTTAGGGCTCTTTAACACAAGCGAATCCTGTGCGGGTAATCCGCTACGTGAAAGAGTGTCAAGCCCCGTTCTGGACAGCAGAGACCCCCGGAGTATTAAAATAATGGATAATGCTATGTGCCTCTTTCTGATCTTTTTACTACAAAATCACAGTGAGATAAAGTTGTAACTGATTTGTAGTTAAAAGATCACAGTCAATCATGTTACTGCTCCTAGTTTCTGCTGTCCGAAATGGGGCTTGGTACTCATTCACGCCGCACGGAAAGAGCCCTTAGTAGCCCAAAGCTTAAAGTGTGCCATATACTTTTTTTTTTTTTTGCTAAAGTTTAAGGCAAGTGATAGGTAACATTTTTGTAATATACTTTATTTAGCCAAAACGTTTAATTTTAGTAGTAAACTGGGGCTGAAATGGCCCTTAGCAGCGCTCTCAGAAATGGGGGGGGGACGATGGGGAGGGGGCCCCATGGATCAGTTTTGCACCGGGGCCCCATGGATTGTGTGTACACCACTGGCTGCCAATCAACAAGCATTTAAGATGTGTGCCCTTAGAAGCCATCACAGCCATGTCTACTAATTACATGGCTGTGATTGGCCAGATTAGCAGCATAAGGCCTAATTCACACGTCCGCAATCTTCGTCCACACCCATTCCGCAAATTAGCGGAACGGGTGCGGACCCATTCATTTTGAATGGGGATGTGATGGATGTGGAGAGCACACACTGTGCTCTCCGCATCTGCATTTGCGGAGCGCGCAGCCGATCTTCCGGACGGCAGCTCCGCAAAAATATAGAGCTTGTCCTATTCTTGCCCGCGATTGCGGACAAGTTCAGGCATCTCTATAAAGCTGGTGGCAAGGTGTGTTGCAGATCTGCAAACTTGCGGATCCGCAAAACACTACGGACGTGTGAATAAGGCCTAAGACCCAGCCTCTATATAAACTAGAGTCACATAGTGCCGCACGTCACGTCAGCTCTTACTAGTGTAGGGATAGGATGCTGCTGCTGTGAGGGAGAGATTAGGAAAGAATCTGATTTCAGAGCTTGGTGTTAAGTCTGCGATCTACAGCGATTTTTTTTGTGCATGCAATGCAACGTTTTTGTAATCTGCCCTGAGCCCAGTGACACAAAAAAATAAGTTTTAATCCGTCTGTTAGTTAGGTGGGCGTTTGGCGGCCATTTTGTGCAAATCACAATATTGCCAGGAACAATAATTTGCCAAGGACAATAATTGAATCCTGTTCTTGTAGTTCAGTGGGCGACATATACCCATTTTTTTTTATTGTACCTGCACTGCAAATGAGCTAGGGGAAGGGAAAATAATATAGGTAATCTGTCTGTGAGTTCAGGGACCCAGGGGGTGACATATTCACATTTTTTTCTGTAAAGTACCCCTGTGCTGCAAATGTGACAGTGTAATCAATTCAAAAAATTCATCTGTTAGATTCTGGGGGGAATTATTATATATATTTTTTTCATAAAGTACATTTGCGGCCTGCACTGTATTTCTGAGAGTGAAATATAACCAGTAAATACCACTGTGACATTATTGGTGAAAAAAAAAACACTTATTTTTTGCCATAAAGTACATTTGCGGCCTGCACTGTATTTCTGAGAGTGAAATATAACCAGTAAATACAACTGGGACATTGTGGGTGAAAAAAATCACGTATAATTTTGTCATAAAGAACATTTGCGGCCTGCACTGCATTTCTGAGTGTGAAATATAACCAGTAAATACAACTGTGACATTGTGGGTGAAAAAACTCACTTATTTTTTGCCATAAAGTACATTTGCGGCCTGCACTGCATTTCTGAGAGTGAAATTTAATCAATAAATCCAGCTCTAAAATTGTGGGTGGACATTTCCACGGTTATCAGACCAATCATTCACAAGTGGCTTAGAGGGAGTGTTCCTGCTGCACTGCATACCTGACAGGGAAAAATATTCTGTAAATTTGGCGGTGTTTAGATTGTTGGGTGATCTGTACCCCTTTTTTCTTTCACACTACCCCTGCACTGCATACCTGACTGGGAAATATATTCTGTAAATTCGGCGGCGTTTACATTGTTGGGTGCTGTAGTTATATGCTGTAAAATCTCCATGATGTCTCCATGATAAATCTGCAGCGTAGGGGCCTCATGTGGCTTCTACACACTTTCAAAGGAATCCTTCAGCGGGGTGAATAGATGCCAGATGATGGGGACGTTCCATAACCCCTTTTTTCTTTCAAACTACCCCTGCCCTGCATACCTGACTGGGAAATATATTCTGTAAATTTGGCAGCATTTAGATTGTTGGTTGGGAGATCTGTACCTCTTTTTTCTTTCACACTACCTCTGCACTGCATACCTGACTGGGAAATATATTCTGCATGCTGGTAGACACGCTGTTGATGGCATTCCTACCTGACACTGGGGCCTCAGTGGAAGCACAAGGTGAAGGCAGAGGAGGAGGAAGAAGTCGCCAACGCAGCTGGGGCACAGCCATCACCTCAGAAGGCAGGGTTAGCAGGGTTGTCCGTACCTTGTGCAGAATAGACATGTATACCAGCCTCACTGAGCCTTTGTTATACTCCAGCGCACTTTCTCTTTGTTTTCTTTTCTATATTTCCCAATGTTTTGGGGTCTACCCAAGACCACCTCCTCCAAGACCACTTCCACATACACTGCCACGTCCACCGCCTCCTCAACCTTCTACTCCATATGGACCTCCGAGTTCAAGATCATTATTTAACATTTTTATTCATTTTACGTTATTTTAAGTCATTTCCCGATCCACATTTGTTTGCATGACAATTGTCCAGCTCTTACCCCCATTTTGCTTCCTTTTTCATCCCTCTAGCCCTTTTCATTACTTTTTCAGAGCCATTTTAGTGCCCCAAAGTTCGGGTCCCCATTGACTTCAATGGGGTTCAAGTTCAGGTCAAGTTCAGGTCCCGAACTTTTCAACGAAGTTCAGCCGAACACAGTGAACCCGAACTTCCTGGTGTTCTACTCTAATAACTACCCATTATCTTGCAGTAATATGCAACACTTTTAAAAACATCGGTACATCGGTATAAAAATTTCATTATTGCCGTATTGCTTTTGTTGTAACTACCTGTTATCTTGCTGTGTTATGCCACGCATGTATTAACACATGTATAAAAAGGGCATTATTTCAGTATTGCTTTTTTCGTAACTACCCGTTATCTTGCATTAATATGAAATGCATTAAGTAACTCAGGTATAAAGCACTATTGCTTTTGCTCTAACTACCCATTATCTTGCCATAATATTCAACGTGTTTAATAACATGGCATATAAAACAGCATTATTGTAGTATTGCTTTTTTTTGTTACTACCTGTTATCTTGCAGTAATATGCAACATATTTAATAACATAGGTATAAGAGAAGGTTTTGTGTTCTGGACTATGTGCACAACATGGGAGACATCACTGTAATCTGGTAATAGCAGTATTAGCTTGGTTAAGATATGCTTATATGTGTTCTTGATCAGTGCCGAAAAATCCCTCAGGAAATGTGAGATAATCACAGTAAGGTAAAAACTGTAAATCTAAACCTTGATTTGTAGACATAGGATAGCCCGCTAGCTGACATGCTGATTTATTGGATTCTTCAAGTTAATCACTACCGGCCCCTGGCCAAACGGATCCAGCAATGCTGAAAGGCAGCTGAGGGAGCAGGCTTATAAGCATAAAGCCGCATAATAGTGTTCAATGAAGTGTGAGACTTTTAGTTCGGTCTCACTGAGCCGACCGCACTGCCGGAATGTCAAAGAGGGATTGTGGGTGGAAAAATTATGGATTTAAACTGCTAGCTGTAAATGAGGTCAATATGTCTGGTTCATAAACAGTCCAAACCTATTCCAAGAATTCAGTGAGGGGGAAAATTAGCGTGAAGCCAACACTGTAGACAAACCTCATTGAGATATAATTGCAGCCATAAATACAAGTGAAAAGCTTACTGAATGCAATAAAATATAGACATGCATTTTTATTCCCCAATCAAAGCGCCCCTTCTTTCTTGCACTCATTCAGAATGTGCATTGGTTACCTTAGGAGCATTTATAACCTGACTTCCTTCAGTTTTTCCCAATTCTTTTAATAGTGCAAAACACTGAAATTAATTGAGTGTTCATGATCTCTCATTCCATTTCAAACATGTAGAATTTATTAAAAAATCAAAGGAGAAGATCTGAGGCTTCATTTTTCTTTTTTAATATTTCCTTTAGCAAAAAATATGGTGCATTTATCTGCCTGCATTTGTAATACATAATCCATGTATAATTATATGTGTTCATGTGTACATGTGTGTGTGTTGGTGCCCGCTTATTAAAAAAGAGCAAGACTGAGTGAAATAAAAAGAAGCAAAATCCTTTTTAAACTAATACATCTGTTAGATCCTTCTTGAATCCAAATTTAATGAGGTGACATCAAAGGCAAGAGCTGTATCCTATAGAGATTTTCTTTTATGATACCTGTTCTTTGCCTGAGAAACACTGCCATAAATTAATATACATTTTCCTATCCACTTTTTTCTTCTAAACTATAAAGCATTTTATCACTGTATCCTAGTCTACTGCTGAAAGGGCAAGGGATAGGCATTATCTACTTGTTTCATCCAAGTTGAAAGGCAATGTAGTAAAAAATTGAAGTCTAATGGCTATAGTAAGGCTGTTGCTCCCCTGAAGCCAATTGATTTAAATGGCAGTAATTTGGCTAGTAGGGCTAGTTCTGCTTAAATTAAACCCATTAATATAATAGCGTAAGCTTGATTGAAATACACCTCTAAAATACCGTCTGATGGTCAGTGGTTTAATGACTGGAGAGGGAAGTCTTAAAACACTTATATTAACTGAAAGAGAAATTAGAGAAATTATTGGATTATCTTGGGTCTTTTATACAAAGAGAAATGAGGAACATGTCAGGAGCAAAACAATGACGAATATAGTTGTAATCATTAAATGTATGTGCATCATGTACAGTATGTATGCTGCAAAGTGAGTTCAAAGGCCGTTAGTTACCATTGCTAGATGGCGCTGTTCCATTCTCCCCATAGGGAAAAGTAAGTCAGAACAGAGTGAGACAGTGAGGTGAGCAGAAGCAGAGTACAGCTGTTAGAAAGATCCAGCCAGAAAGGAGCAAAATATGTAAAGTAAAAGCTTAAAGCCAGCTTGAATGAAGAAAAAGAGAAAAAGAGACATGGTGGAGCAAAGCGGTGTGGAGAGGAGGTACACAAAACCCCAGACCTGGGGGTATCTGCAAATATTTATTATGTATGGTTAAATATTTTCATGTGTTTAACCCCTTAAGGACCGTAGTCTTTTTTTTTTGCGTTTTCGTTTTGCGCTCCCTGCCTTCCCAGAGCCATAACTTTTTTATTTTTCGGTTCACATAGCCATGAGGGCTTTTTGCAGGACAAGTTGTACTTTTCAACAACACCATTTAATATTGCATATGATGTAGTGGGAAGCGGGAAAAAAATTCCAAATGGGGGGATATTGTGTTAAGGCCGATTCATTGGCCTGTGTTTGTGGGAGGGGCGATGATGACTATATCTGGCCGGGCGTTTCCTCCCACAGTGAACGTCGTCTCCAGTGTATGGTGTGGGAGCTCTACATACCGTCCTCAGGGAGCAACAAGGGTGCAGCGCTACACGACAGTTCCAGGCCCTGACTTTCTACGGTCCAGATAAGTAGCTGCCTCATTCAGCAGCATCGTTGCTTTAAGTCCGGCCGGAGGTGTGTCAGCTCCCTTGGTAAGGGAGAGCAGCACCGCACTGGAGCGGTCTGCTTGGGAGACACGCTCTTCTCCCCACGTGGCATGACACGTAGGGTGCAGGGCACAGCGTGTGCCCGTTCGATAAAGTATTGCACAGGCCGCTGTGCTGTTAGACAGGCAGGGGGGGGAGGGGCGGACTAATTGGGCTTCAGCATGTTGTTTCTATCCTGGGGGTGCACAGGTGAATTCACTCAGCAAGGGGGAGTAGTAAGGTTCAGGAAGAGTGTGTGTTTAAAAAAAAAAAAAAAGAGGGTGTGTGACTTTAATGAAATGTCAAAAAAAAGAAAAAAAAAAAAAGAAAAACATACATTTATTATGGGGAAGGGACATTGAGTCTAGTGTTCTAGTCAGGGTATGTTAGGCTTCTTAGTATAGCTTTAGTGTGAGATTACTCTATGTGGAAAGCATGTCACAGGAGTCGCTTACTGGGGTCACTCGACCATGTATTCAGCTCTGCTCTGCAGCTGGCTGTCATGTGTTTTCCTCATGCAGAGCTACTAGTGAGGTGGGGTGCATAGCATGCACGGTGTCTGTTTTAGTCAGTCTCTCTTTCCGCACTATTCAGACGTGCACTCACCTCTTCCCCTCGCTCTGCTCTGCAGCCGGCTGTCATGTGTTTTCCTCATGCAGAGCTACTAGTGAGGTGGGGTGCATAGCATGCACGGTGTCTGTTTTAGTCAGTCTCTCTTCCCGCACTATTCAGGCGTGCACTCACCTCTTCCCCTCGCTCTGCTCTGCAGCCGGCTGTCATGTGTTTTCCTCATGCAGAGCTACTAGTGAGGTGGGGTGCATAGCATGCACGGTGTCTGTTTTAGTCAGTCTCTCCTCCCGCACTATTCAGGCATGCACTCACCTCTGCCCCTCGCTCTGATCTGCTGGCTGGGTTCCACAGACACGCATAGTTGTGGCTCTGGCGCCCTCTATGTGGCCACAGCTGGAAGTGTGGGGCAGAGTGTGAGTTCAGGCTCTAGTGTTAGTTTAAAAAAAAAAAAAAACATATATGTGTGTATAGTTTATATGTATATGTGTATATATACATATGTATAGGGGCACTGTTAGGATGTTGGTCCGCACTGCGGATTCGACGCCAGACTCTGAATAGGGTTACGCTTGACGCACGTTTTTTACGCATACGTATTCGACTTGTTATTTCATCAGTTCGCCATGATACCACATTAGTGGCTTTGGTAAAGATTAAAGGGTTTCTTGCGTTTATCTCTCCAGGATCAAGTGTTTATATATGCCTTGATGTTCAGGCGATTGCTGACTTTCCATGTAGGACCACTTTCTCAGGCATTGGTACAGTATTTCTTTTTTTCCAGAGGTATACAGCAATTCTCCTAGTTTCCTGAGGTCACGTCGAGCTCAGGTTTTGCTGCCTTTTTTTGGCCCCCACTGGCTAGCTGATGGGTGGACGAGTGAGGTTGGTTGATCCCGGGTTCCACAGATTTCAGCGTTGGTTGAACTTTATCCTATAATGGCGGCTGTGCATGCAGGGGGTCGGGAATAGGCTGGTTACATGATGTATGTTAATGTCAATGTCGCGGTCATGGATATTTGATTAACGGCTTGGTCCTACTGATATCTTTTGTTATGTGTCAGGTGCTTTGCTCGTTACTTCACCAAATTCATTACACACATTCATGTACCCGAATCCAAAATATAGCAGCCGGTGCCCTGTCCCGAGCTAATTCTCTTTCACAAGTTTCCCGAAGCGGACGTCTACGGTGCCACAATGCCTCGGTACGCTTCACTACTTCCGATCCCATTACCCTGGCTGCAGCTCGCTCGTTGGCAGCGAAATCGCAATAGGAGGTTGTGATAAAGCTCTTTGATCGAGTTTGTGTCCTTTTTGGCCCCCTTCAGGCGTCCCTTCAGCGTCGCGGTTCCGGCATAATTCTAACCGCTTTTAGGTATCCAGTAGGTAGGGGTCATTCCTTCATGTTTAAGCCCCGACCACAAGCAAAAAAAAAGCAATTCCACCACAGTCTTGCGGGTCTTTAAATTCCGACGTTCGATGTGCGATAAAACTGACCAGTTATTTTTACTCTACAGGTCAGTACGAATCCGGCGAGTGGGAAAAAATCAGTTTTACTTTTTTGTCACCATGTTTTGACCCCTATAACTTTTTTATAATTATATGTACAGAGCCGTATGGGGGCTCATTTTTGCGTCATAATCTTATTATTTTATTGATACCATTCTGGGGTGTGTATGACATTTTGATCACCTTTTATCAAATTTTTTGTGGAAAATGAAGCGACCAAAAATGGCGAATCCACCATTTGAACGCTTTTTTCCGTTTTGCTGTTTGACGTATGGGGCGTTTTCGCACATTGCGACACTCATAATGTGTATTTATTTTTTTATTTTAGCAAAAGGGGGGTGATTTGAACTTTTATGTTTTTTTTTTTAACATTTTTTTTTTTTTACACTTCTATATAGTTCCCATAGGGAACTATAACTTACAATCATTTGATCGCCCTTATCATACATTCCAATGCAATAGCATTGGAATGTATGAAAAAATCGCATATTTACTATGAAGTCTATTACAGTCAAGACACCATAGGAAATGCTACAGAGCAGCCTGGGTTTCATTCATAGAAACCCATGCTACTACAGGCGCTTTCCGGCTCCTCCGATCGCCACACGCCACACTTTCGGTTTGTGCAGGCTCAGATGCCGTGGTCAGGATTGACCACGGCATCTAAGGGGTTAAATGTCCACGATCAGAATTGCTGCCAGTAGCAGACATTAGCCGCGGGTGTCTACTACAAGAACCATGTGGACACCCGTGGCTAAGGCGCCCGCAAGAAGCAGAATCTTTAAAGACCGGACACAGGACGTACGGGTACGTCCTGTGTCCTTAAGAGGTTAAGCCATTTAGTCCAGCAGCGAAGGTATGATTGACAGAGGTTGGCACTTAGCATGAACATGACTATCTACTTTGTTCAATCCCTATTTTTAGGAGTATGCTGGTCTTACTTACTGCCAGAAGGGGGAAGTCCAGTCCAGATAGAGAGGAGTGAGAAAGCACATGCAGAGCTCCTATCCTAGGAACGGTATCCAACTCTCCTGTGAGACCAAGACTCTAAAGAGATATTTAGCAACCAGATCCAGTTCTCCTGTGAGACCAATACTCCAGAGAGAAAAAAAAAACCTGAAGAACACAGAGTAAGGGATTACAGCTCATTACAGAGAGTGGACACTGTGCCTGCTACTGCCAATTAGAGATGGCTCGAACTATCCGCCGGCGAACATAGCTTGTTCGCGTTCGCCGCGGCGGGCGAACACATGCAATGTTCGGTCCGCCCCCTATACATCATCATTGAGCAAACTTTGACCCTGTACCTCATAGTCAGCAGACACATTCCAGCCAATCAGCAGCATAGCCTCCCTCCCAGACCCTCCCATCTCCTGAACAGCATCCATTTTAGATTCATTCGGAATTTGCAGTCTTAGTGAGAGGAGGGACAGTGTAGCTGCTGATTTAATTGGGAAATCGATAGCTAGGCTAGTGTATTCAGTGTCCACTTCAGTCCTGAAAGACTTATCTGATCTCTGCTGTAAGGACAGCTTCCTGACAGCACCCCAAAAAGCCCTTTTTAGGGCTGCAACATTAGTCAGTTTTTTTTTTCTCCATATATATTTTGCAGTTGCCTGGCCTGCCCGTGTGTGAGGAGCTGCAGGCCCACAGACTGTAGTGTGTCCACTGCCAGTGCCCACCCCTGTCATCCCGTGTGGCACAGGACTTTGGATCAAAAAAAGGCATTTAATTTTTACACATTAGTCTAATTTCAGTTGCTTGCCTGCTGCCAGTGTGTGTCAGGCCCACTTCCACAGATTGTAGTGTGCCCACTGCCAGTGCCAACCACTGATACCGGGTGGCACAGTAGCTTGCCGATAAATAAGGCATTTAATTTTTACACATTAGTCTAATTTCAGTTGCTTGCCTGCTGCCAGTGTGTGTTAGGCCCACTTCCACTGACTGTAGTGTGCCCACTGCCAGTGCCCACCACTGATACCGGGTGGCACAGTAGCATGCCGATAAATAAGGCATTTAATTTTTAGACAGTAGTCTAATTTCAGTTGCTTGCCTGCTGCCAGTGTGTGTCAGGCCCAATTCCACAGACTGTAGTGTGCCCACTGCCAGTGCCAACCACTGATACCGGGTGGCACAGTAGCTTGCCGATAAATAAGGCAGGGCTCGACAAATCCCAGGCGCCAGGTCGCCATGGCGACCAGGAATTCGGTCCTGGGTATTTGTCAGCCCGTTCTCTCAGGTGCCAGGGCGCAGGGCTGGCGCGTCCTCTACGCGGACTAGGAGCGCAGGCCCCCTTCATGCTGCAGCCGCCCGAGCGCTCTATATAGAGCCTCAGGTGGCTGCAGCACTGCCCGGGCTGGCGCGTCCATGAGGGCGCACCGCCCGGGCGCAGCATGAAGAGAGGGACTGACAAGAGGGAAGCGCTCAGCGCTCCCTCCTGTCAGTCCCTCATTGTAGCGTGGTCGAGCCCTGTATGGTCTGCGGGTACAGGAAGCATCTGTCTCCTGTACCCGGCCAGACTGACAAGAAGTGCGCACACAGTGTGCACTTCCTGTCAGTCCGTCCGGGTACAGGAAACTAAAGCTCCTGTACCGGTGGGATTATACAGAGCTCGGCCACGCTACACTAGAGGCAGGGGAGGGAGGGGAGAAAATGACAAGAGGGGGGAAGTGAATGACAAGGGGTTGGAGAAAGTGAATGACAAGGGGTTGGAGAAAGTGAATGACAAGGGGGGGGAGAAAGTGAATGACAAGGGGGAAAGTGAATGACAAGGGGGGGGGAGTAAGTGAATGACAAGGGGGAAAGTGAATGACAAGGGGGGGGAGTAAGTGAATGACAAGAGGGGAAAGTGAATGACAAGGGGGGGGGAAGTGAATGACAAGGGGCGAAAGTGAATGACAAGGGGGGGGAGAAAGTGAATGACAAGGAGGGAAAGTGAATGATAAGGGGGGGGAGAGAATGATAAGGGGGGAAAGTGAATGACGAGGGGGGAAAGAGCTGGGCGTTGTAGGTGGGTGTGCTAGTGATGCGGGGACTGCAGAGGCTGAGCGCCAACTGGGGGTTGTAGTGCTCAGTAAAATGTCATGGTGCCCGCTGTGTTTGTGCCCTCCGGACGCGTCTGCCCTCTCCTCCGGACGCGTCTGCCCTCTCCTCCGGACGCGTCTGCCCTCTCCTCCGGATCCCTCTGCCCTCTCCTCCGGACCCCTCTGCCCTCTCCTCCGGACCCCTCTGCCCTCTCCTCCGGACCCCTCTGCCCTCTCCTCCGGACCCGTCTGCCCTCTCCTCCGGACCCGTCTGCCCTCTCCTCCGGACCCGTCTGCCCTCCCCTCCGGACCCGTCTGCCCTCCCCTCCTGACCCTGTAATCCTTGTAAGGGTTTCCACATGTCATGGCGGCCGCAAGTGGCGATCACTTAGATGCTGGCAGCATCTGACGTGTCATATAACCAATTGAAGAGGGGAACCATTATGGGGGGCCCTATATACTCGCACATTATGGGGGGCACTATGGGGAACAGGGGAAGGAACACTATGGGGGCATCTATGGGGGGCCCTATAAACTGGCATGCATTATTGGGGGGCTCTATGTAGAAGTGGGGGGGAGCACTATGGGGGCATCTATTGGGGGCTTTATGACGCGGCTCCGCCTGGCTTCTAACTTTTTTAGCTGGCTCCTAGATTCCAAGGAAATTTGTCAAGCCCTGAAATAAGGCATTAAATTTTTACACATTAGTCTAATTTCAGTTGCTTGCCTGCTGCCAGTGTGTGTCAGGCCCACTTCCACAGATTGTAGTGTGCCCACTGCCAGTGCCAACCACTGATACCAGGTGGCACAGTAGCTTGCCAATAAATAAGGCATTTAATTTTTACACATTAGTCTAATTTCAGTTGCTTGCCTGCTGCCAGTGTGTGTCAGGCCCACTTCCACAGACTGTAGTGTGCCCACTGCCAGTGCCAACCACTGATACCGGGTGGCACAGTAGCTTGCCGATAAATAAGGCATTTCATTTTTACACATTAGTCTAATTTCAGTTGCTTGCCTGCTGTCAGTGTGTGTCAGGCCCACTTCCACAGACTGTAGTGTGCCCACCACTCATACCGGGTGGCACAGTAGCTAGCACGCGTAGTACCACTTATCTAAAAAAAAGAAAGGCAGAGGCAGGCCACCCCGCAGGGGCCGTCGTGGTCGTGGTGCTGTGATTTCCACTGGCCCTGGAATAATGCCTAGTGTTCAGAGGCCACGTACCCTGAACCCGAAAAATTCTAAGGACATAGTTGACTGGCTTAGACAGGACACCCAATCTTCAACAGCTTCCGCTAAGAACCTTGACGCACCATCCTCCTCCAGCTCAGCTTCCGTCACCTGCTCTCAAGTTACCACGCTCCCGCCCGCCACCACCACTACCACCACAGCCGCTTCACTTTATCTGTCAGAGGAGTTATTTACACATCAGTTGGATGCAATTAGTGATGCGCAACCATTATTGCCAGATGATGTAGATTACAGGGATATGTCTCAGTCAGGCAGGATTACACACATGGACATACAGTGTGATGATGATGATGTTGTACTCGCTGCTGCTTTCTTTTGCTGAGGTGTCAGATACAAGTGAAGCGGTTGATGATGACGATGTGTCCACGGATGCCACGTGGGTGCCTGCTCGAAGTGAAGAAGAGGGGGAAAGTTCAGAAGGGGAGACAGAGAGAATGAGGAGACGAGTTGGAAGCAGGGGGAGGTCGTCACAAGGAATTAGTGGCACAGTCAGACAGCATGTATAGGCACCCGGGGTCAGCCAGACAGCACGTCAGTCAACGCATGCTGTTGCCACCACCAGAATGCCGCCATTGCAAAGCTCAGCAGTGTGGCATTTTTTGTGTGTGTCTGCCTTTGATAATAGCAATGCCATTTGCAACCTGTGCCAAAAGAAACTGAGTCGTGGGAAGTCCAACACCCACCTTGGTACAACTGCTTTGCGAAGCACATGATCTCACATCACAAACGCTTATGGGATCAACACATGAGTACAAGCAGCACACAAACTCAAAGCCACCATGCTCCAGTTCCTGCTCATCTGCCCACAGTCAGGTGTCTGTCAAGTACATGTTTGAGCGTAAGAAGCCAATGTCACAGAATCACCCCCTTGCCCGGCGACTGACAGCTGGCTTGACGGAACTCTTAGCCCGCCAGCTTTTACCAAACCAGCTGGTGGAGTCTGAGGCCTTCAAAAAATTTGTCGCTATTGGGACACCACAGTGGAAGGTACCCGGACGAATTTTTTTTTCAAAAAAGGCAATCCCAAACCTCTACAATGTCAATGAAAAGGAAGTCATAGCATCTCTGGCAGAGAGCCACACAGGACCAGCACTCCTGTCCGCCCTGAACACACAGGTGGATCAGTGGCTGACCCCGCACCAACTGTAGATCGGCAAAGTGGTGTGTGACAATGGAACAAATTTGTTGTCGCCATTGAATTTGGGCAAGTTGTCACATGTGCCGTACATGGCACATGTGTTGAATCTCATCTTACAACGCTTTGTGTCTAAGTACCCAGGCTTACAGGACATCCTCAAGCAGGCCAGGAAGGTGTGTGGCCATTTCAGGCGATCCTACATGGCCATGGCGCACTTTTCCGATATTCAGCGGCGAAACAACATGCCAGTGAGGTGCTTGATTTGCGACAGCCCGACACGTTGGAATTCAACACTCCTAATGTTCGACCGCCTGTTCCAAAGAAAAAGCTGTCAACGAGTATTTCCATTTCATCCACCATGACGGCATACAGAGAGATGACCCTTGACCTCTATAGGGGCAGGAACACAGAGAGTTTAAAAAGCCACCACCCACTCACACCCTCAGTTTTTCCTGTCCCTATGGGGCACCTCACAGTATGTCCTCCTGGTGGAGGTGGAAACAGAGTTTTTTTCTTTCTTTTATTTTTTGCTATAGGGGTTGTTTCTTTTAATCCTTTTTTTACCTTCCCTCCCGGTTTCAGGGCTGAGGATGGTTGTAAAGTTGGGGGATTCTCGTCACTCATTAAGGAGTGTCCTGCTTTCCCCCACTAGCATCTACACTCGTGGTTGCATACCTCCGGTCCCGGCTTCTGACCGCGTGCTGCGTTGTGTCACTTCCGGGTAGGGGAGGTTTGGGGGTATCCTCGCCTCTTTCAGAAGTGGCCTGTGTTCCCCCTCCAAGTGCGCAGGTCTCCCTCTTTCTTTCTTTTTTTCGCTTCTTTTGTGGTTACTGACTTCTGGTTGCCCCTCTCTTACAGGGAGTGAAAGAGCCCAGAGTCAGAAGTAAAAGTATTAAATGTGCCACTTGTGGGAAAAAACTGCCAGACAGTTACAAAAAGAAGCTTTGCAAATCATGTATATCTGATTTAATCAAAGAGGAGCAACCTTCCTTTTTATCGGAAGTCAAGTCTCTTATACAGAATGAAATTAAATCCTCTATCGCTTCCCTCAAATCTTCTGGACCGCCCGCAAAGAAGGCCAGATCTTCTGTTCCATCCTCCTCCGACGTGAAGGACATGGAGGAAGGAGCCTCTACTTCTTTCCAGGGTAGTAACGAAGCCCTGTCAGAAGGAGAAATTGTGGAAAGTGAGAGGAAATAATGACCTTCTTTCTGCTGTCAGATCCACTATGGGCATTGAAGATGTCCCTAAACCAAAGTCGGTACAGGATGAGATGTTTGGGGGCCTCAGAACCAAGTTGACAAAGGTGTTTCCTAGTAATGGAAATGTCAGGGAAATGATTCTAGACGAATGGTCTGATCCTGAGAAAAAATTGGGCTTGTGCAGAGAATTCAAGAACCGTTTACTTTTTGACCCCTCTGAGGTTAAGCTATTTAATGATGTTCCCAAGATCGACATCCAGGTGGCCAAGGTGGTTAAAAAAACATCCCTGCCCTTTGAGGATTCTTCACAGTTGAAAGATCCTATGGAAAGGAAGGTCGACTCACTCCTCAAAAGATGTTGGGAAACATCTATGTTTGATATAAAAACTAATATTGCGGCCACCTCCGTTTCTAGAGCCATGTATATATGGCTCAATGAGTTAGAAGAACAAATCAAAAATGGAGCACCTAGAGAGGAATTGGTTAATTCCCTTCCGTTACTCAGATCTGCAACAGCCTTCTTAGCAGATGCTTCGGCGGAGACGGTGAGATTCGCCGCTAAAGGAGCAGCCTTGTCCAATTCGGAAAGGCGTGCTCTATGGATGCAATCCTGGGGAGGGGATAGAACCTCCAAATCTAAGCTGTGTTCTATACCCTTCTCAGGGGAATATGTCTTTGGTCCGGTCCTTGACACTATCCTGGAAAAGGCAGCGGATAAAAAGAAGGGGTTGCCGGAAGAGGCAAAGAAAAAACCTTTTCGTCCCTTCAGTTCGCAGTCAGGTTCATATAGGGGAAAAGGTAAAACTGGCCGCTGGAGCCATCCTAAAGGGGGAAGAGGAAGAGGTACCTTCACTAGCCCCCAAAACAGGTCAGAGAAAAAGTGACGCCAGAGTTGGGGGAAGGTTGAGGGGTTTTCTGCCTGCTTGGATGTCAACAACTCAGAATCCGTGGGCAGTAAACATAATCAAAGAAGGATACAAGATCGAATTCACCTCAACCCCCCCAAGGAAATTTCAGCTTACATCCCACAGTCAGGGAGTTCGGGAAAAAACTTGGAAAGGTGTGGTAGATCTATTGGAGGCAGGGGTAGTAGAGAAGGTTCCTATATCAGAGTTAGGACAGGGGTTTTATTCAAGTATGTTTCTTTTAAAAAAAAAACGACGGCTCTTTTCGTCCTATAATCTTAAAGTTACTAAACGAGACCATTACCTACAGAAGATTCAAGATGGAATCGATATCATCTACTACACCCCTAATAGAACAAGGGGCCTTCATGACCACCATCGACCTAAAAGACGCCTACTTTCACGTCCCAATTCATCAAACCTCCAGAAAATATCTCAGATTCGCACTAAGATCCGACAGGGGTTTAATAGAACATTTTCAGTTTACAGCTCTACCCTTTGGCATATCATCTGCGCCAAGGGTTTTCACGAAGCTGATGGTCGAGGCCCTGTCCCCCCTTCGGTTAAGGGGCATAAAATTTTTTCCCTATTTAGACGATTTTCTTATAGTCGGCGGGTCAGAATCAGTGGTGACAGCCCTAACCAGCGAGTTCATTCAACACCTATCGTTGCTAGGCTGGGTAATAAATACGAAAAAATCCTGTCTAGAGCCATCCACAAACATAAGGTTTCTGGGGTTCATGTTGGACTCGGTCAATCAAACAACCACCCTTCCACTTCAGAAAGTAGACTCAATCAGGGAAAGGATTGGGTCCTTCCAATCTCAGAGACAGTGCTCAATCAGAAGAGCCATGAGTCTCTTAGGAACTCTAACTTCCTGTATTCCTGCAGTTTCATGGGCACAGGCACACCACAGGGTGATACAGTCCTGGATTCTGCAGGTCTGGGACAAGAAACAATACTCTCTAGACAAGAGTTCAAATCCCATACAACGTAAAGTTAAGTTTGAATTGGTGGAAGAACAGGAGGAGTCTGGTAAAAGGAGTCACTTGGGTAAAAGACCCAGTAGTCACGATAACGACAGATGCAAGCAGTCTGGGTTGGGGGGCTCAGGTGGCCTCCGAAAACCTCCAGGGTACCTGGCCAAGAGACATCGCATGCAGATCATCAAATTACAGAGAATTGCGGGCGGTCTGGGAAGCAATAAAAGGCTCGTCAGTTTCCCTCAGAGGAACCAATTTAAAGATCCTTTCAGACAACACAACAACTGTCGCATATTTAAAACATCAGGGCGGCACAAGATCCTCAAGTCTGGGAGGTGTCGCTCGGAAGATTTTTCAGTGGGCCGAAGGAAACGTCTTATCAATCTCAGCGGTCCACATAAAGGGGACAGACAATTGTGCAGCGGACTATCTCAGCAGAACAACCTTGGATCCAGGAGAATGGTCCTTAAATCAGGACATTTCTGAAAATTTGCGAAAAATGGGGAACCCCACAAATAGATCTCTTTGCTTCAAAAGCAAACACAAAAGTGGCAAAATTCTGTTCTCTAGATCCCAGGGGAAACCCATGGGCAGTGGACGCTTTTTCAGTTCCCTGGACTTGGGAGAAAGCCTATGCGTTCCCTCCCTGGCCAATGATTTCAAGGGTCCTTCAGAAGATCTCAAGGGACCCAGTCACGGTGTTTCTGGTAGTTCCATACTGGCCAAAAAGGAGCTGGTTCGCCAGTCTGAAGGCGATGGCGGTAGAGGATCCCTGGATAATTCCTCCCCTAAAGAACTTATTATACCAGGGCCCCATTCTTTACGAGAATCCCAAAGTACTAAAGCTGTCAGTTTGGATCCTGAGAGCGAGATCTTGAGAAGGAGTGGCCTTTCTGAAAGCGTGATAAACACCTTAAAGCTGGCCAGGAAGAAGGTCACCACAGCAATTTATCTAAAGATTTGGAAAAAATTCTGCTCCTTCCTGGGGATGTCTCTCCGAATTCTTCTCCTCCCTGTATTCAAAAAATCTTAGACTTCCTACAGAGGGGGCTTGAGATCGGGCTTAGACCTAGCACATTAAAAGTACAAATTGCTGCACTTGGAGCTTTCTATGACCAGGACATAGCCAACCATAGGTGGATCAGGCGCTTTACTAGGGCAGCCTCCAGACTAAGACCCTCCCTTTCCCCAAAGATTCCTCAGTGGGACCTAGGTTTGGTTCTTTCAGGATTAACAAAGCCTCCCTTTGCTCCAACTACCAATATTTCTCTCAAGCATCTGTCTCTTAAGACGGCTTTCTTAATAGCCATTACTACAGCTAGGAGACTGGGAGAGATCCAGGCTCTCTCATGTCGTGAGCCTTACCTTTCTATTTATCCAGTCGTCCTTAGGTTGGATCCGGGGTTCTTACACAAGGTAGTTACGGATTTCCATAGAGAACAGGAGATCATTCTGCCATCCCTGTCTCCCGAGTCAGCTAATTCGTTGGGGGGTTGTTCACAGCTCCTAGATGTAAGGGATTCCATAATCCAGTACCTCAAGGTCTCTGAGGACTTTAGGAAGGATAATAACCTCCTTATTTTATTTTCCGGTCAAAATAAGGGAAAAAAGGCGTCCAAAGCTACAATTGGTCGTTGGATAAAGGACACCATTTCCTGTTGTTACTCTATAGCCGGCAGAGAATGTACGCGTGCCATGGCATCCTCATGGGCTGAGAGAGCAGGAGTTTCTATAGAAAACATTTGCAAAGCAGCTACCTGGGCCAATGCAAGTACTTTCATTAGACACTACAGAATGGATGTGTCTGCTTCGGTGACCTATCCTTCGGCCGTAAAATTTTACAGGCTGCGGCCCCACCCAAGATCTAGTTATCTGGTAGCTCTCTCTGTATGCCGTCATGGTGGATGAAATGGAAAAGCCGTATTAGACTTACCGGTAATTCCGTTTCCTTGAATCCACCATGACGGCTGGTATATTCCCCCCCCTCTTTTTGCTGTTCTTAAAGCTCTCAAATTGAGTATGAAGTAATACTCCAAAAAAAAAAATAAGAAGAAAATAAGTATAATAAAATTTTTGTGCACCCATTGGTAATTTGTAAACACTGAGGGTGTGGGTGGTGGCTTTTTAAACTCTGTGTTCCTGCCCCTATAGAGGTCAAGGGTCATCTCTCTGTATGCCGTCATGGTGGATTCAAGGAAACGGAATTACCGGTAAGTCTAATACGGCTTTTGTATGACTGGGGTGCTAGGACAGCCTCTGCGGAGCTGGGAATTTTTTTGCCACGTTACTGGACGCTCATGCGCAATGCCTGTAGGCTCATGCGTCCTTTTGAGGAGGTGACAAACCTAGTCAGTCGCACCGAAGGCACCATCAGCGGCCTCATCCCATTTGTTTTCTTCCTGGAGCGTGCCCTGCGAATAGTGCTGGATCAGGCTGTAGATGAGCGTGAAGAGGAAGAGGAAGAGTTGTGGTCACCATCACCACCAGAAACAGCCTTGTCATCATCGCTTGCCGGACATGCGGCAACGCTGGAAGAGGAGTATGAGGAAGAGGAGTCAGAGGAGGAATGTGGCGGCTTTGAGGAGGAGGAAGACCAACCACAGCAGGCACCCCAGGGTGCTCATTGTTGTCACCTATCTGGGACCCATGGTGTTGTACGTGGCTGGGGGAAAGAACAGACCGTCAATGACATCAGTGAGGACGAGGAACGGGAAATGAGTAGCTCTGCATCCAACCTTGTTCAAATGGGTCTTTCATGCTGTCATGTCTGTTGAGGGACCCACGTATAAAAAGGATGAAGGAGAACGACCTGTACTGGGTGGCCACGCTACTAGACTCCCGGTATAAGCAGAAAGTGGCAGAAATGTTACCAAATTACTGAAAGTCGGAAAGGATGCAGCAGTTAAAAACCAAACTAAAAAGTATGCTTTACACAGCTTATAAGAGGGATGTCACAGCACAACGGGAATCTAACAGGGGAAGAGGTGACTGTAATCCTCCTCCTACCACGGCAGCAAGGACTGGACGATTTACAGATGTGTTGTTGATGGAGGACATGCGGAGCTTTTTCAGTCCTACACATCGCCACAGCCCTTCGGGATCCAGCCTTAGAGAACGACTCGACCGACAGGTAGCAGACTACCTCGCCTTAACAGCAGATATCGACATTCTGAGGGGCGATGAACCCCTTCACTACTGGGTGTGCAGGCTTGACCTGTGGCCTGAGCTATCCCAGTTCGCGATAGAACTTCTGGCCTGCCCTTCTTCAAGTGTCCTGTCAGAAATGACCTTCAGTGCAGCAGGAGGCATTGTCACTGACAAGAGAAGTCGCCTCGGTCAAAAAAGTGTTGATTACCTCACCTTCATAAAGATGAATGAGGCATGGATCCCGAAGGGACTGACAGTGGGGGATACATTTGACTAACAAAAGGCCTGATTACATGCCTTGGCCTCAAAATGGTCCCCACGCTGCTGTATTTAATGTCTGCATACCAGATGACTTTCGTGAATTCTCCACCACCAACTAGGGTTCAAGCCGCAATGTTTTAGTCACTTTTCTGCCTGGAAAACATCAATTTTTTCGGCCGCTGCTACAATAGCGGCTGCAACAATGCCATTATTTTTCAGGCATGTGTACATGCCTAATTTTTCTGTCCTATGGTGCAGCACTGTGGCTGCTAAAAAAAAAAAAAAAAGGCACAAACAAGTGTCAATTTCCCTTGTGATCGTTACCTTGATGTGGTGAAGGGTCTTGTGCATCACAATGAAGCAATCATCACCTCTATGAGTGTGTTGGCAATGTTGCCACACCCCAGATGATAAGGCCGTTGCTTCATTTTGGTCAGACCAAAAGCGATCGGACGGCTTCATAATATTTCATAGAAAAAACATTAATTTACCTTTTCTTAAGTTGTATGGGTTTTTAATACATAAAATAAAAAATCATAATAAAGTCTCTTAATAGTTTATTAGAAATAATGCAGACAATTAAAAAAATCCCCATCAATTCCAATACAAAGTACAGAGCTCAGAACTAAATTATTTCATGATGTCGTAATTGTTCGTTAATTCAACAATGTTTAATCAATTCGACACACGTCCCCGTATAGGGTATGTAACAGGTATTAAACTGATAGGAATAGTACTAGTTAAGACACCACTCATATAGGGTGCCACAGCACATTGCTCTGTGCACACGCAGTTCCCCAATTTGGGAGTAAGAGGACCGACCAAGCTGCTTTTTCCATCTCCCGGTTCCTAAAATCAATTCAGTTTGGTGTATGAGAGTTTGGTCTGTCACTGTGAAGGCAGTCAAAGGTACCGGCCTTAATTTTTTTTCACAAAAGGCAATCCCTGATATGGGATGTAACAGGGATTAAACTGATGAGAATAGTACTACAGAAAATACCACTCATATCGGGTGTGACCGTAAATTGCACGGCGCAGATGCAGTGACCGTGGATTAAAACATAGTGGAGGGAGCCAGCGTATTTTTAACCATCTCCCCGTTCGAAAAATCTATTCAATAAATGGACCCCAGATTGGGGACGTTAGAGGGATTAAACTGATGAGAATAGTACTACAGAAAATACCACTCATATCGGGTGTGACAGTAAATTGCACGGTCCAGACGCAGTGACCGTAGATTAAAACAAAGGGGAGGGAGCCAGTGTTTTTTTAACCATCTCCCCGTTCGAAAAATCTATTCAATAAATGGACCCCAGATTGGGGACGTTAGAGGGATTAAACTGATGAGAATAGTACTACAGAAAATACCACTCATATCGGGTGTGACAGTAAATTGCACGGTCCAGACGCAGTGACCGTAGATTAAAACAAAGGGGAGGGAGCCAGTGTTTTTTTTAACCATCTCCCCGTTCGAAAATTCAATTCACCTTTCGGGGACCCTTAGTGTTGTACATGGCTGGGTGGAGGAAGAAACCTTCAATGACATCACCGGGACATGGCTAGCTTGTTATCCAACCTTGTGCAAATGGGGAGTTTGCCGTTGTGCAAATGGACTGTTTGCGGTGCATTAAAAGGGGAGTTTGGTCTGTCAATGTCTGTGAAGCGGGCGTAACCCTTACACTACCTGATCAATACAACATCATACCTGATCGTATACACACACTGGATGTTTTAAAGCATGTTATTTCAAACAATTTAGGAATGTTAGTTGATTTATGCCCTTTATGGATTAAAACCCGACTCTGCGTCCACTACGTAATTTTCCATGGGAGTTTTGCCATAGATCCCCCTACGGCATGCCACAGTCCAGGTGTTAGTCCTCTTGAAACAACTTTTTCATCACTATTGTGGCCAGAAAGAGTCCCTGTGGGTTTTAAAATTCCCCTGCCTATTGAAGTCTATGGCGGTTCGCCCATTCACCCGTTCGCGAACATTTGCGGAAGTTCGCGTTCACCATTCGCGAACGGAAAATTTTATGTTAGCGACATCACTACTGCCAATCTGTTACCATCCAACGAGCCACCATACCTCATCATTTGGTGTCAGAAACTGCACTGTGTACTTAAAACTACTGGATGTTCCACAAGTTGAATTCTGCACTACGTAAAGAGAAACTATTATGTTTTTTTCTGGCCTGAATCTTCAAACTACATTTCCACTGCCCAGGGAGCTATGGTCTGAGGGAGTACACTGTGATACAATACCTCATTAGGGCCACTACTAATGCCACCTTTGGCAATGGCTCCTCAGGGGCTCACTGCAGGTACATGAAAATATTTAGACTGTGGAGATAACTTGTCTGAGAGGCTTTTGGACTCCAAAGCTACATAAGTTGTCTGGGATATGACAGGCTTCAGGAGATTGGACACACTTTAGAGGCAGACTGGGCATCTGCTAAGGCCCACATCCTACAGAGGACATTTTGTTGATCCACTTCCAAGTAAAGAGCCAAGCGAGAAAAGTGGGAAACAGCAAAAAGTTGCAAGTGAAGTGTTGCACCCCTACAGTATTGATGGATGCTAAAGCTGGAGAGCAAAGTGCAGTATGAAAAACATTTCTCCAGAGAAAGAAATTTGGCATGTTAACTACCTTTGCACTGTTGAAGCCATGAGAACTGCAAAATCTGTGGGACCACAAAGCTGTGTAAGATCTGCAGGTCGATATAGAGTCTGAACTATGACAATTGCTGTAAATGCTATATTTGAACTTTGAATGCCAGTAAAATAGATGTTTTACTGTTAAATTGGCCTTATAATTGCCTCACACCACAGGGATTCCTGCCTTGCACCTACTAAACTCATCTTCATCAAGGACATCCCACCTTACACCAGGCAGCAACCCCAAAACCAAGGTGTGCCCCAAAGGGAAAAACGTGTGCCCTTCTCATCATCACTGCACGACACATGCAAACGACAGAGAGAGGACTACTACTGTGAATAACCACATCTCCATCACTGCTACCACCACTCCTATCCTTCCCACTTTCCCGTGTTCCTATATGGTCTTAAAGGTAATATGTCACCTTTGACCTCCCTATCCAACTGTTTATATGGACACATAGCTGCGTTTCATTGATTAAAGAGCTGTTTTTCTATTAATACCAAAAAAATATTAGTGTTGAACGAGCATGCTCGGCCGAACACCAGTTTGGCTCGAGCATCGCTATGCTCGGCATATGGCGGTATTCGGCCTAATAATGCATGTGCTCAAGCTCGATGCTCGAATCTCCTCCCCGCAAGTTTCTTGGCTGCTATGCAGCCAATAAAGGTGCAGGTGGGTACTGCCCTCACTGTAGTGCCGTAGCCATGTTGGTTACTGGCATTACAGTGATTGGCTGTCCGGAACGCGTCATTGGGTGCTCCCGATGGCGAGTGTGTGGCTCAGTCTTAGTCAGGGAGAGCTATGCATAAGAAGGAACAGACACTGTAGGGAGTGATATTGGACTATTTTTATTAGAAAAACTTTTCAGAGACCCAAAAGTCCTTTTAAGGACTATTGTGTGCGACAGAAGCAATATATATTTGTAGCACAACCTGCGCTAAATTGCTAAAACTTTACAGACCCAAAAGTCCTTTTAAGGACTATTGTGTGTGGCAGCAGCAATATATTTTTTTTAGCGCATCCTTAGCAAAATAGTATCTAATAGGTTTCTGCGGGCAGTTCAATTATCTGCCCCACATCTCCTTGTAATGTGTGCGCTTCCTAAAAATATCAGTGACATCCAGTGTACTTTTTCTGTAGATGGTGTTTGCTGCTAACAGTGACATTAGTTGCGCCGCATCTCCAGTGTAAAGTGTGCGCATCCCAAAAAATATCTGTGACATCCAGTGTACTTTTTCCATAGACAGTGTCTGCTGCGGATAGTGACATTAGTTGCATCACATCTCCTGTGTAAAGTGTGACATTACCAGTGCCACATCTAAAGTGTAACTTGTGCACTTAAACAATTTATCTGTGACATACAGTATACTTTTTCAATAGACGGTGTCCGCTTCTGACAGTGACATTACCAGTGACACATCTCCAGTGTAACGTGTGCACATAAAATTTTTATCTGTCATACAGTGTACTTTTTCCGTAGACCCTGCGGACATTCCCATTAATTTGTTATTAGCCACTAGTGACAGCATTAACATTATCTGCAGGATATCTACTGTGTGACGTTTTCACATCCCAAATACCTTTTAAAAAATGTTTGCGCATACACTTCCAAATCCTACACTACTGTACGTGTGACATACTTTCAAGAATATAAAACATTTAATATGAAGAAGGCGAGCAGTAAGGGATGGGGAAGTGGCTGTGATGCTGATGGTGCACACAGAGGCCGTGGCCCTGGGCATGTTGATACTGTGCCTGCTGCCAGAGCACAAGAAAAACAATCATCCATGATACCTAGCTTCATGTGCCAGTTTGCAGGGCGGAACAGGACACCACTCTTGAAGTCAGAGCAGTGTTCGGTTGGATTGTAGCAGATAATGCTTCCAGTCGGTTAAGCACCACCCTGTCTTTCACCAAGTCCAGTCTCAGTAGCCAAGGCACTCGCATATAATGTTTTACAGGGCTAGCTCACCTACAGGCCCTCGTATATAATGTTTTACAGGGTCAGCTCACCTGCAGGCCCTCATCTACAACCTTTTAGAGAGTCAACTCACCAGCAGGCCCTCACCTACAATCTTTTACAGGGTCAGCTCACCTGCAGGCCCTCGCATATAATGTTTTACAGGGTCAGCTCACCTGCAGGCCCTCACCTACAATTTTTTACAGGGTCAGCTCACCTCCAAGCCCTTGCATATAAATTTTTACATGGTCAGCTCACCTGCAGGCCTTCACCTACAACCTTTTAGACGGTCTGCTCAAAAGCAGGCCCTCACCTACAAAATTTTACAGGGTCAAATCACCTGCAAGCCCTCGCATATAATAGTTTACAGGGTCAGCTCCCCTGCAGGCCCTCACCTACAACCTTTTAGAGGGTCAGCTAACCAGCAGGCCTTTACCTACAATTTTATACAGGGTCAGCTCCCCTGCAGGCCCTCACGTATAATGTTTTACAGGGTCAGCTCACTTGCAGGCCTTCATATATAATGTTTTACAGTGTAAGCTCATCTGCAGGCCCTCACCTACAACATTATAGAGGTTCAGCTCACTAGCAAGCCCTCACCTACAATCGTTTACAGGGTCAGCTCACCTGCAGGCCCTTGCTTATAATTTTTTAGAGGGTCAGCTCACCTGCAGGCCCTCGCATATAATGTTTTACAGGGTCATCTCACCTGCAGGCCCTTGCATATAATGTTTTACAGTGTCAGCTCACCTGCAGGCCCTCACCTATAATCTTTTACAGGGTCAGCTCACCTACAGGCACTTGCATATAAATTTTTACATGGCCAGCTCACCTGCAGGCCTTCACCTACAACCTTTTAGACGGTCAGCTCACCAGCAGGCCCTCACCTACAAAATTTTACAGGGTCAGATCACCTGCAGGCCCTCGCATATAATGGTTTACAGGGTCAGCTACCCTGCAGGCCCTCACCTACAACATTTCAGAGGGTCAGCTAACCAGCAGGCCCTCACCTACAATTTTATACAGGGTCAGCTCCCCTGCAGGCCCTCACATATAATGTTTTACAGGGTCAGCTCACTTGCAGGCCTTCATATTTAATGTTTTACAGGGTAAGCTCACCTGCAGGCCCTCATCTACAACATTATAGAGGTTCAGCTCACCAGCAAGCCCTCACCTACAATCGTTTACAGGGTCGGGTCTGCTTACCTGCAGGCCCTCAAATATATAAAGTTTTACAGGGTCAGCTCACCTGCAGGCCCTTGCTTATAATGTTTTACAGGGTCAGCTCACCTGTAGGCCCTTGCATATAATGTTTTACAGTGTCAGCTCACCTGCAGGCCCTCACCTACAATCTTTTACAGGGCCAGCTCACCTCCAGACCCTTGCATATAAATTTTTACATGGTCAGATCACCTGCAGGCCTTCACCTACAACCTTTTAGAGGGTCAGCTCACTAGCAGGCCCTCACCTACAAAATTTTACAGGGTCAGATCACCTGCAGGCCCTCTCATATATAATTGTTTACAGGGTCAGCTCCCCTGCAGACCCTCACCTACAAACTTTTAGAGGGTCAGCTAACCAGCAGGCCTTCACCTACAATTTTATACAGGGTCAGTTCCCTTGCAGGCCTTGCATATAATGTTTTACAGGGTCAGCTCATCAGCAGGCCCTCACCTACAATTTTGTACAGGATCAGATCAGCAGCAGACCCTCACCCATAATGTTTTTGATGGTCAGATCAGCAGGCCCTTGCTCCAAATGTTTTTGAGGGTCACCAGCAGGCCATCAAACATGATTTTTCAAGGGTGTGTATGATGCCCTCCTTTATGTGTAACAAAGGGTGTATTGGAGTGCCGGTTACTTGTAATTTTTGCCAGCCCTTTTACTTAGTATGTGCTGGAGAGTGAATCTGGATCGCACATCCTCAAAACTATGCTTTTTGTCTCAGCATAATTACGTGGCATATCCGCCCAATTTGTAATACATAGTATGCTGTGCATAAGAGGCATTAGTAGGCCCACTAACCGCGACAAGGTTGCCTCTACAAGTGGGAAACTACTCTAACCTATAAATGGCGCAGCCGTGCGCGGCGACCACCGGCGCCCCAGCACCGCACCAGCAGCAGACAGCGGGACCCAGGAGCCACATAGCAACCCCACTGTGCAGCAAAGCCTATTGGCCTTTCACTTAGTGCATAGGCTTTTTGAGTGTAGGAGTCCCACTACATGAACAATTGTACCACAATGTGAACGAGGCCCTCCTTTATGTGGTATACAGAATGTATCAGAGTGCCTCTTGCTTGTAATTTTTGGAAGCACTTGCACTTTCTATACAATTAAATATACAGGAAGGAATGTTTCCTAACAATTTTTCCTCTAAAATCGATTTTATCTTTGATTTTGTGCATATTATTGTCAGTCTTTAAAAGTGGCGTATTACCCGGACAACATAGTTACCAACCTGGGAGTCCAAGATGCATCCAGACATCCTCCACATGCTGTTGATGAACCATTTCAGTGGTGTTTCCATCAATTTTTTACCTTTTCCTATGAACCAGGCACCCTCCCCTCTTCAGAGCAGGGGGTGCCTGGTTTAATACTTGGGTTCTCATTGACTTCCATTATACTCAGGTGCTCTGTAGAGCACCCGAGCATCCCAATTTGTTCGACCCGAGCACTTGGGTGCTTGATCAACACTAAAAAAAATGGACAAATAAACTGTATCCCATCCAAATCTTGCATTAGCTATAATGATTAGTGCTGAATAGAGTTGAGCGAACACCTGGAAGTTCCGATTCATAAAAAGTTTGGGATCCGAACTTAACCCCGAACCCCATTGAAGTCAATGTGGACCCGAACTTTTGGGCTCTAAAATGGCTGTAAAATAGCCCTGGAAGCGGCTAGAGGGCTGCAAAAGGCAGCAAAATGTAGGTAAATGCCCTGCAGAAAAATAATAAATAAACGTTCTAAACCTGAGCCCAAGTGAGTGACAGTGGCACCTGCCACCCAGCAAACTGAGGATGTGGCGGTAACGCCACCACATCTGGCACTTTCACCAATCATCTCCACCGAATCCCATGAAAGTGTGCAGTGACGGCTGGGCCTGAGGCGCATAGCATTTTTGCGAATGTCCTTCCGCCTCAGAGGATTGAAGGGAATTTCTCTTTGCCTCCTATTACCTCTTCCTCCTCCTACTCGGCTTCCTCCTCCTCTTCTACCACCCCCTCATCCGCTCAGTGTAACACCTTAACCACCCACAGCAGCACAGCCAGAGGGAAACGACAGCAGGCTGTTTTATAACTTGTGTGTTTGTGGGACAAACCCCACACCGCGCAGGAGCTGTGGACAGGCATGGAACAACAGACCAATGATTGGTTGATGCCAATGAGCCTCCAGCCCGGCCTGGTGTTGTGCGCTAATGGGCGAAATATAATAGCAGGTCTGGGCCTAGCCGTTTTGATGCACATCCCCTGCCTGCCACATGTGCTGAATTTGGGGTGCAGAAATTCCTGAATACCAGACAGTTAAGATCAATTCAGTTATTTGAACACACACAACACCCCCACCCCCACCCCCCTTTTACTAAAACCATTAACAAACTATTTACAATTTACTTAAAAACTAACAAAAATATAAAAATAATGCAGCTAAACTAACTATATAAACAAACAAAACTATATACACGCCTTATCCTTAACTTAAGGCCAGCCAAATACAAGTGGCTCGGAGGGTGGGTTCCTATGCACCAACATAGGCCCTGGCCTGGAACACAATTGTCCAGCCAGGGCACAGTTGAGGAGGGTGAGGAGGAGGAGGAGTAGGAGGAATGCTGGGGGATACAGTGGACACAGACGATACACCTCCCTCAAAGAGGACAGCTTGTCCTTGCCTCTGGACAGCCTGGCACACATGAGCGACTACATGCTGCAGTGCATGCGCAACGACCGCCACCCGGCTGAATCCCTGTTACAAGGACAACGTGCCGTCCTTAATTCCCTCACTGGAGTGTGATAGGAAGATGCGCCCACCAGTAGACATGCTACTGATGGCATTTACACCTGACACCGGGGACTCAGTGGAAGCACAAGGTGAAGGCAGGGGAGGAGGAGAAAGAAGTCACCAATGCAGCTGGGTCACCACCAACACCTCAGAAGGCATGGTTATCAAGGGCGAAATGTGGAAAAGCTTTGTCATCACGCCACAACAACCTGCACCACCAGCAGATCTGGAACGTCTTAGCAGGAGGCAGCATTTCAGCAACATAGTGGAACAGTACACGAACTGACTGATGGGTCTGCCCAGGGGCTAAGCTACAAGGTAAGCAGGGGAAGCTACTGCTTTGGGGTCCTGACCTAGAAGGGGCCCATCCAGGAGGACGAGGACTAAAAGACTTTGTCAGGTCCCCCTCAACAGTATTATTCAATGAAATGATATACAGTGGCAGTACAGACAGTGTAGAAAGCAGATGGAACAGCTGCTGGGCCTGGTCTGAGAAAGCGATCTTTAGCACCCCAGGAATAGTGGCATGAAAGGAAGGGATTGTGCAAAAATGTCTGTGGGAGGTGGGGCCCCAGTCAAATATTTGCTGTGGTGCCCAATCATTTCTAGCTATGCCACTGGCTCTGCCCCATTGGACTTCTGGGTCGTTAAATTGGGCACATCTCCTGAGGTTGCCCTTTATGCCTTGGAGGTGCTGGCCTGCCCTGCAGCCACTGTATTGTCTGAACATGTGTTTAGCACAGCAAGGGGTGTTATCACAGACAAGTGCAGCCGCCTGTCCACAGCCAACTTGGACAATCTCACGTTCATTAAAAAGAACCAGGCATGGATCCCACAGGACTTGTTCGTACCTTATGCAGAATTGACATGTATACCAGCCTCACCCAACCATCGTTATACTACAGCGCACTTACTCTTTGTTTTCTTTTTTATATTTCCAAATGTTGTGTGGTCTACCCCAATTTATATAAAAAAAAAAGAAAACAAAACACATTGTTGTTGGCGACTACCTTTGGCTTCACAGCCAAAAAAGGCTTTATTTCAGGCAACAATGGAACCGCCAATTGTAATGAACTAAGTTCCCTGTGTGTTATGCAGTGCAGGGATACTTTGAGACAAAGAAGGGGTACAGATCAGCCAACAATCTGAACGCCACCTAATTTACAGCATATATTTCCCAGTCAGGTATGCAGGGCAGGGGTAGTTTGAAAGAAAAAAAGGTGTCATGGAGTGTCCCCGTCATCAGGCATCTATTTGCCCCGCTAAAGAATTATTTTAAAAGTGTATAGAAGCCACAAGGGGCACCCATGCTGCAGCTTTATCATGGAGATATCATGGAGATTTTACAGCATATAACTACAGCACCCAACAATGTAAACGCCGCTGAATTTACAGAATATAACTCCCAATCAGGTATGCAGTGCAAGGGTACTTTGAAAGAAAGAAGGGGTACAGATCACCTAACAATCTGAAGGCCACCTAATTTATTGAATATATTTCCAAGTCAGGTATGCAGTGCAGGGGTACTTTATGGCCCAAGAATGTAGCATAAGATTTTTAGAAATTTACCTCCCTGTCACCTATGCAGAGCAGGGATTTGAATATGGCAAAAATTGGCAAAATGTCGCCCATCAATGTAACAGATGATTTTTTGAAAGTTACCTCCCTGTCACCTATGCAGAGCAGGGGTTTGTATACGGAAAAACTAGCAAAATGTCACCCACCAATAACAGATGATTTTTTTAGATTTACTGCCCTGTCACTTATGCAGAGCAGGGGTTTGTATACGGCAAAACTGGCAAAAAAAACTGTTTTTTCAGCGTTGTGTGCAAAAGTGCTCTATGGCACAACAGTGTGGGTTTATTCCACCAACTACAGAAATGCAGTTTTTCATTGCAAAATTTTAAAACAGTTTTTTCTGCGTTGTTTGCAAACGTACTCTCTGGCACAACAGTACAGGTTTTTCAGCATTGTATGCAAATGTGCTCTGTGACACAACAGTACAGGTTTATTAACGCAACTACAGAAATGCAGTTTTTCACAGCAAAATTTTAAAACAGTTTTTTCTGCATTGTATGCAAACGTGCTGTGTGGCACTACAGTACGGGTTTATTAACCCAACTCCAGAAATGCAGTATATGACCCCAAAAATTTAAAATCAGGTTTTTCAGCGTTGTATGCAAACGTGCTCTGTGGAACAACAGTATAGGCTTTAGAACATATAACTGCACCGCTGAAGGGCAAATATATTTTTATTTTGCCACTATTACACGCCAAAAAAGGGATTTAGAACATATAACTACATAGCTGAATGGCAAATATATTAAACTTTTGCCACTAATACACGATAAAAGGGCTTTAGAACATGTAACTGCACTGCCGAGCAGCAAATATATATATTTTTTCCACTTAAACATGCCACAAAAGGCTTTAGAAAATATAACTGCACCGCTGAATGGCAAATATATTTTTATTTTGCAACTATTACATGCCAAAAAGGCTTTAGAATATATAACTGCACCTCTGAAAGGCAAATATATATTTCAATTTTACATTTATTCACGCCACAAAAGGCTTCAGAATAAATAACTGCACCACTGAACGGCAAATATATTCTTCTTTTTTCCACTTATACACGCTACAAAAGGCTTTAGAACATATAAATGCTCCGCTGAACTGCAAATATATTTTTATTTTGCAACTATTACATGCCAAAAAGGCTTTAGAATATATAACTGCACCTCTGAAAGGCAAATATATTTTTCAATTTTTCATTTATTCACGCCACAAAAGGCTTTAGTACAGATAACTGCACCGCTGAGCAGCAAATATATTTTACTTTTTTCTACTAATACACGACAAAAAGCGATATAGAACATATGATTGCACAGCTGAATAGCAAATATATTTTATTTTGCCACTATTACACGCCAAAAAGGGCTTTAGAACAAATAACTGCACCACTGAAAGACAAATATATTTAACTTTTGCAACTAATACACGACAAAAAGGGCTTTAGAACATTTAAATGCACCGCTGAACTGCAAAAATATTTTACTTTTGCCACTATTACATGCCAAAAAAGGGATTTAGAACATATAACTGCTCAGTTGAATGGCAAATATATTAAACTTCTGCCACTAATGCACGATAAAAAGGGCTTTAGAACATGTAACTGCACTGCCAAGCAGCAAATATATATAGTTTTTCAACTTATACATGCCACAAAAGGCTTTAGAAAATATAAATGCACCGCTGAACGGCAAATATATTTTTATTTTGCAACTATTACATGCCAAAAAGGCTTTAGAATATATAACTGCACCTTTTGAAAGGCAAATAAATTTTTACTTTTTCCACTAATACTCAACAAAAAGGGCTTTAGAACATATAACTGCACCTCTGAACGGCAAAAAGATTTGTCTTTCTTCCACTTATACACACCTCAAAAGGCTTTAGAATATAATACTGCACTGCTGAGAGGCAAATATATTTTTCTTTTTTCCACTAATAAACGACAAAAAGGGCTTTTGAACAAATAACTGCACCTCTGAAGGGCAAATATATTTTTATTTTGCCCCTATTACACACCAAAAAATGGATTTAGAACATATAACTGCACAGTTGAATGGCAAATATATTAAACTTTTGCCACTAATACATGATAAAATTGGCTTTAGAACATGTAACTGCACTGCCGAGCAGCAAATATATATATTTTTTCCACTTATACATGCCACAAAAGGCTTTAGAACATATAACTGCACCGCTGAATGGCAAATATATTTTTATTTTGCAACTATTACATGCCAAAAAGGCTTTAGAATATATAACTGCACCTCTGAAAGGCAAGTATATTTTTCAATTTTTCATTTATTCACGCCACAAAAGGCTGCAGGATAAATAACTGCACCGCTGAACGGCAAATGTATTCTTCTTTTTTCCACTTATACACACTACAAAAGGCTTTAGAATATATAAATGCTCCGCTGAACTGCAAATATATATTTATTTTTTCCACTTATAAAGGACACTAAAGGCTTTAGAATATATAACTGCACCACTGAACAGTAAATATCTTTTTCTATTTCGACTTGTGCACGACACAAAAGACTTTAGAAAATATAACTGCACCGCTTAACGGCAAATATATTTTTCTTTTGGCACTATTACATGCCAAAAAGGGCTTTAGAACAAATAACTGCACCCCTGAATGACAAATATATTAAACTTTTGCCACTAATACACAACAAAAAGGGCTTTACAACATATAACGGCACTTCTGAACGTCAAATATAATTTTCTTTTTTCCACTTATACACACCACAAAAGGCTTTAGAACCTATAACTGCACCGCTAAACGGCAAATATATTTTTATTTTGACCCAATTACATGCCAAAAGGGCTTTAGAACATATAATTGCACCGCTGAACTGTAAATATATTTTTAGTTTTTCCACTTATGCACGACACAAAAGGCTTTAGAATATATAACTGCACCGCTGAACAGCAAATATATTTTTCATTTTTCCACTTATACATGCCACAAAAGGCTTTAGAACAGATAACTGCACCACTGTGCAGAAAATATATATATATTTTTTCTACTAATACACGACAAAAAGCGATATAGAACATATAATTGCGCAGCTGAATAGCAAATCTATTTTATTTTGCCACTATTACACGCCAAAAAGGGCTTTAGAACATATAACTGCACTGCTGAACGGCAAATATATTTTACTTTTGTAACTAATACATGACAAAAAGGGCTTTAGAACATATAACTGCACCGCTGAACGGCAAAAATATTTTACTTTTGCCACTATTACACGCCAAAAAATTGATTTAGAACATATAACTGCACAGTTGAATGGCAAATAATAAAACTTTTGCCACTATTGCACGAAAAAAAAAAGGGCTTTAGAACATGTAACTGCACTGCCGAGCAGCAAATATATATATTTTTTCCACTTATACATGCCACAAAAGGCTTTAGAAACTATAACTGCACCGCTGAACAGCATATATGTTTTTTATTTTGCAGCTATTACGTGCCAAAAAGGCTTTAGAATATATAACTGCACCTCTGAAAGGCAAATATATTTTTCAATTTTTCATTTATTCACGCCACAAAAGGTTTCAGAATAAATAACTGCACCGCTGAATGGCAAATATATTCTTCTTTTTTCCACTTATACACACTACAAAAGGCTTTAGAACATATAAATGCTCCGCTGAACTGCAAATATAGTTTTATTTTTTCCACTTATAAAGGACACAAAAGGCTTTAGAATCTATAACGGCACCACTGAACAGTAAATATATTTTTCTATTTCCACTTATCCACCACACAAAAGGCTTTAGAAAATATAACTGCACCGCTGAACGGCAAATATATTTTTCTTATGGCACTATTACACGCCAAAAAGGGCTTTAGAACAAATAACTGCACCGCTGAATGACAAATATATTTAACTTTTGCCACTAATACACAACAAAAAGAGCTTTACAACATATAACTGCACTTCTGAACGTCAAATATAATTTTCCTTTTTCCACTTATACACACCACAAAAGGATTTAGAACATATCACTGCACCGCTGAAAGGAAAATATATTTTTCTTTTGCCACTAATACGTGACAAAAAGGGCTTTAGAACATATAACTGCACCACTAAACGGCAAATATATATATTTTTTTCCACTTGTACACGCCACAAAAGGCTTTAGAACAGATAACTGCACCGATGAGCAGCAAATATATTTTTCTTTTTTCTACTAATACACGACAAAAAGCGATATAGAACATATAATTGCACAGCTGAATAGCAAATTTATTTTATTTTGCCACTATTACACGCCAAAAAGGGCTTTAGAACATATAACTGCACTGCCGAACGGCAAATATATTTTACTTTTGCAACTAATACACGACAAAAAGGGCTTTAGAACATATAACTGCAATGCTGAACGGAAAATATATTTTTCTTTTGCCACTAATACACGCCAAAAAGGGCTATCATTTTTACACATCACCACACAACGGCTAATAAGCCCTTTTTTCCCACTAATGCAAGCCAAAAAATGCTTTAGAACATATAACTGCACCAAACAAGGGCAAATAAGATTTAGAAATATATCCTTGTAATAATCCCTGTTAATGGCTGTATCAAACAGCACTTGCACCCCAATAACAAGAACGGTTTGCTGAAATTACAGAGCTGTATAATGGCAATTTGGTTCCCCAGTCAGTGCAGCAAGGTATAATAATATTGTTCCTGTTACCCAGGCTGTAACCTCCCCTACTGAACCCTCTTCAACATAAATGCTGTGGAATGATTCCTCCCTATCTTTTCCCTACACCTTGAATAATCTTTTCCTGAACTTGTAAATCGTTATTTTAGCACAATGAAGTATTTCTAGCACTGTCCCTAGCACCTGCTGACGTCTCTCCCTGCAGTAGGTACATTGGAAAATGGCAGAATCCAAGATGGCTGAGTCTATTTATAGGTCTGTGACATCACAGGGCTGGCTGCTGATTGCCTGCATGCATGGCATTATGGGTGATTCCGCCTTTCCTTGCTCCATGTCCTCACACGTGCAGCAGTCATTTTAGGAAAAAATTTGATTCGTTACCACAAAGCCTGAGGAAATTCATTTTTTCAGAAATTCGGATCGAATTACACTTTGTCAACTTCGATTCGCTCTTATTATTTATTTATATTTCTATGCAATTTAAGTAGGGACTTTATCTTGTTGCAAATTACTATTCTACAAAGTCAAACTGGTTATAAAATTTAAAAAAGAAATGTATTTTTTCATAAACTTTACATTCATTTTTCGCTCTATACTGTGATGCTTAATATCTTTTTGCAACGAATAGCTACAATGCATTGATATTACTACTAAGTTTGGGTAATTTGGATAATGTACCCTGAAACATTTGAAAATGTGATTGCCTCTATCAATTACACATAAGTTACTATTTTTCATAAGACCACACTTTACGTCTTTAACAAGATTAGTCATTTCTTTGCAGACAGCCCTTTGAATACAATGCTTGTGCTATACAAAGATTGTCAACCTAAAATTAGTCACACAGAGATATTGACTCAAACGGCCTCAATAGCTTGCACTTGTATAATGTGCATAGAATATTTGAACGGGTTACATTGGTTTTTACAATTACCTACCATTAGTCACTGTTAGTAGATTTAAATTGTTCCTTTTTTATATTTTGAACTATTTTAAGAGATGGGAAAATGTCAGGATGGAACTTTTCATTCCAAGCCAAAAATGATCATTAATAAATAACTGCTGTCATCTCATTGCTACCGAATATGCAATAATTAACATGACTAAATAAGCAATTTGTAATGGGTATTCATTTCAGGTCAGGAATAGATTGTTATAATCACATCAATTTATACTAGATATTTGTCATTCTTTCTGGTCCTTTCCATCCTGGATAAAAAGGACTAAACCAGTTAACATTTCCAAACTGAATTTTGTCTACAAAGGTAATTTTAGTAATTGATCCCAATGAACACAATTATAACTAAATGATATAACTAGAGATGAGCAAATCAAAGTTGACTAAGTTGAATTAGATCCGAATTTCAGGAAAAATTTGATTTGCACTGAATCCGAATTTCCTCACTCTTCGTAGTAACGAATAACATTTTTTCGTAAAATTGCTGCTGCTTGTGTAAGGACATGGAGCAAGTTGCTCTGGGAACATGGGATCATCCATAAGGCCATGCATGCAGCCAGCCAGCCCTGTGATGTCACAGCCCTATAAATAGCCTCAGCCATCTTGGATTCTGCCATTTTTTAGAATACTTAGTGCAGACAGAGACATCAGCAGGCACTAGGGATAGTGCTAGGAAAGACTTCATTGTGCTAAAAAAAAAACGATTTACAAGTTCAGTGAAAGATTATTCAAAGTGTAGGGAAAGGATAGGGAGGAATCTTTCTACAGAATTTATGTAGAACAGGGTTCAGGAGGGGAGGTTACAGCCTGGGTAATAGGAACAATCTTATTACACCTTGCTGCAATGACTGGGGATCCAAATTGCCATTATACAGCTCTGTAATTCCAGCAAACCGTTCTTGTTATTGGGATGCAAGTGCTGTTTTATACAGCCATTAACTGGGTTTATTACAAGTAAATATTTCTATGTCCTATTTGCCCTTGTGTGGTGCAGTTAAATGATCTAAAGCATTTTTTGGCTTGTGTTAGTGGGGAAAAAAAAGTCTTACTGGTCATTATGTTGATGTGTATTAGTGGCACAAAAAAAAAATAATATTTGTAGGGTTGAGTGGACATCTGGAAGTTCGGGTTCGGGACCCGAACTTGACCCCGAACCTGACCCTGAACCCCATTGAAGTCAATGGGAACCCGAACTCTGGGGCACTGAAATGGCTCTAAAAAAGTAATGGAAAGGGCTAGAGGGCTGCAAAAGGAAGCAAAATGGGGGTAAGAACAGGGTAATCAAATGTGGATAGGGAAATGACTTAAAAAAACATAAAATACATAAATATTTAAAATAATAATCATAATAATCTTGAACTTCGAGGTGGAGGATGTCCATATAGAGTAGGAGGTTAAGGAGGCGCTGGACGTGGTGGTGTAGGTGGAGGAGGTAGTCGCCAACACAGTTTTTCGTGTTTTTTTTTTTTTTTTTATAAAATTGGATAGAACCAAAAATAAAAAATAAAACAAAGAGAAAGTGCGCTGGAGCATAACAATGGCTGGGTGAGGCTGGTATACATGTCTGTTCTGCGCAAGTTATGGACAAGTCCTATGGCATTCATGCCTGGTTCATTTTAATGAATGTGCGCTTGTCCACATTGTCTGTGGACAGACGGCTGCGCTTGTCTGTGATAACACCGCCTGCCATGCTAAACACACATGCAGAATATACACTGGCTGCAGGGCAGGCCAGCACCTCCAAGGTGTAAAGGGCAATTTCAGGTTATGTGCCCAATTTGGAGACCCAGAAGTTGAATGGGGCAGACCCATCCGTCAGTAAGTATAGGCGTGTGCACACATACTGTTCCACCATGTTGCTGAAATGCTGCCTCCTGCTAAGACGTTCTATATCAGCTGGTGGTGACGGTTCTTGTGGCTTGCTGACAAAGCTTTTCCACATTTCGGCCATGCTAACCCTGTGTTCTGAGGTGCTGGCGTTGCCCCAGCTGCATTGGTTACTTCTTCCTCCTCCTCTGCATCATCCTCATCCATTATCGCCTGAAGCGTTTTTCAAGGAGACATAGAAGTGGGATAGTAATGCTGATCACGGCATTATCGCCACTAGCCATGTTGGTGTAGTACTCGAAAAAGCGCAACATGGCACACAGGTTAACGTTGGTGAAGTCGTGCTGTTCCGCAGAGCGACTCACCCGTGCGTGCTGCAGCTGAAACTCCACTATCACCTGCTGCTGCTCGCACAGTCTCTCCAGCATGTGTAAGGTGGAGTTCCACCTTGTGGGCACGTCGCATATGAGGTGGTGAGTTGGAAGGCCGATGTTACTCTGCAGCCCAGACAGGCGAGCAGCAGGGAGAGAACCCCGAAAGCGTGCACAGATGGCCCGCACTTTCTGCAGAAGCTCTGACATATCGGGGTAGTTTTTTTCGCAATTACTGCACCACCAACTTCAGCACATGCGCCAGGCAAGAGATGTGCGTCAAACCGGCTAGGCCCAAATCTGCTACCAGATTTCACCCATTATCGCACACCACCAGGCCAGGCTTGAAGCTCAGTGGCACCAACCACTCATCGGTCTGTTGTTCTATGCCCGTCCACAGCTCCTGCGCGGTGTGTTTTTTTTCCCCCCAAACAGATGAGTTTCAAAACAGTCTGCTGTCATCTCCCCCTGGCTGTGCTGAAGTTGGTGGTGAAGGTGTTACTCTGAGCGGATGAGGAGGTGGTACAGGAGGAAGCGGAGAAGGAGGAAGGGGTAACAGGAGTCAAAGAGAAACGCTTTGCAATCCTCGGTGGTGGAAGGACATGCGCAAAACTGCTATTCGCCTCAGGCCCAGCTGCCACTGCATTTACCTAGTGTGCTGTTAGGGAGATATAAAGTACCTGCCCGTGCTTACTGGTCCACGTATCGGTTGTTATGTGGACCTTGCCACAGATGGCGTTGCAAAGTGCACACCTGATTTTGTCAGCCACTTGGTTGTGCAGGGATGGCTCGCCTGGAAAAGTAGTGGCGGCTGGGAACCATGTACTGTGGGACAGCCACTGCCACAAGGTTTTCAAAAGTGTCCGTCTCCACCATTACCGAATTTCAAAGGCCAGGCATTTTTAAATGCTGTTATTCAGGGCCAGGGATCCTGGGTGGGTAGGGGTTTACTTCCTCTTTCTCTCCAGTGTTTGGGAGATGGACAGCTGAAAGCTTCCATGGGACATTGCGGAGATGCTTGGTGACGGAGGTGGTGGCGTTGCTGCCACATCCTCAGTTGGTGGGGTGACATTGTCACTCCAGAGGTGGCGGAAGAGGCCGAAACTGCGACAGAAGAGGGAGCAGGTGGAGCCTGAGACCTTTTTTGGTGTTTGAGGTGTTTACTTCACTGCAGCTCGTGCTTTGCATTTAGATGCCTGGTCATGCAGGTTGTGCTCAGGTTTAGAACGTTTATGCCTCACTTCAGGCTCTGATTGTACAGCGTGCAAACCACTCATGTCTTGTCATCAGCACATTATCTGAAGAACTGCCATGCCAGGCAACTCCCTCGAGCTGGCTTTGGTGTGCTCGGTCCCTGGGTGCAGTGGGCAGTAGCAGGCATACTGTCTAGGGGAAGGTCGCTCTACTTTTGCACCCTGCTCCCTTTTTTGCTGTGCTGGTGCTCTATGCGACCATCACCTCTTCCTCTGAACTGTAAACGTCACTCGCATGACCTTGATTCCATGTGGGGTCTAGGACCTCATCATCCTCCACATCATCTTCCACCCACTCTTCCCCACTGCTCGCCTTGTCAGTCTGCACACTGCAGAAAGCCACAGCAGTTGGCACCAGTGTTTTGTCATCATCAGAGATGTGCTTTGTTGGTCTTCCATGTCTTTATCCTGAAACATAAGTGTTTGGGCATCGGTCAACTCAATCTCTTCCACTTCTGGGGCAGGGCTATGTGGATGGCCCACGGAAATCCTGCCAGAAGAGTCATTAAAAAACATGACTGCTAAATGACTTGAGGCTCAGACTGCTTGGGTTATTTGCAAGGGGGTGAGGTAAAAGACAGATGCCCATGGCCTGCAGGTGCCAACTCTGAGCTTTCAGCAGTGGACTGGGTGGGAGACAATGTGAAGGAACTGCAGGCCCATGTCAGCCACCCAATCTGCTATCGCCTGTACGTGTTCTGGCCTCAACATTCGTAGAGCGGCATTCGGGCCTACAAAATAACGCTGAACATTTTGTCGTCTCCATGCACCTGAGAAAGGTGTTTCATTTGTGCGTGTAGCTGGCACAGATCAACCATGTTCTCTCCCTGCAACAGGAGCTCCACCATCACCAGCAGCACCACGACCAGGGCCACATCCCTTATTTGACACTCTCCTCATTCTTTTCGGTCACCCAACGAAGTAGCAAAGCAATTAATTAAAATGATTTCCCTGTCAGGTATGCCGTGCCAGTGTTATAAAGAGAAAATATTGGTTTAGGTCAAACAACAATGTTGTGCTCAACAAAAATCTAACAGAAAAATTTTATACAATAAATTCACTGTCAGATATGCTGTACTGATGTAGTTGAGAGAACAAATGGGTTTATGTCACCCAACAATGTAACAGACCAATTTAATAAAATTATAGAAAGAAGCAAGGCAGCTCTCACCAGCTGTAGAACACCCTCTGTGCACGGATGCCGCACCTGGATGCGGGAGTATACAATCGGAAAGAAGAAAAATCCAGCTCAGCTCGGGTGACTCGTATTCATAGACTTTATTCCAGCGGTAAAAACTTCATACAAAATGCGAAAAACTGTTACGCGTTTCAGACCTCCATAATATCTGGGTCCTTCTTCATGACAAACACACGTGTGTTTGTCATGAAGGGACCCAGATATTATGGAGGTCTGAAACGCGTAACAGTTTTTCGCATTTTGTATTAAGTTTTTACCGCTGGAATAAAGTCTATGAATACGAGTCACCCGAGCTGAGCTGGATTTTTCTTCTTTCTAATTTAATAAAATTATTTCCCTGTCAGGTATGCTGTGCCAGTGTCATAAAGAGAAAAAATTGGTTAAGGTCACACAACAATGTGACAGATGAATTTAATAGAATTGATTTCACTGTCAGGTATGCAGTGCAGGCCGCAGGGGTACTTAACCACCAAAAAAAAGTGAATTTGTCCCCCCAGAATCTAACAGATGGATTTAGTGAATTGATTTCACTGTCAGATACACAGCGCAGGCCGCAGGGGTACTTGGCCGCCAAAAAAGTGATTTTGTCCCCCCCAGAATCTAACAGATGGATTTACCGAATTGATTTCACTGTCAGATATGCAGCAGAGGGGTACTTTACAGAAAAAAATGTGAATATGTCACCCCCACACAGACGGATTACCTATATTATTTTTCCTTCCCATGGCACATATGCAGTGCAGGTGTACTTAAAAAATGGGTCGCCCACTGAACGACCAGAACAGAATTAAATTATTGTCCCTAGCACATATGCAGGTGCAAGTGCACTGCACTTGCAAAAAACTGGTCACCGACGCCCACCTAACTAACAGACGGATTAAACCTTCTTTTTCTGTGACACTGGGCTCAGGGGTTCAAAAATGTTGCATTGCACCCACACAAAAAAAATTGCTGTAGGTCACAGATTTAACACCAATTTCAGATTCCTTCTTAATCTCTCCTTAAAAGCGTCAGCATGATTCCTATCCCTACACTAGTAAGAGCTGACGTAACGTGCGGCGCTACGTGGCATCCATCTTATATAGAGGCTGGGTCACATGCTGCACTGTTCAATCAAAGCCATGCCATTAGTAGGCATGGCTGTGATGGCTTCTAAGGGCACACATGTTAAATGCTTGTTGATTGGCTGCCCTACAGCCTTTCAACAAGCTTTATTAAACAGCCCAACACTGAACTCGAAACTGAACTTTTACGGAAAAGTTCAGGTTTTGGCCCGGGTACAAAAAAAAAACTAAATTCCGGTACGAACCCAAATTTTACAGTTTGGTTTTGCTCAGTCAACACTAGTTATTTGCCATTAAGCGGTGCAGTTATATGTTATAAAGCCCTTTTTGTCGTGTATTAGTTGCAAATAAATATATATATTTGCTGTTCAGCATTGCAGATATATTTTCTAAAGCTCTTTCTGTCGTGTATTAGTGGCAAAAGAATTTTTTTTGGCCGTTCAGTGGTGCAGTTATATGTTCTAAAGCTCTTTTTGTGTTCTATTAGTGGCAAAAGAAAAATACATTTGCCTTTTAGTGGTGCAGTTATATGTTCTAAAGGCTTTTTTGGAGTTTATAAGTGGAAATAAATAAGGGCCTATTTGTTGTTCAGCAATGCATTTTATATGTTCTAAAGCCCTTTTTGTTGTGTATTAGTGGCAAAAGAAAAATATATTTGCTGTTCAGCAGTGTAGTTATATGTTCTAAAGCCTTTTGTGGAGTGTATACTAAGTGGAAAAAAGAAAAATATATTTACCGTTCAGCGGTGCAGTTATATATTCTAAAGCCTTTTGTGGAGTGTATTACTGGGAAAAAAAAAACGGCCAATTTGCCATTTAGAGGTGCAGTTATTTGTTCTAAAGACCTTTTTGTCGTGTATTAGTGGCAAAAGAAAAATATATTTGCCACTCAGAGGTGCAGTTCAGAGGTATGTTCTAAAGCCTTTTGTTGAGAGTATAAGGGCCTATTTGCCGTTCAGCAGTGCAGTTATGTGTTCTAAAGTCCTTATTGTCGTGTATTAGTGCCCAAAGAAAATTTTTTTTGCTCTTCAGCGGTGCAGTTATTATCCACTTGAAGACCACAGGTTTATACCCCCCTAGTGACCAGGCCCTTTTTTACAAATCCGCACTACACTACTTTCACCATTTATTACTCCGTCATACAACTTACCACCCAAATGAATTTTACCTCCTTTTCTTCTCACTAATAGAGCTTTCATTTGGTGCTATTTCAGTGTTGATGACATTTTTACTTTTTTTGATATTTAACTTTTTTTGGCGAAATGTTTTCAAAAAAATTACATTTTTCACTTTCTGTTGGAAAATTTGCCAAATAAAACTACATTTCTCTATACATTTTTCACTAAATGTATTGTTCTACATGTCTTTGATAAAAAAAAAAAATTCTTTAAGTGTATATTTATTGGTTTGGGTAAAAGTTATAGCATTTACAAACTATGGTGCAAAAAAGTGAATTTCCGCAATTTGACTTTCTGAGCGCCTGTCCTGTTTCCTGACGTGCTACAATGCCCAGACAGTAGAAACACCCCATAAATGACGCCATTTCGGAAAGTAGACACCCTAAGGTATATACTGAGGGGCATAGTGAGTTCATGGAAGTTTTTATTTTTTGTCACAAGTTAGCGGAAATGGATTTATTTATTTTTTTCAAAAATTTCATTTTTCGCTAACTTGTGACAAAAAATAAAAACTTCCATGAACTCACTATGCCCATCAGCGAATACCTTAGCGTGTCTACTTTCCAGAATGGGGTCACTTGTGGGGTATTTTTACTGCCCTGGCATTTTAGGGGCCCCTAAACGTCAGAAGCAGTTTGGAATCCAAATGCGTAAAAATGTCCTGTGAAATCCTAAAGGTACTCATTGGATTTAGGGCCCTTTGAGTAGCATTTGAGTGGACCATGTGACCCATGTGATCCTGTGACATCACGGCAGGTCCTTCATCGAACATCTGTTGTTCGATGAAGGACCTGCCGTGATGTCACAGGATCACATGGGTCACATGGTCCACTCAAATGCTTCTATGATTGGACCATGTGACCCTGTGACGTCACCACAGGTCCTCAAGCAGCCAAACTATCAAGAGAGACGACGTTCTGGGGCTCTGCGCGTACAATGGGAGAAGGTAAGTTAACTCTTATTATTTTTAACCCTTTCAAGCCCGGGGAACATTGCATTCTGTAATTAGAATGCGATTATTTTCCCTTATAACTATGTTATAAAGGAAAATAATTACACATACAGAATACTCATCCCGAAACCAGACTTCAGTGATGAAGTCTGACTTCGGGTCTGGGTACCAAGCATGCGGATTTTTTCACGCGCGTGCTCAACGCACTACAAACGTTAGCACACGCGCGGAAAAATCGCGGCGATTCCCGCAACGCACCCGCATCTTATCCGGGCGTCAAACATGACGCCCGTGTGCAAGAGGCCTAAAGGTACTCATTGGATTTAGGGCCCCTTTGCGCACCCAGGCTGCAAAAAAGTGTCACACATGTGGTATCGCCGTACTCAGGAGAAGTAGGGCAATGTTTTGGGGTGTATTTTTACATATACCCATACTGGGTGTGAAAAATATCTCTTTAAATGACAACTTTTTCCATTTTTTTTATACAAAGTTGTCCATTTACAGAGATATTTCTCTCACCCAGCATGGGTATATGTAAAAATACACCCTAAAACACATTGCCCTACTTCTCCTGAGTACGGCGATACCACATGTGTGCCACTTTTTTGCAGCCAAGGTGCGCAAAGGGGCCCTAAATCCAATGAGGGGGATGTACTGTTTGATGCCAAGGCGCCCGGTGAATTGTACGAGGGACTCGTCTATGCAGATGTTCTGACTGGGGGTATACGCATCTGCAAATTTAGATGACAAATGGTCTATGAGGGGCCGAATTTTATGGAGCCGGTCATAAGCAGGGTGGCCTCTTGGATGACAGGTTTCATTGTTAGTGAAATGCATAAAGCGCATGATGACCTCAAACCGTGCCCTGGACATTGCAGCAGAGTACATGGGCATGTAATGTATTGGGTCTTTAGACCAATATGACCGCAATACATTTTTTTTAGTTATGCCCATGCTGAGGGTAAGGCCCAAAAATGTTTTAAATTCGGAAGCGGTGACTGGTTTCCACCGGAAAGGCTGGGCATAGAAGCTTTCAGATTGGCGGTTATATATTGTGTGGCGTATCGGTTGGTTTCTGCCACAACTAAGTCGTAGAGATCCGCGGTGAAGAACAGCTCAAAAAATTCAAGGGCCGATCCAAAATTGGCTGTCTCCATGCGAACTCCTGACTGGGCGGTGAAAGGGGGCAATACGGGTGCGGCGGAAGGAGGGATTGCCAATTAGGGTTTGCCAGCACCTCTGGGAGACTAAGGGGTCTACGGGCCTGAAGCGCGGTGGCTGCGACGGGGAGTTAGTGCACGTGCCACCGTACCAGCAACTGCCCTTCTGGTGCTCGCCACTTCACCAGGGAATACGGCAGTGCTGGTAGAAAGTCCAGGATGTGCTGCGCTGCCGGTGTATGCCGCACCATCAAAAAGGTCAGCGCTAGCACCACTCTGCTGCATATGAGGCTCATCACGCGGGATATGCGAAACACTGACATGGGGTCGGGTGCGCCTGACCGTAGCAGGGACCTCAACCTCGTCATCTTCGCTAGCGGTTAGAGTGCCACTGCTGTCTACAGGTTCATATTCTGAACCACTGGATTCAGCGGGTGAAGCGTCCCCATCGCTTTCATCCATCACGGCCAGAATCCTGTAGGCCTCTTCAGCGGAATACCCCTTTTTGCCATTTTGGAGTAACTAAATTTAGGGGTATTCCTCTGAGACTACCCAGGAAAAAGAGCACACCTACCTAGTAAAGGGAGTGCTTGCGAAGTAACGCTGCGATCGCTAATAAAGATCCAATAACTCAAAAGTGATCTTTTATAGCGGTGCAGCGATTTTACTGTGCTTTTGCAGTGATCAGAAAAAAAATTTCTGTCACTGCGGTGGGCGGACTGAACGCATAAGTGTGCGCACAAGATCAGGCCTGATCAGGCGAACAATGCGTTTTTATAGAGCCTAAAGTGACCCTACTGATATAGATCTGATTGCGATCAGTCTTGATCACTTACAGATACTATATTAGTATTAGTGCTGATAGCGACAGTGATGACGCTAATCAGCGACTAATAAGTGACTGTGCGGTGCGGTGGGCTGGGCGCTAACTACCTAACAAGTAGCTAACTACCTGACGGTGATTAGGGACCCTTATAGGGGGTGATCTATGACAGGGGGTGACAGAGAGGTGATCAGGGGGTTTATATGGGTAATCAGTGGCTACTAAGGGGCTACTAAGGGGTTAATAACTGACAGAGGGGGGGGGTATGTAATGTATGTGTGGTGATTTGGTGTACTTACTGAGCTGCTTGTGTCCTCTGGTGGTGGATCCAGCAAAAGGGATCACCAGAGGACCAAGCAGGACTTATATCAGACGCTATTTTGTAAATAGCGTCTGATATCTGATTTTCATAGGTCGATTTAAAAAATTACAGCCTGCCAGCCAATGATCGCGGCTGGCAGGCTGTAGTTTCACTTCTCCTCCGTGCGTCACAGTGAACGCGCGCGCGTGCGTGCGCGTGCGCGTTCATGTGAAATCTCGGGTCTCACAAGATGACGCCGATAGGCGGCAGTGAGACCTGAGAGAGCCGCCGCGCTGACGCCCATCGGCGTTAGCGTGGCGGCAAGAGGTTAATTAGAAAAAAGAAAAATATATTTGCCGTTCAGTGGTACAGTTACATGTTTTAAAGCCTTTTGTAGAGTGTATAAGTGGAAAAAATAAGGGTCTATTTGCCATTTAACGGTGCAGTTATATGTTCTGAAACCCTTTATGTTGTGTATTAGTGGCACAAGAAAAATATATTTGCCGTTCAGCAGTGCAATTATATGTTCTAAAGCCTTTTGTGGAGTGACTAAGTAGAGATAAATAAGGGTCTATTTGCCGTTCAGCGGTGCAGTTATATTTTCTAAATCCCCTTTTGTTGCGTATTAGTGACAAAAGAATAATGTATTTGCCGTTGAGAGATGCAGTTATATGTTCAAAAGTTATTTTTGTTGTGTATTAGCGGCAAAAGAAAAATATATTTGCCATTCAGCGGTGCAGTTATATGTTCTAAAGCTTTTTGTGGAGTGTATAAGTGGAAAAAAATAAGGGCCCATTTGCCATTCAGCGGTGCAGTTTTATGTTCTAAAGCCTTTTTTGTCATGTATTAGTGGCAGCGTGAGGCAGCGTCAGAGCCAACAAGTCATTAGCGTAGCCGGTAGTCGTTTCACAGGGGCCTACCTGCCAGGAAAGTAGTGGTGCACGGGTTCACAGAAGCAGCAGCAGTAGCAGTCAGTCAGTGTGTAGTGTTGTGGGTAAAATCACCTACCCGGCGGTGTGGCAGTTTTTTGTTAAGCCACCGGAGGAGGTAAACATGGCCATATGTAGAATCTGTGGACAGAAGGTGAAGTGTGGCCAGGGTGCCAATGTTGGATCAACATATGCAGCATCACTATAATGTAGCCTGGGAGAACCGTGGCTTCGATGTGGTGGTCCAGCCAGCCGCAGCAACCGCTGCATCACCCAGTGGCATACACCCGGTGTCAGGCAGTGAAGGCTCCACTACCTCAGCTGGAAGGAGCTGTCTGTCCTTCCCATCATCTGCTGGTCCTGATGCTCCTGCTCCTCCTCCTACTTCTCATCAGTCATTCCATCAGCAATCGATCACAGAAGTGATTGCCAAGAGGCAACAGTATGCGTGCACTTATCCAACGGTGCTGAAGCTAAATGTGTTCCTGTCCAAGTTTCTGGTGCTGCAGTCCCTTCCTTTCCAAGTGGTGGTCTCTGCACTTGTCAGAGAACTGATGGCTTGTGCCGAGCTGAGGTGGAGAGTCCCAAGCTGTCATTTCTTTGCCAGCCCTGCACACATACAGTATGTAGAAAGGAAGTTGGGCCAGTCCTTGAGCCTGTCGGTGTCTGCCAAAGTGCACAGCAGCGCTGATGCGTGGAGCTATAACTATGGTCAGGGACAGTACATTTCCTTTACGGCCCACTGGGTGAATGTGGTTCCTGCACAGCCACACCAGCAACTTAGACAGGTGACTCTGCTTCCGGCTTCACATTGTCACGCCGTTGGTCCTGCTACAATGTCCGACTCTGCCTCCTCATCCTCCAATGTGTCCTCAGCCTTCACTGCAGGGACAATTCACAATGTCCCTGCAGCATACCACATATGCAGGGCACGGTGGTGTCATGCTGTTTTGCACCTCATTTGCCTTGGCGAACAGAGTCACAAAGGGGAGGAATTGCTCCATGTGATGCATCAAGAAATCGAATCCTGGCTTTCTCCGTAGCAACTCAAAATCAGAACCATGGTGCACAACAATGGGAGGAACATGGTGTCGGTGCTGCGTCAAGGAGAGGTGAGCCATGCCCCCTGCTTTGCACACATGTTCAATCTGGTTGTCAAGCGTTTCCTTAAATGTTCCACCCATCTGCATGTGGGTAAATATATCCTAAATATGGCCAGGAAACTTTGCATGCCCTTCAGCCACTCGTACACCAAAAAGCAGACCTTTCTGCTTTATGTTTCCATGTGCTTTTTTCCAAGTGATGATTCCCATTGTCATGAATGGGATGCTGTTTTGAGGAGTTTTTTTTAGCTGATTTTTAGGAAGAAATGTTCCAAAATTAGGGCCCGTTCACACAGCGGATTTTGCCGCAGAATCTTGGTGCGGACAGCTGTGCTAAAATTTGGCCAAAAGTTTGCCAGCAGCCGCTTCTTCTCTGCCTCCCATTTATTTCAATGGGAGGCAGCGCTAAGGATCACGGTTCAGAGGTTTATAGTTGCAGCTGCCCCAAGAAGGGACATGATCCTAAGCGCTACCACCCATTGAGAGGCCGAGAGAACACAGCTTAGGGTGTATTTTCGACAAGGCTGTCCGCACCAAAATTCCACAGTAAAACACACCGTGTGAACAGACTCTTAAGGGTGGATTGACACTTGGTAATAATAGTTTTTGTGATGATGGTTTTTCTCCTGATCAGCTGCGGTGATCCCACTCCATACATGGTGGGTGTCAGTTGTATCATAGAGCAGGCACCTGGCTACAATGACAGGGAACAGCACTGAATTCCATCATTTACACCCTCAGATGGAAGTGGTTCCCTCTGCCTTCCGATCAGAGCCTCGGCAGTGAAATCGCAGGGCTCTAATCGGTTACCATGGATGCTTTTGAAGCCTTCCAGCCCTGCTGAACTATGCATGAGGCACAGCTCACCAGGGACATTATCAGAATCTCATTCACCCTAATAGATGTCTAAGACAAGGGATCCTTTTCCTATTAGCCCCTAAGGGGGATAATAGTTATTAAATAAAAAGTAAAAAAATAAAATAAAAAATTAAATCACCCGCCTTTCCCTATTTTACATATAAAACTATATAAACAATAAAAAAATGAAACATATTAGGTATTACCGTGTCCAAAAATGTCTGAACTATTAAAATATGAAAAAAAAATCCTAGTATTGACGTAATCATATTGAGCCGCACAATAAGGACATTGTGTCATTTTTGGCGCACAGTGAATGCTGTGATGTCAAATTCGCTTGGTGGAATTGTGTTTTGTTTTTGTTTGTTTCTTCAATTTCACCCCACAAAGAATTTTCCAATACAAGACATGGTAAATTAATTAGTGGCATTAAAAAAATGTAATTTGTCCCGCAAAAAAATAAGCCCTCATATGGTTATGTGAACAGAAAAATAAAAAAGTTAGGCTATTGAAACGTGGGAAGGAAAAATCAAAAATGCAAAAATGAAAATTGGCCCGGTCTTTAAGGGGTTAAAGCCTGCAGAAATGTAGCCAACCTCCCTGGACGTGGCCGTAAGAGGGAAATTGATGACAAATTGAAGATACAGATAATACACGTGGTAACCACAGAGCCCAGAACAACTTCCAAAGAGATTAGAGGTGAACTCCAAGGGCCAGGTACATCCATGTCAGATCGCACCATCCGTCGCTGTCTTAGCCAAAGTGGATTTAATGGAAGATGACCAAGGAGGAAACCACTGTTGAAAGCAAATCATTAAAAAGCAAGATTGGAATTTGCCATATGCATATTGACAAGCCACAAAGCTTCTGGGAGAATATCCTTTGGACAGGTGAGACAAAACTGGAGCTTTTTGGCAAGTCACATCAGCTCTATGTTCACAGACGAACAAATGAAGCATTCAAAATGGGGTTGCTTTGCTACATCTGGCACAGTATGCCTTGAATATGTGCAAAGTACAATGAAATCTCACGACTATCAAGGCATTCTGGAGCAAAATGTGCTGCCCAGTGTCAGAAAGCTTTGTGACAGTCGCAAATCATGGTTTCTCCAAAAGGATAATGACCCAAAACACACAGCTAAAAGCATCTAAGAATGGCAAAGAGCAAACCATTGTAATATTCTGAAGTGGCCTTCTTTGAGCCCTGATCTAAATCCTATAGAACATCTTCGGAAGGATCTGTAACATGGAGTCTGGAGAAGGCACCCTTCAAACCTGAGACAGCTGGAGCAGCTCACATGAAGGGGGCCAAGGCAAAATACCTGTGGACAGGTGTAGAAGTCTCATTGAGAGTTACAGAAATCGCTTGATTCTAGTGATTGCCCCAAAAGGTTATGCAACAGAATATTAAGTTAAGTGTACTATCATTTTTGTCCAGATTCATAAGTTTGTTTTATAAATTATTCTGTTGAACCACAATTCAAAAGCAATGTCTGATTTTCATTAGTTGATTTTCAGTAAATTTATATTATCACTTTTGTCAGTTTAGAGTTATTTCAGTGACCATTGTGGGTTTTTCTTTCTTTAACAGAAGGTTACCAACAATTTTGTGCATGTGTGTATGGGCTTGCTACATGTAAACCCACCCTTGCTGCCAGGTGTCCTCAAAAATTACAGCTGATGGCTGAAGGTTCTAATAAGTAGGGATTTTTCAAAGTGCACAACATTAAAATGGATCCGTCATCAGACTATGCTGTCCTATGTAAATTTATCCAGAGTATTTCCAGTAGTGATAGCTATTATGGGGTTGGGATCTGCTCTCCAATTTGCTAAAACAAGACAAAAAGTATCGCACCATTTGGCTAATAGGAGCAATCAATTAACCCACTGTCATAGTTTGATGTTTTCAAGAGGGAGGGTGCTCCTATTGTCCTCCTCATAGTGTCTGACAGTGCTTCATATGCACAACAGCCAGCCATGAAACACCCCTGAGAAGATGGGAGGGCAGCTCCAAATTATAAGATTTTCTGCTATAACCTAAACAGCAAAATATTATTTTGTGCCGTTTTGCTCCTTGAGCTGCTGCAGTTGAACGGCATCCCCCAACATAGGCTGATATGCTATGTTTCTACCCGTTGAAATTCCACCCTCTACAAGTTGGACTGACCGATTTCTTGATTATCCAAGCGGACAGGAGAACTCCCCAGTGTAACCTCGATGTCATGCTTTACACCTGCTGTTTGCTCAGGCCTTTTGAGGAGGCCACGTTACTTGTCAGTCGCCAGGACTACGAGATGAACAACGTCATTCCACTGCTTCATGTCCTGGAAAAGATGCTGGTAAATATGGCTGGTCAGGGGACTGGGGGCGTGGCGCCTAGATCTCACGACCACATGAGCCCTGTAGGGGCTGAACTGGAGGAAGAGTAGAAAGACATTGGAGCACAAGCAATATGTAGCGAAATAGGTGGGTTTTCTACTGAGCTAAAAGGAGAGGAGAAGAAGGAGCAGTCAGAGGAGCTACAGGGCGATGAGGAAGAGGACCTAGACACATCGTGGCAGAATGCAGTGGAGATGGAGGCAGGGAGTCCCTCTGAGTCACTTGCACAAATGGCCCGATGCATGCTCACTTGCTTGCGTAATGACAGCTGAATTGTCAACATTTGGCTAAAGGATGACTTCTGGCTCTCCACCTTGTTGGACCCTCGCTACTGGACCAAAATGGGGGCCTTTTTTTACTCCCGTTGAGAGGGAGGACAAATTAAACTACTATAGAAACATCCTATGTAGTCAGTTGGCCTCTGCTTCCACACACTACTAGTTAAAGGGTTTGATATAGCTGTTTCCACCAAATATTGATTGAGGCCTGCAAAATACCAGCTTCCAAAAAATACTGATTAAGGGGGTTTGATATACCTGCTTCCACAAAGTACTGATTGAGGGATGCAATATACCTGCTTCCACATAATAGTGATTTAAGGCAGTGATCTACGTGCTTCCACAAAAAAGATTATTAAGGGGTTCGATATACCAGTTTCCACCAAATATTGATTGAGGCTTGCAATATGCCTGCTTCTACAAAATACTGATTAAGGGGTTTGATATAACTGCTTCCACAAAATACTGCTTGAGGGCTACAATATACCTGCTTCCACAAAATAATGATTAAGGGGTTCGATATACCTGTTTCCAGCAAATATTGATATTGATATACCTGCTTCCACAAAGCACTGATTGAGCGAAACGATATACCTGCTTCGACAAAAAAAAATTATTAAGGGGTTCAATATACCTGTTTCTACCAAATATTGATTGAGGCTTGTGATATACCTGCTTCCACAAATTACTGATTAAGGGCTGCAATATACCTGCTTCCACAAAATACTGATTAAGGGGTTCGATATACCTGTTTCCAGCAAATATTGATATTGACATACCTGCTTTCTCAAAATACTGATTAGGGGTTTGATATACCTGCTTCCACAAATTACTGATTGTGGCGAAACGAAACTCGCCACTGAGTTTTGGAGGGGACAGATTGCCAGCCTCTTGCCCCAGGATTATGGGCCCTCTCATCAGCTCACGCTAAACTTAAACCCCATGGCGATTTGACTGTGTTTGTGGCATCTGAGCGCTGTTTGGATATATTGAGCACTCAGATCCAAGCCATCTGGGGATATGTTAAATGTCTGTGTACTGTAAAGGGTGGGACATGGTATATTGAATAATGATGTCTGTCCTATTGTCCCCACGTGTGTATTGGCGATTTCCCTTTGTCCTGAGAGATAATTGAATGAGTCCTCGATTGTCTCCAGGACAGAAGACATTGTGTATTCTCCTGCCTGTGATGATTACATTAACCTGTGTAGGGTAATTGTACCACAGGCAGAGGGGAGGGATATGCTGGGGGTGTCTGTATTGTCCCATTGTGTGTGATTGGCTGCTGTATCCCTGTGTCGCAGTCTTCCTTCTGGTCCCCTAGGGAGTGTCCACCAGGTGGGAGACCTGCATAAATACTGGGCAGGTAGCCCTCAATAAAGTTAGAATTCCTGTTTAACCATTAATACGGAGCCTCGTCTCGTACTTGGGGGAATTGCTACGTCAGAACGTTCTCTTGCCTGTTCCAGGAAAGGAGGACTTCGTATGGTTCCAGTTCGGTGGATTCCAGCGGTTGTGGGTTGCTGTGCTCTTCTCCAGGGGAATCGCCCGAACGGTATTAACCCTCACTATTCCGGGTTATACCGTAACAACTGGTGGCAAGCAGCGGGATCATTCCTACAGCCAGAAGGACAGCAACAGAAGGCACCGTGGATTTTACAATTTGAGGGCAAAGCGTGTCCCAGTACAGCACCGGTATGGAACCACTAGTGGAGTATGATGAGGGTGTCATGGATGACCGAGATGCAGTCCGCAAAGGCATCTGGTACCAGGCACTGGGTATTGTGGAGTATCTGCGGGACGAGAGGCTCCCCAAGGACGAGCAGCGACAGCAGAAGTGAGTAGCCCTGCGGATGCCCTTCCTAGGAGAGCAGGCCCTGGAAGAGTGGGTAGAAGACCTGAAGCACCTGGTAAGGCGGGAGATGTGGCTGGAAGATGCCTACCAGGCACTCTGGTGGTATGAAGCTCGGTACCTACCCGGACAGCCGAGCATGACATGCTAGAGGGAGAGGAGTTTGATGGTCCTGGCTTGTTATGGGAGACTTTTTCAGAGCTGGAGTTTGGGAGCCCTACACAAGCCCGGTTCAGGGACCTCTTTGAGTGGCGGGAGAGCAGGTATGACTGGGACGACACTCACAAAATTGAGCAAGACCTGGTCCACCTGGTGACCCGGGAGATGGAGCTGGAACAGGACTACCAGCAACTGTTCCACTCCAGTGAGAGGGCTCAGCGAGAGAGCAGAGTGTCAGACCCAGATCCAGAGCCCTTCAGCTGGGAGGATATTGTGGAGGTCTACTGGGAAGAACCCCAGGTGGCCGGTGGAGATAGGACCGAGGTCTCTCCACCGGTCCTGCAGGGAATTGGGAGCCCAGTCTCCATTCCCCAGTGGCAGGCTGAGTTACAGGGGGCAGAGACAGTCGGTCCTGTCCCCCTGCGGCAAAGTCAAGTGCAGGAAATTGGGAGCCCAGGCTCCATTTCCCATCGGCAGAGTGTCCAGCAGGGAATAGAGAGCCCAGTCTCCTTTCCCCAGCAGCAGGACACTGTATTGGGAGCGGAGACAGACGGTCTCCCTCCCCAGAGGCTGGAAGTATGTATGGGAGAGGAGCTTGTTACCCCCTCTCCCCAGCGGCAGGCTAAGTTACAGGGGGCAGAGACAGTCGGTCCTGGCCCCCAGCAGCAGAGTGACTTACTGGGAGAGGAGAGCCTTGTCCTCCCTCCCCATCGGCAGAGAGTCCGGCAGGGAATAGAGAGCCCAGTCTCCTTTCCCCAGCAGCAGGACACTGTGTTGGGAGCAGAGACAGTCGGTCTCCCTCCCCAGCAGCTGGAAGTATGTATTGGAGAGGAGCTTGTTACCTGCTCTCCCCAGCGGAAGCCGGATTTTAAAGGAGTAGGGACAGTTGGTCCTGCTCCCCAGCGGCAGTATGTTTTGCAGGGAGAGAAGAGCATCGTCTCCATTCCCCATCGGCCGTGTGATTTACAGGGAATTGGGAGCCCGGTCTCCATCCCCCAGTGGCAGTTTAACGCACCAGGGGTAGACAGTAAGCCCCACAACAGTGCAGATGGGACCGTGGTCACTGCACTCACAGCATAGGGGGTAGGGACAGTCGGTCCTGTTCCCCAGCAACAGGGCCATTTAGCCAAAGGGGAGACAGTCGGTCTCCCCCCACAGCAGCATGGTGGTCTATCTAAAGGGGAGACAGTCAGTCTCTCCCTACAACAGCAGAGCTGTGTATCTAAAGGGGAGACAGTCGGTCTCCCCCTACAACAACCAGGCTCCAACCAGGCTACTTCCGTGGTAGCGCTGGCACCAGGGCAGAGTACCGCTGGTCTCTGCCCACTCAGCAACCCACTCAGGCAGTCTACCATTCCCCCACACAGCCGTAGTGAGGCACATGGACATGGACAGGTTTATACCTTGCTCAGGTATAGTAACCATTTATTGTGGGTGGGCTGTACTGCTGTTTCTGTTTTGTGGGTGGGCTGCTGGACTAACAAGGGCACTGACCGGCAGAAGGTCAGATACCCTGTTAGTCTGTTTGGAAAAGGGGAGATGTGTGGCGAAACCAAACTCGCCACTGAGTTTTGGAGGGGACAGATTGCAAGCCTCTTGCCCCAGGATTATGGGCCCTCTCATCAGCCCACGCTAAACTTAAACCCCATGGCGATTTGACTGTGTTTGTGGCATCTGAGCGCTGTTTGGATATATTGAGCGCTCAGATCCAAGCCATCTGGGGATATGTTAAATGTCTGTGTACTGTAAAGGGTGGGACATGGTATATTGAATAATGATGTCTGTCCTATTGTCCCCACGTGTGTATTGGCGATTTCCCTTGTCCTGAGAGATAATTGAATGAGTCCTCGATTGTCTCCAGGACAGAAGACATTGTGTATTCTCCTGCCTGTGATGATTACATTAACCTGTGTAGGGTAATTGTATCACAGGCAGAGGGGAGGGATATGCTGGGGGTGTCTGTATTGTCCCATTGTGTGTGATTGGCTGCTGTATCCCCTGTGTCGCAGTCTTCCTTCTGGTCCCCTAGGGGAGTGTCCACCAGGTGGGAGACCTGCATAAATACCGGGCAGGTAGCCCTCAATAAAGTTAGAATTCCTGTTTAACCATTAATACGGAGCCTCGTCTCGTACTTGGGGGGAATTGCTACGTCAGAACGTTCTCTTGCCTGTTCCAGGAAAGGAGGACTTCGTATGGTTCCAGTTCGGTGGATTCCAGCGGTTGTGGGTTGCTGTGCTCTTCTCCAGGGGAATCGCCCGAACGGTATTAACCCTCACTATACCAGGTTATACCGTAACACTGATGAAGAGGTTTGATATACCTGCTTCCATAAAATACTGATTGAGGGCTTTAATATACCTGCTTCCACAAAATACTGATTATGGGGTTCGACATACCTGTTTCCACCAAATATTGACTGAGGCCTGCGATATACATGCTTCCACATAATACTGATTAAGGGGTTTGATATACCTGCTTCCACAAAATACTGATTGAGGGCAGCGATCTACCTGCTTCCACAAAAAATTATTAACGTGTTCGATATACCTGTTTCCACCAAATATTGATTACCGCTTGTGATATACCTGCTTCCACAAAATACTGAATAAGGGGTTTTATATACCTGCTTCCACAAAATACTGATTGAGGGCTGCAATATACCTGCTTCCACACACTACTGGTTAAGGGGTTCAATATACCTGTTTCCACTGAATATTGATTGAGGCCTGTGATATACCTGCTTTCACAAAATACTGATTGAGGGTTGCAATATACCTTCTTCCAAAATATACTGATTAAGGGGTTTGATATACCTGATTCCACCAAATAATGATATTGATATACCTGCTTTTACAAAATACTGATTGAGGGCTGCGATATACCTTCTTCCACAAAATACTGATTAAGAGGTTTGATATACCTGTTTCCACCAAATATTGATTGTGGCCTGCAATATAACTGCTTCCACAAAATAATGATTAAGGGGTTTGATATGCCTGCTTCCACAAAATACTGATTGAGGGCAGCGATCTACCTGCTTCCACTAAAAAATTATTAAGGGGTTTGATATACCTGTTTCCACCAAATATTGAATGAAGCCTGCGATATACCTGCTTCCACAAAATACTGATTAAGGGGTTTGATATACCTGCTTCCAGAAAATAATGATTAAGGGGGTTTGACATACCTGCTTCCACAAATTACTAATTGAGGGATGCGATATACCTGCTTCCACAAAATAGTGATTGAGGCCTGCGAGATACCTGCTTCCACAAAATATTGATTAAGTGGTTCGATATACCTGTTTCCACCAAATATTGACTGAGGCCTGCGATATACCTGCTTCCACAAAATACTGATTAAGGGGTTCAATATACCTGTTTACAGCAAACATTGATATTGATATACCTGCTTTCACAAATTACTGATTGAGGGCTGCAATATACCTGCTTCCACAAAATACTGATTAATGGGGTTTCATATACCTGTTTCCACCAAATATTGATTGAGGCTTGTGATATACCTGCTTCCACAAAATATTGATTAAGGGGTTTGATATACCTGCTTCCACAAAATACTGATTGAGGGTTGCAATATACCTGCTTCCACAAAATACTAATTAAGGGGTTCGATATACCTGCTTCTACAAAATACTGATTGAGGGCTGCAATATACCTGCTTTCACAAAATATAGATTAATTGGGTTTGATATACTTGTTTCTACCAAATACTGATTGAGGGCTGCAATATACCTGCTTCCACAAAATACTGATTAAGGGGTTCAATATACATGTTGCAAGCAAATATTGATATACCTGCTTTCAGAAAATACTGATTAAGGGGTTTAATATACCTGCTTCCACAAAATACTGATTGAGGGCTGCAATATACCTGCTTTCACAATATACAGATTAATTGGGTTTGATATACTTGTTTCTACCAAATACTGATTGAGGGCTGCAATATACCTGCTTCCACAAAATACTGATTAAGGGGTTCAATATACATGTTTCCAGCAAATATTGATATTGATATACCTGCTTTCAGAAAATACTGATTAAGGGGTTTAATATACCTGCTTCCACAAAATACTGATTGAGGCCTGCGATATACCTGCTTCCACAAAATACTGATAAAGGGGTTTGATATACCTGCTTCCTAAAATACTGATTGAGGGCTGTGATATACCTGCTTCCACAAAATACTGATTAAGGGGTTTGATATGCCTGTTTCCACCAAATATTGATTGAGGCCTGCGATATACCTGCTTCCACAAAATACCGATTAAGATATTCGATACACCTGTTTCCACCAAATATTGATTGAGGCCCGTGATATACCTGCTTCCACAAAATACTGATTAAGGGGTTTGATATACCTGCTTGCACAAAATACTGATTGAGGGCTGCGATATACCTGCTTCCACACACTACTGGTTAAGGGGTTCGATATACCTGTTTCCACCAAATATTGATTGAGGCCTGTGATATAACTGCTTCCACAAAATACTGATTAAGGAGTTTGATATACCTGCTTCCACAAAATTCTGATTGAGTCTTGCGATATACCTGCTTCCACAAAATACTGATTAAGAGGCTTGATATACCTGTTCCCACTAAATAATGATATTGATATACCTGCTTTCACAAAATACTGATTAAGGGGTTTGATATACTTGCTTCCACAAAATAATGATTGAGGGCTGCTATATACCTGCTTCCACAAAATTCTGATTAAGAGGTTCAATATACCTGTTTCCACCAAATATTGATTGTGGCCTGCAATATAACTGCTTCCTCAAAATACTAATTAAGGAGTTTGATATAGCTGCTTTCACAAAATACTGATTAAGGGGTTTGATATACCTGCTTCCACAAAATACTGATTGAGGGCTGCAATATACCTGTTTCCACAAAATACTGATTAAGGGGTTTTATTATACCTGCTTCCACAAAATACTCATTGAGGGCTGCGATCTACCTGCTTCTACAAAATAATGATTAAGGGTTTCGATATACCTGTTTCCACCAAATATTGATTGAGGCCTGCGATATACCTGCTTCCACAAAATACTGATTAAGAGGTTTGATATACCTGCTTCCACATAATACCGATTAATGGGTTCGATATACCTGTTTCCACCAAATATTGATTGAGGCCTTTGATATACGTGCTTTCACAAATAGTACTCTTCTTTAGGGACATAGGCACAAGGTCATTTTGAAAATTACACGCAGAGACAGAGGCAGGCCGTTTTGCAAGGGTGGTAGGGGTCGGGCAGGTGCACCAGGCCGGCCCCTTAAGTGTTAAGTTAGAGAAGGCACATGCGACTACTTCAAAGGGCGCACCAGAGTTGGTTGAGTGCCTCACTCCGCCTTCCGCTTCTCCACCCTTCTCATCCGATGTATCTGCACCCTCCTCACTCTCTGCTGTTTGCACCCCAAACACACCACCACTACCATAGCCCCTCCACTCTAGTCAGAGGAATTATTTTCCCATCCCTTTCAAGACTTTACCGATGCCAAGCCATTCCTGACATCAGAGTGGGAAGAGGAGCTAGTAACGGCCGCCACCCAGCCACCTGACAACAGTACCTAGATCAGCCCAAGGAGGGAGGTCCCGCTGTTTCTGCCTACTCCGAGATCTCAAATGTCAGTGGTGGTGAAGGTGACGATGATGAAGTGTTGATGTACATGGGTGCCCACAAGAGAGGAAGAGGAGGAGAGTTCAGAGGCAGAGACGAAGCAGCAGAGAGGGAGGAGAAGGGGAGAAGCAGGCAGAGCTGACCGGAGGCAAAAGGCAGACTGCAAATGTATCTGGAGTGATACTTGCTTCCACAAAATAATGATTGAGGGCTGCTATATACCTGCTTCCACAAAATTCTGATTAAGAGGTTCAATATACCTGTTTCCACCAAATATTGATTGTGGCCTGCAATATAACTGCTTCCTCAAAATACTAATTAAGGAGTTTGATATAGCTGCTTTCACAAAATACTGATTAAGGGGTTTGATATACCTGCTTCCACAAAATACTGATTTGAGGGCTGCAATATACCTGTTTCCACAAATACTGATTAAGGGGTTTTATTATACCTGCTTCCACAAAATACTCATTGAGGGCTGCGATCTACCTGCTTCTACAAAATAATGATTAAGGGTTTCGATATACCTGTTTCCACCAAATATTGATTGAGGCCTGCGATATACCTGCTTCCACAAAATACTGATTAAGAGGTTTGATATACCTGCTTCCACATAATACCGATTAATGGGTTCGATATACCTGTTTCCACCAAATATTGATTGAGGCCTTTGATATACGTGCTTTCACAAATAGTACTCTTCTTTAGGGACATAGGCACAAGGTCATTTTGAAAATTACACGCAGAGACAGAGGCAGGCCGTTTTGCAAGGGTGGTAGGGGTCGGGCAGGTGCACCAGGCCGGCCCCTTAAGTGTTAAGTTAGAGAAGGCACATGCGATTACTTCAAAGGGCGCACCAGAGTTGGTTGAGTGCCTCACTCCGCCTTCCGCTTCTCCACCCTTCTCATCCGATGTATCTGCACCCTCCTCACTCTCTGCTGTTTGCACCCCAAACACACCACCACTACCATAGCCCCTCCACTCTAGTCAGAGGAATTATTTTCCCATCCCTTTCAAGACTTTACCGATGCCAAGCCATTCCTGACATCAGAGTGGGAAGAGGAGCTAGCAACGGCCGCCACCCAGCCACCTGACAACAGTACCTAGATCAGCCCAAGGAGGGAGGTCCCCGCTGTTTCTGCCTACTCCGAGATCTCAAATGTCAGTGGTGGTGAAGGTGACGATGATGAAGTGTTGATGTACATGGGTGCCCACAAGAGAGGAAGAGGAGGAGAGTTCAGAGGCAGAGACGAAGCAGCAGAGAGGGAGGAGAAGGGGGAGAAGCAGGCAGAGCTGACCGGAGGCAAAAGGCAGACTGCAAATGTATCTGGAGTGAGCCATCCACCATGCACAGTCACTTCTAGAGCTCCCAAAACGCCGGCACATGGCTCCGCAGTGTGGACGTTTTTTAATGTGTCAGCTGCTGACAATAGTGTTGCCATCTGCAGCCTGTGCTGTCAACGCATAAGTCATGGGAAGCTCAACACTCACTCTCGGACGACCGCCTTAAGAAGGCACCAGGCCTCCTATCACTGAGCCCTGTGGGAGCAACGCCAGAACCCACAAAGCCACTCTCCCTTCACTCCACGTCCTTCCTCTCTCCTCCTATTTGTCCTTCACTCCACATTCCACAGTGCGGTCTTCGCGTTCATCTGGCAGAAGGCAGGCCCAAATGTTCGAGCGTAAAAAGTTAATGGCGCTTTATAACCCTCCTGCCCAACGGCTGACCGCTGGCTTATCCCAACTGCTAGTCCGCTAACTACTGCCATATAAACTGGTGGACTCGGAGGCCTTTAGAAACTTTGTGGCCATTGGCACACCGCAATGGAAGGTCCTCGGAAGGAAATATTTCTTCCAGAAGGGAATCCCAGAGCTATATGGCCATGTTCAGCAGCAAGTGAATATATCTCTGGCCCACAGTGTTGGTACCAAGATACATCTAACCACAGACATATGGTCTAGCAAACATCGGCAGGGAAGGTACATAACTTTTACTGCTCACTGAGTGCACCTTCTGACGGCCATCAAACATGTAACCGGTGGCTCTTGTGTGGACTTGGTGTTACCTCCAAGGATTTCATGCAGGCCTGCTTCTTCTACTCCTCCTACCCCATCCTCTGTCTCCTCCTCAGCTGACTCCTCCTTTTCCACTGCTACTGCCACTTCTGCTGCACCCCCCAAAATCCCCAGAACCTATTCGACGTCCCAGGTGAGAGGTTGCCATTAGTGATGTCGCAAACATAAAATTTTCCGTTCGCGAACGGCGAACGCGAACTTCCGCAAATGTTCGCGAACATTGCGAACCGCCATAGACTTTAATAGACAGGCGAATTTTAAAAACCAAAGGGACTCCTTCTGGCCACAATAGTGATGGAAAAGTTGTTTCAAGGGGACTAACACCTGGACTGGGGCATGCCGGAGGGGGATCCATGGCAAAACTCCCATGGAAAAATACCTAGTGGACGCAGAGTGTGGAAGTTGTAATCGCAATGCGATTAATACAGGTTATATTAATCGCATTGCGAATTCAGCTTAGAGCTGGGTTCCTAATGGTTGTATTGCTAGAAATTCTAGCAGTACAACCATTAGGAACCCAGCTCTAAGTTGAATTCGCAATACGATTAATATAACCTGTATTAATCGCATTGGGATTACAACTTAGATCTGTTCCTAATGGTTGTATTGCTAGAATATAACGAATATTGCGAATATAGCGCTAAATTCTCAATCTTCGCTATATTCTAGCAATACAACCATTAGGAACCCAGCTCTAAGTTGAATTCGCAATGCGATTAATACAGGTTATATTAATCGCATTGCGATTACAACTACTAACACTGCAGCTTCAGAATGAATCTAAGATGGATGCCGTCCTTGCTTTTTGATAGGAGGTGGGAGGGTCTGGGAGGGAGACTAATGTACTAGCCCTAAAAGGGCTTTTTGGGGTACTGTCAGGACGCTGTCCTTACAGCAGAGATCTGATGAGTCTTTCAGGACTGGAGTGGACACTGAATTCACTAGCCTAGCTATCGATTTCCCTATTAAATCAGCAGCAACTACACTCTCCCTCCTCTCACTAAGACTGCAAATTCCGAATGAATCTAAAATGGATGCTGTCCAGGAGATGGGAGGGTCTGGGAGGGAGGGAATGATAATTGGCTGGAATGCGTCTGCTGACCGTGATGTAGAGGGTCAAAGTTTACTCAATGATAGGGGGTGGACCTAACATCGCATATGTTCGCCCGCCGCGACGAACGCGCACAAGCTATGTTCGTCGGGAACTATTCGCCAGTGAATAGTTTGGGACATCTTATTTGCGAATTCAAATAGAGATGGGTTCCTAATGGTTGTATTGCTAGAATATAACGAAGATTGAGAATTTAGCGCTATATTCTCAATCTTCGTTATATTCTAGCAATGCAACAACCATTAGGAACTCAGATCTAAGTTGAATTCTCAATGCGATTAATATAACCTGCATTAATCGCATTGTGAATTCAACTTAGAGCTGAGTTCTAATGGTTGTTGTATTGCTAGAATATACGTTATATTTTAGCAATACAACCATTAGAACTCAGCTCTAAGTTGTAATCGCAATGCGAATAATACTTACAATTATTAATCAGCTTGCGAATCCATTTGATGCCTCTATTTGATTGTATATGACGGTTGACTATGACTACGACCAACGTGCTGCTGCCTCCAAAGCAAGATATCTGAACCCCCAGGGGCCATTTGGGCGTTTTTGATAAAAACGCATCAAAAACGCATCTGCGTTTTTATAATTTTTCATTTTCTAGTTTATTTTTTGTGTATTTTGCCACATTTGGTTGCATATTTACATTTGGTATAGGCAAATATGGTAGTCTAGATCATGTGTCTATACCAAAACCTAGGATCATTGTTTGACAGCATATTTTCTAAGCCATGTAGCTGAATATAGATTTGGGCAGAGTAATGATCTAGACTACCATATTTGCCTATACCAAATGTAAATATGCAACCAAATGTGGCAAAATACACAAAAAAAAACTAGAAAATGAAAAATTATAAAAACGCAGATGCGTTTTGATGCGTTTTCTATCAAAAACGCCCAAATGGCCCCTAGGGGTTCAGATATCTTGCTTTGGAGGCAGCAGAACGTTGGTGGTAGTCATAGTCAACCGTCATATACAATCAAATAGAGGCATTAAATGGATTCGCAAAGCGATTAATAATTGTAGTATTATTCGCATTGCGATACAACTTAGAGCTGAGTTCTAATGGTTGTATTGCTAGAATATAACGTATATTCTAGCAATACAACAACCATTAGGAACTCAGCTCTAAGTTGAATTCGCAATGCGATTAATGCAGGTTATATTAATCGCATTGAGAATTCAACTTAGATCTGAGTTCCTAATGGTTGTTGTATTGCTAGAATATAACGAAGATTGAGAATATAGCGCTAAATTCGTTATCTTCGTTATATTCTAGCAATACAACTATTAGGAACTCAGATCTAAGTTGTAATCGCAATGCGAATAATACAGGTTATATTAATCGCATTGCGATTTACAATTACTATTACTGCAGCTTCAGAATGAATGTAAGATGGATCCTATCCTTGTGTTTAGATAGGAGGTGTGAGGGTCTGGGAGGGAGGGTATGCTGATTGGCTGGAATGTGTCTGCTGACTGTGAGGTACAGGGTCAAAGTTTGCTCAATAATAAAGTATAGGGGCGAACGCGAACATCGAATATGTTCGCCCGCCGCGGCGGACGCGAACAAGCTATGTTCGCCGGGAACTGTTCGCCGGGAACTGTTCGGGCCATCTCTAGTTGCCATGCTGTGCTGTGGCTGTTGTGCCTGGAAGCCAAGAGCCACACCGGTCGGTCCTGCATTGCTTTCAGCTCTGCTGTCACAGGCTGATCAGTGGCTAACCCCGCTCAATTTCACAGATGGTAAAGGGGTGTGCGACAAGTGTGCCAATCTGCTGAGCACGCTGAAACAGGGCAGAATGACATGTGCCTTGCTTGGCACATGTCCTGAATTTAGTCGTGCAGCGATTCGTAGCCAAATACCCCGGGTCCAGGATGTCTTGCGGCAGGCCAGGAAAATCTCTGGCCATTTTAGAAGATCTTACACGGCCATTGGTCGCCTTGCTGAAGTTCAGAGGTGACACCACTTGCCAGTCATATGATCTGTGCTGGAACGCCACCTTGTATATGCTTGATAGGCAGCTCCAGCATCAACGATTGCTCTGATAACGACTACCTGTACGAACTTTGTAGCAGTACAGGTTCTGAGGAACTTGGTTTCTTTTCACCGTACCAGTGGCTACTCATGCGCGACGCATGCAGACTTCTGTGGCCATTTGATTAGATCACCAAACTGATCAGTTGCTTCCAGGACGCCATCAGTGACTTCGTACCTTACGCCTTCTTTCTGGATTGTGCATTGCCTCGCCTCATCGATCAAGCCATTGAGGAGCAGGAGCTGGAAGATAAGGAAGTCACAATGCTTAATGAATTCCCAGGGGGGGCTACTCCATCTGAGGCAAGTCATCAGGAGTCTGAAGAGGAGTCAGAGGATGATGGTGGCTAGGGGTAGGAGGAGGAGGAGCAAGAAGAGCAGGCTTTGAGGAGGACTTTAAACTTTTCGGGGATCCCTGGTGTTCTCCGTGGCTGGGGGGAGGAGACTGAGGATGACATTCTCCTGGGCGATGAGCAGGAGCTAGGGCGCTCCACCGCTAGCATAAAGGGCAAGGACCAGTACTGGGTGGCAACGTACTTAGACCCCCGGTACAAACACAAAATGGTGGACATGTTACCAGCATCACAGGGGGCTGGCAAAATGCAGCATTTCCAGGCCTTGCCGCGAGAGATGCTGCATTCTGCTGTTGCGGGCTCTGGCAGAGAAATTTCCATCCACCGCGAAACAGGTGCAGGTACCAATCCTACCGCGCCTGCAAGAAGAGGGCGATTTGAAGATATGTTGGTCACTTCAGATATTACATAATTCTTGCATCCAACCCATCAACAGCTGCCCTCCAGATCCAGCCTCAGGGAACGCCTAGACCGACAGGTTTCTGACTACATCGGGTTAACTGCCAATGTGGACGCTCTGAGAAGCGAGGAACCCCTGGACTACGGGGTGTGCAGGTTTGACCTGTGGCCAGAGCTGGCACAATTTCCCATGGAACTCTTGGCTTGCCCCTCGTCGAGTGTCCTGTCCGAAAAGAGGTTCAGCGCAGCAGGGGGGATTGTGACCGATAAGCGCACTCGCCTAGTTCACGACTGTGTGGACTACCTCACATTTCTGAAATTGAATGCGGCATGGATCTCGGAGGAATTCAACAAATGTGACAACTAAGTGTAATTTAATTTCCTCATGCTAGCCCACACATATCCGCCACCACCTACACATATCCGCCACCGGTGGCAAAAAAGGCCTTTTCTGTCAGGTGAATGCCTAATTTTTGGGGCCTGTACTCCAGTGGCCATTTTTATCGGCTCCAGCAGGGCACATTTTTGAAAGTTTCCCTTTAAGACGCATAAAAATGGTCTTTGATAAAAATACATATCTTTTGTGGGAATTTTTGCCAATGATCCCCCTCTGGTATGTTACTGTCGATGTTGTGGGAGTATTTTTGTACTTCTAGTAAGTATTTGCTGGCTGCAAATATGACCTGAAGGTTTTTCAGGTTCACCTGGCATCAAAGTCAATGGAGCCTGCTGCGAACGCGCGGTTCACGAACATTTGATCGCGAACGTGCGTTCGCGTTTGCGAACCGTCCCGGCCGATGTTCGTCCATCACTGGGTAGGAGCAGTTCCAGCTCCATCAGCAGCAACTTGAGTCTAGAGTCAATAATGAACAGCTTTCTTCACCCGCCTAATGAAGAAACTTCTCAGCAGCAGCAGCAGCTAGACCTGGAGCAGGACCTGAACAAGCAGGTGGTGGCATACTTGGACAGCACCCTACCACCCCACATTGAAGTTCCGCTGGATAACGGGGTCGCCAAACTGCAATTGTGGCCGTAACTAGCGGAGTTTTCCCTGGAAAAGATGTCCTGCCCGTCCAGTAGTGTGTCATCAGAGCGAGTGTTTAGTGCGGAGGGGGCCACAGTTACCCCAAGAAGAACTCGCTTGTCCACCCAAAATGTGGAGAGAATGACATTTGTCAAGATGAATCAGGTGTGGATCAGCCAGGATTTCCACCCACCAGTACCTGAATCATCAGACTAGAACATCAATGGTGCCACACCAACAGTTTGACAAAAGAGACCGATTTTATTCTGGCTACCTGCCTCAGCTACTATTTTGATGATGGCACCTGCCTGATGCCACACATCTGATGCCAAGTGCTCCTTGTTTCACCCAGCATCTTCATCTGGTACTCGTATTGCCACCCACCTCCCCACTCTGTCACTGTGTGGTCTCCTGATGCTGCTGCTACCTCCCCACTCTGTCATCGGGTCACTCTGTGGTCTCCTGATGCTGCTGGTACCTCCACACTATGTCAACTTGCCACTCTGTGGTCTCCTGATGGTGCTACCACCTCCACACCATGTCCCCTTGCCACTCTGTGGTCTCCTGATGCTGCTGCCACCTCCCCATCCCTGTCATCGGGTCACTCTGTGGTCTCCTGATGCTGCTGATACCTCCGCACTATGTCACCTTGCCACTCTGTGGTCTCCTCATGCTGCTTCCACCTCCCCACTCTGTCATCGGGTCACTCTGTGGTCTCCCGATGCTGCTGATACCTCCACACTATGTCAGCTTGCCACTCTGTGATCTCCTGATGCTGCTACCACCTCCCAACTCTGTCACCGGATCACTCTGTGGTCTCCTGATGCTGCTGTCACCTCCACACCATGTCCCCTTGCCACTCTGTGGTCTCCTGATGCTGCTTCCATCTCCCCTATCTGTCACTGGATCACTCTGTGGTCTCCTGATGCTGCTGCTACCTCCACAATATGTAAACTTGCCACTCTGTGGTCTCCTGATGCTGCTGCTGCCACCTACACACTGTCATTGTGCCACTCTGTGGCATCTTCCTTATGCTGCCGCCACCTCCAGACTTTGTTATTGGACCACTCTGTGGTCTCCTCATGCTGCTTCCACCTCACCACTATGTCATAGGGCCAGTCTGTGGACTTCTCATGCTGTTCCCACCCTCCCCACTTCATGAATGGGCCACTATTTTGCCTTTCGACCTGGCCGACATCATCATTTAATGACCCTTCTTCTGATCTGTCGCAGAGACGCACAAAAGATCCTGTCTGTGTGTAACGCACCAAATTGATCAGTTAGGATCTCAACTGCGGAGTCCTTTGACATCCACTCCTGTGACACTACTTGAGTTTTGATGGTGTCTTTTGCGGCTGCTCAGTGTGTACCCCAGGCGGCTCTCTCAGTCTTAAGCGGAGAGTATGGGGTAACAAAATCATGTACCGCGTACTAAAGATAGAGTGTAAAACTAATAGTGAGGAAAGTTCGTTTTAGGAATGAGAGTACAGATTAAAGTTCATGAATAACAGCTCTAGGCAACGTTCAGGAATCCCAGGCCTGCAGTACTAATAACCACCAGCGCGAGTCCCTTCCTTTCAGTGAGCAATGTCAGTGAAACAAAATGACAGGCTGATACTTGCTGTTAGAAGTCATGCAGGGATCCTGCAGTGGTGGAGCCAGATAAGGTAGGTGAGGGTTTCTCCTGGAGGTTCAGAGTTGCAGGTAGTTAGGAGCTTGCGTCCTCGTGGTGAATGGAGCAGGCAGGGTGCGCACTCCATTAGTGGAACACCCTGTGCAGCACCTGGCTCCTATTTATTGACCAAGTGTGGATGGGCGGAGCCACCTTAGACGGCCCAGCGGCCACTGCTTCCAGCCTGGGAGGCAAACAGCGATCGTTGTCATGGTTACACAGGGCATGGATCCAGGCTGGAGCGCAAACCACCGTATCCTTACACTGTGTAGCATCTCTAAGGCCTGTATGGTCCCTTCAGAATTGGTTTAGGATTTGGTAGCCAAAAGCAAATATTCCATTCACGTGTCATCTCTGTTTTGGATCCACTCCATTTTTTTTGGCATTAGCAATACTAAAGGATTACTGACCAAATGCTGACAGAGTGAAAGTGCATGCTCAACAGACAGGATTCGTTTTTTGGGGTTATTTTTCTGAGGAAGGGCAAAATAATCAGTGACGTCTACACAAACTTACTGCTGACACCCACTCTGTAGGGGGGCTCTACTTGTATAAATGTTTAATATAACAGGTTCTGTAGACATCTATGTGGAATCAGCCGACGATGGTGTAAAAGGAGTGTGCTTCTTCTTGACGCTAACATCGACCTGTAAGGTCTGATAACTGATACTTCAGTTATTTGTTCAGTTTTTGCCCTGTGACTGCCCAAATAAGTGCAGTGATTCTATGAGCGACACCTGCCATCTGCAAGTCATACTGACTCACAGTATTATCTCACTACCACAGCAGACTTCCTATGCGTGTTACTGCAAGGCAAAGTGTTCTACACCACTGTAAAGTCTCTCTGCAGCCAGGAAATAGACATTTTTTAACGCAATTTGCCGCTAATAAATTCGTATCGAACCAAATTTCTTTGAAAAATTTGGCGGACCGGCCGAATCAAATTTTTGAGAAATTTGCTCAACTCTAAATATAAAACATAGAAAGCCTTGCCCCTTTGAAATCTGTGAATAGGGACTGTATATGGGGTTAGATAGTGAACAGATCCAAATTCAATGAAAGTATAGTTTTTATCTTTATTTATAATTGGAACTGAGTAATGCACAATATCTATGTAACTGTAAAGAAAATGTAGCCATAGATAATAGCTTTTGTGAGCATCATAATATTTCAGGGAATGTTAATTTAACAATTCTATATATGTCTGTGCTGCATTGTGGCTGAAATAATCAGGTTACCAATCATGTGGAACAGCATACAATGTACTATATATAAAGCAGACTTCTAGCATTATTGACAATTATCATATTGCAGATTATTTGACCCTGTAAGTAAGAATATCGAGACTGGTTTGGAATACTTTATAAATTGTATGATCACATGGAATGTAAACAGTTAAATGGTCACTAACTTTTCACACAACTTTGTATAAATCAATAGGACAAGCAACCACAAAAAACTTTGTAATATGTCTTAGCAGTGAAAAATGTCTTGTTCTTAAGTTATCAGCTGTTTCCCAATCCCCCTCCCCAGTCTAATTGTTTTTTACTTTGAAAAATATCTTAAATCCATCCAGAATTGCAGCAGCTCACAGAGAGATTATATCACACATGCCAATGCAAGTCTATGGAGAGGAGAGGAGAAGGAGTGATCAAGAGCTGAATAACACACACACACAGACAAGAAGGCTACTGAGATATAAACTTACTAGGTGCCTTATGCACAACCATACAGGTCAGTTCTTCTCTGTAATGCTCCACATTATTCTGGAGCTGCTTATAAGTAAGAGAAGGTTAAAAAGCAGCTTTATCTCTACTTTCTATGTGTAGTGGATGGGAGCTAGTCTGCTGCCACCATGTCTGAGAAAACAACAAACTAGACATTCATTCTGCACAGATGACAACTGCGTAAAATGCCAGATACCACTGATTTAATGACCGGGAATGGTGTCATTCTGCATTCACACACATTGTACTACAGATTAAGTTTTTTGAAAGGTTAAATACACTTTAAGTCAATGATTCATATTTAATTACATATAGTATTATACCCAATTACCTTATAAGAGTAATCATATTTAGTTACATGTAGAGATGAGGAAATTTCCTGAAATTAATTTTGGTTCCGATTCTATCGATTTCAGCTGTCAGATTCACTTTGGTCCAGATAAATTTGACTTGAATTGCTACTGCACCAATTGCCCTGAAAAATCATATATAACACTTTGTGGTCTCCTAGGACTGTATCCAATCCCTTTAACGTCAAGAAAGCATTAGTAATATCAAAGGGACCGTGACATATATGGTTATGGGTAAGTATATGGCATTGGTGTTAAAAAATCAGATTTATCAGATTTGTTATGATTTTTATTTTTTGGGGATAGATGCCTACTAATAGTGATGTCGCGAACATAAAATTTTTAGTTCGCGAACGCGAATTTACGCAAATGTTCGCAAACAGGCGAACCGGGTGAACCGCCATAGACTTCAATAGGAAGGCGAATTTTAAAACCCACAGGGACTCTTTCTGGCAACAATAGTGATGTAAAAGTTGTTTCAAGGGGACTAACACCTGGACTGTGGCATGCCGGAGGGGAATCCATGGCAAAACTCCCATGGAAAATTACGCAGTTGACGCAGAGTCGGGTCTTAATCCATAAAGGGCATAAATCATCTAACATTCCTAAATTGTTTGGAATAACGTGCTTTAAAACATCCAGTGTGTGTATACGATCAGGTATGATGTTGTATCGATAAGGTAGTATAAGGGTTACGCCCACTTCACAGTGACAGACCAAACTCTGACAGACCAAACTCCCTGTTTAATGCACCGCAAACAACCACAAATAGTCCATTTGCACAACCACAAACTCCCCATTTGCACAAGGTTGGATACCAAGCTAGCCATGTCCCGTTCCTTGTCCTCACTGACGTCATTGAAGGTCTCTTCCTCCACCCAGCCACGTACAACACCAAGGGTCCCCGAAAGGTGACAAAAAGCCCCCTGGGACGCCTGCTGCAGTTGGTCTTCCACCTCCTCAAAGCCACCTTCCTCCTCTGACTCCTCTTCTTCAGACTCCTCTCTCTGCATTGCCGCAGGTCCAGCAATCCACGACAACAAGGCTGCTTCTGGTGGTGATGGTGACCACAACTCTTCCTCTTTATGCTCATCTACAGCCTGATCCAGCACTCTTTGCAGGGGACACTCCAGAAAAAACGCAAATGGGATGAGGTTGATGATGCCGCCTTGGGTTTGACTGACCAGGTTTGTCACCTCCGTAAAAGGATGCATGAGTCTACAGCCATTGTGCATGAGCGTTCAGTAACGCGGCCAAAAAATACCCAGCTCCGCAGAGGCTGTCCTCTTTTTTTTTAATTAAAAAAATCTGTTCTTACCAGCTTAATCTCTGTTTTGTCCCCTATCAGGGGCCGGTGTATGGAATAGATTTTAGGAACTGGGAGATGGAAAAAGATGGTTGGTCGATCCTCTTCCTTCCAATTTGGGACACTGCGCTTGCGCCGTGCAATATACTGTCCCACCCTATATGAGTGGTGTGTTAAGTAGTGATGAGCGGCAGGTGCCATATTCGATTTCGACGAAATTCGCGAATATTCGAATGAATATTCGTTTCATATTCGTCGAAATCGAATATTCGTCATTTTTTCTAGTTATCGCGATTAAAATGCGATTTAAATAATCGCATATTGCGATTTGTACTTAAGGCTACTTTCCTATTGGTTTCATATCTAGAATTAGCGAGGATGACGAATATGACGAATGTATTCGTCATATTCCTCAAAACGAAGATAACGAAGTATTCTACATCTTCGTTTTAGCAACCTATTCGTCAACCTCGCTAATTCTAGCAATCAAATAGGAAGGTTGACTATAGAGACAGCTGTGTTAAATTCGCTATGCGATTTTTTTTTTTAATAAATAGAATACTTATAATAATATTATCATATCAAGTAATATAATTATTGTATTAAAAAAAAATCGCATAGCGAATTTAACTACAGCTGTCTGGTAAGTCAACCTTCCTATTTGATGATGATTGCTCGAATTAGCGAGTTGACGAATAGGTAGCTAAAACGAAGATGTAGAATACTTCGTTATCTTCGTTTTGAGGAATATGACGAATACATTCGTCATATTCGTCATCCTCGCTAATTCTACCAAGCCAACCATAACTTCTGTGCTCATGGAGCGTCCCCATCACCATGGGAACGTCTCCATATACTAAAATGTACTGTCGGATTTGAGGAATTACGTTGAAATCGCAATGCGATTAATTCAAGTTATATTAATCGCATTGCGATTTCAACTTAGAGATGGGTTTATAATGGGTCAGCTTGCTAGAATTAACGAAGTTAACGAATATGGAATATAGCAGCAGTGCTAAGTTGAAATCGCAATGCGATTAATTTAACTTAAAGTATTCGCATTGCGATTTCAACTTAGCACTGCTAGTGCATAGCTATATATTCCATATTCGATTAATTCTAGCCTATGTAAGATAGCAGTGCTAAGTTGTAATCGCAATGCGATTAATATAACTTGAATTAATCGCATTGCGATTTCAACGTAATTCCTCAAATCCGACAGTACATTTTAGTATATAGAGATTTTCCCATGGAAGGACGCTGCATGAGCACGAAGTCGGCAGAAGCGACAACGGGCACTGACTGGAGCAGCCAGGAAGCCAGGAATCCTCATGACAGGTAAGAACTACTTTTGGGAAGTGGGAAAGAAAAAATATAACTAAAAAAAAAAAAAAAAAAACGAATATTCGAAATAGCGAATTTATAGCGCTATATTCGAAATATTCGCGAATTAGCGAAGTGCCGATATTCGCTAAAAAAATTCGCTTTTCGAATATTCGCGCTCAACACTAGTGTTAAGTAGTACTATTCCTATAAGTTTAATCCCTGTTACTTCCCATATCAGGGGACGTGTATCAAATAGATTTTAGGAACCGGGAGATGGAAAAAGATGATTGGTCAGTCCTCTTACTTCCAATTTGGGGCACTGTGCGCGCCGGGCAATGTACTGTGCCACCAATACAAATAGTGTGAACTACTATTCTTACCATCTTAATCATTGTTAAGTCCCCTATCAGGGGACGTGTATTGAATTGAATCCATGCTAGTGTTTAGCGTGAATATTCGAATAGCGAATTTTTTTTGCGAATATCGGCACTTCGCTAATTCGCGAATATCGTGAATATAGTGCTATATATTCGCTATTTCGAATATTGTTATTATTATTTTTTTTTTTTATTGTTATATTTTTTTCTTTACCACTTCCCAAAAGTAGTTCTTACCTGTCCTGAGGATTCCTGGCTTCCTGGCTGCTCCAGTCAGTGCCCGTTGCCGCTTCTGCCGACTTCCGTGCTGATGGTCACATTACGAATACAGTGCTATATCTCTGAATAGTGCATTATAGAAGTTGGATTCGCAATGCGATTAATAATTGTAATTCTTATCGCTTTGCGATTACAACTTTTAGTTAACTCACCCTATCGGTTGTAATAGAATTAAGTTTAATTCATACGCGAATACAACTTAGAACTTTGCCTGCCTGTACAGTCCTCTTTACTGTTATATTTGCTATCGCGATAATACGTCATTTAAATAATACGTACGTGCGTGCCTTTGGATCGCAATTCGCAAAAAGAGTGGAGACTGGAAGAGACACGTTTGAGAGACATTTTTCAAATAACTTCAGAAATGGCAAAAAGTTATTTCAAGCCAGAAGAGCTGGAATTCTTGATCACTGTAAGTAATTATAACTAACAAGTATGTCATACAGGGATGTCATTTCTAATTATTTATCATTTATATTAGCCATAATAGCAACAAGGCTGCAGCCTTCACTGAACTCCTAACTGCCATACAGGTCAAAGTGACTGTTAAAGGGGCGGCCACTGTCAAAGTCACTGTTAAGGGGCGGCCACTGTCAAAGTCATTGTTAAAGGGGCAGCCACTTTTAAAGTCACTGTTAAAGGGGGGCCACTGTCAAAGTCACTGTTAACGGGGCGGCCACTGTCAAAGTCACTGATAAGGGGGTGGCCACTGTCAAAGTCACTGTTAAGGGGGCGGCCACTGTTCAAGTCACTGTTAAGGGGCAACCACTGTCAAAGTGACTGTTAAAGGGGCGGCCACTGTCAAAGTCACTGTTAAGGGGGCGGCCACTGTCAAAGTCACTGTTAAGGGGCAACCACTGTCAAAGTGACTGTTAAAGGGGCGGCCACTGTCAAAGTCACTGTTAAGGGGGCGGCCACTGTCAAAGTCACTGTTAAGGGGCGGCAACTGTCAAAGTTACTGTTAAGGGGCGGACACTGTCAAAGTCACTGTTAAAGGGGCGTCCACTGTCAAAGTCACTGTTAAAGGGGCGGCCACTGTGAAAGTCACTGTTAAGGGGGCGGCCACTGTTCAAGTCACTGTTAAGGGGCGACCACTGTCAAAGTGACTGTTAAAGGAGCGGCCTCTGTCAAAGTCACTGTTAAAGGGGCGGCCACTGTTCAAGTTTCTCTTAAGGGGGTGGCCACTGTTCAAGTCACTGTTAAAGGGGCGGACACTCTCAAAGTCACTGTTTAAGGGCGGCCATTGTTGAAAGTCACTGTTAAAGGGGTGGACACTGTGGAGTTTAGTTCTTATATTTGCTTTGAATATAAAAAAAAAATTAATTTTACTTTCATATAGTCCAATAGGGAACTATATAAATATCTACTCTTTTAGCGTTTTGATATTAAATTTTATTTTGTATGGTTGAGACTGTAATTACTAATAATTGTATTTTACAACTTTGGGATTACATCCTATAATTGTTATCTTGCAGCATATGTTGCAGAAGGGATATGACCTGACCCGCTCCCGGGCAGAGAAGCAGGCCATCGTTCGGCGACTAGGGTACCATCTGTGGCATCAACATGGCAGCAAGCATGCCAAGGATGCCATTTTAAAGAAGTGGTCCGACCTGAAATGCTATAATATGGTTCGGATCACTGAGGTCAGAGACAAATTTTGTCCAGGTACGATGCTTACATTAAGTTTATATCACACATCTATTGTTATTTATGTGTTTAGTTATATTTTTGGAAAATTTGGTCATTACAGATGACAAAGAGGGTGGTGGTGGAAGAGGAGGAGATGCCAGAGGATGAGGACATTGAGGAGCAGGAACAGGCAGGACCATCAGGGCATCAGGCCCCTAGCCCACCTGATGCAGATGAGGTCAAGGAGGATGATGAGGAGGAAGAAGATGAGGTGGTGAACACCCCCCGCCAGAAGGGTAAATATATGCTGTTGATGTTTTAACTTATTCATTGTCCCCACGCACACACAGGTGTCAGTTTAGTCATGACCACAGGCAGATTTTACTAAAGCAAACAATTAAAAACAAGTTCAAGTTCAACCTGTAATTTTTACTCAGACTTCAGATATTGCATAAACTAAAGTCCCACACTTTGCGTTCACTCCAAGCAGTGTAACAAAAAGATTAGTATATCACCAGCAGGGAGCAGGGTCTGTCAGAAACCATGCTCATTTCTCTGCAGGTTCATTTCACATCTCCTGTCCACACTTGAAAAGAACAGCATTTTTAATCCCCACTTTATAAAAACCCTTTATGGAGTACAGGAGTGACCTGTGCCACTATATCTGTCTGGACACTCAGTCCCAAAAACCCTGACCCTAATTAAATCTATGTAAAAATTTTTTTACAGCAAGCTGATGTTACTGGTGTACTGATTTCCTTAAAGTATCTCAATGAGGCATACAATTTAATTAAGATGTAACGAGCATCCAATATATAAAAAATTTTTTAGACTAAAGTGAACAAAACAATATTAATATTTATCTAAAAAATGCTGAAAAAACTATAAAACAGGCAACAAACACACAACAGTAATATAAAATATGAACGCTATGAAGTAATTAATCTACATAAAAATTTAACTACTAAGTCCTTAACCCGAAAGTCAAAAGAACTATTCTTAATCCTAACTAAACCAATATATAACGAATTGCGATAAAAAAAATATCATCTGCTTTATACACCAATCAATGATTGTCTTTTAAAGTACATTAAAAATTTTATTTCCTTTACTTTTACAGCTCACTAGTGTTGAGCGCGAATAGTCGAATAGCGAATTTTTTTAGCGAATATCGGCACTTCGCTAATTCGCGAATATTTCGAATATAGCGCTATAAATTCGCTATTTAGAATATTCTGTTTTTTTTTGTTTTTTTTTTAGTTATATTTTTTTCTTTCCCTCTTCCCAACAGTAGTTCTTACCTGTCCTGAGGATTCCTGGCTTCCTGGCTGCTCTAGTCAGTGCCCATTGCCGCTTCTGCCGACTTCCGTGCTCATGGAGCGTCCCCATCCATGGGAACGTCTCCATATACTAAAATGTACTGTCGGATTTGAGGAATTACGTTGAAATCGCAATGCGATTAATTCAAGTTATATTAATCGCATTGCGATTTCAACTTAGAGCTGGGTTTATAATGGGTCAGCTTGCTAGAATGAACGAAGTTAACGAATATGGAATATAGCAGCACTGCTAAGTTGAATTCGCAATGCGATTAATTTAACATAAAGTAATCGCATTGCGATTTCAACTTAGCACTGCTAGTGCCACTGCTATATTCCATATTCGTTAATTCTAGCCTATGTAAGATAGCAGTGCTAAGTTGAAATCGCAATGCGATTACTTCAAGTTAAATTAATCGCATTGCGAATTCAACTTAGCAGTGCTGCTATATTCCATATTCGTTAACTTCGCTCATTGAATCGTTAACTTCGCTCATTCTAGCAAGCTGACCCATTATAAACCCAGCTCTAAGTTGAAATCGCAATGCGATTAATATAACTTGAATTAATCGCATTGCGATTTCAACGTAATTCCTCAAATCCGACAGTACATTTTAGTATATGGAGATGTTCCCATGGTGATGGGGACGCTCCATGAGCAAGGAACTTTATGGTTGGCTTGGTAGAATTAGCGAATAGCGAATATGACGAATGTATTCGTCATATTCCTCAAAACGAAGATAACGAGTATTCTACATCTGCTTTAGCAACCTATTCATCAACCTCGCTAATTCTAGCAATCAAATAGGAAGGTTGACTATAGAGACAGCTGTGTTAAATTCGCTATGCGATTTTTTTTTTTTTTTATAGAATAATTATATTACTTGATATAATTATTATAATTATTCTATTTATTAAAAAAATATATAAATAATCGCATAGCTAATTAAACACAGTTGTCTCTATAGTCAACCTTCCTATTTGATTGCTAGAATTAGCGAAGTTGACGAATAGGTTGCTAAAACGAAGATGTAGAATACTTCGTTATCTTCGTTTTGAGGAATATGACGAATACATTCGTCATATCCGTCATCTTCGCTATAATTCTAGATATGAAACCAATAGGAAAGTAGCCTTAAGTTAAAATCGCAATACGCGATTATTTAAATCGCATATTAATCGCGGTAACTAGAATAATGACGAATATTCGATTTCGACGAATATGAAACGAATATTCATTCGAATATTCGCGAATTTCGTCGAAATCGAATATGGCACCTGCCGCTCATCACTACAGCTCACAACAACATGATAAAAAATTTTTAAAAGTGTAGCGGGAGCAGCGCGAACGGATGAGGCACGAACGGATGAAAATGTTATGTTCGCGACGTCTCTACTGATGGAGTGTCCCCATCACCATGGGAACGCCTCCATACTAGAATGTATTGTCGGATGTGAGAATTAAGTTGAAATCGCAATGTGATTAATTCAAGTTATATTAATCGCACTGCGATTACAACTTAGCACTGCTATATTACATATTAGGCTAGAATTAATGAATATGGAATATAGCAGTGCTAAGTTGAAATCGCAATGCGATTACTTCAAGTTATATTAATCGCATTGCGATTTCAACTTAGCACTGCTATATTCCATATTCGTTAACTTCGTTAATTCTAGCAAGCTGACCCATTAGAAACCCAGCTCTAAGTTGAAATTGCAATGCAATTAATATAACTTGAATTAATCGCATTGCGATTTCAACTTAGACCTGGTTTACTATGGTTGGCTTGGTAGAATTAGCGAATATGATGAATGTATTCGTCATATTCCTCAAAACGAAGATAACAAAGTATTCTCCATCTTCGTTTTTGCTCCATATTCGTCAACTTCGATAATTCTAGCAATCAAATAGGAAGGTTGACTATAGAGACAGCTGTGTTTAATTCGCTATGCGATTATATTACTTTGCTTTTTTTTTAAATAAATAGAATAATTATAATACTTGATAATTATTACAATTATTCTATTTATAAAAAAAAATTATAAAAATATAATTGCATAGCGAATTAAACACAGCTGTCTCTATAAATAACTTTCCTATTTGATTGCTAGAATTAGCAAAGTTGAAGAATAGGTAGCTAAAACGAAGATGGAGAATATTTTGTTATCTTCGTTTTGAGGAATATGACGAATACATTCGTCATCTTCGCTAATTCTAGATATTAAACCAATAGGAAAGAAGCCTTAAGTTACAATCACAATACGCAATTATTTAAATCGCATATTAATCGCGATAACTAGAATAATGACGAATATTCGATTTCGACAAATATGAAGCGAATATTCCATCGAATATTTGCGAATTTCGGCGAAATCGAATATGGCACCTGCCGCTCATCACTAATCCTTGCATGGAGAGATAGAGACAAAAGGTTGTTCTGTCCGCTTCCTTCTAATTTTGGGCAGTTGCAATGGAATTTACCACCAATGCAAATAGTGTAAACTAAGTACTATTCCTATCAGTTTAACCTCTGTTTTGTCCCTTATCAGGGCAGGGGCCGGTGCAGTGAATAGATTTTTGGAACCGGGAGATGAAAAAAGACCCATGCTCGGTCCGCTTCCTTTGAATTTTAGGCTACTGCGCGTGCACCGTGCAATGTACAACATCATCATCATCACAGCATACGTCCATGTGTGTAATGCTACCTGGCTGAGACATATCCCTGTTATCTACATCCTCTAGCAATAATGGTTGCACATCACTCATTTCTTTCAACTGATGTGTAAATAAATCCTCTGACAGATCAAATGAAGCGGCTGTGGTGCTAGTGTTTGTGGTAGCGGCGGGCGGGCGAGTGGTAACTTGAGAAGTGCCCGAGGCTGAGCTGGAGGAGGATGGTGCGCCAAGGTTCCGAGCGGAAGCTGTAAAAGATTGGGTGTCCTGTGTAAGCCTGTGAACTATGTCCTCAGAATTTTTCGAGTTCAGGGTATGTGGCCTTTGAACACTGGGCATTATTCTTGTACCAAAGGAAATCATTTCACCACAACAGCCCCTGCGGGGTGGCCAGCCTCTGTCTGTCATTTTTTTTGTTGATTAGTGGTACAATGCGTGCAAGGTAGTGTGGTGGACACTGGCAGTGGGCACACTACAGTCAGTGGAAGTGGGCCTGACACACACTGGCAGGCAACTAACCTTGGATTAAAGGGTAAAAATTAAATGCCATATTTATCTGCAACTAATGTGCCACCCGGTATGAGTGGTGGGCACTGGCAGTGGGCACACTACAGTCAGTGGAAGTGGGCCTGACACACACTGGCAAGCAACTAACCTTAGATTAAAGGGTAAAAGTTAAATGCCATATTTATCTGCAAATACAGTGCCACATGGTATGAGTGGTGGGCACTGGCAGTGGGCACACTACAGTCAGTGGAAGTGGGCCTGACACACACTGGCAGGCAACTAACCTTAGATTAAAGGGTAAAAATTAAATGGCTTATTTATTGGCGAAGCTACTGTGCCATGCAGAATGAGTGGTGGGCACTGGCAGTGGGCACACTACAGTTAGTGGAAGTGGGCCTGACACACACTGGCAGTTAAATAACCTTAGATTAAAAGGTAAAAATTAAATGCCTTATTTATCGGCAAGCTACTGTGCCACCCGGTATGACTGGTGGATAGAGATGGCCCGAACTATTCGCCGGTGAACAGTTCCCGGCGAACATAGCTTGTTCGCGTTCGCCGCGGCGGGCGAACATATGCGATGTTCGGTCCGCCCCCTATACATCATCATTGAGCAAACTTTCACCCTGTACCTCACAGTCACCAGACACATTCCAGCCAATCAGCAGCATACCCTCCCTCCCAGACCCTCTCATCTCCTGGACAGCATCCATTTTAGATTAATTCGGAAGCTGCTGTCTTAGTGAGAGGAGGGACGGTGTAGCTGCTGCTCATTTATTTGGGAAATCTATAGCTAGGCTAGTGTATTCAGTGTCCACTCCAGTCCTGAAAGACTTAACTGATCTCTGCTGTAAGGATATATATATTGCAGTTGCCTGGCCTGCCCATGTGTGAGGAGCTGCAGGCCCACAGACTGTAGTGTGCCCACTGCTAGTGCCCTCCACTCATACCGTGTGCCACAGGACTTTGCATAAAAAAAGGCATTTAATTTTTACCCTTTATTCTAAGGTTAGTTGCCTGCCAGAGTGTGTCAGGCCGACTTCCACTGAATGTAGTGTGCCCACTGCCAGTGCCCACCACTCCTACCGTGTGGCACAGGACTTTGCATCAAAAAAAGGCATTTAATTTTTAAACTTTAGTCTTATTTCAGTTGCTTGCCTGCTGCCAGTGTGTGTCAGGCCGACTTCCACAGACTGTAGTGTGCCCACTGCCAATGCCCACCACTCATAACGGGTGGCACAGTAGCTTGCCGATAAATAAGGCATTTAATTTTTACAATTTAGTCTAATTTCAGTTGCTTGCCTGCTGCCAGTGTGTGTCAGGCTGACTTCCAAAGACTGTAGTGTGCCCACTGCCAGTGCCCACCACTCATACGGGGTGGAACAGTAGCTTGCCGATAAATAAGGCATTTAATTTTTAAACTATAGTCGAATTTCAGTTGCTTGCCTGCTGCTAATGTCCGGCCGACTTTCACTGACTGCAGTGTACCCACTGCCAGTGCCCAAAACTTATACCGGGTGGCACAGTAGCTTGCCGATAAATAAGGCATTTCATTTTTACACTTTAGTCTAATTTCAGTTGCTTGCCTGCTGCCAGTATGTGTCAGACCGACTTCCACAGACTGTAGTTCGCCCACTGCCAGTGCCCACCACTCATACCGGGTGGCACAGTAGCTTGCCGATAAATAAGGCATTTAATTTTTACACTTTAGTCTAATTTTAGTTGCTTGCCTGCTGCCAGTGTGTGTCAGGCCGACTTCCACAGACTGTAGTGTGCCCACTGCCAGTGCCCACCACTCATACCGGGTGGCACAGTAGCTTGCCGATAAATAAGGCATTTAATTTTTACACTTTAGTCTAATTTTAGTTGCTTGTCTGCTGCCAGTGTCAGGCCGACTTCCACTGACTGCAGTGTACCCACTGCCAGTGCCCAAAACTTATACCGGGTGGCACAGTAGCTTGCCGATAAATAAGGCATTTCATGTTTACAATTTAGTCTAATTTCAGTTACTTGACTGCTAGTGTGTGTCAGGCTGACTTCCACTGACTGTAGTGTGCCCACTGCCAGTGCCCACCACTCATACCGTGTGGCACAGGACTTTGCATCAAAAAAAGGCATTTAATTTTAACACTTTAGTCTAATTTCAGTTGCTTGCCTGCTGCCAGTGTGAGTCTGGCCGACTTCCACAGACTGTAGTGTGCCCAATGCCAGTGCCCACCACTCATGCCGGGTGGCACAGTAGCTTGCCGATAAATAAGGCATTTAATTTTACACTTTAGTCTAATTTCAGTTGCTCACCTGCTGCTACTGTCCGGCCGACATCCACTGACTGTAGTTTGCCCACTGCCAGTGCCCACCACTCATACCGGGTGGCACAGTAGCTTGCTGATAATTAAGGCATTTAATTTTTACAATTTAGTCTAATTTCAGTTGCTTGCCTGCTGCCAGTGTGTGTCAGGCCGACTTCCACAGACTGTAGTGTGCCCACTGTCAGTGCCCACCACTCATACCGGGTGGCACAGTAGCTTGCCGATAAATAAGGCATTACATTTTTACACTTTAGTCTAATTTCAGTTGCTTGCCTGCTGCCAGTGTGTGTCAGGCCGACTTCCACAGACTGCAGTGTGCCCACTGCCAGTGCCCACCACTCATACCGGGTGGCACAGTAGCTTACCGATAAATAAGGCATTTAATTTTTACACTTTAGTCTAATTTTAGTTGCTTGTCTGCTGCCAGTGTCAGGCCGACTTCCACTGACTGCAGTGTACCCACTGCCAGTGCCCAAAACTAATACCGGGTGGCACAGTAGCTTGCCGATAAATAAGGCATTTAATGTTTACACTTTAGTCTAATTTCAGTTGCTTGACTGCTAGTGTGTGTTAGGCTGACTTCCACTGACTGTAGTGTGCCCACTGCCAGTGCCCACCACTCATACCGTGTGGCACAGGACTTTGCATCAAAAAAAGGCATCTAATTTTTACACTTTAGTCTAATTTCAGTTGCTTACCTGCTGCCAGTGTGTGTCAGGCCGACTTCCACAGACAGTAGTGTGCCCACTGCCAGTGCCCACCACTCATAATGGGTGGCACAGTAGCTTGCCGATAAAAAAGGCATCTCATTTTTACACTTTAGTCTAATTTCAGTTGCTTACCTGCTGCCAGTGTGTGTCAGGCCGACTTCCACAGACTGTAGTGTGCCCACTGCCAGTGCCCACCACTCATGATGGGTGGCACAGTAGCTTGCCGATAAATAAGGCATTTAATTTTTACACTTTAGTCTAATTTCAGTTGCTTGCCTGCTGCCAGTGTGTGTCAGGCCGACTTCCACAGACTGTAGTGTGCCCACTGCCAGTGCCCACCACTCATACTGGGTGGCACAGTAGCTTGCCGATAAATAAGGCATTTAATTTTTACACTTTAGTCTAATTTCAGTTGCTTGCCTGCTGCCAGTGTGTGTCAGGCCGACTTCCACAGACTGTAGTGTGCCCACTGCCAGTGCCCACCACTCATACCGGGTGGCACAGTAGCTTGCCGATAAATAAGGCATTTAATTTTTACACTTTAGTCTAATTTCAGTTGCTTGCCTGCTGCCAGTGTGTGTCAGGCCGACTTCCACTGACTGTAGTGTGCCCACTGCCAGTGCCCACCACTCATACCGGGTGGCACAGTAGCTTGCCGATAAATAAGGCATTTAATTTTACACTTTAGTCTAATTTCAGTTGCTTGCCTGCTGCCAGTGTGTGTCAGGCCGACTTCCACAGACTGTAGGTGCCCACTGCCAGTGCCCACCACTCATACTGGGTGGCACAGTAGCTTGCCGATAAATAAGGCATTTCATTTTTACACTTTAGTCTAATTTCAGTTGCTTGCCTGCTGCCAGTGTGTCAGGCCGACTTCACTGACTGTAGTGTGCCCACTGCCAGTGCCCACCACTCATACCGGGTGGCACAGTAGCTTGCCGATAAATAAGGCATTTAGTTTTTACACTTTAGTCTAATTTCAGTTGCTTGCCTGCTGCCAGAGTGTGTCAGGCCGACTGCCACAGACTGTAGTGTGCCCACTGCCAGTGCCCACCACTCATACTGGGTGGCACAGTAGCTTGCCGATAAATAAGGCATTTAATTTTTACACTTTAGTCTAATTTCAGTTGCTTGCCTGCTGCCAGTATGTGTCAGGCCGACTTCCACAGACTGTTTTGTGCCCACTGCCAGTGCACACCACTCATACCGGGTGGCACAGTAGCTTGCCGATAAATAAGGCATTTAATTTTTACACTTTAGTCTAATTTCAGTTGCTTGCCTGCTGCCAGTATGTGTCAGGCCGACTTCCACAGACTGTAGTGTGCCCACTGACAGTGCCCACCACTCATTCCGGGTGGCACAGTAGCTTGCCGATAAATAAGGCATTTAATTTTTACACTTTAGTCTAATTTTAGTTGCTTGTCTGCTGCCAGTGTCAGGCCGACTTCCACTGACTGCAGTGTACCCACTGCCAGTGCCCAAAACTTATACCAGGTGGCACAGTAGCTTGCCGATAAATAAGGCATTTAATGTTTACACTTTTGTCTAATTTCAGTCGCTTGACTGCTAGTGTGTGTCAGGCTGACTTCCACTGACTGTAGTGTGCCCACTGCCAGTGCCCACCACTCATACCGTGTGGAACAGGACTTTGCATCAAAAAAAGGCATTTAATTTTAACACATTTGTCTCATTTCAGTTGCTTGCCTGCTGCCAGTGTGTGTCTGGCCGAATTCCACAGACTGTATTCTGCCCAATGCCAGTGCCCACCACTCATATCGGGTGGCACAGTAGCTGGCAGATAAATAAGGCATTTAATTTTTACACTTTAGTCTAATTTCAGTTGCTTGCCTGCTGCCAGTGTGTGTCAGGCCGACTTCCACAGACTGTAGTGTGCCCACTGTCAGTGCCCACCACTCATACTGGGTGGCACAGTAGCTTGCCGATAAATAAGGCATTACATTTTTACACTTTAGTCGAATTTCAGTTGCTTGCCTGCTGCTAGTGTCCGGCCGACTTCCACAGACTGTAGTGTGCCCACTGTCAGTGCCCACCACTCATACCGGGTGGCACAGTAGCTTGCCGATAATTAAGGCATTTAATTTTTACACTTTAGTCAAATTTCAGTTGCTTGCCTCCTGCCAGTGTGTGTCAGGCTGACTTCCACAGACTGTAGTGTGCCCACTGCCAGTGGCCACCACTCATACCGGGTGGCACAGTAGCTTGCCGATAAATAAGGCATTTACATTTTTACACTTTAGTCTAATTTCAGTTGCTTGCCTGCTGCCAGTGTGTGTCAGGCCGACTTCCACAGACTGTAGTGTGCCCACTGCCAGTGCCCACCACTCATGCCGGGTGGCACAGTAGCTTGCCGATAAATAAGGCATTTAATTTTTACACTTTAGTCTAATTTCAGTTGCTTGCCTGCTGCCAGTGTGTCAGGCCGACTTCCACTGACTGTAGTGTGCCCACTGCCAGTGCCCACAACTCATACCGGGTGGCACAGTAGCTTGCCGATAAATAAGGCATTTAATTTTTACACTTTAGTCTAATTTCAGTTGCTTGCCTGCTGCCAGTGTGTGTCAGGCCGACTTCCACTGACTGTAGTGTGCCCACTGCCAGTGCCCACCACTCATACCGGGTGGCACAGTAGCTTGCCGATAAATAAGGCATTTAATTTTTACACTTTAGTCTAATTTCAGTTGCTTGCCTGCTGCCAGTGTGTGTCAGGCCGACTTCCACAGACTGTAGTGTGCCCACTGCCAGTGCCCACCACTCATACCGGGTGGCACAGTAGCTGGCCGATAAATAAGGCATTTAATTTTTACACTTTAGTCTAATTTCAGTTGCTTGCCTGCTGCCAGGTGTGTCAGGCCGACTTCCACATGACTGTAGTGTACCCACTGCCAGTGCCCACCACTCATACTGGGTGGCACAGTAGCTTGCCGATAAATAAGGCATTTAATTTTTACACTTTTGTCTAATTTCAGTTGCTTGCCTGCTGCCAGTGTGTGTCAGGCCGACTTCCACAGACTGTAGTGTGCCCACTGCCAGTGCCCACCACTCATACCGGGTGGCACAGTAGCTTGCCGATAAATAAGGCATTTCATTTTTACACATTTAGTCTAATTTCAGTTGCTTGCCTGCTAGTGTGTGTCATGGCCGACTTCCACTGACTGTATTGTGCCCACTGCCAGTGCCCACCACTCATACCGTGTGGCACAGGAGCTTTGCAGATCAAATAAGGCATTTAATTCTTACACTTTAGTCTAATTTCAGTTGCTTGCCTGCAGCCAGTGTGTGTCAGGCCGACTTCCACAGACTGTAGTGTGCCCACTGCCAGTGCCCACCACTCATACTGGGTGGCACATTAGCTGGCCGATAAATAAGGCATTTATTTTTTACACTTTAGTCTAATTTCAGTTGCTTGCCTGCTGCCAGTGTGTGTCAGGCCAACTTCCACAGACTGTAGTGTGCCCACTGCCAGTGCCCACCACTCATGCCGGGTGGCACAGGACTTTGCATCAAAAAAAGGCATTTAATTTTTACACTTTGGTCTAAGTTCAGTTGCTTCCCTGCTGCCAGTGTGTGTCAGGCCGACTTCCACAGACTGTAGTGTGCCCACTGCCAGTGCCCACCACTCATACCGGGTGGCACAGTAGCTTGCCGATAAATAAGGCATTTCATTTTTACGCTTTAGTCTAATTTCAGTTGCTTGTCTGCTGCCAGTGTGTTTCAGGCCGACTTCTACAGACTGTAGTGTGCCCACTTACAGTGCCCACCACTCATACCGTGTGGCACAGGACTTTGCATCAAAAAAATGCCTTTAATTTTAACACTTTAGTCTAATTTCAGTTGCTTGCCTGCTGCCAGTGTGTGTCTGGCCGACTTCCACAGACTGTAGTGTGCCCAATGCCAGTGCCCACCACTCATACCGGGTGGTACAGTAGCTGGCCGATAATTAAGGCATTTAATTTTTACACTTTAGTCTAATTTCAGTTGCTTGCCTGCTGCCAGTGTGTGTCAGGCCGACTTCCACAGACTGTAGTGTGCCCACTGCCAGTGCCCACCACTCATGTCGGGTGGCACAGTAGCTTGCCGATAAAAAAGGCATCTAATTTTTACACTTTATTCTTATTTCAGTTTCTTAACTGCTGCCAGTGTGTGTCAGGCCGACTTCCACTGACTGTAGTGTGCCCACTGCCAGTGCCCAAAACTCATACTTGGTGGCACAGTAGCTTGACGATAAATAAGGCATTTAATTTTTACACTTTAGTCTAATTTCAGTTGCTTGTCTGCTGCCAGTGTGTGTCAGGCCGACTTCCACAGACTGTAGTATGCCCACTGCCAGTGCCCACCACTCATTCGGGGAGGAACAGTAGCTTGCCGATAAATAAGGCATTTAATTTTTACACTTTAGTCGAATTTCATTTGCTTGCCTGCTGCTAGTGTCCGGCCAACATCCACTGACTGTAGTTCGCCCACTGGCAGTTCCCACCACTCATACCGGGTGGCACAGTAGCTTGCCGAAAAATAAGGCATTACATTTTTACACTTTTTTCTAATTTCAGTTGCTTGCCTGCTGCCAGTGTGTGTCAGGTCGACTTCCACAGACTGTAGTGTGCCCACTGCCAGTGCCCATCACTCATACCGGGTGACACAGTAGCTTGCCGATAAATAAGGCATTACATTTTTACACTTTTTCTAATTTCAGTTGCTTGCCTGCTGCCAGAGTGTGTAAGGCCGACTTCCACAGACTGTAGTGTGCCCACTGCCAGTGCCCACCACTCATACTGGGTGGCACAGTAGCTGGCCTATAAATAAGGCATTTATTTTTTACTCTTTTTTCTAATTTCAGTTGCTTGCCTGCTGCCAGAGTGTGTCAGGCTGACTTCCACATACTGTAGTGTAACCACTGCCAGTGCCCACCACTCATACTGGGTGGCACAGTAGCTGGCCGATAAATAAGGCATTTTTTTTACACTTTTTTCTAATTTCAGTTGCTTGCCTGCTGCCAGAGTGTGTCAGGCCGACTGCCACAGACTGTAGTGTGCCCACTGCCAGTGCACACCACTTATATCGGGTGGCACAGTAGCTTGCCGATAAATAAGGCATTTCATTTTTACACTTTAGTCTAATTTCAGTTGCTTGACTGCTAGTGTGTGTCAGGCTGACTTCCACTGACTGTATTGTGCCCACTGCCAGTGCCCACCACTCATACCGTGTGGCACAGGACTTTGCATCAAAAAAAGGCATTTAATTCTTACACTTTAGTCTAATTTCAGTTGCTTGCCTGCAGCCAGTGTGTGTCAGGCCGACTTCTACAGACTGTAGTGTGCCCACTGCCAGTGCCCACCACTCATACTGGGTGGCACATTAGCTGGCCGATAAATAAGGCATTTATTTTTTACACTTTAGTCTAATTTCAGTTGCTTGCCTGCTGCCAGAGTGTGTCAGGCCGACTGCCACAGACTGTAGTGTGCCCACTGCCAGTGCACACCACTTATATCGGGTGGCACAGTAGCTTGCCGATAAATAAGGCATTTCATTTTTACACTTTAGTCTAATTTCAGTTGCTTGACTGCTAGTGTGTGTCAGGCTGACTTCCACTGACTGTATTGTGCCCACTGCCAGTGCCCACCACTCATACCGTGTGGCACAGGACTTTGCATCAAACAAAGGCATTTAATTCTTACACTTTGGTCTAAGTTCAGTTGCTTGCCTGCAGCCAGTGTGTGTCAGGCCGACTTCCACAGACTGTAGTGTGCCTACTGCCAGTGCCCACCACTCATACCGGGTGGCACAGTAGCTTGCCGATAAATAAGGCATTTCATTTTTACGCTTTAGTCTAATTTCAGTTGCTTGCCTGCTGCCAGTGTGTGTCAGGCCGACTTCTACAGACTGTAGTGTGCCCACTGACAGTGCCCACCACTCATACCGTGTGGCACAGGACTTTGCATCAAAAAAATGCCTTTAATTTTAACACTTTAGTCTAATTTCAGTTGCTTGCCTGCTGCCAGTGTGTGTCTGGCCGACTTCCACAGACTGTAGTGTGCCCAATGCCAGTGCCCACCACTCATACCGGGTGGTACAGTAGCTGGCCGATAATTAAGGCATTTAATATTTACACTTTAGTCTAATTTCAGTTGCTTGCCTGCTGCCAGTGTGTGTCAGGCCGACTTCCACAGACTGTAGTGTGCCCACTGCCAGTGCCCACCACTCATGCCGGGTGGCACAGTAGCTTGCCAATAAAAAAGGCATCTAATTTTTACACTTTAGTCTAATTTCAGTTGCTTAACTGCTGCCAGTGTGTGTCATGCCGACTTCCACTGACTGTAGTGTGCCCACTGCCAGTGCCCAAAACTCATACTTGGTGGCACAGTAGCTTGCCGATAAATAAGGCATTTAATTTTTACACTTTAGTCTAATTTCAGTTGCTTGCCTGCTGCCAGTGTGTGTCAGGCCGACTTCAACAGACTGTAGTATGCCCACTGCCAGTGCACACCACTCATACGGGGAGGAACAGTAGCTTGCCGATAAATAAGGCATTTAATTTTTACACTTTAGTCGAATTAAAGTTGCTTGCCTGCTGCTAGTGTCCGGCCAACATCCACTGAATGTAGTTCGCCCACTGGCAGTGCAAACCACTCATACTTGGTGGCACAGTAGCTTGCCGATAAATAAGGCATTACATTTTTACACTTTTTTCGAATTTCAGTTGCTTGCCTGCTGCCAGTGTGTGTCAGGTCGACTTCCACAGACTGTAGTGTGCCCACTGCCAGTGCCCACCACTCATACCGGGTGACACAGTAGCTTGCCGATAAATAAGGCATTACATTTTTACACTTTTTTCTAATTTCAGTTGCTTGCCTGCTGCCAGAGTGTGTAAGGCCGACTTCCACAGACTGTAGTGTGCCCACTGCCAGTGCCCACAACTCATACTGGGTGGCACAGTAGCTGGCCTATAAATAAGGCATTTATTTTTTACACTTTTTTCTAATTTCAGTTGCTTGACTGCTAGTGTGTGTCAGGCTGACTTCCACTGACTGTATTGTGCCCACTGCCAGTGCCAACCACTCATACCGTGTGGCACAGGACTTTGCATCAAAAAAAGGCATTTAATTCTTACAATTTAGTCTAATTTCAGTTGCTTGCCTGCAGCCAGTGTGTGTTAGGCCGACTTCCACAGACTGTAGTGTGCCCACTGCCAGTGCCCACCACTCATACTGGGTGGCACAGTAGCTTGCCGATAAATAAGGCATTTCATTTTTACACTTTAGTCTAATTTTAGTTGCTTGTCTGCTGCCAGTGCCAGGCCGACTTCCACTGACTGCAGTGTACCCACTGCCAGTGCCCAAAACTTATACCGGGTGGCACATTTGCTTGCTGATAAATAAGGCATTTAATGTTTACACTTTAGTCTAAGTTCAGTTGCTTGACTGCTAGTGTGTGTCAGGCTGACTTCCACTGACTGTAGTGTGCCCACTGCCAGTGCCCACCACTCATACCGTGTGGCACAGGACTTTGCATCAAAAAAAGGCATTTAATTTTAACACTTTAGTCTAATTTCATTTGCTTGCCTGCTGCCAGTGTGTGTCAGGCCGACTTCCACAGACAGTAGTGTGCCCACTGCCAGTGCCCACCACTCATGCCGGGTGGCACAGTAGCTTGCCGATAAAAAAGGCATCTAATTTTTACACTTTAGTCTAATTTCAGTTGCTTACCTGCTGCCAGTGTGTGTCAGGCCGACTTCCACAGACTGTAGTGTGCCCACTGCCAGTGCCCAAAACTCATACTTGGTGGCACAGTAGCTTGCCGATAAATAAGGCATTTAATTTTTCACTTTAGTCTAATTTCAGTTGCTTGCCTGCTGCCAGTGTGTGTCAGGCCGACTTCCACAGACTGTAGTGTGCCCACTTCCAGTGCCCACCACTCATACGGGGTGAAACAGTAGCTTGCCGATAAATAAGGCATTTAATTTTTACACTTTAGTCGAATTTCAGTTGCTTGCCTGCTGCTAGTGTCCGGCTGACATCCACTGACTGTAGTTCGCCCACTGCCAGTGCCCACCACTCATACCGGGTGGCACAGTAGCTTGCTGATAATTAAGGCAGTTAATTTTTATACTTTAGTCTAATTTCAGTTGCTTGCCTGCTGCCAGTGTGTGTCCGGCCGACTTCCACTGTCTGTAGTGTGCCCACTGCCAGTGCCCACCACTCATACCGGGTGGCACAGTAGCTTGCCGATAAATAAGGCATTACATTTTTACACTTTAGTCTAATTTCAGTTGCTTGCCTCCTGCCAGTATGTGTCAGGCCGACTTCCACAGACTGTAGTGTGCCCACTGCCAGTGTCCACTACTCATGCCGGGTGGCACAGTAGCTTGCCGATAAATAAGGCATTTAATTTTTACACTTTAGTCTAATTTCAGTTGCTTGCCTGCTGCCAGTGTGTGTCAGGCCGACTTCCACAGACTGTAGTGTGCCCACTGCCAGTGCCCACCACTCATACCGGGTGGCAGAGTAGCTTGCCGATAAATAAGGCATCACATTTTTACACTTTATTCTAATTTCAGTTGCTTGCCTGATGCCAGTGTGTGTCAGGTCGACTTCCACAGACTGTACTGTGCCCACTGCCAGTGCCCACCACTCATGCCGGGTGGCACAGTAGCTTGCCGATAAATAAGGCATTTCATTTTTACACTTTAGTCTAATTTCAGTTGCTTGCCTGCTGCCAGTGTGTGTCAGGCCGACTTCCACAGACTGTAGTGTGCCCACTGCCAGTGCCCACCACTCATACCGGGTGGCACAGTAGCTTGCCGATAAATAAGGCATTTAATTTTTACAATTTAGTCTAATTTCATTTGCTTGCCTGCTGCCAGTGTGTGTCAGGCCGACTTCCACAGACTGTAGTGTGCCCACTGCCAGTGCTCACCACTCATACGGGGTGGAACAGTAGCTTGCCGATAAATAAGGCATTTCATTTTTACACTATAGTCGAATTTCAGTTGCTTGCCTCCTGCTAATATCCGGCCGACTTCCACTGACTGTAGTTCGCCCACTGCCAGTGCCCACCATTCATACCGGGTGGCACAGTAGCTTGCTGATAAATAAGGCATTTAATTTTTAAACTTTAGTCTAATTTCAGTTGCTTGACTGCTAGTGTGTGTCAGGCTGACTTCCACTGTCTGTAGTGTGCCCACTGCCAGTGCCCACTACTCATACCGTATGGCACAGTACTTTGCATCAAAAAAAGGCATTTAATTTTAACACTTTAGTCTAATTTCAGTTGCTTGCCTGCTGCCAGTGTGTGTCTGGCCGACTTCCACAGACTGTAGTGTGCCCAATGCCAGTGCCCACCACTAATACCGGGTGGCACAGTAGCTGGCCGATAAATAAGCCATTTAATTTTTACACTTTAGTCTAATTTCATTTGCTTGCCTGCTGCCAGAGTGTGTCAGGACGACTTCCACAGACAGTAGTGTGCCCACTGCCAGTGCCCACCACTCATGCCGGGTGGCACAGTAGCTTGCCGATAAAAAAGGCATCTAATTTTTACACTTTAGTCTAATTTCAGTTGCTTACCTGCTGCCAGTGTGTGTCAGGCCGACTTCCACAGACTGTAGTGTGCCCACTGCCAGTGCCCAAAACTCATACTTGGTGGCACAGTAGCTTGCCGATAAATAAGGCATTTAATTTTTCACTTTAGTCTAATTTCAGTTGCTTGCCTGCTGCCAGTGTGTGTCAGGCCGACTTCCACAGACTGTAGTGTGCCCACTTCCAGTGCCCACCACTCATACGGGGTGAAACAGTAGCTTGCCGATAAATAAGGCATTTAATTTTTACACTTTAGTCGAATTTCAGTTGCTTGCCTGCTGCTAGTGTCCGGCCGACATCCACTGACTGTAGTTCGCCCACTGCCAGTGCCCACCACTCATACCGGGTGGCACAGTAGCTTGCTGATAATTAAGGCAGTTAATTTTTATACTTTAGTCTAATTTCAGTTGCTTGCCTGCTGCCAGTGTGTGTCCGGCCGACTTCCACTGTCTGTAGTGTGCCCACTGCCAGTGCCCACCACTCATAACGGGTGGCACAGTAGCTTGCCGATAATTAAGGCATTTAATTTTTACACTTTTGTCTAATTTCAGTTGCTTGACTCCTGCCAGTGTGTGTCAGGCCGACTTCCACAAACTGTAGTATGCCCACTGTCATTGCCCACCACTCATACCGGGTGGCACAGTAGCTTGCCGATAAATAAGGCATTACATTTTTACACTGTAGTCTAATTTCAGTTGCTTGCCTGCTGCCAGTGTGTGTCAGGTCGACTTCCACAGACTGTACTGTGCCCACTGCCAGTGCCCACCACTCATGCCGGGTGGCACAGTAGCTTGCCGATAAATAAGGCATTTCATTTTTACACTTTAGTCTAATTTCAGTTGCTTGCCTCCTGCCAGTGTGTGTCAGGCCGACTTCCACAGACTGTAGTGTGCCCACTGCCAGTGCACACGACTCATGCCGGGTGGCACAGTAGCTTGCCGATAAATAAGGCATTTAATTTTTACACTTTAGTCTAATTTCAGTTGCTTGCCTGCTGCCAGTGTGTGTCAGGCCGACTTCCACAGACTGTAGTATGCCCACTGTCATTGCCCACCACTCATACCGGGTGGCACAGTAGCTTGCCGATAAATAAGGCATTACATTTTTACACTTTAGTCTAATTTCAGTTCCTTGCCTGCTGCCAGTGTGTGTCAGGTCGACTTCCACAGACTGTACTGTGCCCACGGCCAGTGCCCACCACTCATACGGGGTGGCACAGTAGCTTGCCGATAAATAAGGCATTTCATTTTTACGCTTTTAATTTTTACACTTTTTTACATTTTTACACTTTAGTCTAATTTTAGTTGCTTGTCTGCTGCCAGTGTCAGGCCGACTTCCACTGACTGCAGTGTACCCACTGCCAGTGCCCTAAACTTATACCGGGTGGCACAGTAGCTTGCCGATAAATAAGGCATTTAATTTTTACACTTTAGTCTAATTTCAGTTGCTTTACTGCTAGTGTGTGTCAGGCTGACTGTCTGTAGTGTGCCCACTGCCAGTGCCCACCACTCATACCGTGTGGCACAGGACTTTGCATCAAAAAAAGGCATTTAATTTTAACACTATAGTCTGTAGACTACAGACACTACAGACTGTAGTGTGCCCAATGCCAGTGCCCACCACTCATATCGGGTGGCACAGTAGCTTGCCGATAAATAAGGCATTTCATTTTTACACTTTAGTCTAATTTCAGTTGCTTGACTGCTAGTGTGTGTCAGGCTGACTTCCACTGACTGTAGTGTGCCCACTGCCAGTGCCCACCACTCATACCGTGTGGCACAGAACTTTGCATCAAAAAAAGGCATTTAATTCTTACACTTTAGTCTAATTTCAGTTGCTTGCCTGCAGCCAGTGTGTGTCAGGCCGACTTCCACAGACTGTAGTGTGCCCACTGCCAGTGCCCACCACTCATACTGTGTGGCACAGTAGCTGGCCGATAAATAAGGCATTTATTTTTTACACTTTAGTCTAATTTCAGTTGCTTGCCTGCTGTCAGTGTGTGTCAGGCCAACTTCCACAGACTGTAGTGTGCTCACTGCCAGTGCCCACCACTCATACCGGGTGGCACAGTAGCTTGCCGATAAATAAGGCATTTCATTTTTACGCTTTAGTCTAATTTCAGTTGCTTGCCTGCTGCCAGTGTGTGTCAGGCCGACTTCTACAGACTGTAGTGTGCCCACTGCCAGTGCCCACCACTCATACCGGGTGGCACAGTAGCTTGCCGATAAAAAAAGCATTTAGTTTTTACACTTTAGTCTAATTTCAGTTGCTTGCCTGCTGCCAGTGTGTGTCAGGCCGACTTCCACAGACTGTAGTGTTCCCACTACCAGTGCCCACCACTCATATCGGGTGTGACAGTAAATTGCTCGGCGCAAACGCAGTGACCATGGATTAAAACAAAGGGGAGGAAGCCAGCGTTTTTTTAACCATTTCCCCGTTCGAAAAATCAATTCAATAAATGGACCACAGATTGGGGACATAACAGTGGTTAAACTGATGAGAATAGTGCTACAGAAAATACCACTCATATCGGGGGTGACAGTAAATTGCACGGCGCAAACGCAGTGACCGTGGATTAAAACAAAGGGTATGGAGCCAGCGTTTTTTTAACCATCTCCCCGTTCGAAAAATCTATTCAATTCACCTTTTGGGGACCCTTGGTGTGGTACGTGGCTGTGTGGAGGAAGAAACCTTCAATGACATCACCGGGACATGGCTAGCTTGTTATCCAACCTTGTGCAAATGGGGAGTTTGTGGTTGTGCAAATGGACTATTTGCGGTTGTTTGCGGTGCATTAAAAGGGGAGTTTGGTCTGTCAATGTCTGTGAAGCGGGCGTAACCCTTACACTACCTGATCGATACATTATACCTGATCGGATACACACTGGATGTTTTAAAGCATGTTATTCCAAACAATTTAAGAATGTTAGTTGATTTATGCCCTTTATGGATTAAAACCCGACTCTGCGTTCATTTTCCCTGGGAGTTTTGCCATGGATTCCTCTACCGCATGCCACAGTCCAGGTGTTAGTCCCCTTGAAACAATTTTTCTATCACTATTGTGGCCAGAAAGAGTCCCTGTGGGTTTTAAAATTCACCTGCCTATTGAAGTCTATGGCGGTTCGCCCGGTTCGCCCGTTTGCATTCGCCGTTCGCAAACGTAAAATTTTATGTTCGCGACATCACTAGTGGTGGGCACTGGCAGTGGGCACACTGCAGTCAGTGGAAGTGGGCCTGACACACACTGGCAGCAGGCAGGCAACTGAATTTAGATTAAATTGTAAAGATTGAATGCCTTTTTTTAATGCAAAGTCCTGTGCCACACGGTATGAGTGGTGGGCACCGGCAGTGGGCACACTACAGTCAGTGAAAGTGGGCCTGACACACACTGGCAGCTTGCAAGCAACTTAAATTTGATTAAAGTGTAAAAATGAAATGCCTTTTTTTTTATGCAAAGTCCTGTGCCACACGCTATGAGTGGTGGGCACTGGCAGTGGGCACACTACAGTCTGTGGTGCCTGACACACAGTGGCAGCAGGCAGGCAATTGAAATTAGATTAAAGTGTAAAAATGAAATGCCTTTTTTTTTATGTAAAGTCCTGTGCCACATGCTATGAATGGTGGGCAAACTACAGTCTGTTGGCCTGCAGTCTCTCACACACGGGCAGACCAGGCAGCTGCAATATATATATATGTAGAAAAAAAAATAAAAGCAGACTAATGTAGCAGTCCTAAAACGGGCTTTTTGGGGTGCTGTGACGCTGTCCTGACAGCAGATGTGTCTGTGGACACAGAACACTGGCCTAGCTAACCCTTTCCCTATGAATTCATTAGCACAGTAGCAGCTTCACTCTCCCTGCTCTCACTAACACACTGCAGCTTCAGACTGAATCTAAAATGGCTGCCGTTTTTATAGGAGGTGGGAGGGTGTGGGAGGGAGGGTGCTGATTGCCTGGAATGTGTCTGCTGACTCTGAGGTACAGAGTTGAAGTTTGTTCAATGGTGATGTATATGGGGCGGACCGAACACCGCATATGCGAATAGTTCGGGACATCACTACCTACTAGTGCTTATCTCTCCAGAAAGCCTAAGGCTAATAAATCCATATATATTCACACACTATTTCCTTACTTTTAAAACTATGTAGGTTATTTACTAGTGATAAGCGAGCATGCTCGGCCAAATATCTGTTCGGGTCAAGCATCGCTATGCTCGGCACATAGCAGTATTCGACCGAGTACCGCATCCGCTCGAGCGCAATGCTCGAGTCTCTGCCATGCACATTTCGCGGGTTTTAAGCAGCCAATAAAGGTGCAGGTAAGTACTGCCCTCACTGTAATGCCAGTAGCCATATTGGCATGTCATTACAGTGATTGGCTGGCCGAAATGCGTCATCAGGTGCCATATAGCACCCGATGACGCATGTTCGGCTCAGACGTAGACAGGTAGAGCAGAGCTTAGGAAGGGAAAGACAGTGAAGGGAGCAATATTCACAGTTTTTATTCTGAGAAAGCTTTGCCAAGACCCAAAAGTCCTTTTAAGGACTACTGTGTGTGTGTGTGTGTTTTAGAGCAGCAACCTATTTACCTTCTCAGTGACAGTGCTTCGGAAAGGACAGTGCAGGGAGAGACATTTGCTGCTTTTACTACCAAAAGCTTTTCAAAGACCCCAAAGACCTTTTAAGGACTACTGTGTGTGTTTGACAGCAGCAAGATATTTTTATTTTATACCTATTAGTGACGATACAGATGGAGCAGGGGTAACACTCCCACCCTTAACTAAAATGTCATTATCTCATCACGTTATCTTGAAACAAAAGCCATTGAGAAGCAATTGTTTCACTAGTTTAGTTAAGTAAACTGAACTTAACCAATCTCAGAAAACAGGAGTGTTAACCCTGCTACATACGTATACTGCACATCATCCGCAGACTGTGTCTTTAATAATCTGGCACATATCTAGTGTCCATAATCTGTGGTGTTCTGTAAACAATACTGTAGAACATCTGCAAACATTGTCTGTATTACAAATTCCAATAATCTGGGCAACATCTAGTGTCCATAATCTTTGGTGTTCTGTAATCAATACTGTAGAACATCTGCAAACAGTGTCTGTTTTACAAATTCCAATAATCTGGGCCACATCTAGTGTCCATAATCTGTGGTGTTCTGTAACCAACAGTGTAGAACTGCAAACAGTGTCTGTATTACAAATTCCAATAATCTGGGCCACATCTAGTGTCCATAATCTGTGGTGTTCTGTAACCAATACTGTAGAACATCTGCAAACAGCGTCTGTATTACAAATTCCAATAATCTGGACCAAATATAGTGTCCATATTCTGTGGGTTTCTGTGACATATACTGTCCTGCATCCGAAAACTGTGTATTTAGAAGACAGTAAAACGATCTGCACCACATCTAGTGACAAAACCATTAATATGAAGAAGGCAAGCACTATGAAGGGACAGGGAAGTGGGCGTGATGCTGATGGTGCAAGCAGAAGGCGCAATGAAACAGTGCCTACTGCCAGTGCACCAGAATAAAAAAAAAACATCCACCGTACCCAGATTCATGTGTAGCTGGCAGCGCAGACAACACTGTCCAAGTCGGACCAGTGTGAACAGTTGGTCGGTTGGATTGCTGAAGATAATGCTTCCAGTCGGTTAAGCACCACCCTCTCGTCCAGTCTCTGTAGCCAAGAGTCTAGTCAACTGAATCCTCACTCTGATCATCCTTCCTCCTACCATGGAGAGGCTTGCCAAACGAGTGATACCACACTTGGATATTCCGAGGAGCTCTTTACAGTGCCGCTATTAGATTTGGCCCTCACATCCGCTTGAAGAGGTACCTGAGATATTGTGCCCTGATTCCAAACCTCTTGAGCCTTCTCAGTCTCAAGAAGATGACGGTGGTGAATGGCAATCATTCGTTCACGAGGTGGATGATGATGAGGCAAAGTTGTCAATCACTGAGGTTGTGGTTAGGTCAAGTCAGGAGGATGAGCAGAGTGAGGAAATGGAAAAGCAGGTGGTGGATAATGAGGTCACTGACCCAAATTGGGAAGGTGAAAAGCGAGGACAGCAGTACAGAGTGGGAGGGATCCGCAGCAACGCAACAGTCTGGATGAGGCAGTGGGGTTGCAAAAGGGAGACGTCGGCCCACACCAAACAGGCACACAACCGTTACACCGAGAACCCCATATGTAAATCTACCTTGCCAAAGGTATGGCGCTTTTTTGAGGAGTGCAGACAACAAAAGAGTGGTGGTTTGCAACCTGTGCCGTACCAAAATGAGCCGGGGCGTGAACACTATAAACCTCACCACCACCAGCATGATCCGCCACATGGCATCCTTGCACCCTAATAAGTGGGCCGTATGCTGGGTCCACAATCTAGGTCTGCGGGTCACACCACTGCCTCCTTCTCCCCTGTGTTACGCACTTCTGGCCAATCTTCTGTGAAAAGCGCAGGCACGGATGCCCCTTCCCTGCACCTGGACCTTCGCATAAACCGTCAGCAACAACATCCACTTTCCTGTACCAGCGCAGCATCCAAATGTCGATAACACAGGCATTTGAATGCAAGTGCAAATATCCACCCACCATAGCACTAAATGCGCAATTTTTGAAATTACTGGCCCGTGAAATGTTGCAATTTAGGCTTGTGGACACTGAAGCCTCCTGCAGCCTGATGTCGGCGACTGTCCCTCGGTACGCAGTCCTCAGCCGCCACAATTTTTCACGGGGTGCCGTGCCCGCCTTACACCAGCGGTGAGTTCCAGAACATCACCCATGCCCTGACCAACGCACTTAATGGAAAGGTCCACTTCACCATGGACACATGGACAAGTGCTGGTGGCCACGGACGCTACATTTCCCTGACCGCACACTGGGTGAATGTTGTGGAGGCCAGGAGTGAGTCTTACCCTGGGATGACACAGGTGCTACCTACTCCCAGGATTGCGGGCCCTACGTCCATCAGGGTCTATGGCGGCAGCTATGTTACTGGCTCCAACCCCCACTTTTCCTCCGCCGCTTCCTCCTCCATCTCCAGCAGCAGTCAGCCGTCAGTCGCTACCTGGAAGCAGTGTAGCACTGCTGTGGGTAAGTGTCAACATGCCATACTGAAGCTGATCTGCTTAGGGGGCAAACCAAAGATCGCCGCAGAGCTGTGGCAGGTTATAAGGGACGAGACCGAGCTGTAGCTCTCGCCACTCAATCAATAACTAGGCATGGTTGTGTCTGACAATGGCTTTAAGTTTGTGGCTGTTATGGAGCTCGGCAACCTGACACACATCTCATGCCTAGCCCACGTCTTAAACTTAGTGGTTCAGTGGTATATAAAAACCTGCCCCAATTTGGCAGAGCAACTACTTAAGGCGCGCCGCTTGTGTGCCCATTTCTGAAAGTCGTCCACAGCTTCAACCGGTTTGTCAATGCTGCAGCAGCGCATGCGGATTCAAGCTCAACGACTGTTGTGCTACGTGAGCACGCACTGGAACTCTACGTTCTACATGTTGGCCAGGCTTTGTGCGCAGCATAGGGCAGTAATGGAATAACAGCTGCAACATGGTTGTCGCCTTTCCAGTCAATTGCCACTATTCACAAGCGAGGAGTGGGCATTGATGTTAGACCTCTGTGAGGTTTAAAAAAACTTTGATGAATTCACACAAATGGTTAGTGTCGATAATGCTATTATCAGCGTAACCATCCCACTGCTGTGTCTACTCAAACGATCGCTGCTCACATTTACTGAGGACGCTCTGAATGTGGCAGATGAGGAAAAGGGGGAAAATTTTACACAGGGTGATAGCCAGACCACCTACAGTTCGTCTTCTCAACACGAATTGGGCCATAAAGAGGAGGAGGAGCTGGAGACAGTTGCCTCTGCTACAGAGGGTAGTACCCATGGAACTTTAATTCCATCTGTTCAGCGTGGATGGGCAGAAGAGGAGGAGGATGAGGGGATGGAGAATCATCCTGATGTTGACATCGATGTCTTACCCTGTTTTCTCTTCCTCCTCCTCATCGTCCTCCTCATCCAGATTGTATATATTCCCTCCACTACAATTTTTAAAGAGGGTCAGCTCACCAGCAGGCCCTCAACCATAATATTTTAAAGAGTCAACTCACCAGCAGGCTCTCAACCATAATGTTTTAGAGGGTCAGCTCACCAGCAGGCCCTCAACTATAATGTTTTAGAGGGGTGTCAGCTCACCAGCAGCCCCTCACCACTAATGTTTTATATTTCAAACGTATTTTATTCATAGAAGAAATCAGGTAGCTGATACATATAAGCATATTACAGAGTTTTAGCAATCTGTTTGCCAAGCACTGACAAATATCAGAGATGCAATATTTGACTTCTGTTAAATTCCCTTGGAAAAAGGAAAAGAAACAAAACATATGGGGGGGGGGGGGTAGTGAAGGGAAGTTTGCCCTAGCCAATCCATTGTGAGCAGTCAATTGTCTTCAGTGAAACCCCATGTAAACATGTAGTATAAGATTACTTAGGAGGTGTACGGAAGCCTCTATGTTCCTCCCATAGACCCCACACTTTTTAAAAGTACCTCTACTTTGCCATCCCGCAATCTGTTCCATCCTATAGATGTTATCACATCTGACTTCCCATTGTTCCAATTGTCGCTGGTCCAGCAAATTAAGTAAACATACTTGAGGAAAGGGTGAAACCTTAATGTTGCAGACATCCGTGACAGCAGTACAGATCTATTTCCAATATATAGTGATTATGTCACGGTGACACCAAATATGTAAAAACGTTCCTATATGCTTTTTACATCGCCAGCAGATTTCGCTGACCTTGGGGTACGTTCTGTGAATAACATCAGGTGTATAACGAGTAAGCATTTTAAAATAGTTTTCCTGCAGTCGCACACACATTGAGATTTTTGGAGTGAGAGAAAGACATTTTTGAAGTGAATTCTGCGTCTCATCCAAATGCAAGTCTTGCTCCCGTCTTTTAATATACAGGTTAACTTCTGGACTTACTTATGTTAGAACCGTGGTATATAGGGTACAGATTTTTTTATCGGGTTCGATCGGGATCCTTCGTCTGGAGGACCGCCTTTTCGAAGTTCGTGGGCTCTCTTTTACTTATTGGGAGAATTGCTTTAAAATAATTTTTTATATATTGTCGTTAAAGAAAAGATAGAGAGGAAACGCATTCCGCCTTGTCCCAGTTGGCACTCATTCCCCCTTGTGCATCTAGGAGGTCAACCATCGGGGTAGTAAGGGTGCATACTGACTCTGGGAGGGTCTGTCAGAACTGAGATGATGCATCCCAAAAAATATCCCTGAGTTGTGTTAAAGGGGACAGAGGAGTAGAGATTAGGATGGGAAAAAGTTTTTGTTTCAATATTCGTATTATGATCGGAACTGCCGCTGCCACCAATGAGGGGGAGGGCGCACTGGCAGCAATGATTCATATGGGGGGGGAGGGATTGTCAGCACTGGCCAGCAATGATTAATCCTGGGGAGGGAGGGGGAATTGAGGGCGCACTGGCCAACAATAATTAATATGTGGGGGGGAGAGGGATTGTCAGCCCACTGCCAGCAATGATGTTTAATCAGGGGGGGATGGGATCCGCACTGACCACCAATGATTGTAATACTGGTCAGGGGGCTAGGGGTTAGGGCGCACTGTACTTGAATGATTTTAATAGTGGGGGGGGGGAGGCGCACTGCTGCCCGGCAGCACCCGACCTCTGATGAGGGTTTAACTGTACTGTTTGGAGAGAAAAAAAGACAAATATTCTAAAAAATGTCAAAACTAATATATTCGGTATAGTGATATATATTAGTTTTTTTAGAATATTCGTCTTTTTTCAACATTTTGAGCAGGGAGGAATCATTTGTTCAGATGGGAAAAAATGACAATATATAGCAGTATATTCTGTAGTGCTATATACTCGTTTTTGACCAACACCTTTTTTCGCATTAAAAAAATCACATTTCATCACAGATTTTTCGCAATAAAACGAATATATCAAATGCAAATATTCTCAAATATATGACGAATATTCTACCATATATTCGCGAAATATCGTGAATTCAAATATTGCCTCTGCCGCTCATCACTAGTCACATCTGGAGTTTCTTAAGTCTAAAATATTCCTCAAGCAACTCTGAAGCTTTCTGAACATGTTCTGGAGAGTCCAACAAAGTTTTGTTGAACCTCCAGTTCGACATTAGAGATGTCCCGAACTGTTCGCCGGCCTCACAGTCAGCAGACACATTCCAGCCAATCAGCATACCCTTCCTCCCAGACCCTCCCACCTCCTATCAAAAAGCAAGGACACCATCCGTCTTAGATTCATTCTGAAGCTGCAGTGCTGCTGAATTGATATGGAAAGCGTTAGCTAGGCCAGTGTTCTGTGTCCACTCCAGTCCTCAAAAACTCATCTGCTGTAAGGACAGCATCCTGACAGCACCCCAAAAAGCCCATTTCAGGTCTGGTACATCAGTCTGCTTTTATTTTATTTTTTATTTATATATATATATATATATATATATATATATATTGCAGTTGCCTGCCCGTGTGTGAGAGGCCGCAGGCCCACAGACTGTACTGTGTGCACACCACTCATATACGGTGGCAGAGTACCTTGCAGATAAAAAGGTCATTTAAATTTTACCCTTTAAAATAATTGCAGTTGCCTGCCAGTGTGTGTCAGGCCCATTGACTGTACTGTGCCCACTGCCCACCACTTATATAGGGTGGCACAGTACCTTGCAGATAAAAAAGTCATTTAATTTTTACCCTTTAATATAATTGCAGTTGCCTGCCAGTGTGTGTCAGGCCCACTGACTGTACTGTGACCACTGCCCACCACTCATATCGGGTGGCACAGTACCTTGCAGATAAAAAAGTCATTTCATTTTTATTATTTAATATAATTGCAGTTGCCTGCCATTGTGTGTCAGGCCCACAGACTGTACTGTGCCCACTGCCCACCACTCATATAGGGTGTCACAGTACATTGCACGGCGCACACGCAGTGACCTAAAATTCAAAGGAAGCGGACCGAGCATGTTTGTTTTTCCATCTCCCGGTTCCAAAAATCTATTTACTACAAAACAGAGATTAAACTGATAGGAATAGTACTTAGTTAACACTAGTTGCATTGGTGGCAAATTCCATTGCAAGTGCCCAAAATTAGAAGCAAGCGGACAGAGCAACCTTTTTTCTCTATCTCCCCATGCAAGGATTCAATTCAATACATGTCCCCTGATAGGGAACTTAACAAAGATTAAAATGGTAGGAATAGTAGTTCACACTATTTGTATTGGTGGCACAGTACATTGCGTGTCGCATGCGCAGTGCCCCAAATTGGAAGAAGAGGACCGACCAATCATCTTTTTCCATCTCCCGGTTCCTAAAAGCTATTTGATACACATAGATATATGGAAAGAGGGGCACTCAAATATCTAAGCCAAATGTACAGATATAGTATTTAATAGCTATGATAAAACAGACAAATGCTTAAAAATACAAATAATAAAAACTGTAAGCATAAACAGTAATGGTACGCAAATAAAACTTGTTAACAATGGGTGCAATTGGGCCGTCTGTTTAAATATGGACCCCTATTGTGTTGTTGATCCACTTAATAAGTGATGCCAATTACTTCGTCCTTTACTCCAGAGCCCGCTGGAGATATTTAGGGCGTAAAGTCACACTTAGTATCTAGGACGTAAAGTCACACTTGGTATGAAGATGAAAGTTCCAGCAGTAGTGTAAGTATTACTACCACATTCAAAGATTGCATATACGGTACTTTACCGATTCTTGCGATGCCGCCGGCCGCTCATGCGCTGGTGTGTTTGTTCTTCCAGGACCTTTCGCGGCGTCCCACGTGGTCCTCCGCGTCATACACCGTGGCGTCCCACGTGACGTGCGTCTCAAGCGCTGATTGGTTAAGCTTGGTTCAGCTTCTCCTGCAATGGAGCTGCTGGTCTCGATATAATTGAGACAGCACTTGTTCGGTATGCGGCTGGTGTGCGGTTTTCAGACGTCCAAATTTGGCTCTCACTACTGTTATACCCAGACGCGTTTCAGGACGTACGACTGTCCCTTCCTCAGTGGTAACAGTAGTGAGGGAGTAATGAGAGCTTTCTTATATACACTTATTCTTTATTCGTCACAGTTGCTCATTGGAGCTTTTCAGATCCGCCCTAATCAATTAAGAAGTTGGGTGGGACTTCTTTAATTCTCTATTGTTTTCTTAAAGGAGTAGTCCATATGAAAATAGGGGGCCATATAAAAAAACTTTGCACATATAGATAATGATATACAAAAATTTTTTAAAATTTAATTCAACAAAGCATTTGCAAGATCCAAGGGTTCTGTTCATATGGTCCCAATGTCGGTTTGAAGGTGGCTCAACATTGATACTCATTAAGTGATAGGTGATATAGGCACGGAGGCTCGAGGGAGAGGAGAGATCGACAAGCTGATAAACAGCCAGTTGTCGATGTCTTGTCGTCCTCGGCCCCCGTGCCTTATAAAAAGCCAAACAACTCCGTCTCGGCATTGAGGCCATTGGGTACCATTGTTTCAAATTCGTAAATCCTCCTTGCTTCCAATCTAGACATCTGTGCAATATAGTTTCCACCTCTCCATGGTCTTTCCACTTTCTCAAATGCCATATAGACCAAAGAAGAGGGGTCACTATTGTGTTGTTCTTTGTAATGTTTGGACAACGAATGTGTCATACAACCTTTATGGATGTTATTCATATGTTCTGCCACCCTTTTTTTAAACTTTCTCTTTGTCCTTCCTATGTATTGGCGGGCACAGGGACATTGCAAGATATAGATCACTCCCTCTGAGTCACAAGTTAGTACATCCTTAATTTCCACATAAAATGAATTCTGAGTGGAGTGAAACTTTGCTGTTTTTCTTGGGAAGGAACTAACTTTACAATTGGAGCATTTATTGCACCTAAAAAAACCTTTCAATGACAGCCAGGTATCTTTTTTCCGTTTACTTATATTTTTTACAGAGGGTGCCACCTCCAGGCCAATATTAGGTACCCTAGTGTAGGTGATCCTTGGTATGTCAGGTAATAATGGACCTATATGTTTATCCCCCAATAAGTGACCCCAATGTTTCTTAATAACTCTTTCTACCTTCTTGTAATCCTTCTGAAAGGGTAGTATTATCCTGAGAGTGTCATCATCTTTTAGTTCTTTCGGTTGAAAAAAGGTAGTTCTATCCATTGCCTCTATTTTTATAAGTGCTTCCCCCACTATCTTTTCTGGGTAATCTCTGTCCAAAAACTGTTGTTTTAAAATGGAAGCTTCTTCCCTAAACTGTTCCAGCTTCGTGCAGTTACGTTTGAGCCTTCTGAATTGGCTTACTGGAACGTTTGCTAGCCACCTAGGTAGGTGGCAACTTGTATACCTCAAGAAACTGTTCTTGGCTACCTCCTTCTGGTGGGTACTACAAACCATCCTGGAATCCTCTATATTGATATTTAGATCTAAAAATTGGATTGATTTTTGACTAACCTCGGCTGTGAATCTCAAGTTTAGTGTGTTGTTGTTAATCTCTTGTAGAAAGGAATCCAATGTTTCCCTTGTGTCCCTCCAAATGAAAAAGATATCGTCTATGTAACGGCGCCAGAGGACCAGACTCGCCCCCAACCTGGGACCGATCTGAACGGTCTCCCACTCGGCCATAAACAAATTGGCATAGCTGGGGGCGAATCTGGTCCCCATGGGCGTACCCTGCCGCTGAACAAAGAAGTCACCTTCAAAATAGAAATAATTATGTTCCAGGATATACTGGATCCCCTCCAATAGAAAGTTTAATTGACCCTCCTGTATTACTGTGCTGGATAAAAGTTGTTGTTTTATTGCATCTAGACCTGCCTTATGTTCTATAATGGTGTATAAGGTACTTACGTCTAGGGTTCCCATATACCACTTTTCATTCCACTCCAACGTCTCTACCAACTTGACCACTTCCGTAGTGTCCTTGATGTATGAAGGCATGACCTTTACTGCTGGTTGTAATAACTTGTCAATATATTGGGAGAGGTTGGAGGACAATGAACCTATCCCGGACACTATTGGTCTCCCAGGGGGTCTAATCGGGTCTTTGTGTATTTTTGGAACACAATAAAAGATAGGGATCCTTCTATCGGTATCCAGTATAAATTTCTCCTCTTGTTCTAAGAGGAAACCTTCCCTTCTGCCTTTTTGACAGTAATCCTGCAATTGTTTATAGAATGTTTCAGTGGGGTCAGATTGTACTTTCCTATATGTGGCTTCGTCTTTTAATTGTCTCTCACATTCCTTCAAATAGTCTATTGTATCTAGAATTACAATTGCCCCTCCCTTATCGGCTGGGCGTATTGTTATATTATTGTTTTTCTGTAGTTCTCTCATTGCCTTTTGTTCGTTTATTGTCAAATTTTTACGTCTGTTGGGAACACAAAGATCCCTAACATCTTTCTCTACATTCATCTTAAATGCCGCTATTTCAGGGCCAATTTCCTGCCTGGGATATTTCTTTGATTTTGTTTTAAGTTCTGTGTGTATATATTGATGTGCGGTTGTTTGTTGTTCACTAACAATCGGATTTTTAAAAAAATATTTTTTCAAACATAACTTCCTGACAAATTTCTCCACCCCTATATGTGTGGAGAACTTGTCAAGGGTTTGTGTGGGGGCAAATTTCAACCCTTTGTTTAATAGTGAAATTTGTGCTTCCGATAACTGTGTTTCACTTAGATTAATTATAATATTTGGTATTTCTTTCAATATCTTACCATGTCCCTTCTTTGAGTGTCTACCCCTTCGTATTTGTCTCCTCTGTGGTATCTCTGTGATCTGTCGTATGTGCTCTGATTGTGTCGAGTTTGTTGGTGATAACCCCTCTGTGTATACTCTAAATCCTGAAATGTGTCCCTGTCCCTGTGTCTCTGTCTCAGATTGTAGGGATGTATCTGAGTAGAACCCCTCACTTGTTGCTGTGTAACTTTGTGGTAATCGTCTCTCTTCGTCCTGGTTCTGTGATGAGGTGGTGTTTGGTCTAAAAAAAGTGGTGAAGTAAGTGCTTCATATTTATTATTCACAGGTACATTATATTGTTCGTGCCCTCCCCTAGCATTAGTTTCTTCCCACTCCCCCTTATCCTTAGTGTATGTGTCATTCTGAATATTGTTGTTGGTGGTATTTTTAATTTTTTCTTTCCTCTTTCGATTATCTTTAATCTTATTTTCGTGACCACTCATATTTTGTTCATAGTTCACATCCTCCAGATAATCGCTCACTCTTTCTTTGTTGGCTGTATGTGTAAAATTGTGTATCTTTTTCCCCTTTTTAATAATTATCTCTCTTTCCACATTATCTAACTCTTTACAAATCCTTTCTTTCCATTTTTCTGACTTTTCATCCTCTGCAAATTGTCCAATTTCTATCTTGAGAGATTCAATCTTCTCTGATAATTCATTTGAAATTTCAATACGTCTATTAATAATCAATTGGACTGTCGCATGCGCAGTGCCCCAAATTGGAAGAAGAGGACCGACCAATCATCTTTTTCCATCTCACGGTTCCTAAAAGCTATTTGATACACATCCCCTGATATGGGATGTAACAGGGATTAAACTGATAGGAATAGCACTACTTAACACACCACTCATATAGGGTGGCACAGTACATTGCACGGCGTACGCGCAGTGCCCCGAATTTGAAGGAAGAGGACCGACCAACCATCTTTTTCCATCTCCCGGTTCCTATAATCTATTCCATACACCGGCCCCTGATAGGGCACAAAACAGAGATTAAACTGGTAAGAACAGATTTTTTTAATTAAAAAAAAAGTTCTATGCTCTTGATTCTTTACTGGATCCCCGATTCATGGGAACTGTGTTTATCAATAGAGAAAAACTTGAGGAAGCTAAATCCACACTGGCCATTGAGATTACAGCTCTAAGTATGCAAGGCGAGGACACTGATCAACATTCATCAGCACCAGGACTAGGAGGAGATAACAGTCAAACATCACAAAGTGAACAACAAGGAAGTCATAGCATGTGGAGTTATTATTCTCATTTGATGGTACCATCTTCCAGCAGCAGCGAGCATTCTCTATCTCCGGAGGAAGAAATAAATGCCTACTTAGCAGAACCACTGATTCAACCATCCTATTTTCAAGTTCTGGAAGGAAAACAAAAAATATCAGTGTTTGAGAACACTCTCTAAAAAGTTTTTAATTACACCATTTTCCACTGTAATTTCCGAAAGACTATTCAGCACATTAGGCATCATAGTTGATAAGAAATGAAGTACACTGGACCCAGAACGAGTTGGTATGCTGGTTTTCCTGAACAAAAATCTTCCTTGAATGAACAACTTTACTACTTTAGTATGGAGGAGGGTGCATTGTTTTAGTTTGAGGCCATATGGAGTGTGCCATGTTTATATACGGGTTGCCTGTTGTCCTGTTAATCTTTCCTGCATTTCTTAATCACATACCAGTAGGTGCAAACATGATCTTTAAAATTCCTGTAAAACTGCAGTCAGAAGTAGAAAGTTACCTAACTCCTACCTGACTATAGTTGTCAAAATAAGTATCAGGCATGTTGGATGTCAACATGCCCCATCATCTTGTACTAAAAAGACGCGGTCTTTCGTGTCTACATAGTAACATAGTAACATAGTAACATAGTATATAAGACCGAAAAAAGACATTTGTCAATCCAGTTCGGCCTGTTTCCTACAAGTTGATCCAGAGGAAGGCAAAAAAAACCCTGTGAGGCAGAAGCCAATTTTCCTTACTTAAGGGGAAAAAAAAATTCCTTCCCGACTCCAATCAGGCAATCAGAATAACTCCCTGGATCAACGACCCCTCTCTAGTAGCTATAGCCTGTAATATTATTACACTCCAGAAATAAATCCAGTCCCCTCTTGAATTCCTTTATTGTACTAACCATCACCACCTCCTCAGGCAGAGAGTTCCATAGTCTCACTGCTCTTACAGTGAAGAATCCTTTTCTATGTTTGTGTACAAACCTTCTTTCCTCCAGACGCAGAGGATGTCCCCTTGTCACAGTCACAGTCCTGGGGATAAATAGATGATGGGACAGATCTCTGTACTGACCCCTGATATATTTATACATAGTTATTAGATCTCCCCTCAGTCGTCTTTTTTCTAAAGTGAATAACTCTAATTTTGATAACCTTTCAGGGTACTGTAGATCCCTCATTCCAGTTATTACTTTAGTTGCCCTCCTCTGAACCCTCTCCAGCTCTGCTATGTCTGTCTTGTTCACAGGAGCCCAGAACTGTACACAGTACTCCATGTGTGGTCTGACTAGTGATTTGTAAAGTGGTAGACTATGTTCTCATCACGGGCATCTATGCCCCTTTTGATGCAACCCATTATCTTATTGGCCTTGGCAGTAGCTGCCTGACACTGGTTTTTGCTGCTTAATTTGCTGTTTATTAAAATTCCTAGATCCTTTTCCATGTCAGTGTAACCGAGTGTTTTACCATTTAATATGTACGGGTGACTTGCATTATTCCTTCCCATGTGCATAACTTTACATTTGTCAGTGTTAAACCTCATCTGCCATTTTTTTGCCCAAGCCTCCAATCTATCCAGATCCCTCTGTAGCAGAAAACTGTCCTCTTCAGTGTTAATTACTTTACACAGTTTAGTGTCATCTGCAAAAATAGATATTTTACTGTGCAGGCCTTCTACAAGATCATTAATAAATATATTGAAGAGAATAGGGCCCAATACTGACCCCTGAGGTACCCCACTAGTTACAGTGACCCAATCTGAGTATCTACCGTTACCGTGTCTAGCAGCCGTTTTCTCTCCTACCTCCGTTCAGGACACATAGAACCTCTGCAGAGCTGGGCAAGTTGGATATATGATGTAGTCAGCAAAATGCTATGGCCATCCATAGGCTATGTTCCCTACTCATGGAAGTGTTTGTTGGGAAATTCTGACATGCCAAAAGGTAAAATTGTCTCACTTTGTGCCAAAAAAAGCTTAACGCTTAGGCTAGCAGATGTCTGTTTAGTGTACCCATTTGTTAACTGCATTGCTAAGTGTAGTCGGCCATGCTTTACGCATCGCCACAATACAAGTAAGTGAGTCAGGTATGTAACTGTATGGCAAATATATATAACTTAGAAAATACAACTGCCTGCTTCCTCAGGGCCTATGTCTAATAAATAGTGTTGAGCGCGAATATTCGAATAGCGAATTTAAATCGCGAATATCGGCACTTCGCTAATTCGCGAATATTTCGAATATGATGCTATATATTCGCAAATTCGAAAATTCGTTTTTTTTTTTTTTTTTTTTAAAGTTGTTCCCTCCCACTTCCCAAAAGCATTTATTCTTACATGTCCGAGGACTCCATGCTCCCCTCCCGCTCCAGTCAGTGCCCGTCTGCCGAGTGCCAACTTCCTCTGCGCATGGAGCGTCCCCATCACCATGGGAACACCTCCATGCTAGAATGTACTGTCGGATTTGAGAATCACGGTTATCTAGACCATGGTAAAAGTTGGATGCGCAATGCGAGTAAACTTACTAAAATCACTCGCATTGCGCGTCCAACTTAATTTTGTGTATAGTCAACGTTCCTAATGGTAGTAGGGGCGGGGTACTTGGGTTGCGAGAATTAACGAATATACAGAATATAGCGCTATATTCGTATTCGTCATATTCGTTAATTCTAGCAAGCAAGGCAACTAAGTTGGATGCGCAATGCGAGTAATTTAAGTAAGTTTACTCGCATTGCGCATCCAACAGAGCGTGGAATAGGCTTTAGGCAACTTTACTATTGCCATTGCCAATCGGAAAGTTGTCTAAGTTGGATGCGCAATGCGAGTAAACTTACTTAAATTACTCGCATTGCGCATCCAACTAGAGCGTGAAATAGGCTTTAGGCATAGGCGGCAACTACTATTGCCAATCGGAAAGTTGTCTAAGTTGGATGCGCAATGCGAGTAAACTTACTTAAATTACTCGCATTGCGCATCCAACTTAGAGCGTGAAATAGGCTTTAGGCATAGGCGGCAGCTACTATTGCCAATCGGAAAGTTGTCTAAGTTGGATGCGCAATGCGAGTAAACTTACTTAAATTACTCGCATTGCGCATCCAACTTATTTCTGTGTATAGGCAACGTTCCTATTGGTTGTTTGCTAGACTTAACGAATATAGATAATATCGCGCTACATTCGTATTCGTCGTATTCGTTTATTCTAGCAAGCCAACCATTGTTAGGAGGACGTTGCCTATACACAGAACTAAGTTGGATGCGCAATGCGAGTAATTTGAGTAAGTTTACTCGCATTGCGCATCTAACTACAGCGAGAGTATATTGTCAATAATCCTTCATTCCATCAAGACAACCAATAGGAAGTTGCCTAAGTTGCATTCGCAATATGCACATGGTGCTTCTATCGCGAGAATTGCATTGAAATATTCGTGTGAGCCTATACGGGTGTGGCTTTGTCTTGCGAGTTTGTTGACAGGAGGAAGGTTGAATCGCAGTGCAATACTCGTGTGTGACGCGCATGAAAATGGTCTCAAGCAATTTTAAAGAAGTCGAGGAAGATCTCCTGATTACTGTAAGTAATTCCACATTACAGCACTGTATTACATATCACAGGCTTGTTATTCCAATGTATTTATACAAATTCACATTTTTCTTGCTTCAGGGCATATTAACCCTGTCAAAGCCAGAGTTTTTTTGTTAGCCTCTTATTTCGCTCACTGCCTTCAAAGAGCCATCACTTTTTATTTGCCTGTTCACATAGCCATATGAGGGCTTGTTTTTGCGGGACAAGTTGTACTTTCTAACTCCGCCATTTAAAATTGCATAAGATGTATTGGGAAGCCAAACAAAATGCAAAATGTCCAAAAATGCAAAATAAAAGCAATGCCACGCCATTTTACGGGTTTGTAACCCCTTAAGGACACATGACACAACGGTACATCATGTATAGTTCCGATCACCACTACGCGGCGGGCAGTGATCAGAACTGGGTGCCTGCTGAAATCAATCAGCAGGCACCTTGGGACAATGTGCCGGGGGTCAATTCAGACCTGCGGTTTGCGGCTTTGCGTGTAATTGGGCGGCGGGTGCGGTGGCTATCGGGTCACCGTGCTGCTGTAATGGGGACCCGATAGCAGGGAAGGCCTGCGTCCGCATATCTACATAGACAGTGGTCTACTTTTGCTACCAACACGCCCATTTTCCAAACAGTCCTCAGAGCGGTATCAGTCTGATGAAGGCCGTATTGTGGCCGAAACGTCACTACGCATGTATATGATTTACCGCACTTCTGATTAAAAGAAACTTATCTTCAACGCATAAACTGGAGTTTATTTCCTTCTTGATACTAAGGGGTGGGAACCCGACCTCCAGTAGCGCACCTCAAAGAGTGCCACAACCGCCAGATGACGTACAGCTATGTCATTGGGCGTGAAGGGAGTTAATGATAGGTGCACTAAGTACTGTTAAGACATCACACCACTATGTCTGGTAGCATGTATGTATGGACACATTGGACAGCTGAGAAACATCTCTCATATGCACAATGCACATCCATTTTCCTGCCTCACAGTGCATACCCCACATCGTATACTCCACACCGTATACCCCACAGTGTATATCCCTCCACACACACACATAGTCTTTGGATTCTAATATGCGTCTGGTTGGTTAGGAGTAATGTTTGACCGCCATTATTTGCTGGTTCATTTAGCGTTACCCAGGGTGCACCATGTGGAGGCGGACCAGCTGTACACCCCATACTGTACCGTTACCTCACTAGGCGGGTACATCTCTCCTCAGATGGCCAATATCCGATTGCTCATACTACACACACATACAATTTAAATATAATTCGATTGTATAACTGTAACGTTAAATCTAATGTTTTACTTTCAAACACTCAAACATTTTTGTTGTGTTGAGATGATGACATTCATTTCTAATACTTTTATTTGACAAATTTGGGATTATATGGTTGCATTTTTATCCTGCAGCGAATGCTTGAGATGAAGTACGACACCACCAGGTCCCGCGTGGACAAGCAGCGGATCCTTAGGAGGATCGGTTATGAGCTATACCGTGACCACAATGTCACACACAAGCGGATGGCCATTATAAAAAGTGGTCCGACCTGAAGAGGAGACACCAGGAGCGGATCACTGAGATACGGAACAAAATCTGCCCAGGTACAATGCTTACATGACTCTTGTATCTTTCAGCAACACTCTGTAATGTATAGGTACAGTTATGCTTTACGAGGTTTTATAACTTAAGAAAATTTTGCCATTATAGGTGATCCGTCCCCTCAGTCCGCCGCAGGCCTTCAAAAAGGCAGTGGTGGTGGAGGAGGAGGTGTCGGAGGAGGAGGAGCAGGAGCAGGCAGGACCCTCTGCCCCTACCCCACAGCATGAGGATGCCGGACCCTCAGACCATCCCGGTTCTCATGAGGAGAATGAGGAGGAGGAGGAGCTGGTGACCACCCCCGCCAGGAGGGTAAATAATATGTGTTGTGGGTGTTTTAACTCAGTCACTGGTGTCAGTTTCTTCCAGAAAACCATAACAAACATGTTAAATCTTTATCCTTTAACCCCTTCATGCTTTCTGACATAACTGTACGACCAAATAACAAGTGACTTGCTGCATTGTGATGTACGGCCACGCCCAAACTGCTCCTGGGGCTGTGACACTATAAAGTGTCACAGCCCGAATCCTAACTCCCAGGAGCAGACACAAGTGGTAAGCCGGCAAGGGACCAATCATAGTGTTCCCTTGCTAGTAAGCACTCCGATTGTTTTGTCTCTGCAGACTAACCAATCATAGCGCAGCACTTTAAAAAAAGCCTGTTTCAGGCCAGCGACATCTATGTGGTTGAGAGGAAGAAAGCTCCCTCTCTCTTCCATCTTGCCGTTGCTGCTTCCACAGCGGCAAGATGGTTTCCATGGCACCCGGACGCCTTACAAATGGCGTCCTAGTTGCTCATTACCTAAGGCCGATCAGACCCTGAGGTCTGATCAGCCTTAGTGTAAGTGTGGCACTGACTATACAGTGTATTACAATAGACTATGCAGATGGTTTTGATAAAAGAAAATAGATACATAAAACAAAATAAAAAAAAATTGAAAGACAAAAAAGACTAAAAATTTTTTTTAAAGAAGAATAAATTAGAAATTGTCTTCTCATATATATTCATTTATGTAATCTAAAAATTACATAAATAATATAGTGCACATAATTAGTATAGCCGCATCCGTAAAAAGCAGCTCTATAACAATATAGCGTGTTCTTACCCCTTTGGCAAATCCCATACAAATATTTTTTTTAAAACTGTCAAAAACAGACATATTTTATACAGTATACATATTTTGTAACGTTCCATGACATAAATTCCAAACCCAAGCGATCAAAAAGACGTATGCACCCCAAAATAGTACCAATCAAACAGTCAACTGATTCCACAAATATTTTAAATAAAATACTCTATTGAAATATTCCTAAGTAAAGAACTATATAACTGATTGTGATTTTAATGGCCAGCTCCTTTATACACTAATCAATAAAAGTTATTTAATCTGATTTTTAATATATTATTTTTTTGTACAGTAATAAAAGAAATGAAAAATAAAATAATTCTGCTGCAGCGGGAGCACTCCAGGCGGATGAGGGCTTTGCAGCTGAAGATCAGCCAAGATATGAAGGCCATGGAGGAGTGGCATCAGAAGGCCATAACGGGCTGATCAACCAGCATGATGTCCTGAAAGCCCTGCCTTAGTTTTATTTAATTTTTATTTTATGTTTCTTTAAACAATTTTTTTATTTTATTTATAAAGTTTGGTTTGGTTTTAAATCATTTTTGGTTTTCTGTTTTATTTTAATAACTCTGGTTACATTAAGGCAATTTTTTCCATCCAAAACTCATCAGTATGATGACATACAGCAACCGCTAGGTAGTATAGAGCCTACACAGAACTCATAGTGGTGAGGATAATAGCAGCAGTCTTTGTTAATGGTGGGGCCTTACAATAAATAAAGTTATCAGTAAGAATTACACCATAACATAACATTATAAAAAACTGAAATCACGCGTTATAACTCAGAAAAAACTATTTATTAACAAAATAAAAAAGGCCTCTATGGGAACATTGTGAGTTGGGAAAGTAGCTCCTCCATTTTCTGCATCCCTTTACGGTGCTTTTTAGCCATCTCCTAGCTGATGATGACCCGGCATTGCCCTTTAAGAGTGACCACCCCTTTAAGAGAGACATGTACTTAAAAAAATAAAGTATGCAAAGTAATATTCTTGCATTGGGGTATATGCAACTTAGGCCTCTTTCACACTTGCCTTGTGAGGATCCGGCGTGCACTTCCGTCGCAAGAAATGCCCGCCGGATCCGTCATAGCATAAGACAACAGAAAGCATTGGAATACTGATCAGTCTTCAATATGCTTTTAGGTAACCATGGCAGCCAGGACTCTACTAAAGTCCCGGCTGCCATAGTAAGTAGTGGGGAGCCGGGGAGCAGATACTTACAGTCCGTGCGGCTCCGGGGTGCTCCACAATGACGTCAGAGAGCCATACGCCCATGGATCATGTGATCCATGCTCATGAGGCGCTCTGACATCATTCATTGTGGAGGGCCCGGAGACTCGAAGCCGCACAGATGGTAAGTATACTTCTCCCCTGCCTCCCCAGTCCCCACTACACTTTACCATGGCAGCCGGGACTTTAGCGTCCTGGCTGCTATAGTGACCATTCACAAAAGCTAAGCGTCGGATCCGGCGATGTGCCGAAAGCTTGACGTTTAGCTTAAAGCGGATCTGGATAAATGCTTTTCAATGGCCATTAATTCCGGATCCTTCTTTCCGGCATGCCTTCAGGATTTGGGTCCGGAGAAAAATCCGCATCATGCTCCAGATTTTGCTACGGCAAAAAAAGTCTCAGTACTGAGCGGAAGACATCCAGACGCATCCTGAGCAGATTTCTCTCCATTCAGGATGCATTGGGATTATCCTGAATTGATCAGTATCTTTCCGTCCTAGAGCCCGAGGACGGAACTCTAGAGACAGAAAGATAAAACGCCAGTGTGAAAGAGCCCTTACTTCACTATTGTTTGGCTATGGCTATCTAGAACTAACAAAAATTTAGGAACCCAGCTCTGTTTAATTCGCAATGCGAGTATATGTTCGCATTGCGAATTCAACTTAGAACTGGGTTCCTAATGGTTGTATTGCTAAAATATAACGAAGATTGAGAATTCAGTCTTCGTAAAAGTTATGTCGCAATGCGATTAATACAGGTTATATTAATCGCATTGCGAAGTGAACTTAGAGCTGGGTTCCTAATGGTTGTATTGCTAGAATATAACGAAGATTGAGAACATAGCGCTATATTCTCAATCTTCATTATATTCTAGCAATACAACCATTAGGAACTCCGCTCTAAGATGGAATCGCAATGCGAATACTTTAAGTTAAATTAATCGCATTGCGATTTCAACTTAACACTGCTGCTATATTCCATATTCGTTAGTTATTCGTTAACTTTGTTAATTCTAGCAAGCTGAACCATTATAAACCCAGCTCTAAGTTGAAATCGCAATGCGATTAATATAACTTGAATTAATCGCATTGCGATTTCAAAGTAATTCCTCAAATCCGACAGTACATTTTAGTATATGGAGACGTTCCCATGGTGATGGGGACGCTCCATGAACACAGAAGTTATGGTTGGCTTGGTAGAATTAGCGAGGATGACGAATATGACGAATGTATTCGTCATATTCCTCAAAACGAAGATAGCGAGTATTCTACATCTTCGTTTTAGCTACCTATTCGTCAACCTCGCTAATTCTAGCAGCAATCAAATAGGAAGGTTGACTTACCAGACAGCTGTGTTAAATTCGCTATGCGATTTTTTTTATTATTTTTTTTAAATAAATAGAATACTTATAATAATTTTATCAAGTAATATAATTATTGTATTAAAAAAAAAAAAATCGCATAGCGAATTGCTACAACTGTCTGGTAAGTCAACCTTCCTATTGATTGCTAGAATAGCGAGGTTGACGAATAGGTAGCTAAAGCGAAGATGTAGAATACTTCGTTATCTTCGTTTTGAGGAATAGTCGAATACATTCGTCATATTCGTCATCCTCGCTAATTCTAGATATGAAACCAATAGGAAAGTAGCCTTAAGTTAAAATCGCAATACGCGATTATTTAAATCGCATATTAATCGCGATAACTAGAAAAATGACGAATATTCGATTTCGACGAATATGAAACGAATATTCATTCGAATATTCGCGAATTTCGTCGAAATCGAATATGGCACCTGCCGCTCATCACTACTAATAAATAGCTGAGGTGGTATGGGAGTCTTTGCCGGGCACAGTTTGCAATTTGCATTTCTGTGATATTTTGAAATAGTAAGTTCCAGTACAGATGTTTGATGCTGGTTCTTGAGATGATGCCATCATATGGGGTGCTATTAGCAAACTGTGCCTAAAAGTGACATGAAAAAAAAATAATCATTAACTCTACATTTTGAAATAGTTCCAGATGTTTGATGCTGGTTGAGATCATACCATCATATGGGGTGCTATTGGCACACTCTGCCTGAAAGTGATATGAAAAAAAAAAAGAAAAAGTATTTTACCCTACATTTTGTATTGCTCCCTGTCAATGCTCCCTTCTTTTCATGCCAGCAACCTCAATATAATGCCCCCTTAGTAGACTAGATATACTGACCCCTCTAGTAAGTAACACAGCAATATAAACCTCCCAGTCAAAACACATAAGATATACCCTGGTAGTTGAACAGGACCTGCACAGAAGAGGTGCATTTGCAATTAAAGTGCAGTAGTAAGCTATATCACTTGAATTTTGGTATAGGTAGCCTGGTATAGTAGCCTCCAGTATATGTAGCCTGGTATAGATACACCCATTTGTTGGTAGCAAGCCAGGTATAGTTGCCCCCCGGATAAGTAGCCAGGTATAGTAGCTCACAGTATTAGGTAGCCTGGTATAGTTGCTGACAGTATTATGTAGTCATGTATACTTGCCTCCAGTATTAGGTAGCCAGGTATTGGTGTTGTTAAAAGTACCTACCTGCACAACAAACAAGAAGGACCAGCTGTGTTGCTCCAGGCAAGGTTGATGTCCTGCTTGGCAGCTCCAAACAAAGTGGAGTTGGGTCTCCACTGCTGGCAAAAGCGGTACTTGAGTGGGACCTGCACAGAAGATTCCAATATGCAATTGAGAAGAGTGCAGTTAGCAAGGGCAACCTTGAATTTTGGTATAGGTGGCCTGGTATAGTAGCCCCCAGTTTATGTAGCCTGGTATAGATGCCCCCATTTGTTGGTAGCAAGCCAGGTATAGTTGTCCCAGGATAAGTAGCCAGGTATAGTAGCCCACAGTATTAGGCAGCTTGGTATTAGTTGCTCAGAGAAGCATCACAGGCAGAGGATCAGCTGGACAGTCAGGCAACTGGTTTTGCTCAAGTAATGGCAGCCTCCATATACCTCTCATTTCAGTTGTCTTTGAGGTTACCTTCTTTTTGTGTTGAAAATTACTTTGTCAAAGTAAGGACAGTTTATTTTTCATATTAAAAGAATACTGACTTGAGTTTGGATCACTTTGTTTCTTTATTTCTTACACCGTTCACACAATTCTTATGCACAGTATTCGTAGGATTCAAGATTCGAAAGATTCAATATATTTAAGAACCTTTTCAGATTCGGATCTGAAAAAAATTGGATTCGTTCCACCTCTAATAAATAGTATCCACTGAACTAACTACCATACATTACAACAGAACAAACATACTATGTGAGGCTCAACCGGCATACCGCACAGCCCTGTTATAACTACCTAGCTGCAGTAATCAATTTTCAAACAAATGGCCAGCATTTTTTTTCAAATAAAATATATACTCAATTTATTATAAAACTACATACATATCCATAACTTCTATCAGTATCACAATTTAAAATTTGCAATCACAGTCCCTCAGGTTCTTATTGCAAAGCTCTTTCATAAGGACCTATTTATACATTGTGGCTGAAGAGAGGTAAGATAGAAAAGTCCTCTTATATTCTTATTCCTCAGTTTCAGTCTTAAATTCTGTTGAGATGTATTGCCACTTTTTGTTAACACATGTCCGTTACACACTCGGGTTATATATGCAAATATTTTGAACGTATTGCTTACCCGTCTTCTTGTGTGTTTATTCGGTGCTGCTGGTATTGATGTTATACATACGTGGCTTGTTGCACGTACTTTAATCCTACCCTGGAATAGTACACTCTTTCGCCGCTGCACTAGTCCCGACACCTTTGTTGTGGCGCATGCGGGTTAGGAATGTCAAGACACGAGTTTTCTCTCCAAGGTTTTGTTTTTTTATCCTTGTACTGAGGATTCAGATTGCTGCTAGTTTATTTTGTCGATTCTTTCGCCAAACGTGTTTCGAAATAGAACTTGTTTCTGCTTCAGTGGTCAAATATATAATGCAGAGATGAGGGACACAATGTTTCTTATATTGGATTGATGTGATTTCCCAGAGTCCAAACTGGATTCTATCAGACTTATGTGATTTTTCCACCGGACTGTGATTGCATATTTGTTTTATATAGAATTTCTATATTATTGTTAATATATGCATCTCTATAAATACATATATAAGAGTACATATATGTATACAAAAGATAAAACATTTAAACCTAAATAAAACATTGATATACTGTTCACTCAATGGGATTTCTTATGGTCTGGACTGGATCGAGACTTAGAAGTCCCGATTGGATTCTTTTAATTTAATGTGATTGCAACCATCCTGGCTGCAGTCTTTATTAGTTTCTTGTTCAGATCCTGCATCTTTTTAATTTATTGCCTAAATGTCTTTTTTGGTTGTATACATACTCTATATCAGGCATGCTCAACCTGAGGCCCTCCAGATGTTACAAAACTACAACTCCCAGCATGCCTGAACAGCCTACAGCTATCAGCCTACAGCAGGGCATTGTGGGAGTTGTAGTTTTACAACAACTGGAGGGCCGCAGGTTGAGCATGCCTGCTCTATATGAACTCATTCATGGCTATACGCAAAAATGAGTAAAATATTATTAAAAAATATATATGTATGTCTTGTTAGATGTTACAGAGATCTATTGCATAGTATGACTGCAACCAGCTTGCAACCACTCTATGTTTCTCATTTACATTTTGAACTATTTTTGTCAGTAATTCCATTTTATCTATATTTGTTTAAAAATGGTAATATACATAACTGTAGATGTTATATGTACTTACAAAGTCATCAAATACATTAAAAATACATAGAAAAACAATCATTGATCAATAATATACAGTTTTTAGATGTATTTTTTAAAAGTTTTATTTTTTTATGTATTTTTAATGTATTTGATGAATTTGTAAGTACATATAACATCTCCATTTATGTATATTACAAAAATTAAAAACAAAAAATACAAAAATGTCATAAAAATAAAACCCCATATAATATCTAAAAAGGCACAAAAATTATTTATAGTACATAATCTAACGGGAAAAAAATTATGGCTTTCAAAGAAGAATGTACAAAAAAATTGAAAATGTGCCTGGACAGGTCTTCAACTGGTTAAACAAAATTATCCTAGTTTGACTTCACAGTTGGGTTTGTAAACCAAAGTATTTATGGGTTAATGCAGCATTTCAGGAATTAATTATTGATGACTTATCTTTAGGTAAGATAATAATATCTGAGGGATCTGTTTCCCAACCTACCTACCAATCAGCTGCTTGAAGGTGATTCGGCGTTTGGATACGTACCGTGGCCTCTTCATAGTATACCAAGCACAGCACACTACATTATATAATGGCTGCGCTTTGCATTTCAACTCCTATTCCCTTAATGGGATTGAGCTGAAGAATGGAAATGTGACCAATGGATGTGACATCACAGGTCAATGAAAAGTCTGCAGCACTCACCCAAGCACCCAGACTCATTCCAACTGCTGATTGGTCAGGAGTAGTGTTGAGCGAACAGTTCGAGCATAGTTCGGGTTCGTACCGAATTTTGGGGTGTCCGGGACACGAACCCGAACCCGGACATTTTCAAATAAGTTCAGGTTCGGGTTCGTAGTTCGGCGATTACTTCCCGCTTTCTGAAGGGCTGCACAGCATCCAATCAGCTAGTGTTTTACTTCTTGCCCTAAGAGCCCATCACAGCCATGCCTACTAATGGCATGGCTGTGATTGGCCAAGTGCAGCATGTGACCCAGCCTCTATTTAAGCTGGAGTCACGTAGCGCCGCACGTCACACTGCTCTGATTAGTGTAGGGAGAGGACGCAGCTTCTGTGAGGGCGAGATTAGGCAAGGAAAAGTCAGCAACAGCACCTAATGAACGGATCGATCTACAGCTGTGAATAATTGAACTTCTGCTAGTTACTTGCTTACTGGTTTTTAGGCTGCACAGAGCGTTTTTCTGTCAGTTATTTTCTGGGGTGATCGGCGGCCATTTTGTGACTTGTGGTGCACCAGAACAAGCTGCCACCAAGTCCATCAATCCATCAATACTATTTTTTTTTTCTATATCCTACATCAGGGGCTTGGCAGTGCTAATTGTCACCCCTAGAAACTCAGGATAGCAATTTCTATATTTTATAAAGGGGTTAAATACAATTGCCAAAATACCAATCCCCTAAATCTGGTGTTCCAGCTTTGGCTAGCCAAGTATAATACTGTCTGCTGTCTGGCAAAGGATAGATTATTTTCTGTGGTGAAATTCAATTGCCAAAATAGCAATACCAGAAATCAGTGGTTTCAGCTGTGGCTGGCAAAGTATAATAGTGTCCGCCAAAACATATATTTTGTTCTGGGGTGAAATTCAATTGCCAAAATAGCAATACCCTGAATCTGGTGTCCCAGCTGTTGCAGGCCAAGTTTCATAGTGTCCGCAAAAACATATATTTTGTTCTGGGGTGAAATTCAATTGCCAAAATAGCAATACCATAAATCAGTGGTTTCAGCTGTGGCTGGCCAAGATTCATAGTGTCCGCAAAAACATATATTTTGTTGTGGGGTGAAATTCAATTTCCAAAATAGCAATACCCTGAATCTGGTGTCCCAGCTGTTGAAGGACAAGTTTCATAGTGTTCACAAAAACATAAATTTTGTTGTGGGGTGAAACTCAAATGCCAAAATAGCAATACCATAAATCAGTGGTTTCAGCTGTGGCTGGCCAAGATTCATAGTGTCCTCAAAAACATATATTTTGTTGTGGGGTGAAATTCAATTGCCAAAATAGCAATACCCTGAATCTGGTGTCCCAGCTGTTGCAGGCCAAGTTTCATAGTGTCCACAAAAACATATTTTTTGTTCTGGGGTGAAATTCAATTGCCAAAAAAGCAATACCATAAATCAGTGGTTTCAGCTGTGGCTGGCCAAGATTCATAGTGTCCACAAAAACATATTTTTTGTTCTGGGGTGAAATTCAATTGCCAAAAAAGCAATACCATAAATCAGTGGTTTCAGCTGTGGCTGGCCAAGTTTCATAGTGTCCGCAAAAACATATATTTTGTTCTGTGGTGAAATTCAATTGCCAAAATAGCAATACCATAAATCTGGTGTCACAGCTGTAGATGGCAAAGTATAATAGTGTGTGCCAAAACATATATTTTGTTCTGGGGTGAAATTCAATTGCCAAAATAGCAATACTATAAATCAGTGGTCTCAGCTGTGGCTGGCAAAGTTTCATAGTGTCCGTAAAAACATATATTTTGTTCTGGGGTGAAATTCAATTGCCAAAATAGCAAAACCCTGAATCTGGTGTTCCAGCTGTTGCAGGCCTAGTTTAAATCTGTCTGTAACAGGGTATATTTTGTTCTGGGGTGAAATTCAATTGCCAAAATAGCAATACCCTGAATCTGGTGTTTGAGCTGTTGCAGGCCAATTGTAAATATATCCATAAAAGGATACCTTTCATCCAGGGCCTAAATACTAGCCCTAAAAGAGATATTCCCCTAAATCAGTGGTTACTGCTGTGCCTGGATTAGTGTAATACGCTACATAAATAAATAGGCAGATAGTGTTCGGTGCCTGTAAAAAAAGGCCTGAATTTGAAATCAATACATTGGGCCAAATATATTTTTTCTCATTGTGGTGCTTGGTGAACGGTAACAATGAGGAAAACATCTAGTAAGGGACGCGGACGCGGTCGTGGTGGTGTTAGTGTACCCTCTGGTGCTGGGAGAGGACGTGGCCATTCTGCCACAGCCACACGTCCTAGTGAACCAACTACCTCAGGTTCCAGTACCCACCAGAATTTACAGCGATATTTGGTGGGTCCCAATGCCGTTCTAAGGATGGTAAGGCCTGAGCAGGTACATGCGCTAGTCAATTGGGTGGCCGACAGTGGATCCAGCATGTTCACAACATTATCTCCCACCCAGTCTTCTGCAGAAAGCGCACAGGTGGCACCTGAAAACCAAGCCCATCAGTCTGTCACATCACCCCCATGCATATCAGGGAAACTGTCTGAGCCTCAAGTTATGCAGCAGTCTCTTATGCTGTTTGAAGACTCTGCTGGCAGGGTTTCCCAAGGGAATCCACCTAGCCCTTCCCCAGTGGTGGAAGACTTAGAATGCACTGATGCACAACCACTGATGTTTCCTGATGATGAGGACATGGGAATACCACCTCATCGGAGTCCGCACGTCTCTGATGATGACGAAACACAGGTGCCAACTGCTGCGTCTTTCTGCAATGTGCAGACCGAACAGAAGGTCAGGGAGGAAGAATATGTGGAAGACGATGCAGGGGACGATGAGGTCCTAGACCCTACATGGAATAAAGGTCGTGCCACTGACTTTCATAGTTCAGAGGAAGAGGCAGTGGTGAGACCGAGCCAACAGCGTAGCAAAAGAGGGAGCAGGGGGCAAAAGCAGAACAGCCGCCTCCAAGAGAGTTCGCCTGCTACTGGCCACCGCCACCAGGGACCGAGCACCCCAAAGGCAGCTTCAAGGAGTTGCCTGGCATAGCACTTTTTTAAACAATGTGCTGACGACAAGACCCGAGTGGTTTGCACGCTGTGCCATCAGAGCCTGAAGCGAGGCATTAACGTTCTGAACCTTAGCACAACCTGCATGACCAGGCATCTACATGCAAAGCATGAACTGCAGTGGAGTATACACCTTAAAAGCAAGGAACTCACTCTGGCTCCCACTGCACCCTCTTCTGCTGCTGCCTCAGCCTTTTCCTCCGCCTCGGGAGGAATGTTGGCACCTGCACCCCACCAAACAGAGGATGTGCCACCGACAACACCACCTTCGTCACCAATCATCTCCACCATGTCACACGGCAGCGTTCAGCTCTCCACCCCACAAACCTTGGAGAGAAAGCGTAAATTCCCACCTAGCCACCCTCGAGCCCTCGGCCTGAATGCCAGCATTTCTAAACTACTGGCCTTTGAAATGCTGTCATTCAGGCTGGTGGACACAGACAGCTTCAAACAGCTGATGTCCATGGCTGTCCCACAGTATGTTGTTCCCAGCCGCCACTACTTCTCCAAGACAGCCGTGCCTTCCCTGCACAACCAAGTATCCAATAAAATCAAGTGTGCACTGCGCAACGCCATCTGTGGCAACGTCCACCTTACCACAGGTAAGTGGACCAGTAAGCACGGCCAGGGACGCTATATCTCTCTAACTGCACACTGGGTAAATGTAGTGGCGGCTGGGCCCCAGGCGGAGAGTTCCTTGGCGCACGTCCTTCCGCCCCCAAGGATCGCAGGGCATCATTCTTTGCCTCCTGTAGCCTCCTACTTGGCTTCCTCCTCCTCTGCTTCCACCTGCTCATCCAGTCAGCCACACAACTTCACCACCAACTTCAGCACAGCCCGGGTTAAACGTCAGCAGGCCATTCTGAAACTCATATGTTTGGGGGACAGGCCCCACACCGCGCAGGAGTTGTGGCGGGGTATTGAACAACAGACCGACGAGTGGTTTCTGCCGGTGGGCCTCAAGCCCGGCCTGGTGGTGTGCGATAATGGGCGAAAACTCGTCGCAGCTCTGGGACTAGCCGGTTTGACGCACATCCCTTGCCTGGCGCAAGTGCTGAACTTGGTGGTGCAGAAGTTCATTAACAACTACCCCGACATGTCAGAGCTGCTGCATAAAGTGAGGGCCGTCTGTGCGCGCTTCCAGCGTTCACATCCTGCCGCTGCTCGCCTGTCTGTGCTACAGCGGAACTTCGGCCTTCCTGCTCACCACCTCATATGCAACGTGCCCACCAGGTGGAACCCCACCTTGCACATGCTGGAGAGACAGTGCGAGCAGCAGCAGGCCATAGTGGAGTTTCAGCTGCAGCACGCACGCGTCAGTCGCACTGCGGAACAGCACCACTTCACCACCAATGATTGGGCCTCCATGCGAGACCTGTGTGCCCTGTTGCGCTGTTTCGAGTACTCCACCAACATGGCCAGTGGCGATGACACTGTTATCAGCGTTACAATACCACTACTATGTCTCCTTGAGAAAACGCTTAGGGCGATGATGGAAGAGGAGGTGGCCCAGGAGGAGGAGGAGGAGGATGAGGGGTCATTTTTAGCACTTTCAGGCCAGTCTGTTAGAAGTGGCTCAGAGGGAGGTTTTTTGCAACAGCAGAGGCCAGGTACAAATGTGGCCAGCCAGGGCCCACTACTGGAGGACGAGGAGGATAGGGAGGAGGTGGAGGAGGATGAGGATGAAGCAGGTTCACAGTGGGGTGGCACCCGACACAGCTCAGGCCCATCACTAGTGATACGGAGGACGATGACGATATGCCTCCCACAGAGGACAGCTTGTCCTTACCTCTGGGGAGCCTGGCACACATGAGCGACTACATGCTGCAGTGCCTGCGCAACGACAGCAGAGTTGCCCACATTTTAACGTGTGTGGACTTCTGGGTTGCCAGCCTGCTGGATCCCCGGTACAAAGATAATGTGCCCACCTTACTTCCTGCACTGGAGCGTGATAGGAAGATGCGCGAGTTCAAGCGCACACTGGTAGAGGCGCTCCTGAGAGCATTCCCAAATGTCACAGGGGAACAGGTGGAAGCCCAAGGTGAAGGCAGAGGATGAGCAAGAGGTCGCCAATGCAGCTGTGTCACGGCCAGCTCCTCTGAGGGCAGGGTTAGCATGGCAGAAATGTGGAAATGTTTTGTCTCCACGCCACAGCTAACTGCACCACCACCTGATACGGAACGTGTTAGTAGGAGGCAGCATTTCACTAACATGGTTGAACAGTACGTCTGCACACCCCTCCACGTACTGACTGATGGTTCGGCCCCATTCAACTTCTGGGTCTCCAAATTGTCCACGTGTCCACTGACAAACGCAGCCGCCTGTCCACAGCCAACGTGGACAAGCTGATGTTCATAAAAATGAACCAGGCATGGATCCCACAGGACCTGTGCCTCCCTTGTGCAAAATAGACATTTATAACTGCCTCCCCCTCAACCATGTATTCTTGGGAACTTCTTTATTGAATCCTCATTTTTTTAACTTTACCATGATCTTGCGGTGCAACCCAAAGTTGAATGAACCTCTCCTCTGTCTGGGTGGTGGGGCCGAAATAACTGAAAGTGGCCTTCTCCGGTGGTGGGTGATATGACGCATGATTCCTTGCTGTGGGACCTTTGTCCTCTGTCTGGGTGCTGGGTCCGAAATAACTGAAAGTGGCTTTCTCCAGTGGTGGGTGATATGACGCCTTATTCCTTGCTGTGGGACCTCTCTCCTCTGTCTGGGTGCTGGGGCCGAAATAACTGAAAGTGGCCTTCTCCGGTGGTGGGTGATATGACGCATGATTCCTTGCTATGGGACCTCTCTCCTCTGTCTGGGTGCTGGGCTGAAATAACTGAAAGTGGCCATCTTCAGTGGTGGGTGTTATGATGCATGATTCCTTGCTGTGGGACCTCTCTCCTCTGTCTGGGTGCTGGGGCCGAAATAACTGAAAGTGGTCTTCTCCATTCGTGGGTGATATGACGCATGATTCCTTGCTGTGGGACCTCTCTCCTCTGTCTGGGTGCTGGGGCCGAAATAACTGAAAGTGGCCTTCTCCATTGTTGGGTGATATGACGCATGATTCCTTGCAGTGGGACCTCTCTCCAATTGATATTGGTTAAATTTTATTTATTTTATTTTATTTTAATTCATTTCCCTATCCACATTTGTATGCAGGGGATTTACCTATATTTTGCTGCCTTTGGCAGCCCTCTAGCCCATTCCTGGACTATTTTACAGCCTTTTTAGTGCCTAAAAGTTCGGGTCCCCATTGACTTCAATGGGGTTCGGGTTCGGGATAAAGTTCGGGTCGAGTTCGGATCCCGAACCAGAACATTTTCGGGAAGTTCGGCCGAACTTTCCGAACTTCCAGGTGTTCGCTCATCTCTAGTCAGGGGTTTGAATCCCACCAGATATAGAGGACCTATCCTGAGGATAAATGGAAAACCTCTTAAAAATATATTTGATAGTAGTCTAATTTTTTCAATTTGATACTATTTTTTTTTCTCCATTAATTCCATTAGATCATCACAATTCTTTGGTCTTATTTGACATTGGTTATTTGATCATAATGCAATACATCTAAAGTTCCTGTGCTAATTAATAGTAAGGAGGTAGAGAATGTGTGATAAATGTGACTTGAAAGCAACGCCTACTTTCTTAACATGAAAAGTGTCACAAAAAGGGATAAACATGGCATTGTGCCAGATTTATATAACTGCCATGTAATAATATATTTTTATGGAAGTCAGAGCTCCATTTTGTGGCACTCTTCATTGAGATAGTGTCAAATGATTAATTTTGGTGTATCGACAGTGACCACTAGAGGACGCTCCTTGTATCTGAATGTATGTATCTCCCGGTGAACTGAATGCTAGCTGCATAAATCCATATGATATGAGCATTTCCTGGAGGGAGAAATCATTTTTGAAGTAATATCAATACAAGAGGGTGATGGGTAGCACAGCAAGTTCCTTATTTGGTTATGCCCATAGAGACAACATAGGCTCCTGCCTGGCAAAATGTATAGACCAGCTTAATCATTTGAACTGTGGGGAATAAAGAATATGCATATCAGCATATGTAACTGTTTCTTTTTTAATGCTCTATATTTTTTATTAAGAATTCTCTGCATATATTATTTAAAATGTAGCTCTGAACACAAATAATTTTTATGTCAAAATGTTCTGATACATTTCCTAATATTTCTTTATTGGAGTTGGAGCTTCATTTTTTACATAGTCAAAGAGTTAAAACTGTCTTAACATAAAATGTAGAAAAAAAAAATGTCATCTATTCACCTAACCTATTCTGTCTGCCACACTTGACTGATCCACAGTATGTTGGTTTTAAATGTCTCTGGTGACATGAACTTCACAGTGATGTTATGTCATATAAGTGCGGCAGACAGTCTCTATCCATGGTGCTGATGTTTCATCTATAGTCTCTAATGGTTGCAGCAGTCTTGTGCTATGACATTGCTATGGACACCATATTACAGCACATTAGAAATCAAGAGACCCACTGATCATTGTAAACAAATGCAGAAGATAGAAATCTAACATTTAACTATACGGCTGTATAAAGAGAATCAGAAAAATAGAGATCAAACCATAAGTGCGGCAAACACTCTCTGTCCATGGTGCTGATGTTTCATCCATAGTCTCTAATGGTTGCAGCAGTCTTGTGATATGACATTGCTATGGACACCATGTTACAGCACACTAGAAATCAAGAGACCCATTGATCATTGTAAACAAATGCAGAAGATAGAAATCTAACATTTGACTATACGGCTGTATAAAGAGAATCAAAAAAATAGAGATCAAACTATTAATTAGCTTGTACATAAAGGAATTAGGAAGGTTTCAATTGTTTGTATACCACAGCCAACCCCCAACCTTTCAACATAAATCGACTAAATAAAAGTGCCATACAGTGACTGAATAATACACCATATAGAAAGTCACACCAGTATACATTAACTAAATACTACTGCTATACTGAAAATGGCTAAAAGCTGCATACAGTGACTAAATGATACCACTATGCAATTAATGAATATTACTGCCATATAGTGACTGAATAATGCCAACATACATTAAATATATAATACCGTCATACAGTGGGTAACACCAGTATACCGTAAAGTAACTGAGTATCACTGTTATGCAGAAAATTACTAATTGCTTCATATAGTGAATAAATAATGTCGCTATGCAATAAATAAATAATACTACCATACAGTCACTGAATAATACCACTATCAAGCACCAGTTCTAAATGTAAGCGAGGTTCCGAGCTGACTTACATTTAGACATTTTTCTACACCTAAAACAGGCATAGAAAATAGTAAATCAGACGGGCCTGTCTGTCCGTCCCCTTCCCCATCCACACCCATCCACTTATTTAGATCTGGCTTGAGCGGGGAAAAGTCGCAGATAGTGGCATAGCTAACTGTTACACCATCATCTGCGCCTGAAATACGCCTAATTTTGGCATATTTCAGATTAATAAACAACCCCCTAAATGACTAATGGCTTCATACAGTGACTAATGTCACCATAATGAACAATACTGCCATAGAGTAAATGAATAATATCTCCATACAATGACCAACTAAAATCACTGTAAAGTAATAATGTATGTATTACCGCTCTCTGGGCACAAAGCAGACAGATCAGCCAGCAATATCCATTCATCCTGTGCCAAAGCTTCTAATGAATACTAAAGCTAAGGAGACAGGCTGCAATGGTATATCCAGCAGGGACTATTATAAAAAGGAGGCAAAGTCCTCCTATGGCAAAGAGTTTTCTATTAGCAAGAAGTATAAAATGATAAAATGTAACTATGTCAATTACAGTTATGCTGTAACTATGACAACTCTTGGTTAGCGTCTTCTCTGATTGTACCTATTTGCTTTCCTTTTCTTCTTTCTGTAGCTCAGAACTGTCATGTATGCTTCTCTACATTATAGAGCTTGCCACATAGACATTATTGGCTCAGCCCACCTCCTATCATTGCATACTGCTACTCAGCTGTCCCAATTCCAGTCTTAATCACTGCCTTTCTTTCCTCAGTCTGGCTGCATCTCCTCTTCTGAGTGTCAGGTTTCCATGGAAACCCGACATGCAGCCATGATGACATCATCACACTGACTTATTTAAACCTGGCCTAAAACAGTGCTTGAGTGCGTCCTTGATGTCTCAGTCATTGTAACTAGTGCTGATTGAATCGAAGTTAACAAAGTGGAATTATTCCAGATTTCAGGAAAAAAATTGATTTGCTGCGAAACTGGATTTCATGACACTATGTGGTAACAAATACATTTTTCCTGAAATGGCGGTAAAAATACTCACCTCATCCATTTGAGTGTGAAGAGGCCTTCGCGACCATTTCGATTGAAGAAAATGTGCCAATTCCTTGTCATCACGTGTCTGAATTGACATGTTTTCTTCAATCAAGATGTCCGCAAGATGTCAAGGTATGTAATATGTCCTGGTTAGTCACACAGCGCACAGGGAGTCCAGAAGAGCTCACTGACAGCACTGGCCATGTTGGTCAGTGACCAGGAAGAACGGATTTATAAAGATTTTTTATTTATATATTAATACATATTTAATCTCTAATAACTGTATTGCCCTACTACTATATGAGGGAGCAGTGAGGGTAGAGGTCCGCCAGCTCGCAGCCCGTATTCTTAGTCAGACGGATGTTCTTTAGCAGCAGCTCTGAAAAACATTGCTGCTAAGGGACATGTCAGCCCAATTTTTCTCCTATAAATAAAGGTATATTAGAAAAATGTTCCTTGTTCCTGTCCCTACCCATTAGCAAAAAAAACCTTTAAGTTTATTAAAACAAGCAGCTTGTAAAAAGTCAAATATTCCATTGTAGAACACATCTAAAAAAGTGTGCAACAAAATCATACACATGTGGACAAAAAATATGCCACCCCAAGAGTAGTTTTAAGCCACTTTGCATGCCAAAAATAGACTGGCAAATAGGTGGATGTTAAATGTGTTGTCAAAATCAGCGTAGTGTGCCATAAGAATTTGTCGTAAAATCTGAAAATGGCACAGGCGTCACAAAACATAACAAAACAGGCGCAACAATGTAAATAATTTGGGTGGACACAAAAAACAAGGGTATCCAGGAGAGAATACGACAAAAAGGTGGAGCAGACACTTTAGTAAATGTGCCCTATTGACTATACACAGACAGATCTGTAGCTCACCAGGAAATTAGTTTTCTTCCATGCAAGGGAGAATCGCAAATGTAACAGCCGCAGTCAACACCTCACAGAAGTGCACACTGATTGTACCTGGGCACAGGCTGGGGCTTTTCCTTCATCACAAAATTGTTGAATTGAAAATTTAGCTTATGAATTTTTAACCTACACGCTTTTAGAAAATCTAGAGTCTTTGGGTTCCACCTATAAAGGGAGGTATTATTTGCGTACAGCAGGATACAAGCTGCCTACTAAGACCCAAACTTTAGTAGAAAGTAATTGGAAATAATTAATTCACACTTTATATAATCTACATCAGGGATTTTCACTCTTTTCATACTGAGGTCTCATCAGCCAGAACATAATAATATCTCGATTTCGCCAGTAGTCCAGTAATCGATCATTAAATTAAAAATATGGCACAATTTATGTTTGATTTCTTTCCAGAAGCCTGTATATTATAAAATAATGTAAAAAGAGTCAGTTATTTGCTAAACCAGATATTGTTTTAGCCAGAGGAAGACCTGATCAATATATCATCTTTTCTACCAAGCTGATGAGTCTCACATACAACGTGGATTCAACTTAAACTTTATATTGGACTGGATTATAGTAACTATAGCATTTCAATTTATTCCAGCGAGAATCTCAGCATAAGTTAATGCAACTTTAAACCAGGTGCGGACTCGGAACTAAAATTGGCCCTGGAAAAGAAAAACTAAAAGTAGCCCCATTTTGTAGGCAGGCCAAAATTAACAGAAGGCGAGGCAACACAAGTTCAGGAGGGCATGTGTGGTCACTGGCTGGGTACATGAGTATCTGATTCTCACAGCACTAATTACTGTTGAGAACATATTATGAACCCAGTCAGCGGCAGAGAGGAGGGCTTAGGTGGCCCCCTGGGGAATCAGCCCACCGGGAAATTTCCCTATAGTGTCTATGGCCAATCCGCCCCGCATGCAGTACTTTTGTATCCCATCTAAAAAAATAAAACGGATCTCAGATGGAAATTGCTCAAACAGATGACAACTGATGCAACAGGAAAAAAAACTGATTCTATACAATCCTATGCATAACTGATGCAACACAATCCGTTTTTTTACAGGATCCTGTTTTTTTCTCTCTCTCTTCTTCTAACGGTTTAGAAGAACTGAAAGCTAAGGCCTCTTTCACACTTGCGTTCTAAGGATCCGGCATGCACTTCCATCCCGCCGGATCTGTCAGAACGCAAGTCGCCTGAAAGCATTTGAAGACTGATCAGGATCCTGATCAGTTTTCAAAATGCTTTCAGGTTACCACGGCAGCCAGGATGCTACTGAAGTCCTGGCTGCCATGGTACTCCGCAGCAGTGTACTTACCTGCGCTGCGGCCGCTGGGCGCTCGTTCATGATGTCACAGGTACCTGCGGCGCATAGATCAAGGCGCCGCCCGGACCTGTGACGTCATGAAGGAGCGCCCGGAGGCCGCAGCGCAGGTAAGTACACTGCTGCGGAGTACTTACCATGGCAGCCAGGACTCCAGTAGCGTCCTGGCTGCCAGGGTAACCGATCGGAGCCCCAGCTTACACTGGGGCCCCGATCGGAACTGCTGCTGCGCATGCGCAGAGCTAAATGTCAGATTCGGCGATGCGCCGAAACGACATTTAGCTCAATTCCGGGATCCGGATTAATGCACTTCAATGGGCATTAATTTCGGATCCGGCGTTACGGCATGTCTTCCGGATTTTTAGACGGAGACAAATCCGCAGCATGCTGCGGTTTTATCAACGTCCAAAAAATGTTCACATACTGAACGGAAGTGCATGTGCTGTTTGATACAGCCAATCATTAATAGGGTTAATAACAAGGAAATATTTATATGTCTTATTTGCCTTTGTGCGGTGCAGTTATATGTTCTAAAGCATTTTTTGGCTTGTATTAGTGGGAAAAGTAAAATATATTTGCCATTCAGCGGTGCAGTTATATGTTCTAAAGCCCTTTTTTATATATTTGAATTATATATATATATATATATATATATATATATGTCACCTTTCCACTCTGTGGTCTTCTGATGATTCTGCCACCTCCACACTATGTGACCTTGCCACTCGGTGGTCTCCTGATGCTGCTACCACCTCCATAGAATGTCACCTTGCCTCTTTGTGGTCTCCTGATGCTGCTACCACCTCCACACTATGTCACATTGCCACTCTGTGGCCTCCTGATGCTGCCACCACCTCCAGACTCTGTCATTGGGCAACTCTGTGGTCTCCTCATAGGGCCACTCTATGGACTTCTCATACTGTTCCCACCCTCCCCACTTTATGACTGGGCCACTATTTTGCCTTTCGGCCTCGCTGACATTATCCTGTATTTGATCCTTCTTCTGATCTGTCAGAAGGAAGGAAAAATGAGACGCACAATGTATCCTTCCTGTGTAGCAGCTGTAAGGCTTGTATGGTCTCATAAGAATTGGCTTATGATTTGGTAGCCAAAAGCAGGAATGGGTACAAAACACAGAAGACATGAAAATATTCAGTTCACGTGTCATCTCTGTTTGACGGATCAGTGGAAGGGCAAAATAATCAGTGACGTCAACACAAACTTACTGCTGACACCCTCTTCACTCTTAATAGAACAGGTTCTGTTTACATGTATGTGGAATCAGCTGACGATGGTGTTAAAGGAATGCACTTCTTCTTGACACTAACATTGACCTGTAAGGCTGAGTTCATACTTGAGTTATTTGGTCAGCACAAATAAGTGAAGTATGCAGTGATTCTAAGAGCGACGCCTATCATCTGCGTATAATATGGACTCACAGTATTATTTCGCTACCAAAGTAGACTCCCTATGCTTGTTACTGCAAGGCATAGTGTTCTACATAGTGTTCTACACCACTATTAAGGCTCTCTGTAACCAGGAAAGAGCCACGCGATTCACCGCAAAAAGATTCGGCTGTAACCAAACTTTTTCAGAAAATTCAGAACTGGCTAAATAGAATTTTTTTTGTTAAAGGAAGTAGACATCACTATAAATGTAGTGTTACATGGCAGATGACTATTATGTATATTTGTCCTAACATGACATATGAACAGTTCTTGTTCTGTTGCAAAGTGCACACCTTTGTGCCTTGACCAGTATATGGCAGGACCAGCAGGACAAAAAGTGATGCAACAGCCGAATAAACCCTAAAGTCAAATAATGAGCAGCGACAAGTAGAGGGGCAAAGGTTTAAAAGTAATATCAGGAAGAATTACTTTACTGAGAGAGTAGTGGACGCATGGAATAGCCTTCCTGCAGAAGTGGTAGCTGCAAATACAGTGAAGGAGTTTGAGCATGCATGGGATAGGCATAAGGCCATCCTTCATATAAGATAGGACCTGGGGCTATCCATAGTATTCAGCATATTGGGCAGACTAGATGGGCCAAATGGTTCTTATCTGCCGACACATTCTATGTTTCTATGTTTCTAAGTACAACGCCTACCTTTCTACCAGTGTTTAACCAGTCATTATCTGTCTGTCTATCTATCTATCTTACACAGGTTCAACAGTACAATTATCCTTGGGGTCCACATTATGAACCAACCAGTAACATTGCCGTGCTCCCGCATTCTACAATTCCAATAAAAGACTGCTATATACAATACTAGCTTATATTAATACCATGTGCATATAGATCATCACCAGCCACATTATATATGTATGTCCCATTTGGTAGAACTAATTGTTCACTAAATTCTGATAGAATGACTGCAAACATCTATACTGTATTCTACTAATGCTTTTAAAGAAATTGTTTAAAATAATAATAATAATAATAATAATAATAATAATAATAAGAAGAAGAAGAAGAAGAAGAAGAAGAGACATTACAGGAGATCATGCCTCTAGTTTTATTCTTTGTCTTAGAATTTTTTCTGGGAACAGGCTGTCATAAAAAAAATGTTCTTTCTCTGATCAAAATATCACCTGAATATAGTCATCATGTTTAGCCTGATTGCATGATTTTCCATATATTTGCAGCTGCATTTGCCTCTCGATAAATGTCATTTGATTATGAGAAAATAAACAGGAAAGGACTCGAAGGGAGTCTGTACAGGCCCTGCTTGTTTACCTGCTGCAGCATTCTTAGCTGAAGAACAAATGTCATGCAAATGGTGCACTAGCAATGAGCTGCCAATCACGCCAGCTTGGCATTCATGATGATTTGCTAAATCATTTAAACATGCATGCTTTACTAAATGAAAAAATATCAGCAGCAAGGGCCTGTGTTTAAACATGGGGCTGAGTTATTATGCCAGTAGGCCAGAATGAAATGAAGACATCTTCCAATTAAAGCTTGCAGATGAACCCAGACAAACCCCCCCTTTTTTCATAAATACAGGCAGATTATGATTGGGAGCGAACAGCGACAGAGGCTTTCATTACAACCTGATTATGGTGATATAATTCCCAGCGCTGTGTGTCTGCGGGCCCAGCTTCACATTTGAAGGTTTTTAATATAATTTCCTTGGGGTGAAATGCTGAAGATTTATTAAACTTTATGAAGGGCTTACAGATCCAATTTAAGAGGACATATCATAGGGTAGAACTGACAGACTAAAAATACATTCAAAGGAAAACAAGAAAGAAAACTTAGGTGAAACTGTTATCATCAGACTGAAAAATACAGATGATTTTCTTTTCAGTGAAAGGTAATTATAATTATTATTTATATAACTATTTCTTTAATCAAGGCAGTAAGACAAATGGAATATTAAATCGCGGTTACTGCTACCACACACATAATTGCTGTTTTGTCACATCTTATGTACATACTGTATATGTTTTTATTATACACATTGGAGTCACATTGTTATAACTACTTTCTACTTTTGATGTCAGCAGAGCTTAGCTCATGAAGGAAGTCACATGTCATGAGATTTCATGGTGGGTATATAGGGTGTGCTATAGGCTTTCTTCATACATACCCCTCCTTGCTGTAATGGGTAAAAAAGCAATTTATCAGAGTTGAAAAAAGGGATGATGTCACGAGTTGGAGGTCCCGCGAAAGACCTCTGCGTCGTTTTACAATAAACAATACACAAGGTACGGTCTAAACAGTGTTTATTGTACAAATGGAAAACAAGCATAAGCTCTACGTACCGTCCATGCAGTGGGAGGAACCCCCACTGTGCCACTGTCTAGTAATACTCCAGAGGGGCGTAACTAAGCAACTCCTGGTGTTCACTAGGGCCCCAGATGGTAGGGATAGGCTTTGCCGCAGGAAGTTGCCAGGGTCCACTCTGGGGCGTGAACTAGACAGTGATCACAGGAGCGAGAGACAACTGGTACAAGAATGTACCGACGTTACAGAGCAACATGACATATACAGAGGGAACACGAGCAGGAGTACATGCAAGGACACAGGAGTGGCAATGGACAGAGAAGGTCTTGCTCCCCCAGTGGGAACTGCGTGGCCTTGCCCAAGCACTCTGCAGCAAGGAAGCTGTAAGAGCTTGCTGAACACAGAACATGGACAGAGACGAATGCTCCCCCTCCGAGGAACGACAGACCCCCTTTCAGAGGAGACAGGAAACAAAGCAAGGCAAGACATAACATAACAGGCGAACTAAAAGCAGAGACACAGGAGTAAGGACAACAAAGCCTGAGACAACAAACAGTGGACAACAGCAGGAGACAAAGCAATAGACAACAATGAACAAGTAGGCGAACCTACAGAGCACACACGGAGATGGATCCCATGGGTCAGCAGCATGGGAGACAGTACACACCAGGAGCAGGACAGGACAAACACACACCAGGAGAGCTGACCCAGAACTGAGGAAACCTCAGCCTTAAATACAAATTCCATGGGTGTAGCAGAGAGGCCACACCCATGGAGCAGACAGAGGATTAACTCCTGAAAGACATGGGAGTTAACCCATACAAGACCACAAACACACAGAAACAAAGCTGCAGCGAGGAGCTGCAGCACACGAATGGACGGAAGGTCACGGCCGGAAACAGCGGCCGTGACAGATGATTATTGGTAGTGTTGACCGAATCAATCTTCGGATCCTATATCCAAAGTCGATTCGTTCCAAACTTCGTTTTAATGCTGTTCAGAGACCCATCTCCGTACAGCATTAAAATGTATTGGGTCCATAGAAGTGAACAGACCTCGGTGAGACTTTGATGAATACATTCGGCCATCGATCTTTAAACTTTAAAACCATTTTAAAACTTGCTATTACCTCGGTACTGAAGCCGACTTTAGATCCATTTAAATGGTTTTAAAGTTTAAAAATCAAATCCCAAAGTTATTGACCAAAGTCCTTCAAGAGTTTGATAATAACGAATTTGACTCGTCGGAGCCCATACATTTGGATGCTGTACCGAAACTAATCTCCGTGCAGCATTTAAACAAAGTTTTGAACGAATCGACTTCGCTCTACAATGATTATTGGCTCAACAATGATTATTGGCTTTCAGTCCAAGGGAGGCAGTAACTGTTTAAATGCTGCTGTGGTGAAAATGTATCGACAATGGCACTATTGTGAAAGAGTAATGTGGAAACTGGGGAGCACCATGTGCCATTGATGTAAGAGGTGAACATTGGCTACGAAGTACAAGGGCAGACCAACATGCTACAGTGGAGCAGCTCACCGCCAAAATGAACCAGGGGCTACAAAACGTGTGTCAAAAGCAAGTCAGCGAACCCTACTGCTTATGTGGCTCCAAAGCAGGCGGATGGTCACTGCATCTCTGCTAATGAAGTTGTATCAGCCAAAAAGGCTTCAGTTTTAATGGCAGTATTTAAATTTGACCTCTGCTGATTGACGGAAGTGTGCCTTCTCCAATATGTCACATTTCTTTTTCATCAAACGGATGGACATTGGTGTGTCAGGAAAGAAACATCAGCAGTGCACTGTGTACAGTTGTTTGCACTTCATTGAAGAGAGATGTTTATTATGCTAGAGGCCTTGTTAATGACTTATGCACCATACGCCAGCGATTGCACTCTACACACCCCGCCTTGCACCCATACCAGGGAAAGAAAAGGTGCACCATTATTTCACTGCACAGCCCTAGGCATCAAGTATGTGAGGAAAGCCACTGTGATTGACTGTAAAATCCAGAGCAACTACCACTCCAATCCTCCTCTCCTTCTGTTTACAACATCCTCTGTGTCCTACCAAGCAAGTGGCCTTACTAATGTGTCGGGGGGGGTGGTCTAAAGGAGACTTTATTGTGCCAATGGAATGCTTTTCTATGACCGCTATGGCATAATTGCCAACTATCCGAATTTCTTCGGAGTAAGCAAAATGGCGGCTACACGTGTTACAAAGAGAAAGTAAGAAGCCCAGGAATGCAAGATCACCCATATTGCCGTGCAGACAGCTAATCTGCAGCTAGCCAGCCCATGTGAAGTCACAGCCCTTCAAAAATCTCATCCAGTGTGGTCTCCACCCTCTCACTGTGAGCTGAGCATAGGGAGAGACAAGACAAGTGCTAGGGGCAGTGTTCAAGAAAGCCTTTAATTGTAAAATATTATATAGGGAGAGTGTAGGGAAGGGAAGGGCAATGACAGTGTAGGAAGATTATAGGGAGAGTTTTTATCCACTGTAGAGACAGAAAAGTGAGAGCATAGGGAGAAGGGACAGGGCAGGGACCTTAATGTTAAGCTGACAGGATCCATAGGAGACAGTGCAGTTTGCATCAATCATTGTGTAGGGCACAGAGCTTACTAATTGAACGGTTTCCACCTTGTTTAATAGATAAGCAATTTCAATAAGCCTTGATTCTCAAATTGGGGCAAATAACCTGTCTTGTTCAACTGATGGGGTGTCCACAATGTTTAATATATAAACAATTCTATTGCACCATGAATCTCAAATTGGGGTGAATAAGCTGTCTAATACTACTGTTATTGGGGTGTCCACCTTGATTAAAAGATAAGCAATTCCATTAGGTCTTGATTCTCAAATTGGGGTGAAAAACCTGCCAAATTTAACTAAATTAACTGTTATTTGGATGCCTACCTTATTTAATAGATGAACAACTCCATTAGGTCTTGATTCTCAGACTGGGGTGAATAACCTGTTTCCTTCAACTGTTATTGGAGTGTCCACATTGTTTAATAGATAAACAATTCCATTAGGCCTAGATTCTCAAACTGGAGTGAATAACCTGCCTCCTTCAACTGTTATTGGGGTGTCCACATTGTTTAACCCTTTCATGACCAAGGTTCATTGATGCCCCAGTGTCAAGGTGAGAATTTACAAATCTGACATGTGTCACTTTATGTGGTAATAACTTTGGAACACTTTTACTTATCCAGGCCATTCTGAGATTGTTTTCTCGTGACACATTGTACTTCATGATAGTCATAAATTTGAGTCAATATATTTCACCTTTATTTATGAAAAAATTAGCAATTTTCAAAATTTCAAATTCTCTGCTTTTAAAACAGAAATGTGATACCTCATAAAATATTTATTACTCAACATTCCTGATATGTCTACTTTATGTTGGCATCATTTTGTAAATGTCATTTTATTTTTTTAGGATGTTAGAAGGCTTAGATGTCTTGAAGCAATTCCTAGAATTTTTAAGAAAATGTCCAAAACCCACTTTTTAAAGGACCAGTTCAGGTCTCAAGTCACTTTGTGGGGCTTGCATAGTGGAAGCCCCCATAAATGACCCCATTGTAGAAACTACACCCCTCAAGTTACTCAAAACTGATTTTACAAACTATGTTAACCCTTTAGGTGTTCCACAAGAAATAAAGGAAAATGGAGATGCAATTTCTAAATTTCACTTTTTTGGCAGATTTTCCATTTTAATCAATTTTTTTTCTTTAACACATCGAGGGTTAACAACTAAACAGAACTCAATATTTATTTCCCTGATTCTGCAGTTTACAGGAACACCCCACATGTGGTCGTAAACTGATAAAAGAGCGGATGGCAAGGCACAGAAGGAGAGGAACGCCATGTGGTTTTAGGAAGGCAGATTTTGTTGGACTGATTTTTAGACACCATGTCCCATTTGAAGCCCCCCTGATGACCTTTACAATAGAAACGCCCAAAAATTGACCCCATTTTTGAAACTAGGGGATAATGTGCCAGTTTTATTTGTACTGTTTTGGGGTACATATGATTTTTAATCACTCTATATTATATTTTTTGAGAGGCAAGGTAACCAAAAAAGGGCTGTTTTTATTTTATTTTTTTACAAGATTCTCCTGACAGGGTAGATCATGTGATATTTTTATAGAGCAGGTCCTTATGGACGTGGCAATACAAAATATGTATACTCTTTTTAATTTATTTAGGTTTTACACAATACTATCCTTTTTGGAAAGAAAAAATCATGTTTAGTGTCTCCATAGTTTGAGAGCCATAGTTTTTAGGCGATTGTCTCAGCTTAGGTATAATTTTTGCGGGATGAGATGCCGGTTAGATTGGAACTTTTTTGGGGGTCATATGACTTTTTGATTGCTTGCTATTACACTTTTTGTGATGTCAGGTGACAAAAAATGGCTTTTTGACAAAGTTTTTATTTAATTTTTTTTACAGGGTTCACTTGAGGGGTTAGGTCATATGATATTTTTATAGAGCAGTCTGCTGACCGCGGCATCTATGGGGTTAAAGACCGCAGATCAGTGCTTTTACCGATCCGGGGTGTAGCAGCAGAGTGTTAGTTGTGAGTCACAGCTAACACTCTCTGCAGGATGGAGACGGGCAGCAAAGGAGGCGTGGAGGAGCAGAGGGGGGGGGCACATGGGCTGCAGTGGGGACATTGGAGGCATATGGGGGGCAATGGGGGCAATCTGGGGGGTCATTTATTTCTAACATAATTATGGGGGTACTGGACACTTACCGATTTCAGGCTCCGGTCTCCAGAGTGGAGATCACAGCCTGAAGCCGGCATTTCCACTGTTCTGCGCTCCAATCGGAGCGCTTGCCGGCAAGGGACCACTCCGATTGGTCCCTTGCCAGCATGCCCTGGCTCTGACCTGTTCATAACAGCTGCAGAGCAAGGATAAAATGTTTAATCCTTGCGTTTTTCAGCGCTTGGATTAAAGATCCACCATGAAGTTTATACACGTGCTAGCTGCACGGGGTATGTGCAGCTAGAACGTATATAGCTGTATGGTGGTTGGGAAGGGGTTAATAGAGAAACAATTGAATTAGTCCTTGATTCTCAAATTGGGGTGAATAACCTGTCTTGTTCTACTGTAATTGGAGTGTCCACATTGAGGAGCCAGGTTAAGAGCAGGCTTCATCATCATCATCAGTTGGTGAGGGTGGCAGCTTGCCCGTGAGACAGCTGCAGGGTGGCAGCATGCTGCTGAGCCAGCAGGGTGTAAGCGTGGCCATTAACCAGCAGGGTGGCAGCAGTGTGAGATGTGGAGCCAAACATGCCCTGGTTAGACTATCCTGTCCAGGCACACTAGCAACTTGTCCAGGTGATGGCAATGCTGTCTCCGCATTCTTATGCTGTGATTCCGATGCCAATGTTATCCTCTGCCGCCTTATCCTCCACCTTGTCCTCATCATCCACTGTAGGCACAGTTCTCAGTGGTCCTCTAGCATACAACCTATGCAGAGCATGGCCACATCACGATATTTTGCGCTTGGCCAGCCGGGGTGAACGGAGTCATATCGGGGAAGAACAGCTCCATGTCCTTCATTAAGAAATCAAATCCAGGCTGTCTCCTCGCCAACTGAAAATTGGAACCATGGTCACATGGCTGCATCAAGGAAGGCTGACCCATATGCCCTGCCTGACCCACGTCTTTCATCTGGTTGTAACCCAGTTATTGAAATCTTCCACCCAACTGCAAGATGTCTTGAAAATGGCCAGAAAACTGTGCATGCAATTCAGCCACTCTTACCATGCAAAACACGGCCTCCTTGATCCGCAAAGGCAGAATGGTGTTCCCCAACATCGCCTCATATGTAACGTTTCCACACGTCCTGGAGAAGATGCTGATAAATCTGACTGGCTTTGGGACAGGAGACATGGCACCCATATCTCACGGCCACCTGAACCCTGTGGGCCTGCAAAAATATGCTGGTACGAGTATTTCTGATCACTGCTGCTCAGCCGGCAGTGATCAGAACAAGGTACCTGCTGAAATCATCCTGTGACCCCCCCCCCCCCCGTATCGGCGATCGCTGCAAACCGCAGGTCAATTCAGACCTGCGGTTTGCAGCGCTTTCTGCAATCTCTGATCCCCACGGTCACAGATCAGAGACTAAATGTTCCCCAAGTATTAGATTTTAACCCCCCCTAATACTTGGGGAACACCGCAGGTCTGAATTGGGGGGGGGGAGGGTTGCGGGTGGCGCAGAATCAGGGCAATAAATATTGAGTTTTGTTTGGCTGTTAACTCTTGCTTTGTTACTGGAAAAAATGGATTAAAATGGAAAATTTTCCCAAAAGTGAAATTCTTAAATTTTTGGTCCATTTGCCATTAACTCTTGTGGAAAACCTAAAGCGTTTGTAAAATCAGTTTTGAATACCTTGAGGGGTGTAGTTTCTAGAATGAGGTCATTTTTGGGTGGTTTCTATTATGTAAGCCTCACAAAGTGACTTCAGACCCGAACTGGTCCGTAAAAAGTGGGTTTTTGAAAATTTCTGAAAAATTTCAAGATTTGCTTCTAAACTTCTAAGCCTTGTAACATCCCCCAAAAAATGAAATGGCATTCCCAAAATGATCGATACATGAAGTAGACATATGGGGAATGTAAATCAATTTTTTTTTGGGCGGTATTACTATGTATTACAGAAGTAGAGAAATAGAAACTTGGAAGATTGCAAATTTTTTCAAATTTTTGGTAAATTTGGTATTTTTTTATAAATAAAAATGAAAATTTTTCGACTCCATTTTATCACTGTTATGAAGTACAATATGTGACGAAAAAACAATCTCAGAATGGCCTGGATAAGAAAAAGCGTTTTAAAGTTATCACCACATAAATTGACACTGGTCAGATGTGCAAAAATTGGCCGGGTCCTTAAGGTGAAATAGGGCTGAGTCATTAAGGGGTTAATAGAGTTGATCCTGGTGACAGAGCTGCTTTAAGTCTAATGGCTGCATTGTCACTTTCTTCCTCAAAGTGCTGTGAGTCTCAACAGACTCCTTATATCCTATTAACATGTACTAACATTTAGGAATACTATTGATAGTTTGAAGGGGGTGACAACTTGTGGCAAGAAGTAATGTTGTTTTTGGAAGAAGGTTTGCAATATTATGTCATATTAACATCATTGGTGAATGCATTACCTAGTAATTTGATGTCCAAAAATGTAAGTGAATTCCTGTGATGTTCATAAGTGAACTGTAAATTGCAGGAGTTGCCATTCAGGTGTTTCACAGCAAAGAGTGGTACGGCCGCCAAAAAAAATGAGCAGATTATCCATGTAGTGACCGTACCACTCTAAGTGCTACAAAAATGGATTCTAAGTGGAAAAGATTTCCTCCCATCATGCCATATACAATATGACTAAGGTCATAGGGAGAAGTGAACAACCACATGTTTGTATGTAAAATATAGAATCAAATGAAAAATGATTATGCTGTAACAAAAAGATAATAACATCCAGAATAAATCGTTTTTTTCTCTCTTCAGAATAGATGCTATACATATTTAGATGATGTGCTAGAGCTTGTATAGCTTTGTTATGTGGAATCGATGGATAAAGGGACTAGACATCACAAGATAGCCATAAAAAATCCTCTGCCCATTGTAAAACTGCTACAGTACGTTACACCTCCCTACTATCTTTCAAATAGCCTGGTATGCATTTCACCAATGGCTGTAGATGTGAATCCACTCAACAGGGGCATACATGGAAATCACTGGGCCCCATAGCAAGAATCTAAATTGGGGTCCCAGGCCCCATTCATAGCCCCTTAAACTACCAAATCCTAGCCCCTCCCCTTGCGCCTTGAACTGTGCTTGGTGATGTGTGTTATATTGTTTGCCATGATGGCTGGAATGGGATTACGAAACAGCCCTTGCACACAACCCTTTACCAGCCCACATCGGATATTGCATAAAAATAATAGTGCACAATGCACACTGTTTAGGTGAATTTTGTTTTATTTGGTCATGCTCCTATGTAAACCATTGATACAAGAAAGGAAATGAAAATGAAACACAAAAATGCCTAATTATGTGGTCCTTAAAAGCAACACATACCATTATAAAGCTCAAAATAGCATCTGCTACCATCGTACATTGCCAAATTACCTCAATTCTCATACAAATACAATACTGTAGCACAAAATATCTCCCCAAAAGCGCCAAATAAATACCATCAGGAAGTGCAAAATACCCAGCATTATTGTCCTCTGACAATCCTTCCCCACTGGCAGTAGCATTGTCCCCATATAAAAGTCTCACCTCTGTTTAAGACTTGCAAAACAGGAGCTGTAAGGCTGCAGTTGGAGAGAGAGCTTTCTGGTAGAAGATAGAATGGATTGTGACATCACAGGTCACATGTTGCTGACAATGAGATAGTAAAAGTTATGCAGTGTGTACAGATATACAGTATATACAGTGTTGTACTGATATGTGAGCTACGAGGTATAAATTACAGCTCGTAACTCACATTTCAGTGCACAGCTGTATATACTATATATCTTAACACACACTGCATCTATTATACCTTGTACCTCACATATCAGTACACTGCTGTATATACTATATATCTGTAAACACTGCATCTATTATACTGAAGAATATATTATATATCTATATTATATCATATAGAGCTGTCTACTGATGTGAGATGTGCTGATTAGAGATAAGCGAATCGAGGCTGACGAAGTGGAATTTGTTACAGATTTCAAGAAAAATTTGATTCGCAACTAATGCGATATTCCTCGCTCTTCGTAGTAACGAATCACAATTTTTCCAAAAATGGCAGCTACACGTGTAAGGACATGGGGCAAAGAACTCTGGGAAGGAGGGATGACCCACAACGCCATGCATGCAGCCAATCAGCAGCCAGCCAACCCTGTGATGTCACAGCCCTATAAATACAGAGGCCATCTTGGATTCAGACATTTTCCAGCATTCTGCGTGCACGGACTAACGTGAGAAGGCGCTAGGGACAGCAATAGGAAAAACCTAATTGTGAAAAACAAACAAAAACTGAAAAAATGATTAATAGGTGCAGGGAAAGAATAGGGAGGAATAACTTCACAGCATCTTAGTGCAGGGACAGAGGTCAGAAGGTGCTAGGGACAGTGGAAGAAAAGCGATTTAGAAGTGAAGGGAAAGATTATTTAGGGATCCAAATCGCCATTATACAGCTCTGTCATTCCCGCAATTTGTTCTTGGGGTGCAAGTGCTATGTTGAAAAGCCTTAAGGGTACTATTTCAGTACAAAAAGAAAAATATATAAGCACTTCACTGTTGCAGTTATTTGTGGTGAAAGCATTTAGTGACCTATTTAACCCCTCAACGCCCAGTGCCGTACATGTACGGCGCAGCCGGACGTGTCTTAACTTCCAGCAACATACATGTATGGCGCGCTGATTGGGCGGGTGCAAGAGCTGCACCCGCCCGATCCATGGCAGGGGTCTGGCAGTCACTGATAGCCAAACTCCTGCTATATGCGCCAGCATCTGTGAAAACCCTTGATGTGCCTCAGTCTGCACTTACAGCAGCATGTGCGATGTCCATGGGGGGATCGGAGCTGCCAAGTGCTATGTTGAAAAGCCTTAAGGGTCCTATTTCCGTACAAAATGAAAAATATATACACGCTTCACTGTTGCAGTTAAATGTGATGAAAGCGTTTAGTGGCCTATTTCAGTACAAAAAGAAAAATATATACGCACTTCACTGTTGCAGTTTTTTGTGAGGAAAGCGTTTAGTGGCCTCTTTCAGTACAAAAAGAAAAATACATTCACATTTCACTGTTGCAGTAATTTGTGGTGAAAGCTGTTAGTGGTCTATTTCAGTACAAAAAGAAAAATATATACTCACTTCACTGTTGTAGTTATTTGTGGTGTAAGCGTTTAGTGGCCTCTTTTAGTACAAAAATAAAAATATATAAGCCCTTCTCTGTTGCTGTTATTTGTGGTGAACGCGTTTAGAGGCCTATTTCAGTACAAAAAGAAAAATATATACGCACTTCACTGTTGCAGTTATTTGTGGTGAAAGCGTTAAGTGACCTATTTCAGTAAGATAATAAAAATATATACGCATATCACTGTTGCCGTTATTTGTGGTGAAAGCGTTTAGTGGCCTATTTCAGTACAAAAATTAAAATATATACGCATATCACTGTTGCTGTTATTTGTGGTGAAAGTGTTTAGTGGCCTATTTCAGTACAAAAATAAAAATATATACGCACTTCACTGTTGCAGTTACTTCTGGTAAAAGCGTTTGGTGGCCTATTTCAGTACAGAAAGAAAAATATATCCGCACTTCTCTGTTGCAGTTATTTGTGGTGAAAGCGTTTAGTGGCCTATTTCAGTACAAAAAGAAAAATATATACATACTTCTCTGTTGCAATTACTTGTGGTGAAAGCGTTTAGTGGCCTATTTCAGTACAAAATGAAAAATATATACCTACTTCTCTGTTGCCGTTATTTGTGGTGAAAGCGTTTAGTGGCCTATTTCAGTACAAAAATAAAAATATATATGCATATCACTGTTGCCATTATTTGTGGTGAAAGCGTTTAGTGGCATATTTCAGTACAAAAATAAAAATATATACGCACTTCTCTGTTGCAGTCATTTGTGGTAATAATATTTCAGGCTATAGCTACTAGAGATAGGTCGTAGATCCAGGGAGTTGTTCTGATTGCCTGATTGGAGTCGGGAAGGAATTTTTTTCCCTTAAGTGGGGAAAATTGGCTCTACCTCACAGGGTTTTTTTGCCTTCCTCTGGATCAACTTGCAGGAAACAGGTCGAACTGGATAGACAAATGTCTTTTTTCAGCCTTATATACTATGTTACTATGTTACACTTCACTGTTGCAGTTATTTCTGGTAAAAGCATTTGGTGGCCTATTTCAGTACAGAAAGAAAAATATATATGCACTTCTCTGTTGCAGTTATTTGTGGTGAAAGCGTTAAGTGGCCTATTTCATTACAAAAATAAAAATATATACGGATATCACTGTTGCCGTTATTTGTGGTGAAAGAGTTCAGTGGCCTATTTCGGTACAAAAAGAAAATATATATGCACTTCACTGTTGCAGTTATTTGTGGTGAAAGCGTTTAGTGGCCTATTTCAGTACAAAAATAAAAATATATATGCATATCATTGTTGCCGTTATTTGTGGTGAAAGTGTTTAGTGTCCTATTTCAGTACAAAAAGAAAAATATTTACGCACTTAACTGTTGCAGTTATTTCTGGTAAAAGAATTTGGTGGCCTATTTCAGTACAGAAAGAAAAATATATACACACTTCTCTGTTGCGGTTATTTGTGGAGAAAGCGTTTAGTGGCCTATTTCAGTACAAAAAGAAAAATATATCCGCACTGCTCTGTTGCAGTTATTTGTGGGGAAAGCGTTAAGTGGCCTCTTTCAGTGCAAAAAGAAAAATACATACGCATTTCACTATTGCAGTAATTTGTGGTGAAAGCTTTTAGTGGCCTATTTCAGTACAAAAATGAAAATATATACTCACTTCACTGTTGCAGTTATTTGTGGTGTAAGCATTTAGTGGCCCTTTTTTAGTATAAAAATATATTAGCACTTCTCTGTTGCAGTTATTTGTGGTGAAAGCGTTTAGTTGCCTATTTCAGTACAAAAAGAAAAATATATACGCACTACACTGTTGCAGTTATTTGTGGTGTAAGCGTTTAGTGGCCCTTTTTTTGTATAAAAATATATTAGCACTTCTCTGTTGCACTTATTTGTGGTGAAAGCGTTTAGTTGCCTATTTCAGTACAAAAAGAAAAATATATACACACTTCTCTGTTGCAGTTATTTGTGGAGAAAGCGTTTAGTAGCCTATTTCAGTACAAAAAGAAAAATATATCCGCACTGCTCTGTTGCAGTTATTTGTGGGGAAAGCGTTTAGTAGCCTCTTTCAGTGCAAAAAGAAAAATACATACGTGTTTCACTATTGCAGAAATTTGTGGTGAAAGCTTTTAGTGGCCTATTTCTGTACAAAAATAAAAATATATACTCACTTCACTGTTGCAGTTATTTGTGGTGTAAGCATTTAGTGGCCCTTTTTTAGTATAAAAATATATTAGCACTTCTCTGTTGCAGTTATTTGTGGTGAAAGCGTTTAGTTGCCTATTTCAGTACAAAAAGAAAAATATATACGCACTACACTGTTGCAGTTATTTCTGGTAAAAGCGTTTGGTGGCCTATTTCAGTACAAAAAGAAAAATATATACTCACTTCACTGTTGCACTTATTTGTGGTGTAAGCGTTTAGTGGCCTCTTTTAGTACAAAAATAAAAATAAATATGCACTTCACTGTTGCAGTTATTTGTGGTGAAAGCGTTTAATGACCTATTTAACCCCTCAATGCCAAGTGCCATACATGTACAGTGCAGCGGGATGTGACTTAAAGCCCCGCACTGTACATGTACATGCACCCGCCCGATCTGCGACAGTCATTGATAGCCGATATAAAAAAAAGTAGACATGCTCCGCCAAGTATTGGTTCGGCTCGGGCATAGCTATGCTTGGCTCTTGTCTTAACTGGGCCGAGCACCACGTGTGTTTGTCGCATTGCACGAGTTTCCTCCCCGCATGTTTGGCACCTTCTTAGCAGCCTGTCAAGGTCCAGGTAAGTAATTCCCTTCAGTGTAAGGCCATAGCCATGTTAGCTGTAAGCCTTACACTGATTGGCTGGGCAAAACATGTGATACAAGTTCATATAGTAGCTGAGGTCCGGTGCTCGGATCATTCAGCGTCGGGGAGAGCAGACAGTAGGCAGGGACAGATAGCGTTTTGCTCTAAACATACTGATTTTACTCCAAAAACCTTATTGGCCTAATAGCCCTTTTAAGGACTACATTGTGTGTTTGACAGCAGTGCAGCAACTTTCTTTTTTTTTTTTTAAGAAGGGGTTTGCTCCAGCACTATCAGGGACAGGTGTCACCAGGAAGGGACAGATAGTGCAGGGCTTGAAAATCGCTTTTTTAACTACCCAAACTTCTAAAAGACAGAAAGATTTCAGATTAGTGAAATCTACAATACACCATCATAAAGCAGTGTGTTGGGCAGACATTTTAAAAGGGGCGTATTCACTCCAGTGTGCCTGCTACTGAGATATAACTGCATCGTCATAAAGCAGTGTGTTGGGCAGACATTATAAAAAGGGGCTTTATTCTCTACAGTGTGCCTGCTACTGTGATATACACTACATCATCATAAAACAGTGTGTTGGGCAGACATTATAAAAAAGGGCTTATTCACTACAGTGTGCCCGCTACTGCAATATACACTGTAACATCAGAGAAATTATTTTTTCTGGGGAAATTAACCTAACTTGTGCCACATCTGTGTGTGCTTTCAATCCGCCACCATTATATTAATTACTACAGCAGAGAGTGATTTATATTTTGGTCATAGGTAACTAGTTTTGGGCACATCTGTGTGTGCGTTTAGGCCACAACAGTATATACAGTATTCCAGCAGAGAATACATTTTATTTGGTACAAATTTGTATCCAATATAGAACTACAAAATCTGTTAGTTTTTCTATCCAATACCGAACTATATCTGAATACAGTGTGTATATTACAAACTAATTTATCCTGCGCATAATTTACTGTCATAAATTTGTAGTATTTTGCTTTCAATACTGAACTGTATCTGAATACAGTGTGTATATTAATAATTCCATAATCTTGAGCCTAGTATAGTGTCCCAAATCTTTTTTTTTTTTTTGCATCCAGTACCGAACTGCATCTCAATACAGTGTGTATATTAAAAATTACATTCTATTGGGCCTAGTGTAGTGGCCAAAATGTGTATTTTTTTGTATCCAATACCGAACTGTATCTCAATACAGTTTGTATCTTAAAATTACATTCTCTTGGGCCTAGTGTAGTATCCAAAATCTGTTGGTTTTTCTATCCAATACTGAACTGCATCTCAATACAGTGTGTATATTAAAAATTACATTCTCTTGGGCCTAGTGTAGTGGCCAAAATGTGTATTTTTTTGTATCCAATACCGAACTGCATCTCAATACATTATGTATCTTAAAAATTACATTCTCTTGGGCCTAGTGTAGTGGCCAAAATCTGTATGTTTTGTATCCAGTACTGAACTGCATCTCAATACAGTGTGTGTGTTAAAAATTACATTCTCTTGGTCCTAGTGTAGTGGCCAAAATATGTATTTTTTTGTATCCAATACTGAACTGCATCTCAATACAGTGTGTATATTAAAAATTACACTCTCTTGGGTCCTAGTGTAGTTGCCAAAATCGTTTTTTTTTTTGTATCAATGCCGAACTGCATCTCAATACAGTCTGTATCTTAAAAATTACATTCTCTTGGGCCTAGTGTAGTAGCCAAAATCAGCATTTTTTTTTTTAATCCAGTAGCGAACTGCATCATGATACAGTGTGTGTTTTAAATATTACATTCTGTTGGGCCTATTGTGGTGGTCAAAATCAGTTTTTTTTTTTTTTATCTAATACCGAACTGCATCTCAATACAGTGTGTATATTAAAAAATTAACTCCTCTTGGGCCTAGTGTAGTGATCAAAATCTGTTGTTTTTTTCTATTCAATACTGAACTGTATCTGAATACATTGTGTATATTACAAATTACATTATTCTGCGCCCAATTTCCTGTCAGAAATTTGTTGTAATTTGATTCCTGAACTGTATCTGAATACAGTGTTTATATTACAAATTCCATAATCTTGGGCCTAGTATAGTGTCCCAAATCTTTTTTTTTTTTTTTTTTTTTTTTATCCATTACTGTCCTGCGTCAAAAAAAGTGTCTTTAGCAGACAGTAAAACAATATGCGCCACATCTACAGACAAAACCATTAATATGAGGAAGGCGAGCACAAAGAGACGGGGAAGTGGTCATGATGCTGATGGTGCACACAGAGGCAGTGGCCCTGGGCGCAATCAAACTGTGCCTGCTGCCAGTGCACCCGAAAAAAAATATATATAAATGTACCCAGCTTCATGTCTATATTAGATGGGCGACACAGGACTACACTGTCAAAGTGGAATGCAGAAGATAATGCTTCCAGTCAGTTAAGCACCACCCTCTCTTTCTCCTCTTGGCTACAGTCCCTGTAGCCAAGAGGCTATTCAACCAAATCCTCACTCTGATCATCCTTCCTCCCACCATCCTTCCTCCCACCATGTAGAGGCTTGCCAAACGCGTGATCTCACACTTGTATATTCCGAGGAGCTCTTTCCAACACCGCTATTACATTTGGCCCTCTCGCACAGCACGATTAAAGAGGGACCTGAGATATTGTGCCCTGATTCCCAATCTCTTAAACCTTCGCAGTTGCAAGAAGATGACGGTGGTGATCAGCAATCATCCGTTCATGAAGAAGATGATGATGAGACACAGTTGCCAAACACTCAGATTGCGGATAGGTCAAGTCAGGAGAAGAAGCAGAGTGAGGAAGTGGAAGAGGAGGTGGTGGATAATGAGGTCACTGACCCAACATGAGAAGGTGAAAAGCCGAGCGAAGAGAGCAGTACAGAGGGGAAGAGATCCGCAGCACCGCAACAGTCTGGAAGAGGCAGTGGTCTTGCAAAAGGGAGACGTCGGCCAACACCAAACAGGCCTGCAACTGTTACACCGAGCACCCCCACGCGTAAATCTACCTTGTCAAGGGGTGTGTTTTCAGCAGTATCGCGCTTTTTTGGGGAAAGCGCAGTCGACAAAAGAGTGGTAGTTTGCAACCTGCTCTGTACCAAAATGAGCCGGGCTGTGAACACTAGCAACCTCAGCACCACCTGCATGATCCACCACATGGCATCCAAGCACCATAATAAGTGGGCCGAATGCCTGGGTCCACAATCTGGGTCTGTGGGTCACACCACTGCCTCCTCTTCCCCTGTGTTACGCACTGCTGGCCAATTTCCTGTCGAAGGTACAAGCCTGGATGCCCTTCGCCCTGCACCTGGACCTTCACATGAACCGTCAGCAACAACATCCACTTCCCTGTCTAAGCGCAGCATCCAAATGTCGATAACACGGACATTTGAACGCAAGCGCAAATAACCACCCACCTACCCACAGGCCATAGCAATAAATGCGCAACTTTTAAAATTACTGACCCTTGAAATGTTGCCATTTAGGCTTGCAGACACTGAGGTCTATAGCACCCTGATGTCGGTGGCCATCCCTCGGTATGCAGTCCCCAGTCGCCACTATTTTGCATGGTGTGCCATGCCTGCCTTACACCAGCATGTGTCCCAGAATATCACCCGTGCCCTGACCAACGCACTTACTGGGAAGGTCCACCACACCATGGACACATGGACAAGTGCTGGTGGCCAGAGCCGATACATTTCCCTGACGGCACACTGGGTGAATGTTGTGGAGGCCAGGAGTGAGTCGTACCCTGGGATGGCACAGGTGCTACTCGCACCCAGGATTGCAGGCCCTACGTCCATCAGGATTTCCACCAGCAGCTACATGACTGTCTCCAACTCCCACTTCTCATCCTGTGCCACCTCCTCCATTTGCACCTCCAAAAGCAGTCAGCCATCAGTTGCTAGCTGGAAGCAGGGTAGCACTGCTGTCGGTAAGCGTCAACAGGCCGTGCTGAGGCTGATCTGCTTAGGGGACAAACAGCGCACTGCCGCAGAGCTGTGGCAGGGTATAAGAACCCATACCAAGCTGTGGCTCTCGAAATTCAACCTACAACCAGGCATGGTTGTGTCTGACATTGGACGTAACTTGGTGGCGGCTTTGGAGCTTGGCAACCTGACACACCTTCCATCCCTAGCCTATGTCTTAAACTTAGTGGTTCAGCGGTTTATTAAAACCAACCCCAATTTGCGGGAGCTACTAGTGAAGGCACGCCGCTTGTGTGCCCATTTCCGAAAGTAGTCTACAGCTTCAGCCGGTCTGTCAATGCTGCAGCAGCACTTGCGGCTTCTAGCTCACCGACTGTTGTGCGACATGAGCACGTGCTGGAACTCTACTTTCTACATGTTGGCCAGTCTTTGTGAGCAGCAGAGTGCAGTTGTTGAATACCAGCTGCAACATGGACGTCACCTTTCCAGTCAACTGCCACTATTAACAAGGGAGGAGAGGGCATTCATGTCAGGCCTATGTGAGGTTTTAAAAAACTTTGATGAATCCACACAGATGGTTAGTGGCGATAAAGCTATTATCAGTGTATCCATCCCACTGCTGTGTCTACTAAAACGACCGCTGCTCACAATTAAGGAGGATGCTTTGAATGTGGCAGACGAGGTAATGGGGGAGAACATTACATAGGGTGATAGCCAGACCACCCACAGTTCGTCTTCTCAGCGCGGAGCGGGCCATGAAAAGGAGGAGGAGGATCTGGAGACAGTTGCCTCTGCTACAGAGGGTAGTACCCATTGCACTTTAATTCGATCTGTTCAGTGTGGATGGGCAGAAGAGGAGGAGGATGAGGGGATGGAGAGTGATCCTGAAGTTGACATTGACGTCTTGCCTGTTGGTACTCTGGCACCCATGGCTGACTTCATGTTAGGCTGCCTTTCCCGCAACCCTCGCGTTATATGCATTTTAGGTATGTCGGAATAATAATAATTCAATTAAGAATTATTAATTATGGTCATAAAAATAATTAATCAACAATTTTCCATAACTTGTAGAAATTATGACCTAGTGAATTGTAGATAACCCAATCGATACAATTCACATCTGAGGCCGACTATTTCCTCAGATAATAAGTTCTTTTCATGAGAGATGACATTAATGCTAAAGATGTAACTTTTGACATTAAATAATAATACACAGGTATTATAAAAACATGCAGATTTTATTAGTTACACGATTATAAACAAATAGGTATATAAACACGATTATATATGCCAAGGAATATATATGGCAATGATATCAGGCATCAGAAGCTTCACAATACATGTGGGTAAGAGCAGCTTGTCACATTATAACAAAGCTATTTGGTTAGGATATCAAAACAAGAAGTTAAATTATATACATTACTCCTGTTCAGAGGCGTGTCTAATCCTAGACATCTATATGGAATGATAAATACATTCCCCACCCCTCTCTAACCAAACTAAAATACACCTCACATGCAGTAATGGGCAAATCCATTCAAGTATATAACTTAGAAGATAGTAGTCAAATCCTAGACTACTTTTACATGTATACTTCTGTCCTATTCTGGACTATTTTCATATCTGTATAACCTGGTAAGACTATTAAGACAACAGAAATTGGAAGAACTTGGAACAAATCTTCCAGTGGGAATTTATCATCTAGCTTGGCGAAGAATGCTACTACCAATATATCTCCGCATATATATATATGCAATCATTTAATACTCTGATAAATTATGAAACTTGATTCTTCTGCAGGTAGAATGAAGGCTCACAATTATTCTATATCTAAGACTACATCTCATATAAAGAGATGATAAATAAATTAATATGTTCGCCAACAAAGATGCTATGATTTTACCCACATTATCTAAATAGTCTTAATAAAATGAAACATCATTCTTTGTGTTTCTTACCAAGTCCTAGCAGGAATCTCACTTCTGCTCCTAGGAAAGCTGGATGGTCCATCACCATGGCTTTCATATTGGTAGACCCCTCAATCTTGGGTGTAGGCTGGAATGTTGAAATGCTATGCTTCCTCCTTTGTTTCTTAGCTTCTCCTTCTTGCCTCTCTCTTGCCTCATCTATCTAGGGTAATTATCTCCCTTGTAATCTAACATTACCACCCCCTGGATTAGTATTCTCCAATCAATTGAGGGGGTGTAAACATATGTAGTAAGATCCTATGAGATCATGTTTACCCATAATGCAATTATGGAGAATGGTGTAAAGATATCCATCTGTCTCCGGATGGCACTGTTGTGCAAGCTATTAGCACCATACTATAAAGAGTTAACTAGGGTATTTTTGCATCATATACATTTGACCCTCGTCGTCGTAAATTAGAGATGAGGATTAATGTAGACATTTTGTATCAACTAAAGACAGACCTCTAGGCGTCTCTGAATGTTTCTCACACTGTTGATCTATGGACCATAATGATATGAATGGGCCTTGTTCTCTGGAGAATCCAGTGTACTACCTTACAGATAAGACCACATTTGTGGCAATAACTCTTAAGACACAATACTCTCTGTATTTTTACACAGACTGAGCTTGGCATGACCTCATCTTGGCCTGTCTCAGTCGCATATGAAAACTTTGGCTCATGTATGTTTCTTAAAGACAATGAGCATGCATTTTTAATATAATATGACCAGGCATCAATATATATACCTATGAAAATGCCTGACAGGTAACACACATTACTGAGTGTTCACCCTTCTAGACCCCCACTACAAAGAGAACTTCTCATCTCTCATTCCTGTGGTGGAGAGGACGAGTAAAACCGTTCAATACCAGAAGGTACTTGTTGACAGATTGCTCCAAAATTTTCCATCTGACAATACGGCCACCAGAGTCCGTACTTCATTAGGCAACCGAGGAAGGGAGACAAGTGGAACACGCAGCAGTTCCAACAGAGGCAGGGCAACACTTTCCAAGGCATGGGCCACTTTCAACCTCACCCTGAAGCTAGGCCTAGTGCTACTAGGAGGGAAAAGTTTTGGAAGATGGTAAAGGAATACATTGCAGACCATGTCAGCATCCTAAATGATCCCTCAGTGCCTTTCAACTACCGGATGTCCAAGCTGGACACGTGGCACGAACTTGTGCTCTACACATTGGAGGTAGTGATGAGTGGCAGGGGCAATATTCGAATTTGCGATATTATACCAGTTTATGTGATTTTTTATATGCGAATTTTCGCAATCAAGAAAATAATGACATTATTTTCTTGATTGTGAAAATTTGCTAATAAAAAATTGGCATAAAAATTCGCAAAAAAATCGCATAAACTGGTATTTAAAAAAAAATGAATATTTGCGATTGCGAATATATTTCGCGATATTCTAAATATTTGCGAACTCTCGACGTGCCGATATTCGCGATTAAAATTTGTAATTCGAAAATTCGTGATCAACACCACTTGGAGGTGCTGGCCTGCCCTGCTGCCAGCGCATTGTCTGAGAGTGTATTTAGTGCTGCTGGTGGCATTATAACAGATAAGCGTATCCGCTTGTCCACTGTCAATGCTGACAGGTTGATTTAGATAAAAATGAACAAGGCCTGGATTGCCCCTGACTTCTCCACTCCATTAGAGGAAAGCTGAGATAATGAGGAACAAAAACACAATTTAAATGTATGCTTTATGATGTACTCAATTCACAAGATTCAGCTATTTTTTGTTACCTTGACTTACAAAAAATTATCCTAGTGAAATCTGCCTTCCAAAAACCATATGGCGTTCCTTTCCTTCTGCGCCCTGCCATGTGCCCGTACAGCAGTTTACAACCACATATGGGGTGTTTCTGTAAACTGCTGGGCAATAACTATTGAGTTTTGTTTGGCTGTTAACTAGTAATGATCGAGCACCCAAGTGCTCGGGCCGAACTCATCGCATAATAAAAGTCAATGGGAGAACACAAGCATTAAACCAGGCACCCCCTGCTCTGAAGAGGGGTGGGTGCCTGGTTCATAGGAAAAGGTCAGAAATGTAAGTTTAGTTTAAGCATGCATGGGATAGGCATAAGGCCATCCTTCATATAAGATAGGGCCAGGGGCTATTCATAGAATTCAGTATATTGGGCAGGCTAGATGGGCCAAATAGTTCTTATCTGCTGACAAATTCCATGTTTCTAAATTGATGGAAACACCACCGAAATGGTTCGGGACCAGCATGGGGAGGATGTCTGGAAGCATCTTGGACTCTCAGGTCACTCCTGGGAATGATAGTACGCCACTTTTACAGACTGACAATAATACACACAAAACCAAAGATCTAATCGATTTTAGAGGAAAAATTGTTAGGAAACATTCTTTACTGTATATTTACTTGTATATAAAGTGTGAATGCTGCCAAAAATTATAAGCAAGAGGCACCTGCATATCACATAAAGGAGGGCCTCATTCACATTGTGGTACAATTGTTCATGTAGTGGGACTCCTACACTCATAAAGCCTATGCACTTGTGAAAAGGGCTGCCAAAAATTACAAGGAACTGCCACTCCAATACATTCTTTGTTACACGCAAAGGAGGGAATCATACACACCCTTGAAAAATTATGATTGATGGCTTGCTAGTGACCCTCAAAAACATTTGGAGCAAGGGCTTGCTGAGCTCATCATTAAAAAAATTATTGGTCAGTGCCTCCTGCTTATCTGACCACCGAAAACATTATGGTTGAGGGCCTGCTGCTAAGCTAACCTTCTAAAACGTTACGGTTGAGGGCCTGCTGCTGAGCTGACAATTGAAAAAATTATGGTTGAGGGCCTGCTGCTGAGCTGACCATCGAACAAATTATGGGCGAGGGCCTGCTGCTGATTTGAACATCTAAAACATTAGGGGTGAGGGTCTGCTGCTGATCTGACCATGGTAACATAGTAACATAGTAACATAGTAACATAGTATATAAGACCGAAAAAGACATTTGTCCATCCAGTTTGGCCTGTTTCCTACAAGTTGATCCAGAGGAAGGCAAAAAACCCCTGTGAGGCAGAAGCCAATTTTCCCCACTTAAGGGGAAAAAAATTCCTTCCCGACTCCAATCAGGCAATCAGAATAACTCCCTGGATCAACGACCCCTCTCTAGTAGCTGTAGCCTGTAATATTATTACACTCCAGAAATACATCCAGTCACCTCTTGAATTCCTTTATTGTACTCACCATCGCCACCTCCTCAGGCAGAGAGTTCCATAGTCTCACTGCTCTTACAGTGAAGAAACCTTTTCTGTTTGTGTACAAACCTTCTTTCCTCCAGACGCAGAAGATGTCCCCTCATCACAGTCACAGTCCTGAGGATAAATAGATGTTGGGAAAGATCTCTGTACTGACCCCTGATATATTTATACATAGTTATTAGATTTCCCCTCAGTCGTCTTTTTTCTAAAGTGAATAACCCTAATTTTGATAGCCTTTCAGGGTACTGTAGTTGCCCCATTCCAGTTATTACTTTAGTTGCCCTCCTCTGAACCCTCTCCAGCTCTGCTATGTATGCCTTGTTCACAAAAGCCCAGAACTGTACACAGTACCCCATGTGTGGTCTGACTAGTGATTTGTAAAGTGGTAGGACTATGTTCTCATCACGGGCATCTATGCCACTTTTGATGCAACCCATTATCTTATTGGCCTTGGCAGTAGCTGCCTGACACTGGTTTTTGCAGCTTAATTAGCTGTTTATTAAAATTCCTAGATACTTTTCCATATCAGTGTTACCGAGTGTTTTACCATTTAATATGTACGGGTGACTTGCATTATTCCTTTCCATGTGTATAACTTTACATTTGTCAGTGTTAAACCTCATCTGCCATTTCTCTGCCCAAGCCTCCAATCTATCCAGATCCCTCTGTAGCAGAAAACTGTCCTCTTCAGTGTTAATTACTTTACAAAGTTTAGTGTCATCTGCAAAAATAGATATTTTACTGTGCAGGCCTTCTACAAGATCATTAATAAATATATTGAAGAGAATAGGGCCCAATACTGAGACCTGAGGTATCCCACTAGTGACAGTGACCCAATCTGATTATCTACTGTTAATAACCACCATCTGTTTTCTGTCACTCAGCCAGTTACTTACCCACATACAGACATTTTCTCCCAGTCCGAGCATCCTCATTTTATATACTAACCTTTTATGAGGTACAGTGTCAAAAGCTTTGGAGAAGTCCAGATATACGACATCCATTGATTTGCCGCTGTCAAGTCTAGAACTTACCTCCTCATAGAAGCTGATTAAATTTGTTTGGCATGACTGATCCCTCATGAAGCCATGCTGATATGGCGTTATTTGCTTATTTTCATTGAGATACTCCAAAATAGCATCTCTTAGAAACCCTTCAAACAGTTTACCAACAATAGATGTTAAACTTACCGTCCTATAATTTCCAGGTTCTGTTTTTGGACCCTTTTTGAACATTGGCACCACATTTGCTATGCGCCAATCCTGTGGAACATTCCCTGTCAGTATAGAGTCCGTAAATATCAGAAATAAAGGTCTGGCTATGACATCACTTAATTCCCTTAGGATACGGGGGTGTATGCCATCCGGTCCTGGCGATTTGTCTATTTTAATCTTTTTAAGTCGCTGTTGTACTTCTTCCTGGGTCAGACAGGGCAATTTTAATGGGGAATTTACTTTTACATTCTGCATTTCATCTGACAGTTTATTTTCCTCAGTGAATATAGTGTAGAAAAAAATATTTAATAGTTTTGCTTTATCCTCGTCGCTCTCTGCAACACCCCCCTCATTGCTATGTAGAGGGCCGACTCCTTCAGATTTATATTTTTTACTATTTATATAATTGAAGAACATTTTAGGGTTAGTTTTACTCTCTTTGGCAATTAATCTCTCGGTCTCTAGTTTGGCAATTTTTATTAGTTTTTTACATATTCTATTATTTTCCTTATAGTTTATCAGTGCTTCCTGGCTCCCCTCCTGTTTTAGTGATTTATATGCTTTCTTTTTGTCATTTATTGCTATCTTTACCTTTCTATTTATCCACATTGGTTTCTTATTGTTCCTTAGCCTTTTTTTCCTATAAGGTATGTACCTCTCACAATTAGATGTTACAATGCTTTTAAAAATCTCCCATTTTGTGGTTGTATTTGAGGATTTTGCCCCAGTTAGTTAGGCCTATGGCCTCGCTTAGTTGGCTAAATTTAGCTTTTTTGAAGTTTGGTATTTTTGTTCCTCCCCTTAGAAACTCTCATTTGAAGGATAATTGGAAGGTTATTACTTTATGGTCACTATTTCCTAGGTGTCCCCCAACCTGCACATCTGTTGTTCTATCAGGTCTATTGGTTAATACTAAGTCCAGTATGGCCGTCCCACTAGTGGGGTCCTGATCCAGTTGGGAAAGGTAATTGTCTTTGGCTATTGCCAAGAACCTGTTTCCTTTTTGGGATGTACAGCTTTTAGTTTCCCAGTCTATACCCGGGTAGTTGAAGTCCCCCATAATAACGACTTCATTATGATTTGCCGCCTCGTCTATCTCGTTTAGTAATAGATTTTCTGTGGACTCTGGTATATTAGGTGGTTTATAATACACTCCTATTAGTAATTTATTATTGTTTTTTGCTCCATGTATTTCTACCCACAGTGACTCCACATGTTAATGTCCCTCAGAGATGTATTCTCGAATTACAGGATTTAGACTCAACTTCACATAGAGGCAGACCCCTCCACCTCTCCGGTTTTGACGATCCTTTCTAAACCTTTTAGTGAGGGCCTACTGCTAAGTTGACCATCGAAAAAATTATGGTAGAGGACCTGCTTCTGAGCCGACCATCGAAAAAATTATGGGTGAGTCCATGCTGTTTAGCTGACCATTGAAAAAATTATGGGTGAGTGACTGCTGGTGATCTGACCATCGAAAACATTATGGTCGAGGGCCTGCTGCCTTTTTGGTGACTTTAGATAAGCTCAGGCCGAACGCACATCCCTGTGAAGGCGACAATCAATTCGGATGTCTGCTCTATCAACTTTCGATGTTATTTTCTGCGCCTACCATGGTGACCATGGGTAACGGGGAATCAGGGATCCATTCCAGAGAGGGAGCCTGAGAAAAGGCTCCCACATCTAAGTAAGGCAGCAGGCATGCAAATTACCCACTCCCGACGCGAGGAGGTAGCGACGAAAAATAACAATACAGGACTCTTTCTAGGCCCTGTAATTGGAATGAGTAAAATTTAAATACTTTAATGAGGATCTATTGGAGGGCAAGTCTGATGCCAGCAGCCGACTCACTCCAGGCCTCCACAACGTTCACCCATTGTGCAGTCAGGGTGAGGATTGTGTTTACCAGACTCTTGGATAGTGAGACTGGACTTGTAGGTGAGGGCCTGCTGGTGAGCTGACCCTGTAAAACATTCTAGGTGAGGGCCTGCTGGTGAGCTGACCCTCTAAAAGGTTGTAGATGAGGGCCTGCAGGTGAGCTGACCCTGTAAAACATAGGAAATACATTCCAATTAAAAAAATACACATCATGGGTGTCGCAATGCGCAAAAATGCCCATACTATAAAAATACTAAAAAATATTTCCCATACGTCAAACAGCAAAACGGAAAAAAGCATCCAAATGGCGGATTTGCCATTTTTGGTCGCTTTATTTTCCACAAAAAATTAGATAAAAGGTGATCAAAAAGTCATACACACCCCAGAATGGTATAAATCAGTGTTTCCCAACCAGTGTGCCTCCAGCTGTTGCAAAACTACAACTCCCAGCATGCCCGGACAGCTTTTTGCTGTGTGGGCATGCTGGGAGTTGTAGTTTTGCAACAGCTGGAGGCACACTGGTTGGGAAACACTGGTATAAATAAAAAGATAAGATTATGACGCAAAACATGAGCCCCTATACAGCTCTGTACATATAATTACAAAAAAGTTATAGGGGTCAAAACATGGTGACAAAAAAGTTAAACAGATTTTTACCCACTTTAGAATTTTTTTTTTACTATCAAAACGCAAGAAAACCTATACATATAGGGTATTGCCGGATTCATACTGACCTGTTTAGTAAAAGTAACTGGTCAGTTTTATCGCACATCGAACGTCAGAATTTAAAAACCCGCAAAACTGTGGTGGAATTGCTTTTTTTTTGCAATTTCACCCCATTTGGAGTTTTTTCCCCGCTTCCCACTACATCATATGCAATATTAAATGGTGTCATTGGAAAGTAGAACTTGTCCCACAAAAAACAAGCCCTCATATGGCTATGTGAACCGAAAAAATAAAAAAGTTATGGCTCTGGGAAGGCAGGGAGTGCAAAAAGGAAAACGCAAAAAAAAAAATAAACTCCGGTCCTTAAGGGGTTAAGAGGACTTTTGGGTCTGTAAAGTTAAAGCAATTTAGCACAGGTTGCGGTAAAAATATATACGGTATTCCTGCTGCCACACACAATAGTCTTTAAAAGGACTGTTGGGTCTGTAAAGTTTTAGCAATTTTGCGCAGGTTGAGCTACAACTATATTGCTGCTGTCACACACAATAGTCCTTAAAAGGACTTCTGGGTCTCTGAAAAGTTTTTCTAATAAAAATAGTCCAATATCACTCTGTTCACTGTCTGACCCTTCCTAGTCACAGCTCTCCCTGACTAAGACTGAACCGAACACGCACCATTGGGTGCTATATAGCCAACATGGCTACGGCATTACAACGTGGACAGCACCTACTTGCACCCTTTTTGGCTGCGTAGCAGCCAAGAAACTTGCGGGGAGGAGACTCGAGCACATGCGGTATTCGGCTGAATACCGCCATGTACCGAGCATAGCGATGCTCGAGCCAAACTGGTGTTTGGCCGAGCATGCTCGCCCAACACTACTGCTAACCCTAGCTTTGTTACTGGAAAGTTGATTAAAATGGAAAATCTGCCAAAAATTCAATTAGAAAATTGTATTTCCTTTTCCATTAATTCTTGTAGAATACCTAAAAGGTTAACAAAGTTTTTAAAATCAGTTTTGAATACCTTAAGGGGTGTAGTTTCTAAAATGGCATCACTTTTTTGGAGTTTCTACTCTAGGAGTGTATCAGGGGGTCTTCAAATAAGACATGGCAGCTTAAAATTATCCCAGTGAAATCTGCCTTCCAAAATCCATATGGCGTTCCTTTCCTTCTGCACCCTGCCGTGTGCCCATACAGCAGTTTGCAACCACGTATGGTGTGTTTCCCTAAACTACAGAATCAGGGCAATAAATATTGACTTTTGTTTAACTGTTAACCCTTGCTTTGTTAGCGGGAAAAAATTTAATAAAATGGAAAATCTGCCAAAAAAGTGAAATTCTGAAATTTCATCTCCATTTTCCATTCTTGTGGAACACCTAAAGGGTTAACAAAGTTTGTAAAATCAGTTTTGAATACATTCAGCAGTATAGTTTCTAAAATGGGGTCATTTTTGGGTGATGTCTATTATGTAAGCCTCACAAAATTACTTCAGACCTGAACTGGTGGGTAAAAAGTGGGTTTTGGAAATTTTCTTCTAAGCCTTCTAAAGTCCCTAAAAAATAAAATGGCATTCACAAAATGATACAAACATGAATTAGACATATAAAGAATGTAAAGTAATAACTATTTTTGGAGTTATTACTATCTATTATAAAAGTAGAGAATTAGAAATTTGGAAATTTGCTACTTTTTCAAAATTTTTGCTAAATTTGGTATTTTTTTATAAATAAAAATGACTTTTTTTTTACTCAATTATAACACTGTTATGAAGTACACTATGTGATGAGAAAACAGTCTTAGAATGGCCTGGAAAAGTAAAAGCATTCTAAAGTTACCACATAAAGTGACACATGTCAGATTTGCTAAAAATGGCCTAGGCAGGAAGGTGAAAAATGACTTGGTCCATAAGGGGTTAATTACAAAAATATAAATATATTCACACCTCACTGTTGCAGTTATTTGTGGTGAAAGTGTTTGGTGGCCTATTTCAGTTCAAAAATAAATATATATTTGTCGCTTTTAGGGTTCTTTTAATTTCCGCTTAATTTGCATAGTTCAGCTACAAGTATGTCAGGCAGAGAAGTGCCAGGCCATGCCGTCAGGCAGCGGCACAGTCAGCAAGTAGCTAGCGTGGCCGGGAGTCAGCAGGGTGGCAGAAGTGAGAGGTCAGGAGCCAAACAGGCCCGGGGTAGACCACCAGCTTTGCAGCAGCCTACCTGCCCGGAAAGAAGTGGTGCATGGGTTCACGGAAGCAGCGCCATTAGCGGTCAGCCAGTGAGTAGTGTTGGGGGGAAAATAAGCTACTCAGTGGTGTTGCAGTTTTTTGTAAAGCCGCCGGAGGAGGTCAACATGGCCATATGTAGAACATGTGGGCAGAAGGTGAAGCGTGGCCAGGGTGCCAATGTTGGCACCGCGGCCCTGCATCAACATATGCAGCGTCACCATCAAGTAGCCTGGGAGAACCGTGGCTCTGATGTGGTGGTTCAGCCTGCCAAAGCTACCGCTACATCAGCCAGTGGCACGCACCCAGTTTCAGCTAGTCAAGGCGCCACCACCTCAGTCGAAAGGAGCTATCTGTCAATCCCATCTTCTGCTGGTCCAGATGCTCCTGCTCCTACTCCTCGTCAGTCATTCTGTCATCAATCGATCACCAAAGCGATTGCCAAGAGACAACAGTATGCGTGCATGCATCCAACTGCACAGAAGCTGAACGTGCTCCTGTCCAAGTTGCTGGTGCTTCATTCCCTCCCTTTCCAAGTGGTGGACTCTGCACCTTTCAGAGAACTGATGGCTTGTGCTGAGCCGAGGTGGAGAGTCCCAAGCCGTCATTTCTTTGCTAAAAAGGCAGTACCAGCCCTGCACACACATGTAGAACAGAAGGTGGACCAGCCCTTGAGCCTGATTTACGGCACGGCAGCGATGACTTGTGGAGCTGTAACTACGGTGTGGGACAATACATGCCTTTTATGGCCCACTGGGTGAATGTAGTTCCTGCACAGCCACACCAGAAACTTGGACAGGTTACACCCCTTCCGCCTCCACGTTATCACGCAGTTGGTCCAGCGACAATGTCCACCTCTGCCTACTCAGCCTCCATCATGTCCTCAGCCTCCACTGCAGGGACAAGTCACAGTGCCCGTCCGCCGACCCTTGCACATGTGGTATGCTGGTGTCACACTGTTCTGCACCTGATTTGCCTTGGTGAACTGTGGAGTCACACAGGATAGGAACTGCTCTGTGTGATGCATCAATAAATCAAATCCTGGCTTTCTCAGCGACAACTGAAAATCGGAACCATGCTGACCGAGAACGGGAAGAACATGGTTTTGGTGCTGGGTCAAGGAAGGCTAAGCAATGCGCCCTGCATGGCACGTGTTCAATCTGATTGTCAAGCGGTTCCTGAATTCTTCCACAGATCTGCAAGACATCCTAAAAATAGCCAGGAAACTTTGCATGAACTTCAGCCTCTCATACACCGCAAAGCACACCCTCCTTGACATGCAGTGGCAGAACGGCATCCCCTAACATAGGCTGATATGGGACATTTCCAGCCGTTGGAATTCCACCCTCCATATGTTGGACCCACTATATGAACAGAGAAAGACCATCAACGATTTTTTGATGATGGAAGCGGATAGGAGTACTCCCCTGTGTAACTTCGATGTCAGCCAGTGACAGCTTATGCCTGACACCTGCCGTTTGCTCAGGCCCTTTGAGGAGGTCACGTTATATGTCAGTCGCCAGGACTACATTTGGAACGACATCATCCACTGCTTCATGTGCTGGAACGGATGGTGGTAACAGTAGCTGTTCAGGGGACAGGAGACGTGACGCCTCAATCTCATGGTCACATGAGCCCTGGGGGCTTAACTGGAAGAGGAGGAGGAGGTGGAGGAGGACATTGGAGCACAGGCAATGTGTAGCCAAATAGGTGGTTTTTCTTCTGAGCTGACAGGACAGAAGGAGCAGGAGCAGCTAGAGGAGCTACAGGGCGATGGGGAAGATGAGAACGAGGACCCCGACACACCCTGACAGTATTTAGTGGAGATGGAGGCAGGAAGTCCCTCCAAGTCACTTGCACAAATGGCACGATGCATGCTAACTAGCTTGCGTAGTGAAAGCCGAATTGTCACCATTTGGCAGATGGATGACTTCTGGCTCTCCACCTTGTTGAATCTTCGCTACCGGTCCAGAATGGGGGCCTTTTTTACACCCACCGAGGGGGAGGACAAACTGAACTATTATTGATACATACTATGTAGTCAGTTGGCTGCTGCCTATCTGCGCCATCGTCCATCCTCTCGCAGGTCTGACCAAGGGGGCCATCTACGCTCATGTTCCACTTCAATGGCTGCTGTGCCACCCCACATTGAAGATCCACTGGACTACTGGGTAGTCAAACTGGATTTGTGGCCGCAACTAGCAGAGTTTTCCCTGGAAATGCTGTCCTGCCCGGCCAGTATTGTGGCATCAGAGGGGGTGTTTAGTGCGGCGGAGCCATAGTTACCCCAAGAAGAACTCGCCAGTCCACCCAAAATGTGGAGAGACTGACCTTTGCCAAGCTGAATCAGGCGTGGATCAGCCAGGATTTCCAACCATCATTTCCTGATGCGTCAGTCTAGATCATCAATGGTACCACACCAACACTTTGATACAAGAGACCGGTTTCTTCAGACTACCTGCCTCAGCTGCTACTTTGATGCTGAAACCCTCCTGATGCCACCCATCTGATGCCAAGTTCTCCTTATTTCACCCACCTTCATCAGCGGGTACTGGTATTGCCACCCACCGCCCAACTCTGTTACCGGGTCATTTTGTGGTCTTCTGATGCAACTGGTGCTGCCATCTCCAAACAATGTAACCTTGCCACTCTGTGGAATCCTCCTGATGCTGCTTCTGCTACTGCCATCTCCACATTATATCACCTAGCCACTCTGTGGTCTACTCATGCTGCTGCCATATCCACACTATGTCCCCTTGCCACTCTGTGGCCTCCTGATGCTACCGCAATCTCCAAACTATGTAACCTTGCCACTCTGTGGTCTTCTCCTGCTGCTGCCATATCGACACTATGTCACCTTGCCACTCTGTGGTATCCTACTGATGCTGCTGCCATCTCCACATTATGTCACCTTGCCACTCTGTAGTCTCATCATGCTGCTACCATATCCACACTATGTCACCTTGTTAATAAAGCAGACTAATAACTATAAGGCCTCTTTCACACTTGCGTTCTGAGGATCCGGCAGGCACTTCCATCCCGCCGGATCCGTCAGAACGCAAGTCGCCTGAAAGCATTAGAAGACTCATCAGGATCCTGATATATATATGAATATAACCTGAATTATTGAACTACATATACTCGCATTGCGAATTCAACTTCAAACTGGGTTCCTAATGGTTGTATTGCTAGAATATAACGAATATCACAAATTCACGAATATAGCACTATATTCTCAATCTTCGTTATATTCTAGCAAGCCAACCATTAGGAACCCAGCTCTAAGTTGAATTCGCAATGCGAGTATATGTTCGCATTGCAAAATCAACTTAGAGCTGAGTTCCTAATTGTTGTTGCTAGAAAATAATGAAGATAGAGAATATAGTGCTATATTCGTGAATTCGTGATATTCGTCATCTTCGTTATATTCTAGCAATACAACCATTAGGAACCTAGCTCTAAGATCAATTCGTAATGCGATTATATGTTCGCTTCGCGAATGAAACTTACAGCTGAGTTCCTAATGGTTGTTGCTAGAATACAACGAAGATTGAGAATATAGTGCTATATTCGTGATATTCGTTATACTCTAGCAATATAACCATTAGGAACCCAGCTTTAAGTTGAATTCGCAATGCGAGTATATGTTCGCATTGCGAATTAAACTTAGAGCTGAGTTCCTAATGGTTCCATTGCTAGAATATAACGAAGATTGAGAATATAGTGCTATATTCGTGATATTCGTTATCTTCGTCAATTCTAGCAATACAAGTTACAACCATTAGGAACTCAGCTCTAAGTTTAATTCGCAATGCTAATATAAATTTGCATAACATTCGCAATATATAGAATGACGAATATTCGATTTCGACGAATATATGACGAATATTCACGAAATATCGCGAAATCGAATATGGCACCTCCCCCTCATCACTAGTAGCAAGTATGCAGACTTGTCTCCAGTATTGGATTGGTGCAGTGTATTAGCACTTTGGTATATGAAATATATTGTGTAGTATTATATATTACATACACGTTTTTTGTATTGATCTTTAGTGGGTCATATTCTGTCTGCATCTTTCCCTATTTATCATTTCAGTGTTATTATATGATGCATGCTGTTTCATTATATTCTCTTGGCATTAAGAAATGTATGTAATTTTTTTGGTATATTTTTGCTTGTTATGTCTTCCATCATACAGTGTCTGCCGTATTTATCGATAAAGTACCAATATTTTGTAATGCATCACTTTGTGATATTGGGCTTTTTTAAAGGTTTGTTACATTTGGTATATACATACTGTATATGTTATTCATGTCTCCTCTTAGATACCTCTTCTTAAGACTAATTAAATCTCATTATTTTACTCTGTCCTCAAAACTAAGACGGAGGATGGAGGATGCCCCTTAACAGTGTAGTCACTCTTTTATGTCCTTTTTCCAGCTCCAGGGCATCCTTTCTGCCCAGAACTGAACTGCATATTCCAGATGAGGCCGCACCAAAGCTTATTAAAATGGTTATTGTACACCTTGCTACTGTCTTTATTGGTCTAACCTCATGCCAACTTGTGCATTTATTCCAGGTCCCCCACCATGTGCATTTCTATTTTGTTATGCAACTGTTATGTTCACATGTAATGTGCCTGGTTCACCAGCAGGTGGCAGAAAAAATGGCAGAGCTATAGTTAGAGAGAATGGAACTTACTATTCCATTCTAACACTCCTCTGTAGGGGAGTGGGCCAGTCCCACTTCCTGCAGATAGGATGGGGACAAGTTCTAGTTAGTCTAGCTTACCCCCTGCTAGTGGACAGGTGTGCAGGCGACACGTCTCTGCTGGATGTGCCCAAGCCAGCCAGAGCACCCTCCGCTCTGCTGGCCATGGAGGCTACAGCTTGAAGCCTCATGAGCCAGGAGGAAAGTTCCCTGGCCTAAGCTAGGGACAGACCATATGAAGAGAAGTGCAGCATACAAGAAGAAGCAAAGTCATACAATCAGCCTCTCAGTACAGGAGAGTCAAAGAGAAACAGATGTAGCAGAGTTGAGCTTGCCTGCCAATTTTAATGCTAAAGCCTGCTGGGACCAAGACAAAGTCTGTAAACCGTTTTGGAGATTGTTTATGCAAATTAAAGCTGCTATTCAACTACATAAAAGTTGTCGACTTATATTTTCTCAATTATTCCCCCTATTTATTGCTTCGGAGCTAAAGACTTGGGTCCAGCCATATCTAGGTAGGAACACCGTGACACATATAAAGGGACATTTGAGGCCACACTATACCACTAGGCATTCCTATACCTGGGTCGCATAACATAGAGGGACCTAGGGGGAGGCACCCATTGCAATAGTATTTTGCTGGCCTTGATACAGCTGATTGTCTTTGCATGCCGCTATTTAGTCTATGATCTACGAGTACACCCAAATCCTTCTCTACAAATGACTCTCCTAGTGTTACTACTCGCCCTTTGACATATAATGCACATAGATTATTAGTATCCAAATGCATAACTTTATATGTACAGTGTATCCACATTGAATCTGGTTTGCCAAGTGAATGCCCAAACACTCAGAGTGTCCAAGTCAGCTTGTAATTTATGGACATCTTCTATAGCCTGCCGAGTACTACAGTGCATAGTTTTGTGTCATCTGAAAAAATACAGTGCTATTAATACCATCCTCTATATCATTAATAAAGAAGTTAAAATAATAGAGGACCCAGCACTGAACCTTGGGGAACACCACTTATAACTTGGGACCATTCAGAATAGGAATCATTGATGCCTATAAGGGACACAATCAAATGCCTTTACAAGTAATGTAAAAAAATGCGACACCACAGCCTCACCTCTTCATAAAAAACATATCAGATTAGTCTGACAACTTCTATCCTTGATGTTAAATGTTTAATTGATATATAATTTTGATGAGGCATCTAATACACTTCAATACATTTTAGAATTCGGAATGCAAGATAATTTAAATTTTGTTAAGCAATATGCTTAAAAGTTATAAGATTTAATAAATGTTACAATTCACAAACAGTCCATTTCAGCCTTTGGACAGCATTGCATTTCTGAGAGCTTGCCTTGTTGTTTTAATATTGGGAATGCCTTTCTTTGCTATGTAAAGTCTACCAAAGATGAAGTTCTGAAGAGTCATCACTAGAGTGGTACAGGTGGAACTGTCCATGGGAAATTGGTCCCTATGGGCAGTTCCATATCAGAGCTCCTATTGCTGATAAGCCACTGCAGACTTTCAGAAGCTCTTAGCTTAAAAAAATAAGGTAACATATTTTTCCAACTATGAGACTAACTAGAATATAAGACACACCCAGAATTAAGAGGAGCTAAATATAAAAAAGTTGTTTTCTTCAGACCTCAGATCGGACCCCCAATCTTCATCAGACCTCATATTGCCCCTCCCCCCCTACACACACACACAAATCAGACCCCCATTCTTCATCAGACCTCAAATCAAACCTCAAAATAAGACCTACAAGCTCCATCAGAATCAGATCTGACCCCCCAACCTTTATCATCCTCAGACTAGACCCCCATCAGCCTCAGTTCAGAACCCCATTAGACTCAACTCAGACACCCATCAGCCTCAATTCAGACACCCATTGGCCTCACCTCAGGTCCCCATCAGCCTCATCTCAGACCCCCATTAGAATTTAGACTAATCATTAAAATAAATAAATAAACTTGCCTCTCCTGCTCCAGATAGCACTTCCACTCTGCAGATCCATGCATTATCCCTTTTGTCTTCTTCCGGCCTGCGTTGCACTGTGACCTGACGTTGCAAAGAATCAGGTCATAGTACGCGCCTATGCGCACTACGTCCTAGTGCTGTACACAATCAGGACAGAGTGTAGAGAGGTGGCCAGAAGAAGACCAGGGATGGTGAATTGAGCCAGTGCAGCACTTTCCTCCCTGCTTCCCATGCCTCCTGCGCCTCTAAGGTCTGATGGGGGTCTGAGCTGAGGCATGATGATGACTGCTTCCATAATGGAAGCGATCATTAGCATTCAGACTATAAGACGCACTGTCACTCACTTTTGGGGGGAAAAGGTGTCTTATAATCCTGAAAAATATGGTAAGTCACTCTGTACCTATAGGTGCTGCTTATCTGCAATTTATTCAACAGGATTAACTACGTCCCTATTCATGAGACATGGTTAAGCCTCTTCCACAATTCACCAGGATCCACATCCTCTTTCATGTTTGTTTACATAGCCCCCCTAACGTCTTTGACCCCCAATTTCACAGGAAAATGCCACAAAAGTAGGACACTGGAAGATATGCTTTCAGTTCACATGCATTTTTTGTATAAGATATATTCATAGCTTTTTATATTATTAATAAGATGTAACCATGTATTCATAGTTGGAGCATTAGATTAAAACCAAGCCTATGCAATCAGTAGCCTTGCCAAGAATGTTGCTTTAACCAGAAGATTCCGTTTATACTTATGGCACCCCATCTTGGAGAGATCACTCAAAATCCAAAACTCTAGCATAAATGGAATAAGAACTTTCAATTCACAAAATTGTTCAAGTTAGGGATCCGAACTTAACCAGAACTTGAACCCAAACCCCATTGAAGTCAATGGGGACCCGAACTTTTGGGCACTAAAATGGCTATAAAATAGCCCTGGAAAGGGCTAAAGGGCTGCAAAAGGCAGCAAAATGTAGGTAAATGCCCTGCAAACAAATGTGGATAGGGAAATGACTTAAAATAAAATAAATAAAAATTAAACATTATTAATTGGCAACTCGGAGTAGGAGGTGGATGTGGAGTAGGAGATTGAGGAGGCATCAGCAGTGTGTCTACCAGCGTACGTTTGTGATCACGCATCTTTTGATCAGTAACAGACGTTTTTACAAAATTTGGTTTCCTGCCAGCAATAAGAAGGGGCTTATCACTGGCAAAACTGGGTTAATGTCACCCACCAATGGAACAGGTGATATTCAGAAGTGTAGGTCCCTGGCACCCAGAAAGAGGAGAGGTTCATTCACGGCAAAACATGCTTCATGTCACCCACCAATGAAACAGGCGATTGTCACTAATGTAGGCCCCTGGCACCCAGACAGAGGAGAGGTTCAATCACGGCAAAACAGGCTTCATGTCATCCACCAATGCAACAGGCGATTTTCAGAAATTTAGGCCCCTGGCACCCAGACAGAGGAGAGGTTCATCCACGGCAAAAAGAGGTTAATGTCACCCACCAATGGAACAGGCGATTTTCAGAAATGTAGGCCCCTGGCACCACTGGAGTACAAGAATGTATGGTTGAGGCAGTTATAAATGTCTATTCTGCACAAGGTATGGAAAAGTCCTGTGAGATCCATGCCTGGTTCATTTTAATGAATGTGAGCTTGTCCACGTTGGCTGTGGACAGGCGGCTGCGTTTGTCTGTAATGACGCCCCCTGCCGTACTATATACATGTTCAGAAAATGCACTGGCTTCAGGGCAGGCCAGCACCTCCAAGGCATAAAGGGCAAGCTCAGGCCATGTTGACAATTTGGAGACCCAGAAGTTGAATAGGGCTGAACCATCAGTCAGTACATGTAGGCGTGTGCACACGTACTGTTCAACCATGTTCAAATGCTGCCTCCTGCTAAGATGTTCCATATTAGCTGGTGGTACAGGTTGCTGTAGCGCGGTGACAAAGCTAACCCTGCCTTCTGAGGTGCCACCTGTGACACAGCTGTGTTGGCGACCTCTTCCTCCTCCTCCTCTGCCTTCGCCTTGTGCTTCCACTTGTCCCCCAGTGTCAGTTGAAAATGCTTGTAGTCACGCATCTTCCTATCACACTCCACTGCGGGAATTAAGGAGGGCACGTTGTCTTTGTAGCGGGGATCCAGCAGGATGGCAACCCAGAAGTCAGCACAAGTTACAATGTGGGCAACTCTGCTGTCGTTGCGCAGGCATTGCAGCATGTAGTCGCTCATGTGTGCCAGGCTGCCCAGAGGTAAGGATAAGCTGTCCTCTGTAGGTAGTGTATCGTCTGTGTCCTCCGTATCCCCCAGCCACGCTCCAGTGATTGCCATGAGCTGCGTTGGGTGCCACCTTGCAGTGAACCTATTTCCTCCTCCTCCTCCTCTACCTCATGCTCCTCCTTCTCATCCTCCAGAACTGTGCCCTGGCTGGCCACATGTGTACCTGGCCTCTGCTGGTGCAGGAACCCACCCCCTGAGCCACTTCTGAATGACCGGCCTGAAACACAGTGAAATGCCTCCTCTACCTCCTCCTCCTGTGACACATCCTCTTCCATCATCGCAGTAATTGTTTTTTCAAGGAGACATAGAAGTGATATTGTAATGCTAACAACGGCGTCATCAGCACTGACCATGTTGGTTGAGTACTCAAAAGACTGCAACAAGGTACACAGATCTCGCATGGATGCCCAGTCACTGGTGGTGAAGTGGTGCTGTTCCGCAGAGCGACTGACCCGTGCACGCTGCAGCTATAACTCCACTATCGCCTGCTGCTTGCACAGTCTCTCCAGCATATGCAAGGTTGATTTCCACCGGATGGACATGTCGTATATGAGGCGGTGAGCGGGAAGGCCGAAGATATGCTGCAGCGCAGACAGATGAGCAGCAGCAGGGTGAGAACGCTGAAAGTGCGCACAGCCGGACCGCACTTTTTCAGCAGCTCTGACATGTCTGGGTAGTTTTTAAGAAACTTCTGCACAAACAGAGTCAGCACATGCGCCAGGCAAGGGATGTGCGTCAAACCGGCTAGTCTCAGAGCTGCAAAGAGATTTCGCCCATTATCACACACCACCAGGCCGGGCTTGAGGCTCACTGGCAGCAACCACTCATCGGTCTGTTGTTCTATACCCCTCCAAAGCTCCTGTGCTGTGTGGGGTTTGTCCCGCAAACACATGAGTTTTAAAACCGCCTGCTGACGTTTACCCCTGGCTGTGCTGAAGTTGGTGGTGAAGTTCTTTCGCTGACCAGATGTGGAGGTGGTAGAAGAGGAGAAGGAGGATGGGGAGTAGGAGGAGGAGGAAACAGAAGGCAAAGAATAAGGCCCTGTGATCCTCGGTGGGTGGTGCAAGAACATGCACCAAACCACTATCCGACTCGGGAACAGCCGCCACTACATTTACTCAGTGTGCAGTTAGGGAGATATAGCGGCCCTGGCCATGCTTAGTGGTTCATGTATCTGTGGTTATGTGGACATTGCCACAGATGGCGTTGCACAGCGCACACTTGATTTTATCCTCCAGTTGGTTGTACAGAGAAGGGACTGCTCGTCTGAAAAAGTAGTGTCGGCTGTGAACTATGTACTGTGGGACAGCCACTGCCATAAACTGTTTGAAATAGTCCGTCTCCACCAGACGGAATGACAGCATTTTAAAGGCCAGTAATTTTGAAATTCTGGCATTCTGGGCCAGGGATTGAGGGTGGGTAGGTGGGTATTTCCTCCTTCTTTCCAGTGTTTGGGAGATGGAAAGTTGAACGCTCGCGTGTGACATGGTGGAGATGCTTGGTGATGGTGACGAAGGGGGTGTTGGTGGCACATCCTCTGTTTGCTGGTTGGCAGGTGCCACGGTGACCCCAGAGGTGGAGGAAGAGGCAGAGACAGCAGCAGAAGAGGAAGCAGGAGGAGCCTGAGACCTTTCTTGGTTTTTGCGGTTTTTACTCCACTGCAGTTTGTGCTTTGCATGTAGATGCTTGGTCATGTAGGTTGTGCTCAGGTTTAGAGCGTTTATGCCTCGCTTCAGGCTCTGATGGCACAACGTGCAAACCACTCGTGTCTTGTCATCATTGTCTGAAGAACCGCCACGCCAATGAACTCCTTTGAGCTGGCCTTGGTGTGCTCGGTCCCTGGGTGCGGTGGGCAGTAGCAGGCGTACTGTCTGGTACGGCCACTCTGCTTTTGCACCCTGCTCCCTCTTTTGCTGTGCTGTTGCCTGCACACGTCACTAGCACGACCTTGAGTCCAGTCTTGGTCTAGGACCTCATAATCCTCCAAATCTTCTTCCACCCATTCTTGACCCATGCCCTCCTCGTCGGTCTGCACATTGCAGAAAGCCACAGCAGTTGGCACCTGTGTTTCGTCATCATCAGAGAAGTGCTGTGGCGGTCTTCCCATGTCCTCATCCTGCAACATAAGTGGTTGGGCATCAGTGCATTCAATGTCTTTCACTTCTGGGGCAGGGCTAGATGGATGAGCCGGGGAAACCCTGCCAGCAGTCATCAAAAACCATAAGAGTTTGCTGCATGACTTAGAGCTCAGACCGCTTGGCTGATTTGGAAGGGGGTGAGGTGAAAGACTAATGGGCATGGGCTGCAGAGCTTTTTGCAGAGGAATGGGTGGGAGATACTGTGAAGGAACTGGAGCCACTGTCAGCCACACAATCTACTATTGCTTGTACTTGTTCTGGCCTCACCATCCGTAGAGCGGCTGTCGGGCCTACCAAATAATGCTGCAGGTTCTGTTGCCTACTCGCACCCGAGGAAGGTGTTTCACTTGTACCTGTAGTTGGCACTGAACGGCCACGTTCTCTCCCAGCAACAGTAGCTTACAGAAATGTAAATGAGTATTTTTACACTGTATGCACAACTGCTTTTTGAAGCAAGAATATTGCTTTTTTTTTTTTTTATCTTGGCATATAAATGATAAATAGGATATTATTTACATTGAATGTACATGGATTGGGGGATAAAATTAAAAAAAGGATTGTGTTTGACCTTGTCGGTAGGCATCTTCCGGCCATAGTCGGACTTTTGGAGACTCATGCCACTATAGAAAGTATTGTCCATTTGAAGAAAAAATGGGCAAAATGGCAATATCACTCCTGTCTGTCTTCATACTTGCGTGGTGTGAGTGTATATACACACCAAGATTTGGACTTTGTAGCGGTGGATTGCCCAATCGACAAGGAGGGTAGATTTGTTTTTCTTTATGGGCGCTAGAATGGGCAGTTCTATATTATTGCATTTGTTTATATTCCTCCTCCGTTTGCTGTTACTATACTAAGTCGTCTTGTTGCTTTTATACATAGTAAGGGTAGGTGTCCCTTAATCTTACAGGGTGATTTAAACTGTACGATGGATCCATGTTTAGATAGAGTATCAGAGGCTCCTTTACCTCTGCACTTTAAAGGAAAGCAAACTACCCTGTATGGTTTTTGTCAGGAATTAGCTCTCCTGGATATATGGAGATACCTGTATTGAGAACAGAGGGTGTATTCCTGCCTTAGTAAATCTCACAGGACTATGTCACGGATCGACCTTGCGCTGGCTAACAGCGATATGATTGGTTTAGTAAAAAAAAATGAGGTATGAACCACATGGAATCTCTAATCATTCACTGATCCTTTTATTGATCAAATACTTTGATGATAACATTGTTTTCAAGCCCTTTAGGTTAAATCTCCATTGGTTAAACATTATAAATGAACAGGATTTAATAAATGAGGAGATTCTTGAATTTTGGCGTCTCACCGTAAATTCTGCACATGTTCTTTTTGTATGGGATGCCATGAAGGCATATATAAGGGGGATATATTACTCTAAAGTTAGGAAGAAAAAATCACAGTTTTATAAAAAGCAGAAAGTACTAGAGGACAAGATCAAGATGCTCGAAGCTACGATTTTAACTCAGATTGATGCGTCGATAAAATCTCGGTTAAAATGCGCCAACGACGACTTGATTAATTTCCTTCACAATAAAGCTCAAAATAAAGCTTTTTTTCAAGGGTTTAGGCAATACTATGAAGGCGGCACTCCTGGGAAATTACTCTCTGCTGTGATCGCTAACCAAAGAGAGCATAGCAAAATAAAACAAATTAAAACCCGTACAGGACAATACTCGGAACAACTTGATACAATAATGAAGGAATTTGGATCATTTTTTACGGAGCTTTATCAATCCAAACTAGATCAGAATGAGACTCGAATTGAAACATACTTGTACCAGACCTTGTTGCCCAGTCTTACTGAGCAGGAAGCACAAGCACTAAATTCCCCCATAAAATTGGAGGAGCTGCAGGAGGTCTTGAAGGAAGTGAAGCGAAGTTCTGCTCCCGGTCTGGATGGGCTTCCTTTTGAAGTATATAAACAGCATGGTTCAGTGTTACTTCCCTTATTACTACAGGTTATAAATTCCTCATTATTGACTGGAAGCCTCCCTCCTACTATGAGAGAGGCTTTGATTACCTTCATTTTGAAAAGGGGTAAGGATGAAAGCGAGATTGAGTCATATCGACCAATCTTGCTTCTTAATACGGACTATAAACTACTTGCTAAAATCCTAACCCGGCACCTAAAGACAGTCATTCAGACCCTTATTCACCCTGATCAAACAGGCTTCATTCCAGGGCGTCAGATTCAATCAAATATCCATAGAGCATTTTTGAATATACAGATTGGTGGGGGACGGGACCGCTCCACCCTGTCACTTGATGCTGCAAAGGCTTTTGACAGGGTGGAGTGGCCCTTCCTATGGCAGGCGATGAAGCGCCTGCAACTGGGGGACACGTTTATTGCCTTAACTAGGCTATTTTACACTCAATCCACGGCCAAGATCAACATCAATGGTCATTATACACCTAGCATTAATTTATCTTGCGGTACAAGACAGGGCTGCCCTCTTTCTCCTTTATTATTTGCCGTTTTTATGGAGCCCCTTGCTAGTCGGATTAGGACTGATGAAGAAATAATAGGATTCGGAATCGAAGGGGCTAACGATAAAGTCAGCCTCTACGCGGATGACATCATAATTTATCTAAATGAAGGGTATAAAAAGATTGACTGCGTTATTCAAATTATCTATGAATTTGGTTCTTTCTCAGGTTTTTCAATCAACTGGTCTAAATCCAAGTTGTTCCCCTTAGATAATTGGGTTGATTTCCAAAATATTAAAGTCCAAGTTCTCTCCCCTACTGAACACCTTGACTATCTGGGTCTTAAAATTGTCCCAAAATTGTCTGCTTAAACAGAATTAAACATTGTCCCTGCAATTAATAAGATTAAAGATAAGATAAGAACATGGCAGAGGCTCCCTCTTTCTCAGGCTGATAACTTAGTGTTGGTTAAGATGATCTTACTCCCTTCTATGCTGTATGTTATCTCTGCTTGCCCTGTATGGATAGATGACGCCTCTTTCTATTTAATAGAAAAACTGATAGATGATTTGATCTGGGGACGAAAAAGGGTGCTGAATTTCACTGCTGAAATTGAAAATACGTCTTGGTGCGTTGTATGCACAAGTGCTCTATAGCACCACAATACAGATTTTTGCCCCAGAATACAGAAATGGACTATGTCACCCCTAAATTATACAAAAGCTAATGTAGGGGACTTGACCTGCCAGAAAAAATGATTTTTTCCTTCACTGAGCCACCAAAAACGATTAGACTGATGTCCTTGGCAGGCTGGCACACATGCAGGTCACATGCAGTTCCAAGGACACTGCAGTGGCTAAAATGGCAGCCGACCCCCACCTCAGTAACAGATGGATTTAAAAAAAAACACTTTGCAGTATAAATGGGCTCAGGGCTGGGTACAAAAATGTACGATTGCAGTAGCACACTCCCTCAATAATTGCTGTAGCTTGAAGAGTTCACACCACCAGGTTCAACAGATTTCTTTCCTAATCTCTCCCTGAGAGCAAAGGCAGCAACCTTTCCCTATACTAACAACAGCAGAGTGACGTGTGGCACTACGTCACTACAGCTTATGGCTTGGGCGCATGCTGCACTAAGCTAATCACAGCCATGCCATTAGTAGGCATGGCTATGATGGCTTCTTAGGGCAAAAATGTAAAACGCTTGCTGATTGGCTGCTCTGCAGCCTTTCAAAAAGGGGGAAGAATCGTCAAACAATGAACCCGAACCTTTATGAAAATGTTCCGATTCGGGTCCGTGTCCCGAACATCCTAAAATTCGGTACGAACCTGAATTATACAGTTCGGGTTTGCTTAACTCTATTAATAAATAGTGCATTAAGTAAATATTTATAACACTGTGAAATATTAACCCTCTGTGCTGACTTCACTATTAACTCGTGCAAAACAGTGGAAGTATCTATGTAAAAAAGTGATTTTTCTTTAATACTAAAATGCGCAGAACGTAAAGGAAAATAACAAAGCCAAGATAAATTAAATATATTTTCTCTCGGCGATAACTCCAACATAGTAAAAATATGCCCATTTTCAACCACCTGAGCAAGATAGTGAATATTATTCTTTTGCCAATGCTGATCTCCACCTAACTCATCTAAGGTCTGTAGAGAATAATTATGCCAAAGAGGCGTACAAAAACGGATCCCTCTGTTCCAAACCAGTCTCTAATGGTACTCCAGGACTTGGTCAATAACTTTACAACTGCCCTATATTCCTGCTGGGAATTATTTAATGACCAGATTCCAAAGAACAAAATATTATTACCATTCATAATACAGCCATAGCTCCGATGCCATGAAATAACCCTTGAAACAGGGAAGATTTAATCCTCCCTGTTCCAACGGTTTGTAAAAGTTCTCCAATTTAAGCCTTAGGCCCCATTCACACATCCGCATTTTAGTCCGCATGTATTCCGCAATTCTGCGGAATAGATGCAGACCCATTCATTGTGAATGCGGCCGGCTGTGATTCGGAGAGCACACATCCGCAGCCTGCGGACAAGAATTGGCATCTCTATGGGGAGTGCCAGCATGGTGTGTTGCGGATCCGCAACACACTATGGACGTCTGAATGGGGCCTAACTCGCTTCCTCCCCCAGAGTAAATCATTAATAACTCTCTCAATCAATTTAAAGAATCTATCATCAATCCACACTGGGGAGTTCCTGAGGACATACAATAGTTGAGGCAGAATCACCATCTTCACCAAACATATGTTATCAGCTCTAGACAAGGAGAGTCGGAGCCATATCTTTATTTTAGATCTCAATTTTGTGATCAATGGGAGAAAATTAAGCTGTAGAAAATCTTCAATCTTAGAAGAAATAGTGATCCCCAAGTATTTAAATGAATCAGAGAGATCGTCAAATTGCTACCCAACTCCTCAGTAACAGGTTCTAATCTGTCTAAAGACAAGAGAATAGTTTTGGACCAATTAATATCAAGGCCTGAGACTTCGCCAAGTGAGCTAACTGCTCGAATAACCCTCAAAAGTGTGGTATTAGTATGTTGTATATAAAATAAAACATCATCAGCATATAAAGAAATACGATCTTCTATTCCCAATGTCCCAAACCCTTCAATCCGAGGATCCTGCCTGACCCTAAGAGCTAGGGGCTCAATATAAATGTCAAATAACAATGGAGAAAGCTGGCATCCCTGGCGAGTGCCTCTCTGCAAAGAGATATACCTTGTATGCAGCTTATTAATATTCAACCTCACCTTAGGGGATTTATAAAGAAGCTTAACCATGTTTATAAACCTAATACCAAATCCCATCTCCTCTAACACCTTCCAGAGGAATCTCCACTCCACCCTGTTGAACGCCTTAGAGGCGTCCAAAGACATGATGGAGTGAGAGGCCCCCCGGAGGACTGAGTATTGACAAAAAGACAGTGCAAATTATAATGGGTACCCTTACCAGGGATAAAGCCATTTTGATCGGGATGGATGATAGATGAGATGACTTTGGCCAACCTAGTGGCAAGGATCCTTGAAAAAAGCTTGACATCCGTATTTAATAAGGAAATCTGACTGTATGAACTCATTTTTAAAGGATTAGTATAGTATTAGGTAGGCACTCTTACATATGGGTCAACATACGTATGTTTATTCTAAAAAATTAATTGTATACAAACATAAATAAAAATGTAATAACATTATGTTGCTCTGTATTTACTGAGTGTGTTTAACCTCTTAAGGACGAAGGGCGTACATGTACGCCCTTCGTCCGGACTTTAAAGATGGCGCCCGCTCGCGCACGGAGCGGGCGCATGAGCTGCGGGTAAACGCTTGATTCATCAAGCTGACACCCGCAGCTCATGTCCGCGAATGGCAGCGATGCCGATCGCGGACATTTAACCCCTCAGATGCCGTGGTCAATCCTGACCACGGCATCTGATCGCGCAAAAAACGAAAGTTTCACTTTCGGTTTTTGCTCCGGCTCCCTGATGGCCACAAGGGGAGCCGGAGCATACATTTAGTAGCCTAGGTTTCTGTGAATGAAACCTAGGTTACTACTTAGTATTCCTATGGAGCCTATGACTGTAATAGGCTCCATAGGAAATATGCGATTTTCTCATATATTCCAATGCTATTGCATTGGAATATATGAGAATAGCAATCTGATGATTGCATCTTATAGTTCCCTATGGGAAATATAAGAAAGTGGTAAAAAAAAAAAAAAGTTTAAAAAATAAAAATAAAATAAAAAATATATAAAAATTCAAATCACCCCCCTTTCCCCAAAATGAAAATAAAATAAATTAAAAAATTAAAAAATTACACATAATGGGTGTCGCAATGTGCAAAAACGCCCATACTATAATAATATTAAAAAGTATTCACCATACGGTAATTCGCCATTTTTGGACGCTTCATTTCCTAAAAAAAAAATGAATAAAAAGTGATCAAAACATCATACGCACCCCATAATGGTATCAATTAAAAGTTCAGATTGCCCCGCAAAAAATGAGCCCCTACACTGCTCCGTAAGCATAATTACAAAAAAGTTATTCAAAACATGGGGACAAAAAAATGAAATAAAAAAATTCCCACTTTTAATTTTTTTTTCACTATCAAAACGCAAGAAAAACTATACATATTAGGTATTGCCGGATTCGTACTGACCTGAAGAATAAAATTAACCAGTCAGTTTTATCGCAAATTGAACGTTGTAATTTAAAAACCTGTAAAACTGTGGTGAAATTGCTTTTTTTTGCAATTTCACCCCATTTGGAATTTTTTTCCCGTTTCCCACTACATCACATGCAAAAATAAATGGTAGCGTTAAAAAGTACAACTTGTCCCGCAAAAAACAAGCCATCATATGGCTATGTGAGCGGAAATATAAAAATGTTATGGCTTTTGGAAGGCAGGGAGCGCAAAACAAAAACGCAAAAATCCCAAAACCCCCGGTCCTTAAGGGGTTAAAATAAATAAATATCAGACTATATCCTTCAAGTAGGTAAATGCTCCTATAATAGTCCAAAAAAATATCTAGAGAAAATAAATATATATATATATATGATGATGTATATAAGATAAAATAAAATATATGTCTAGCTGTGTCCAGAGAAATATATCTAAGTAGAAAAAAGTGTCTAGAGAAAGTATATATATATTTTTTTATTTTTTCTGTTAGGCGTTCATCAATTTTTTCCTAACAGAGAAAAAATATATATACTTTTTCTGGATCCTTTTTTTTTTTCCTGGATATTTTTGTGGACATACAACCCCTCTTCTGGATATATATATATATATATATATATATATATATATATATATATATATATATACTTTTTCTGGATAAACCTACTTGCATATATTTCTCTGGACACAGCTGGACATATATTTTATTTTATCTTATATACATTTTTTCTGGATGTATATCTTTCTCTTGGATACATATTTATATTTATTTTCTCTAGATTTTTTTCTGGACTATTATAGGAGCATTTACCTACTTAAAGGATATAGTCTGATATTTGTTTATTTTAAACACACTCAGTAAATACAGAGCAACATAATGTTGTTACATTTTTATTTATGTTTGTATACAATAAAATATTTAGAATAAACATATCTATTTTCTCTATTATCATTTTTAAAGGATCCTTGCCTTTTTTTTATATTAATATAATTACAGCCTCTGTCATAGATTCCGAAAGATTACCGTCTTCTATTGCCTCAGTAAATACCTTCAGAAGATGGGGAAAAACAACCTCCCTGTATTTGCGGGAGAATTCATATGGGAATCCATCGGATCCTGGAGAAGAGTTTCCCACACAGGCTTTCAAAGCAGCCTCTAACTAGAGATGTCGCGAACATAAAATTTTCCGTTCACGAACGGCAAACGCGAATTTCTGAAAATGTTCGCGAACGTGCGAACAGTGCGAACCGCCATAGACTTCAATAGACAGGCGAAGTTTAAAACCCACAGGGACGCCTTCTGGCCACAATAGTGATGGAAAAGTTGTTTCAAGGGGACTAACACCTGGACTGTGGCATGCCGGAGTAGGGATCCATGGAAAATTACGTAGTTGACGCAGAGTGTGGCAAGTTGAATTCCTAATGGTTGTATTATTAGAATATAACGAAGATTGAATTCTTAATCTTCGTTATATTCTAGCAATACAACCATTAGGAACTCAGCTCTAAGTTGTAATCGCAATGCGAATAATACTTACAAATATTAATCGCTTTGCGAATCCATTTGATGCCTCTATTTGATTGTATATGACGGTTGACTATGACTACCACCAACGTTCTGCTGCCTCCGAGGCAAGATATCTGAGCCCCCCAGGAGCCATTTGGGCGTTTTTGATAGAGAACGCATCAAAAATGCATCAAAAACGCATATGCATTTTTATAATTTTTTTATTTTTTATTTTATTTTTTGTGTATTTTGCCACATTTGGTTGCATATTTACATTTGGTATAGGCAAATATGGTAGTCTAGATCATGTTTATAATAATTGTAAGTATTATTTGCATTGCGATTACAACTTAGAGCTGAGTTCCTAATGGTTGTATTGCTAGAATATATCGTATATTCTAGCAATACAACAACCATTAGGAACTCAGCTCTAAGTTGAATTCGCAATGCTATTAATGCAGGTTATATTAATCACATTGCGAATTAAACTTAGATCTGAGTTCCTAATGGTTGTTGTATACAACTCAAGGAGTTCACAAATACCTCTTTAATACATTCCTGATCTTGAATAATTATACTGTATCCTGAAGAGTGAATGCTAACTCTTTTTGTGGATCCTGATTAGAGATCACCCTAGCTAGCATTTTTCCTGGGCGACCTGATTCAGAAAAGTATTTTTGTCCCCTAAAACCCCTAAAAAAAAAGCCTTTGCTGAGCATTATCCAGAAGAAAGTCAGAGAAAGCCTGACTTGACCCCTGCATAAGTTCCCTATTTTGTTCTGTACTTTTTTTTGAGAAATCTTCCATACTAGCTACCACTGCTTCTTGCAGATCTCTCTCCTTCTTAGCATAGCCCTTCTTTAGGTTAGAAATATTGATAATGAAGACCCCACTCATAAAGGCCTTAAATGCATCCCATACCAGATATGTCTTTGCTGAATTATAATTAGTTTCCTAAAAAAAAATTCCATCTCCCATTTAATCAGTCCATGGTTGTCCAGTATAAGAATCCAATAGAGAGCTCAATTCTGAGGGGTGAATGGACGACTAAAGACCTAGCCTCATATTTCATAGATTTTATGCACTTCAAGTAACTTTTATTTATGAGGGCTAGATCTATCCTAGACACTGACCTCCCAGATTTACTAACACAAGAATATGCTTGTTTTCCCTTCCCCAAATATCCCCATTTATCAATATATACATATTCCTGACAAAAACGAGACAGAGGAGACCTTTGACGCATAAACATCTCTCTCCATGGAAATCCTATCTTTCTGTGGATCAATACAATTAAAATCCCCAGTCACAATGAGAGGGCAATAGTAAGAGAGGTACCACTGCACACTCAGGTTGTCATGCAAATAAAAATCATTTTATTGTAACAAATCCTCCAATAGGTCCATAGGTAATAAGGAAGAATGCATATATAGTGACTAAGAGTTTTTGGTCGCATAAGTCACTGATGGGAAAAAAGGACATAAATGCATTAGTCAGAGACAAATATCATGTTCTCAAGGGAGATAATCATTTGATTCAATACAAATCAAGGCAAGTATGTCAAGGAGAAATATTGGGAAATATAGGTAAGAAGTCTATGTGGATGTGCTTAATAAAGTGGCTGTTAAAGTACGGACTATATGTTGAGACCGTAGCTGAATGATGTATAGGTATATAGCTCGGACAGGCCTAGCAGTACATGGTAATATGGTATAGGTAGGCATAATGATATATTGTTAGCACCTGCCGCTAATTTGACGTTATAGTATGTTGGTGTGTAATGTAAAGATAATAAGTACAGAAGTATGCACACAAGTAGTTTAGAGATGGGTGGATCTATAGTTCAGTAATGTGTGGACAAAAGGAGCACATAGCACAATATATTATCATATGGTGCTAATTAGACACAGTGGCATGTTAATTCGAACAGTGGCATGTTTATGTGTGATGCTGAAACAATAGGTGCAGAATAATGCGCATATACTGGCTTGAGGTAGGTAGACATATAGTTCAGAGATATGTGAGCAAAAGGTACATATAGTGCAATTAGTGAGGACGCACGCAGGGCCAACAAAACTGGGTTGCCAATGGAACAGGCGATTTTCAGAAATTTAGGTCCCTATCACCTATGCAGAGCAAGGATTAATTCACGGCAAAACGGGGTTCATGTCACCCACCAATGGAACAGGCGATTTTAAAAAATGTAGGCCCCTGGCACCCAGGCAGAGGAGGGTTTTATTCATGGCAAAACGGGGTTAATGTCACCCACCAATGGAACAGGTGGTTTTTAGAAATGTAGGTCCCTGTCACCTATGCTGAGCAGGGGTTTATTCATACCAATGGGGATCATTTCACCCACCAATTGAACAGGCGATTTTTAGAAATGTAGGCCCCTGGCACCCAGGCAGAGGAGGGGTTAATTCATGGCAAAACGGGGTTCATGTCACCCACCAATGGAACAGACAATTTTAAAAATGTAGACCCCTGGCACCCAGGCAGAGGAGGGGCTTATTCACGGCAGAAGTTTTTCGGCATTTTCGGTCACTGTCACCTATGCAGAGCAGGGGTTTGTACCCAGCAAAAATGGTAATATCTCACCCAACAATTTAAAATATTTCCGCATTTTCGGTCACTGTAACCTATCCAGAGCAAAGGTTTGTACCCGGCAAAAATTGTAATATCTCACCCAACAATTTGAAAGAAGATTTTCCGCATTTTCGGTCACTGTAACCTATGCAGAGCAGGGGTTTGTACCAGACAAAAATGGTAATTTTGCACCCAACAATCTAAAAGAAGATTTTTCAAATTTTCGGTCCCTGTCACCTATGCAGAGCAAGGGGTTGTACCCGGCAAAAATGGTAATATTCCACCCAACAATTTAAAAGAAGATTTTCCGCATTTTCGGTCACTGTCACCTATGCAGAGCAGGGGTTTGTACCCGGAAAAAATGGCAATTTTGCCCCCAACAATTTGAAAGAAAATTTTTCAAATTTTTGGTCCCTGTCACCTATGCAGTGCAGGGTTACATGACAGCGAAAAATTGGAATATGTCAACCCCAGACGGATTAACTATATTATTGTCCCAGGCACATATGCAGTGCAGGCTGCAAAGGTAATTCTTGGCCTTAAAACATATGATTTTTCCACCACCCATGAATAACATGGATTTAAGTGGTATATTTTGGGGTGTAGGACCTCATCATTCTCAACATCATCTTCCACTCAGTCTTTACCCCTTGTGGCGTTTCAAAATGTCAGCCTTATACAAATCACGCATCTGTGAGGTGACTTGTTGAATCAGACATCCTCCACTTACAGTTTACGCATCAGACACCCAGGAGTTAATCAAGTAGTCTTTTAGTCCGGGGATTGTATTACAAGATATGCAGGGAATCCAGATGGTAAAAGAATTATGCCTCTAATAATCTCCTTGATAAGAAGATGAGATACTACACAGATTCTCCTCAGAATCTCCTCAGAATTAGAGCACACAAAACAGCAATGCATGACAGGGTAAACAGGAAGTGGCTAGACTGAACCAACTAGAAGCAGAAACAGAGGGAGGAGGAGAAGAGAGGAGCATACCAATACACAATGCAAGATACTGAAACAGAACACCCCTACCTTCTTTGTCGGTCTGCACACCACAGAAAGCTGCAGCAGTTTGCACCTGTGTTTCGTCATCATCAGAGACGTGCTGTGGTGGTCTTCCCATGTCATCACCCTCAAACCTAAGTGGTTGAGCATCCATGCACTCAATCTCTTGCCCTTCTGGGGCAGGGCTATGGTTATAGTCCTGGGAAACCCTGCCAGCAGTCATCAAAAAGCATAAGAGACTGCTGCATGACTTGGGGCTCAGATTGCTTGGCTGATTTGCAAGGGGTGAGGTGAAAGACTGATTGGCATGGGCTGTAGGTGTTAACTCTGAGCTTTCAGCAGTGGGAGACAATTTTAAGGTACTGGAGGCACTGTCAGACACCCAATCTACTAGCGCCTGTACTTGTTCTGGCCTCACCATTCGTAGAGTGGCATTCGGGCCTACCAAATAACGCTGCAGGTTCTGTCGCTTACTCACACCTGAGGAAGGAGTTTCACTTGGACCTGTAATTGGCGCTGAACGGCCACGTCCTCTCCCAGCAACAGGAGATCCACCAACACCACCATGCCCTCTTCCCTTATTTGATGTTCTCCTTATTATTTGCGTTCACCCACCAAACTAACAGATGGTTTATCTCCAGTGTCAATTTAACTGCCAATAGTCAACTATTAAGCTCACTAACAGTAAGGCAGTGCCCGTGTCATAAACAGAATACATTTCTTTAGTTCACACAACAGTGTAATGGAGCAATTCAATACCATTACTTCACTATCACCAAAAATTTGATTTTTCAAACCAACAATGTAAAAGTAGAAGTTAACGGTTTAATTTGACTGTTAGAAATTTAGCATACACAACCAATGTGCTATCTACCACAAAACTTGTGTGTTTGCAACCAACTATGTAATTGCGGAGTTTAAAAGGTTACTTAAAATGACTGAAATACAGGGTAGGCCTCAGATCTGCTATGTAGGTACAAAACCACTGTTTAAGGCAACAAACTACAAAAATGCAGTATGTCACAGCAAAATTTTAAAATAGGTTTTTTAGCGGTGTATGCAAACATGATCTGTGGTATGACAGTACAGGTTTATTCCACCAACTACAGAAATGCACTATGTCACCACTACATTTTAAAATTGGTTTTTCAGCGGTGTATGCAAACGTGCTCTGTGGTACGACAGTACGAGTTTATTACAGCAACTACAGAAATGCACTATGTCACTGCAAAATTTAAAAATAGGTTTTTCAGCGGTGTATGCAAACTTGCTCCGTGGTTGACAGTACGGGTTTATTACAGCAACTACAGAAATACACTATGGCACCGCAAAATTTTAAAATAGGTTTTTCAGCTGTGTATGCATACGTGATTTGAGGTATGACAGTATAGGTTTATTCCACCAACTACAGAAATGCACTATGTCACTGTAAAATTTTTAAATTGGTTTTTCAGCTGTGTATGCAAACTTGCTCTGTGGTACTACAATACAGGTTTATTACAGCAACTACAGAAAAGCACTATGTCACCGCAATATTTTAAAATAGGTTTTTCAGCAGTGTACGGGTTTATTCCCCCAACTAAAGAAATGCGCTGTCACCCCAAAATTATAAAATAGGTAATGTAGGGGGATTTGACCTGCCAGAAAAAAGGAATTTTTCCTCCACAGAGCTACCAAAAAATAACTAGACTGATGTCCCTGGCAGGCTGGCACACATGCAGGTCACATACAGTTCCAAGGACACTGCAGTTGCTAAAATGGCGCCGACCCCCACCTCAGTAACAGATGGATTAAAATGATTTTGCAGTATCACTGGGCTCAGGGCTGGGTACAAATATGTAGCATAAAACCCTCAATAATTGCTGTAGTTTTAAGAGTTAATACCACCAAGTTCAACAGATTTTATCCCTAATCTCTCCCTGAGAGCACCAGCAGCAGCCTGTCCCTACACTAAGAGCAGCAGAGTGACGTGCGGCGCTACATGACTCCAGCTTAAATAGAAGCTGGGTCACATGCTGCACTTAGCCAATCACAGCCATGCCAATAGTAAGCATGGCTGTGATGGCTTCTTATGGCAAAGTAGTGAAACGCTTGTTGATTGTCTGCCCTACAGCCTTTCAAAAAGTGGGAAGAAATCGCCGAACAACGAACCCGAACTTTTACGGAAATGTCTGGGTGCGAAAAATTGGATTGAGATCTGGGCTTTGACAAGGCCATTTCAACACATGTACATGTTTCCCCTTAAACCACTCAAGTGTTGCTTTAGCAGTGTGTTTGGGGTCATTGTCCTTCTGGAAGGTGAACCTCCATCCTCGCCTCAAATCACGCACAGAGTGGTACAGGTTTTTCTCAAGAATATCCCTGTATTTAGCATCATCCATCTTTCCCTCAACTCTGGCCAGTTTCCCAGTCCCGGCTGCTAAAAAACATTCCCACAGCATGATGCTGCCACCACCATGTTTCACTGTGGGTATAGTGTTCTTTGGGTGATGTGATGTGTTGGGTTTGCACCAGACATAGCATTTTCTTTGATGGCCTAAAAGTTACATTTTAGTCTCCTCAGACCAGAGCACCTTCCTCCATACATTTTGGGAGTCTCCAACATGTCTTTTAGCAAACTCACCACGTGCCTTTTTGTTTTTAGCTGAAAGTAGTGGCTTTCTTCTGGCCACTGTGCCATAAAGCCCAACTCTATGGAGCGTACGGCTTATTGTCGTCCTATGTACAGATACTCCAGTCCCTGCTGTGGAACTCTGCATCTCCTCCAGGGTTACCTTAGGTCTCTGTGTTGCCTCTCGGATTAATTCCCTCCTTGCCAAGTCCGTGAGTTTTAGTGGGCGGCAGGTTTGCTGTTGTGCCATGTTCTTTCCATTTGGTTATGATAGATTTGATGGTGCTCCTGGGGATCATCAAAGATTTGGATATTGCTTTATAACCTAACCCTGGCTTATACTTCTCAACAACATTGTCCCTTATTTGTTTGGAGAGTTCCTTGGTCTTCATGGAGTGCTTGGTTAGTGATGCCTCTTGCTAAGGTGTTGCAGCCTTTGGGGCCTTTCAAAAAAAGGTGTGTATATGTAATGACAGATCATGTGACACTTAGATTGCACACAAGTGGACATCATTTCACTAATTATGTGACTTCTGAAGGTAATTGTGCAGCGTACTCAAGTTAGGGTTCAATAGGGTTCCTGAGTGTTGTAGTGCAGTTATGACCACTAACCTGGAACAGGCCGACTCTCTGGTTCTTCTTCTAGGACAGGTAATTATAGGTAGAGTTTGTGACGCCAGTGCCAATTAACGGTGGCACGCCGTTTGTTGATAGTAGGAATAATTGAGGAACCACGTTGCAATAAAACAGAACTTGAACTTTACTCAAACTTTGATAGTAAACATGCACACACATGGATGGAAGCGCAGTTCCTTAATACGTAGCAGTTGCAGAGTAGTTTCAGATGAATAGATCACAGATTAATATAGATTGCAACTCCTGTTAGATCAAGCAGGCCTAAATCTGCAGAGGGATTTGACTCTCCACTATTTCCTCAGGTTCTATAGATACAGGTGACTTCAATTCTTCTGACCTGTCTATTCCTGGGTTACTTTATAATCCAAGGCCCAAATACCTCTTAGACGGCTTCTATCCTTGGTTCTTTACACTTGAAGGATTTCCCTTGCTACCTGCTGAGGACAATACAGGAGTCCCGCACAGACTACTCGGTCTGCACACACTTCACAGACTCAACTGTCTGCACTGAACTACTTTACTATCTGCTTGGGCCTACCTATATATAGTGGGGTGTACTATCTCCCTCTAGTGGCTGTAGTAGACTCTACCCCTGCAGACCTGTACAAGGAAATAAATTAAAGGTACTGTACATACACATAATAAACCTTTTGCAGTGTCGGGTATTAACACCCGTATGTTGCAATTGGTTGCACTAGAGCTTTTTATGGGCTTCCTAACAAAGGGGGTGAATACATATGCACATGCCAAATGCTCATTTCACTTCACCAACTTAGACTATTGTGTTCTGATCCGTCACATAAAATTCAGAGTAACAAAACATTGAACTTAAGGCTGTAATGTAACAAAATACGAAAAAAGTCAAGGGAGTTTTGCAAGGCCCTGTAGTATAAATAACAGCCTTTCTCTGTTACAAATAAAAATAAACCTAATTGGAATTGCCACAAAATGAAAATTCTATTAAAATATAGAAGCATCTATCCCATGTAATGAAGTTAATATCTCATTTTTAACACGGTGAAAAACAAAAGCCATAAAACAATGGTGAAATTGCATTTGTTTTTTACAATTCTACCCCTTTAAAAAAAAATCTTACAGCTTCCCTCTATATTTTATGAAATAGTAATTGGTGCCATTAGAAAGTACAACCTGCCCTGCAAAAAATAAAAAAAATAAAAAAACTTTAGCTCTCATATGGCTATGTGAACAAAAAAAAAAAAGTTATGACTCCTACAAACTGAAAATGATTGCATTTGAAAGGGGTTGATACTCAGTCATATTTCAGTCTCTTTTGTATTATGAAGGAAATGTTTTCCAAAATGGAAAATTTGGCTTTCAGAATGCCGTAAAAAAAAATTCTTACTGATTTACTCATCTCTCTTTCTTATATAATTAGGCCATCTTGAACATATTTACTTCCTTTGCTTTATACACATAGCTTTAAGAATAATTTGGAATGGGTTCTAAACAATGCTTGGCCTATACTATTTTCTAGTGTTATGTAAGAAGGAGCTATAACAAAGATCCACATATTTCCCCTATTTTTCTTTTTTCTTTGTTTTATTCAGCATACACATGTTCTGGTTACTTTGCCCTTTTAGACTGATGTGGTATTTTCAAGATTAATGGGCAATACTTGTTTTTTCAGTTACATTTACCCATAGCAGGTGGAGAATGGAGAAGGACAAAACCTTCCAACCCATGCTTTCCAGTGTGTACTAAACAGAGACAACTGGTCTGACCTCTGTTATTTACTAGTGTTGAACGTGAATATTCGAATTGATTTTTTTTTTGAAAATATCTGCACTTCACTAATTCACGAATAGTTAGAATATAGTGCTATATATTCATAAAAATGAATATTCTTTTTTTTGTTCAATCTGAACCCAAGATTAGAGATGTCGGCGATGTATGCGATGTTCGGTCCGCCCCCTATACGTCATCATTGAGCAAATTTTGACCCTGAACCTCACAGTCAGCAGACACATTCCAGCCTCCCACCTCCTATCAAAAAGCAAGGACAGCATCCATCTTAGATTTATTCTGAAGCTGCAGTGTTAGTTAGAGCAGGAAGAGTACTGCTGCTGCTGAAATTATAGGGAAAGTGTTAGCTAGGCCAGTGCGCTGTGTCCACCCCAGTCTTCAAAGACTCATCTGCTGTAAGGACAGCATCCTGACAGCACCCCAAAAAGCCCCTTTTAGGGCTGGTACATCAGTCTGCTTTTATTTTTTCTATATTTTCTATATATATATATTGCAGTTGCCTGCCCGTGTGTGAGAGGTTGCAGGCCCACAGACTGTACTGTGTGCACACCACTCATATAGGGTGGCACAGTACCTTGCAGATAAAAAAGTCATTTAATTTTTATCCATTAACATAATTGCAGTTGCCTGCCAGTGTGTGTCAGGCCCACTGACTGTACTGTGCCCACTGCCAGTGCCCACCACTCATATCGGGTGGCACAGTACCTTGCAGATAAAAAAGTCATTCAATTTTTACCCTTTAATATAATTGCAGTTGCCTGCCAGTGTGTGTCAGGCCCACAGACTGTACTGTGCCCACTGCCAGTGCCCACCACTCATATCGGGTGGCACAGTACCTTGCAGATAAAAAAGTCATTTAATTTTTACCCTTTAATATAATTGCAGTTGTCTGCCAGTGTGTGTCAGGCCCACTGACTGTACTGTGCCCACTGCCAGTGCCCACCACTCATATCGGGTGACACAGTACCTTGCAAAAAAAAAACATTTAATTTTTACCATTTAATATAATTGCAGTTGCCTGCCAGTGTGTGTCAGGCCCACTGATTGTACTGTGCCCACTGCCCACCACTCATATAGGGTGGCACAGTACCTTGCAGATAAAAATGTCATTTCATTTTTACCCTTTAATATAATTGCAGTTGCCTGCCAGTGTGTGTCAGGCCCACAGACTGTACTGTGCCCACTGCCAGTGCCCACCACTCATATAGGGAGCACAGTACCTTGCAGATAAAGAAGTCATTCAATGTTTACCCATTAATATAATTGCAGTTGCCTGCCAGTGTGTGTCAGGCCCACTGACTGTACTGTGCGCACTGCCAGTGCCCACCACTCATATCGGGGTGGCACAGTACCTTGCAAATAAAAAAATCATTTCATTTTTACCCTTTAATATAATTGCAGTTGCCTGCCAGTGTGTGTCAGGCCCACAGACTGTACTGTGCCCACTGCCAGTGCCCACCACTCATATAGGGAGCACAGTACCTTGCAGATAAAGAAGTCATTCAATGTTTACCCATTAATATAATTGCAGTTGCCTGCCAGTGTGTGTCAGGCCCACTGACTGTACTGTGCGCACTGCCACTGCCCACCACTCATATAGGGTGTCACAGTACATTGTACGGTGCATGCGCAGTAACCTAAAATTCAAAGGAAGCGGACCGAGCATGGGTCTTTTTCCATCTCCTGGTTCCAAAAAACTATTCACTACACCGGCCCTGGCCCTGATAAGGGACAAAACAGAGATTAAACTGATAGGAATAGTACTTAGTTAACACTAGTTGCATTGGTGGCAAATTCCATTGCAAGTTCCCAAAATTAGAAGGAAGCGGACAGAGAAGGCTTTTTTCTCTATCTCCCCATGCAAGGATTCAATTTAATACACGTCCCCTGATAGGGGACTTAACAAAGATTAGAATGGTAAGAATAGTAATTCACACTATTTGTATTGATGGCACAGTACATTGCGCGGCGCACGCGCAGTGCCCCAAATTGGAAGTAAGAGGACCGACCAATCATCTTTTTCCATCACCCGGTTCCTAAAATCTATTCGTTACACGTCTCCTGATAGGGGACGTAACAGGGATTAAACTGATAGGAATAGTACTACTTAAGACACCACTCATATAGGGTGGCACAGTACATTGCACAGCGCACGGGCAGTGCCTCAAATTGGAAGGAAGAGGACCGACCAACCATCATTTTCCATCTCCCGGTTCCTAAAATCTATTCCATACACCTGCCCCTGATAGGGAACAAAAAAGAGATTAAACTGGTAAGAACAGATTTTTAATTAAAAAAAAGCCTGTGTGGAACTGGGTATTTTTTGTCCGCGTTACTGAACGCTCATGCACAATGGCTGTAGGCTCATGCGTCCTTTTGCGGAGGTGACAAACCTGGTCAGTCAAACCCAAGGCAACATCATCGACCTCATCCCATATGTGTTTTTTCTGGAGCGTGCCCTGCGAAGAGTGCTGGATCGAGCCATAGATGAGCATGAAGAGTAAGAGTTGTGGTCACCATCACCACTAGAAGCAGCCTTGTCGTTGTTGATTGCTGGACCTGCGGCAACGCAGAGACAGGAGTCTGAAGAAGAGGAGTCAGAGGAGGAAGGTGGCTTTGAGGAGATGGAAGACCAGGGGGCTTGTTGTCACCTTTCGGGGACCCTTGGTGTTGTACATGGCTGGGTGAAGGAAGAGACCTTCAATGACGTCAGTGAGGACAAGGAACGGGACATGGCTAGCTTGGTATCCAACCTTGTGCAAATGGGGATTTTGCGGTTGTGCAAATGGACTGTTTGCGGTGCGTTAAATGGGGAGTTTAGTCTGTCAGAGTTTGGTCTGTCACTGTGAAGCGGGCGTAACCCTTAAACTACCTGATCGAGACAACATCATACCTGATCGTATACACACACTGGATGTTTTAAAGCATGTTATTCCAAACAATTTAGGAATGTTAGGTGATTTATGCCCTTTATGGATTAAAACCCGACTCTGCGTCAACTAAGTCATTTTCCATGGGAGTTTTTGCCCTCCGGCATGCCACAGTCCAGGTGTTTTCCATCACTATTGTGGCCAGAAAGAGTCCCGGTGGGTTTTAAAATTCGCCTGTCTATTGAAGTCTATGGCGGTTCGCCAGTTTGCGAACATTTGTGGAAGTTCGCATTCACCGTTCGCGAACGAAAAATTTCTTGTTTGCGACATCTCTACCCAAGATACCATTAACGATGATAGAGAATGTAGCACTATGTTCTCTATCTTCATTAATTCTAGCAAGCCAACCAAAAGGAAAGTTGTACCCCATTCAAAGTTTCATTCGCATTACACGAATATTACGTAATATAATATTTGCGTACTACGATTGAAACTTTGAACGGGGTATAACTTTCCTATTGGTTGACTTTCTAGAATTAACGAAGATAGAGAATATGGCGCTATATTCGCATTCCTTACCTTTGTTAATATTCTCGCATTTTGCATCCAACTTAGAGCTGTGTATAGGAAAGTTTATTTGGCTTGCTAGAATAAACAAAGATAACAAATACGAATATAGCGCTATATTCTTTAGCTTCGTTAATAGCGACGATAAAGAATATTTTGTTATCTTCATTCTTAACGAAGATAATGAATATAGAGCTATATTCTCTATCTTCGTTAATTCGAGCAAGCCAACCAATAGGAAAGTTATACCCCGTTCAAAGTTTCATTCGCAGTACACGAATATTACATAATGTAATATTCGCGTACTGCTAATGAAACTTTGAACGGGCTATAACTTTCCTATTTTTTGGCTTGCTCGAATTAACGAAGATAGAGAATATAGCGCTAGATTTGTATTCGTTATCTTAGCTAATTCTAGTAAGCCGATAGGAAAGTTGCCTATACACAGCTCTGTTAGATGCGCAATGCGAGAATATTAAGTAATATTACTAATAGTAATATTAAGTAATATTATTGTGCATCCAACTTAGAGCGGGGTATATGCAACTTACTTTACTATTGTTTGGCTGGGAAGAAGTAACGAATATAACGAATATGAATATAGCACTATATTCTCTATATTCGCTCATTTTAGCAAGCCAATAGGAGAGTTGCCTAAAGATGGCTCTAAATTGGATGTGCAATACGAAAATATTACTTTACTTATTTTTTGCAATAAATAGAATACTGAGTCATTATTCAAATTTTTGCAAAAAATTATTCTAGATAGCCAAGCAATAGGAAAGTTGCCTTTATACCCTGTTCAAAGTTCAATTCGCAATACGCGAATAATGAAATCGCATATTATTCGCTATAAATAGAATAATGATGAATATTAACTTTCGACTAATATATGACGAATATTTAATCGAATATTCGCAAAATATCACAAAATCGAATGTGGCACCTCATGCTCATCACTATTATTTACAGGTCCATTGAAGTACACAGACGAAACCAAACACTGGAGTAACTTGAGAGTACTACAGTACTGAGACCAGCGGAGCACCTCAATCAAAACCAAGGTCATGAAAAATGTGGGTGTCATAATTGAGTTGTGCCATTGGTTCTTTTCCTGGATGTCACAGAAAATAGATCCTTACAGTCACAAATTAATAACTGGAATGGGTGGAATACAGTACCCTGAAAGATTATCAAAATGAATGTAATTCACTTTAGAAAAAAGACGACTGAGGGGAGATCTAATAACTATGTATAAATATATCAGGGGTCAGTACAGAAATATCTCCCATCATCTATTTATCCCCAGGACCGTGACTGTGACAAGGGGACATCCTCTGCGGTTTGTACACAAATATAGAAGATGATTCTTTATGGTAAGAGCAGTGAGAATATGGAATTCTCTGCTTGAGGAGGTGGTGATGGCGAGTTCACTAAAATAGTTCAAGTGGGGCCTGGATGTATTTCTGCAGTGTAATAACATTAAAGGCTATAGCTACTAGAGATGGGTCGTTGATCCAAGAGAGGGTTTCTCAACTCCGATCCTTGGGACCCACCTACCAGTCATGTTTTCAGGATTTCCTTAGCATTGAGCAGGTGATATAATTAGTCTCCATTCATCAGGACTTACCACAGGTATTCATTCTGTGGGATATTCTCAAATCCTGACCGGTAGGTGGGTCCCGAGGACCGGAGGTGAGAAACCCTGATCCAGTGAGTATTCTTAATGCCTGATTGGAGTCAGGAAGGAATTTTATTCCCCTAAAGTGAGGAAAATTGGCTTCTACCTCACAGTTTTTTTTTGCCTACCTCTGGATCAACTTACAGGATACCAGGCTGTACAGGCTGAACTAGGTGGACAGATGTCTTTTTTCAGCCTTATAAACTGTGTTACTATGTTACTAAATGTTTTAGGGAGCAGATGAGTGAGTGATAGAACATTTTAGAACCAGTGACCAGGCGTTATATATGAGGAACCAGATGATATAAATATCAAACATAACTTACATAAGTAGAAACAGACAGGTATTTTTTTTAAATTATGTGTGTATATATATATGTATATATATATATATATATATATATATATACATATATATATATAGTCCTAAAATATAATGAAACAGACAGTTGTAACCTTCTGACTTAATTTAATGCTCTTACTTATTAGTGCATGTGAAAATATTAGCTTCTATTAGCATTCCCAAAAAGTGATTCCCAATTTTTATTTCTTGCCCCATCATTTCAACAAATTGTCAATGTATGATACCTTGGAATCAATATACTTTAAGAAAGAGAAGACATCGCATTTTTGTGCCTCTGTCTTTACTATGTTGAAATGTGTTAAATGTATGTCAGTGTAACCCAAAAAATACCAAGGCAGCATTATCAATGTCAAAGTGACATGTATAGCTATGGGTAAACGGATGATGGGCTGTTTTAAACAGCATTTTGAGGAATATGGATATCATTTAATGGTAGCCCTGATTTTCATTTGATTCACCTCCATCCAGATTCATTTGATTCACCTTTTGCATGTGCACAGTGAGTGTACATGCAAACTAAGTTCTCACTCCAACCATCTGCTTGTCAGATAGCAGAGGTGGTGAAACTCCTCGAGGGTCCTGGCTTCAAACAAGCCAATTGTTTACAATTCACACATCCTCCAGTCAGCCAGGAACCAAGGAGATGTACCAGGAAAAATCTCTCAGCATGAGATCTAAGCCATCATTCACCACTTCAAACAGTTTGCATACAAGGTGTGTATTGTATAAGCATGGTCACTAGCTGGCAGTGTTACATTTGTGTAAGTTCCTGTTTTGCTATGTCTTTAAAATAAAAGAGTTCAGTGCTTGTGCAGTTACTGAAGAGAGGTCTGTAAAACCTCACAGACTGTCCTTTGTTTAGCCTCAGAAAGTATTTATTAATTTTTGTAAATTATTTATTTATCAGTTTTTTCAAGATAACAAACAAGCAATGGGCACAATAAAGATGTAGGATATGGCTTGCAATGAGTACAATATCATGCCCAAGGCATTTCAAGTAACATTGGAATGAAAAAGGAGGAGGGTCAATCCCCCTCCCTCACGTACACCACATAAACAACTACATTACAATAACCCCATGAAAATAGGCTGAGCTTCACTGTCAGTTGTATGGGTGATATTAAAAACATACCACCAAATCAAGAAACTATTAACAATGCTGGTGAAAGTCTGAGTGCTCATGCAGTTACCGAGCAGAGGTCAGTAAAACCTCACAGACTGTCTGCCTGTCCTTTGTTTAGCCTCAGAAAGTATTTCTAACAAAAACCCAGGTATCAGACATGTTGGCTCCAGCCGTTCATGAGGAATTATGAATTGCCGGTCCATCCCAGACCTAAACAAAATACATATTTGTGTCCCTGTGGCCACGAGGAACAGGCCCGCGGTCACTGTTTGACTGGGGCATGCCCGGGAGGGGAGATATACATGTATCCCCACAGAAACCAAATGCTTGGACTCTACTGGTAGCCGGAACCCAGGGGGATCCATTGGGCCCAGAACCCCCTTCCTGTGACATTCTCGTCTGAGAGCTATGAGCCCTAATTGGTTTTGTGGCTCATTTGCTGCCAGCTCAGAATAGGGGGAGTGGACCCTCCCAGAGGCGGGGAGGGGAGTGGCTCATGCCAGCAAATGGGCAATGTCTTTTCTCTGAAGGGGGTCACATTGTGCCATGTGTTTAGAGAGACCTGGAAATTGCTGACATCACTGCCCCCCATTTGACTACAGCAAAGGACTCATCAATCTGGTAAACAGACATTTTGCTGTGCTTAATCCTATTTTGTACCATACAACCTGTAATTGCAACCTCAGACCACTGTATATAATCGTTGTGTGTATATTGTGTTATCTAGTGTGCACTTAAGGCGATTAAATATATAATTTGATCTTGTGCTGTTTGGTATCTCGATCACAAACTCCCACGTCCGTGTTTTGGCCGAGTTATAAACTGCCGCGGGTTGGTTTTTCACCCTATGTAATCTCGTTAGCGGACCAGACTTATATCAAACGAGAAGCTGGTGGCAGATTTCCCAGGCTGAGGAAGCGCTGATTCACTGCGGCAGTGACCAGGCTCCCTTAGCTTGTTGCCTCTCTGTGCCCGTGTGGTGTAAACCTGGACCAAGACTGGCCTTACCCTCTCCTTCCAGGAGGATGTAACATCACGCCTTAGTAATTATTGACGATACCGGGTTTCGTGAGCTTGACGTGGTGACGTCCTGTGGGCACGAGGCCTGGTATCCGTTACAAGACTGTTTAACCCCTTTAGTTCCAGCTCTTCCCAAAACAACTGAACTATTAAAATACAAAAGTATTTATCCTGTATGGCGAAAGGCATAAAATGTGAACTAAAGATTATTCCACAATAAATGCACATAACTTTTTATAGTTAAATTTATGGAGCTATGGGGGTCAGAATAAGGTGATGAAAATAAAAAATACATACAATACATACAGTGGATATAAAAGATTGACACACCCCTGTTAAAATGTCAGGTTTCTGTGCTGTAAAAAAATGAGACAAAGATAAAAAGTTTCAGAACTTTTTCTACCTTTAATGTGACCTATAAACTGTACCACTCAATTGAAAAACAAACTGAAATCTATTAGATGAAGGAAAAAAAAAACTTAAATAGTGTGGCTGCATAAGTGTGCACTTATTACTGGGGATGTACTATAGCTGAGTTCAGAATTAAGTAATCACATTCAAAATCATGTTAAATAGGAGTCAGCATACACGTGCCATCATTTACAGTGCCTCTGATTAACCCCAAATAAAGTTCAGCTGCTCTAGTTGGTCTTTCCTGAAATGTTCTTAGTAGCATCCCACAGCAAAAGCCATGGTCCTCAGAGAGCTTCCAAAGCATCATAAGGATCTCACTGTTAAAAGGTATCAGTCAGGAGAAGGGTACAAAAGAATGTCCAAGGCATTAGATATACCATGGAACACAGTGAAGACAGTCATCATCAAGTGGAGAAAATATGGCACAACAGTGACATTACCAAGAACTAGACTTCCCTCCAAGATTGATGAAAAGACAAGAAGAAAACTGGCCTGGGAGGCTACCAAGAGGCCTACCGCAAATTTTTTTATTTTCACAAGGAATAACATTGTGCAGGAAAAATGATGTTATCTTTATTATGTTGGTTAGTATGATTACACAGATGCCAATTTTGCATTGCTTTAATATTGCTTTTTTTCAGTTTTATCATTTACACAAAGCATTTTAGTGAAAAAAAACAAAAAAAACACGTTTTTACTTTGATGTTTTCTAAAAGCCATTTTTTTTTCTGTATAAAGACTACTTTTTTGCAGGAGGATTTGCCGGTTTCATTGGTAACAGTTTGGGGTAGTTTTTGATTACTCGATATTACGATAAATTGTGAATCGAGGTGACCAAAAAATGACTCTTCTGGCATGCTTTTTATTTTTTTTTTAACATAATTCACCTCATGGAGGAGATCATTTGATATTTTATTAGAGCTACTTAGGTCTACCTTTTTTTTTACTTTTGTTAAGTATTACACAATGAAAGCATTTCTGAAAAGAAAAGTGCTTGTTTGTTTGTTGCCATTTTATGAAAGCCATATTTTTTTCTGGCAATTGTCTTGTGTGGGGGCTCATTTATGGAATGAGGTGCTGATTTAATTGATATTACTCTTTTGTAATACAATACCGAATATGTTTTTTTTAATTAAAAATAGTTTGATGAGGGGAAAGGGGCACTTTTTTTAAATGTATTATTTTGTTTTTTATAAAAACACTTTCTTTTTTTACTTTTCATTTTTGCCCCAGTATGGGACTTTCCAGGATATGATCCCTGTTTAAATGCAGTATAATACATATTGATAGTCTACACTGATACTGCAGTTTGCCGATGAGACCCATCATGGGGATGAGCCTCTTAGGCTGACATAGCAACAATCACCCCTTTCATCGCAGTATGGGGGACCGATGGAGAAACAGAGGAAGCCTTCTTCCTCTGCGAACCTCATATATGATGTGGTCAGCATTGACCACAGAATGTGAGGTGTGAATCCACTGGCAGCTGTGTTTCCAATAATGCCAGCTGATACAGTAGGGGCCCGGCTGTAGAAACACCTGGGTACCTGCCGCTGATCGAAGCAGCAAGTCACTTCCCTCTGCGCCGTACATGTATGCTCTAGGCGGGAAAGGGTTAAACAGCTACACATATTGCTTAAAATAGACACAACTAAGTGTGGGTTTGTAAGTTTCAATAGTACCTACAATTATTGTTTGCATATGGTTTCAGTGTCACCGGTAGCTAAACCAATCAGGGTTCTGATTCTTTGCCCAATCCTAGAATTAGACAGGGGAATTAAGAAAGTAGTTTTTCTGTGTAAATTGTGATTTGTATTTAGGGCTCTACACTTATTACTGACTGCTATGGTGATCTGACTTCCGGGTTGTTTTTGGATTATCTCTGTGGCTGTTGTTCCTTCTTATATCTATTCTCCTTGTAATTAACCTTGGCTTGTCTCTAGACTAAGACATTCTATGCTATATTTATCATGTTTATCTCTTTTGGTTTTTTACTCTGCTTGCTAACTCCTCTTTGTACCTGCCTGGTCATTCTAGAAGGTCTGCTACATGTGTGCCCACACCAGTGCTCTGTTATCAGCACTACAGATGTAACCTGGGTCTTTAGCAGCCAAGTCCATCCTGCCTTGCTGCAGTATCTAGTGAATACCTAGGGGTAACCTTAGTTTTATACTATCCAGAGTGCTTTTGGAAAGCTGGCAGAAGGGTTTGTGTTCACTGGCTGTGGTGTGGATGGTGACTTTAGTACTCTCTAACAGACCACATGGTTCATCTTGTAAGCCCATATACTGAATTTTTTCATATTTATCTTGGGATAGCTATATTATTTTTATCCCAGGCATGTTTAAAGTCATTTACTTTTTCGAACCACATCTGGTAAATATTTGTTACAAGCCTCAGCTACTGTTTTGGTGTAATAATATTTCCTGACATTGATCTTCCTGCTAACTAATTTTAAATTGCACGCCCTTGTACTTGTATTTAGTTACCTCCTGAATCCTATTTATACTGTACATTTAACATTACTGCAAGAACTAGTGTTGGGAGCTAATATTCGAATCACAAATTTTTATAGCGAATATCGCGACTTGGAAAATTAGCGAATATTTAGAATATAGTGATATATGTTCGGATTTTCAAATATTCTAGATTTTTATTCATGATCCGTCCCTGCTTCTTGCTTTGTGGGCCAATGAGAAGGCTGCAACGTCTTTGTCTGAGCTTAGCAACATCCCTAGCAACCAAAAGGAAAGTTGCCTACCCCTTACTATATAAGAACCTCCCCAGCAGCCATTTTCAGCAGTTTATTACAGTTCTGAGAGAGACAGCAGTTTTACTGCTGTGCTCTCTGCTTTCCTGTGTCATACATTACATAGTTAATTAGTTAGCTTATATATATAATACAGATAGTGGGAGATAGTGTAGGTTAGATTGTGATATGTATGCTACATACATACATACATACATAGCGCTATGATGTCACAAGTTTACAACAATGCTCCACTCACTAGTATGTAGTCAGACCTGCTAAAATGTGAAGTTGCATGTATTGCTCCAAAATATTTGCATCATTAGGGCCGATTTGCCCAATCACAAAAATATTGGGGCACTCTATCTGCATATAAAGCTAGTGTAATGGTCTGCCGTGCCAACCATTTTCTCCAGTCTCAGGAAACATCGAGCAGCTTGAAAAATGTAAGCAAAAGTGGCCCACGCCTGTATTGCACGTGTATTACGTGAATATTACATTGCCGGTTTTCGCAATCAAGAAAATAATGGTGAATTTGCGAATTTATGGCTAATATTTGCCCAAATATTCACTAAATATTGCGAATTCGAATATTTCCCCTGCCGCTCATCACTAGCAAGAACATCAAGCAATATAAGTTCTGCATATCAATTTGCTGATCTTACAGCAGAAATTTATAAATAAAGCTTTGCCATCATGATTTAGACAATCTAAACTTGTCATTTGTGAGTTATCTGAGGTGATGATGCCTCTTACATCACTTCCAGCACCCCATTCTTGACTGTAGTCTTTACTCCAGATTCCATACACCATGATTCTACAGGCAAAATGTAACAAAAAACATATATGCATCTCCTACATAGTGTTGAGCGCGAATATTTGAATCGTGAATTTTAATTGCGAATATTGCCACTTTGAGAATTCGCTAATATTTAGAATATAGTGGTATATATTCCTATTTGCGAATAGTGTTGATCGTGAATATTCTAATCGCAAATTTATTGTGAATTTATCATGACTTTATCGCGAATATCGGCACTTAGCAACATCCCTAGCAACCAGTAGTAAAGTTGCCTACCCCTTAGTGTTGATCTCGAAAATTCTAATCGCAAATTTTTATTGCGAATATATTACATTGCCGATCTTCGTAATCAAGTAAACAATGACTGGAGATCATGAATTCTCGAATTTGCGAATTTATGGCAAACATTCGGCCAAAAATGTGCAAAATATAGCAAATTTGAATATTGCCTATGCCGCTCATCACTACTCCTACATTCGTTAGGTGACTGCCAGCTTGCATACTAAATACAATTAATGTTTTGAATGTACAGGATTCATTTTACAGCAATTATTGAAATGAGAAAGACATTTAATGACATAAAAAGTTGAAACATTTTTCATGATTTTTCTTCTTACTCAGTGACACAATTGGAAGTAATTTTTTTAAACTTATCTCCGAAATACAAAGATATATTACAAGAAACATGCCAAAATTCCTTCTTTGAAACTAGTTATGACAGGAAGCAGAAATATATCTAAGGTTTTCACTGGATATGCTCAAATATTCTTATTCATACAATGAACTATTGCAACAGGTGCATAGCAGAGGGGCAGGAGGTGGGTGCTTGTGCCTGGGTGGTAGGGGAAGGGAACTAGTAAGCATCTCTCTTTGGCCGGGGTATTATCTGCAAAGCTTTTTTTGTTTTTAACTGTTTCAATTCAAAATCCTATTAGAGCTTATGAGCTTCAGCCAAAAGCACTGGAGGAGCAGAGTGGAGGATTTCGGTGGTTGTGGCTTTGGCTGCAACAGTTCAATCCTCGCACCGATACTACCTAGGGAAGTGACAGAAGGACGCACACTTTCTCCCATTGGGGCACAGCCTGATGTTGGGGCTCCTGCCTGTTTGTAGTTGGGGTGCCCTTGGTGTTATCAGTGTTGCAGGGGCGTAACTACCGGTGAAGCAGGGGAAGCAGCTGCTTCGGGGCCCGGGCTTACAGGGGGCCCGGCAAGCACGTGTTTGTCCTCACTTCTCTCCTCCCCTGGGTAATCAGCACGTGTCCTCACTCCTCTCCCGATCGCAGTGTCCTCTCACCCTTGTCTATTTATTTAAAACTTATTTCTTCTTTCTTTCAGAAAAGCTTGCCCGGGGGATCGAACCTGCGACCATTAGGTTCAAAGGCAAGACACTTTACCACTAGGCTATATCTGCTGCCTAGCCAGATAGCTAAAAAAATAAATAAATAATATGACCTCTAGATGTGGAGAACTTTGATAGTGTATCCATACACATTACAGCTGCACCAGCACATTGTATATGGATGTAGCAGAGCTTGGTGTGTTGGGGCAGCTGTAATGTGTATAGATACACTATCAAAGTTCTCCTTATCTAGAGGTCTTATTATTTTTTATTTTTTTATATCTACCTAGCTATGCAGCTGATACAGCATTGTGGATAAGTGTCTTGCCTTTCATCCTAATGGTCACAGGTTCGATTCCCCTCACAAACTTTTTCTGAAAGACAGGATAAATGAGGCTTGCCTAACATGGAGGTAAGTATATGTGTGTTTTTTTTTGTTTTTTTTATTTTTTAAATACTGGACTTTTACTTTACTGCCACAGGGGAGGAGGGGGCTATTGGCACTATGATATTGGCAAATGGGGGAGAGATAGGCACTTCATATTGGAACACACATTAGGGGCAGGGGGAGAGGATGGCACTATGATATTGGGATGGGGGAAGACAGAGGCACTTGATATTGGCACATTATAGGGGGCACTATGGGGAGAGGAGCACTATGGGGGCATCTGGTGCTATATGGCTGGCTACTGGCACATTATAGGGTGGGTTTATATGGCTGACTACTGCCACATTATAGGGGGGGTTATATGGCTGACTACTGGCACATTATAGGAGGGGTTATATGGCTGACTACTGGCACATTATAGGGTGGGTTTATATGGCTGACTACTGGCACATTATAGGGGGGGTTATATGGCTGACTACTGGCACATTATAGGGGGGTTATATGGCTGACTACTGGCACATTATAGGGGGGGTTATATGGCTGACTACTGGCACATTATAGGGGGGTTATATGGCTGACTACTGGCACATTATAGGGGGGCTATATGGCTGGCAGATTATAGAGGGGGAGCGAAGTAGGGGGTAGGGGGGGGGCCCAATACAAAAATTTGCTGTGGGGCCCAGTCATTTCTAGCTACGCCCCTGCAGTGTTGTATGGGTGTAGAGCAGGACATGTAGATGCTGTTGCTGGCAGATGGTGCTGGAGTCAGTAACCAGGCCAAAAATAGATAAGTCTCTCTTCACTAAAGTGCAGAATAGGAGCTGTAGTTCAACTAGCGGTATCAAACACAGTTTCAAACAATTGATAGTGTAAATCTTCTCGGATAACAATGTATAGTTATAAGCCAGGATGGTGGTTGTAGCACTCCTTTCCTCTATCTCTTCAAAGTCTCTCTCACTCTCTTCAGAATATAAGGCTGGCAATAAGGTTCTTGCAAACGTGTCTATAATTCCCAGGTGGGGGGTACACGATTACGACACAGCTGGCCAGGACCATTTGGAAGTGTGGAAGTGTGTGTATTAGTAAAATCTCTCTCACTACAGTAAAGGGTTTATCAACCTTAAGCAGTAAATACCTTACTGACTAACTCCAGTGCTCGCCATGCAGATTCAGGATTCAGGGCCTTCGAGTTCTTTCTGTCTCTTTCTGGAGTACTGTAAAACAGAGATGGCTTTATTGATGCAATGAGCATGTGTAGCTCCTCTCACTTACTCAGTTATCATCAGAGTGAACTAGGGGTTTGTCCATCAACTAACTTCCTACAAGTGCAGATTCAGGATTGTTAACCCTAACTGATCCATACAGAGTTATATTGGGTTATACAATACATTGGAACATTATATAACAAAAAAACTGAAGGCCTGTGTGTCTTCACAAGAACCTGACTACCATGGTAACCATTGTATTGTGGGGCCCATTAGAGGACAGAGGAAGTAAATAGCAATCACAGCATCTGAGGGGTTAAAAAAAAAATTGGTAACAATAACAGAGCCAGCACCTGCCGCATATGAATTGGGCTCAGCTCCTTAGTTTGCTCCATACACACCTTCTGCCAAAATCCCCTATTATTTATATATGTTATCTTTAAATACTGTCACAATATTATGCCTGTTTGTGCATTTGTGCATTTTTTCGATTCTAAAAGGAAAAATGTATAAATTGCATAATAGCAGTTGTGAAAGGAATACAGTTGGTTCAAGTTCAAGTGGAGAAAATAGCAAAAATAAATATATACTTATGTATTTATTGAAATGTAATTGCATGTTTTTTGCTGGTACAGAGTAGATGAGAAAGGATGCAGAATGCTTATGTTTATCGGGTACAAAGAAAATAGATATCTACAGGAGCTGAAATACTTTCTCTCCAGGGATTTTCTGATTTCCATTCTGATAGTTCATCTTAAGTCTCAGCTTCATCCCACTGCATTTCAAGCTGTGACATAGTTCTTGGCTCAGCTGGCCCAGCTCCAAATCATGGATGCGGCAGAAAAAGTACACTGTGAACCATGTATTATTTTTTTCTTAAAGCAGAAAGGAAACCTTAAAGGTATGAGGGTGGGTAGGAATCTAATTGATTAAGAACTTGCCATGCGCTCCAGTTTGTCGGAACAATGATTTCTGAGCTAAGGCGTATCTGCAGGGACCCTAAGCAGTTGCCTCTACGGGCATTGAAATTAGATAGCAGTAGAGACCTTTACCGTTTAGCAAACAAAACACAAAGATTTACTGTTCAATTGCCAGAGTACATCATTTAAGATAAATTACTTCATAGCCAAAGAGAACTATGCAAACTACTGAGCTGCACAAAAAGGTTTGTTTTTTTCAGAAATACAAGCACATCATTTACTAGAATATTTATCTCCCACATTAATGTTTTTATTATAATATTAATTTAGACAAATAAAAAAATATTTTTTAATTCATTTGTTTTTTTCACAGAGAGACAGTGTCACATAAGTGGGCAAGTGTACCCAGGGCCTCATGCACATGCAGTGTATGCCAAACTGAGTTGGGCAAGGTATTTGGAATTCCATATATTGCAATGAGTCTTAACCCTTTAGTGACCAACCTGTTTTGGGCCTTACTGACAGCGTTTTTCTTCCTTTTTTTTATCTTTGCCTTCCAAAAGCTATAACTTTTTTTAATTTTGTGTCTATATAGCTATATGAGGGCTTGTTTTTTTTCTGGGACAAGTTGTAGTTATCATTTTGTGGTGCACATAACTTTCTGATTAACTTTTTTTAACTCTTCCTGGGAGGGAGATGGCAAACACAGCGTTTTGATGTTATAAGTTTTATGGCGTTCATTTTTCGGTATAAATAACATAATATCTTTATTCTCTGGGTCAGTATGATTACAGTAATACCAAATACATATATATATATGTGTGTATGTATATATATATATATATATATATATATATATATTTTACCTTTCACTAGTTTTGTGCAAGAAAAACCCCTTTTTTTAAAAGGAAAAATTTTTTTTTTGCATTGCTGCTTCCCAAGACCCATAACTTTTTTCTTTTTCTTTCTATGGATTTGTGTGAGGGCTTGGTTTTTGTGGGACAACTAGTATTTTTCATTGGTATCAATTTGGAGTAAATTACACTTTTTGATCGCTTGTTATTAAGTTTTTTTGGTGGCAACTAAGAATAAATTAGCAATTATTTATTTTTATTTTTTACGGCATTCATTATAGGGGATAATTTACATGATATTTAAGTAGTTCAGGTCATTATGGATGCGGAAATACCAAAAATATGGGGGAGATTTTTTTTTGGTTATTTTTTCCATTGAAAAGCACATTTTCAATGGAAAAAAAGCATAATTTTTTACTGGAATTTTTTAATTTAATAAATGTATTTTTATCCCTATAGTGCATTGCACTTTAATGTCAGTGCTATAATGACATTGACCAGCAGGCTGCGCCAGAGAGGACAGCCTGGTGGAAACTACTCAAGGCTGGCTTAGGGCCTACATCAGACCCCAGCCAGCCTTTACACTCATCGGCACCCCTCAATTGCATTTGCGGGGTGCTGATAGGAGACAGAGGGAGTCCGCTCCCTCTGTCAGTGCTTTACAATGGCGCCCGCCACATCTAAAGCATTAAACAGCCCAGATTGGCACTCCTGCCTGTCCGGGCTGTTAGAGCCGGACCGCGGCTCTCACTGCTCCCCGCCGTGCTTAGACCAAGCTGCTGTGAAAAAGCGGCGGCCCAGCCTAAGGCTCCTTAGTGACCACCATAAAAAGGCGTATGGGTAGTCACTAAGGAGTTAAAGAGTCTCCAATATGTGGACAGATGGCTGGGGCGAATTATGATTATTATAAGCTTTGGGCTTTACAAAAGTGAGGGATACACTGAAGCTAGCTTGCGGGACAAGAGCAGCGGGGAGTAGGTAAGAAGTATGATTCTTTCCATAGTGGAGGCAGGCTGCGGGCACCTGTGAAAAGTTACTTATTCCCAGGCTGCACCTTCATATTCTGTCTAGCCATTCTGAGATAAAAGCAAGCATGCCAAGTAGTGACTGATAGAACATACAATATATTTATGAATCTGATTAATATTTCTAAATTTCTCTAAATTTCTATCAAAGTTAAGTTAAATTAATTACATAATATTTTTTATAATAACATGATATAATATATTAAATATAATATTTTTTTAAGCTGGAGTTGGTACTAGTGTTGATCGAGCACCAAAGTACTCGGGTGCTCTGGTGCTCAAAAAGAACACTTTGGGATGCTCGGGTGGTCTACAGAGCACCAGAGCACAATGGAAGTCAATGGGAGAACCGGAGCATTAAACCAGGCACCCCCTGCTCTGAAGAGGGGAGGGTGTCTGGCTCATAGGAAAAGGTCACAAATTGATGGAAACACCACTGAAATGGTTCAGAAACAGCATGGGGAGGATGTCTAGATGCATCTTGGACTTCCAGGTCGCTGCTGGGAATGGTGTTGTCCGAGTAGAAAGCCACTTTTACAGACTGACAATAATACGCACAAAACTGAAGATAAAATAGATTTTAGAGGAAAAATTGTTAGGAAACATTTTTTCCTGTATATTTACTTGTATATAAAATGCAAGTGCTGCCAAAAATGACAAGCAAGAGGCACTCCGATACAACATATATATCACATAAAGGAGGGCCTCATTCACATTGTGGTACAATTGTTCAGGTAGTGGGACTCCTACACTCATAAAGTCTATGCATTAAGTGAAAGGGCTGCCAAAAATTAGAAGGAACCGGCACTAAAATACACACTTTATTACACATAAAGGAGGGCATCATACACACCCTTGACAAATTATGATTGATGGCCTGCTGGTGACCCTTAAAAACATTAGGAGCAAGGGCCTGCTGGTGACCCTCTAAAACCTTAGGGACGAGGGCCTGCTGCTGATCTGACCATCTAAAACATTAAGGGTGAGGGTCTGCTGCTTAGTTGGCCCTCTAAAATGTTAGGGGCGAGTGCCTGCTGCTGATCTGACCAACTAAAACATTAGAGCGAGGGCCTGCTGCTGACACTCTAAAGCATTAGGCGTGAGGGCAGCATAATAAGCATGTTGATATGATGATGGAGGAGGAGGAGGACAAGAAAAGGAAGATTAAACCATATACCCTTTTTTGTAGTGGAAGGGGTGCATGGGAATACAGAGTATTCAATACACCATTAAAAGCCACATTTAACTGACTTTATGTTCAGCCACTTTCATCTGGTGAAATCGAGAAGTCAGAGGCAATCCAGGCCTTGTTGATAAGAGTCAACCTGTCAGCATTTTCAGTTGACAGACGGATGCGCTTATCAGTTATTATGCCCCCAGCAGCACTAAACACCCGCTCTGACTAAACGCAGGCGGGAGGGCAGGCCAGCACCACCAAGGTGTAGAGCGCCAGTTCGTGTCACGTGTCCAGCTTGGACACCCAATAGTTGTAAGGCACAGAGGGATCACTGAGGATGCTGACAGGGTCTGCTACGTCCTCCTTCACCATCTTCCAAAATATTTTCCCTCCTTGCGACACTAGGCAGCGCATCAGGGTGAGGATGCTGGCGGGGTGTCATGAAACTGTCCCAGGCATTGGAGAGTGTTGCCCTGCCTCTGTTGGAACTGCTGTTTATTCCCCTCGTCTCCCCTCCTCAGTTGCCCAAGGAACTACGTACTCTGCCGCCAGCGTTGTCAGCTGGAAATTTTTGGAGCAATTTTTCCACAAGGACCTTCTGGTATTGCACCATTTTGCTAGTCCTCTCCACCACAAGAATGAGAGATGAGAAGTTCTCTTTTTAGCGGGGGTTGAGAAGGGTGAACAACCAGTAATCAGTGTTGGCCAAAATGCCATGTTGGCCATAAAGTCAGCCATGTGTGCCGGAGTCCCAACAGACTTCGCTGTCCTCATAAGGAGGATGACTCTTATCCTCTTCTGCCCATCCACGCTGAACAGATGGAATATACCTGCCATGGGTACTACCCTCTGTAGCAGAGGCAACCGTCTCCTGCTCCTCCTCCCCCTCATCATCATCCAGTTCACGTTGAAAAGACAAACTGAGGGTGGTCTGGCTATCACCCTGTGTACTGTCTTCCCCGGTTTCCACCTCTTCCACATGCAAAGCGTCTGCTTTCATTGTGAGCAGCGAGCATTTCAGTAGACACAGAAGTGGGATAGTTACGCTGATAATAGCGGCATCGCCGCTCACCATCTGTGTTGATTCCTCAAAGTTGCGTAAAACCTCACAGAGGTCAGACATCCATGCCCAATCGTCGCTTCTGAAGAGCGGATGCTGACTGGAAAGGCGACAACCATGTTGCAGCTGGTATTGCACTACTGCCCTCTGCTGCTCACAAAGCCTGGCTTACATGTGGAACGTGGAGTTCCAGCGCATGCTCATGTCGCACAACAGTTGGTGAGCTGGCAATTGAAAGCGATGCTGCAGCGTTGCCAGACCGGCAGCAGCTGTAGATGACTTTCGGAAATGGGCACACAGGCGGCGCACCTACACCAGTAGCTCAGGCAAATTGGGGTAGGTTTAGAGAAACCGCTGAACCACTAAGTTGAACATGTGGGCTAGGCATGGTATGTGTGTGAGCTTGCTGAGCTCCAAAGTCACCACCAAGTTACGGCTATTAGGACACAACCATGCCTGGTTGCAGGTTGAGTGGTCCCTTATACCCTGCCACAGCTCTGTGGTGGTGTGCTGTTTGTCACCTAAGCTAATTAGTTTCAGCACGGCCTGTTGCCGCCTCCCCACTGCAGTGCTACACTGCTTCAAGCTACTGACTGATGGCTGACTGGTGCTGCAAAATGAGAATTCACAGGTGGTAGTGGAAATGGAAGTGGAGAAGTAGAAGGGAGGGTTGCAGCCAGTAATGTAGGTGGTGGCGGAAATCCTGATGGAAGTAGGGCCCGCAATCCTTGGCGTCGGTAGAACCTGTGCCATCCCAGGGTACAACTCACTCCCGGCCTCCCCAACATTCACCCAGTGTGCCGTCAGGGAAATGTAGCATCCCTGGCCAAAAGCACTTTTCCATGTGTCAGTCGTTAAGTGCACCATCCCAAAAACTTGGTCAGGGTACGGGTGATGTTACGGGACAAATGCTGGTGTAAGGCGGGGAAGGCACACTGGGAAAAATAGTGGCGGCTGGGGACTGAGTAACAAGGGATGGCCGCCGCCATCAGGCTGCGGAAAGCCTCAGTGTCCACAAGCCTAAATGGCAACATTTCCAGGGCCAGCAATTTCGAAAAGTGCGCATTTAGTGCTATGGCCTGTGGGTCGGTGACTGGGTATTTGCGCTTTCGATCAAAGGCCTGGGTTATGGATATCTGAACGCTGTGCTGGGACACAGAACTGGATGTGCTAGCTGATGGTGCTTGCGAAGGTCCAGGTGCAAGGCGGGAGGCACCTGGGCCTGCATCTTGTACAGGGGATTGACCAGCACGTAACACAGGGGAAGAGGAGGCAGTGGTGTGACCCGCAGACACTGATTGTGGACCCAGGCGTTCGGCCCACCTATTCGGGTGCTTTGATGCCATGTGGCGGATCATGTTGGTGGTGGTGAGGTTGCAAGTGTTCACACCCCTGCTCATTTTGATATGGCACAGGTTGAAAATCACAATTCTTTTATCGTCCCCACTTTCATCAAAAAAACGGCAGACTGCGGAACAGGCAGGGTTCTCCGGCAAACAGTTGCGGGCCTGTTTTGTGTGTCTCATCATCATAATCTACCTTGTGAAACACTAATTGCTGTTCCCCACTGTCATCTTCTTCTGACCGGGGATGCTCAAGAGTTTGGAGATCAGTGCACAAGATCACCTCATGTCCCTCTTCAAGTGAGCTTGACGAGAGGCCCAAATTAAGGACTGGCGATAAAAAGAGCTCTTTGGAATATCTGAGTGTGGGATCACTTTTTTGCCAAGACTCTCCATGGTGGGAGGAAGATGGATCAGGGTAAGGATTCTGTTGACCAGACTCTTGGCTACTGAGACTGGACTTTATGGAAGACAGGGTGGTGCTTAACCAACTGGAAGCATTATCTGCTGCAATCCAACCAACCACTTGGTCGCACTGGTGCGACTTCGATAGTGGTGTCCTGCGCCGCCCTGCAAACTGAGACATGAAGCTAGGTATCGTGGATGAGTGTGTTTCTTGTGCTCTGGCAGCAGGCAGTTTCACCGTGCCCAGGGCCATGGCCTCTGCGTGCACCATCAGCAGCACAGCCACTTCCCCATCCCTTACTGCTCGCCTTGAGCATATTAAATGGTATATATGCTTGCAAGTATGTCACACGTACAGTAGCGCTGGTTTTGTAAGTGTATGCGCAAATAATTTACACTGAATGTCACAGATATTTAGGATGCGCAAACGTTATACAGGAGATGTAACGCAGGTAATGTCGCTGTCAGCAGCTGCCAAACAATTGAACTGAATGTCACATATATTTAGGATGCTCAAATGTAACACAACAGATGTAGCAGAGGTTGTGTCACTGTCAGCAGCGGCCAAACAATTGCATGAAATTTAGAGCAGGTTGCGCTAATAATATATATTGCATCCAGATAAAACAATAGTCCTTAAAAATCTTTTGGGTCTCTAACACTTTTCAACACTAAACCCTACCTAAAAAAAAAAAAATAATTTCTGTACATACACTATCTGTCCCTTCTCCTGCAGCTCTCTCTAACTAAGACTGAGCCGAAACACGTGTCATTGGGTGCCATATAGCACCTGATGACACGTTCCAGCCAGCCAATCACTGTAGTGCCAGTAACCAACAAGGCTACGGCATTACAGTGAGTGCCAGTACTTCCCCGCACGTTTATTGGTTGTGTATCAGCCAACAAACGTGCGGGGAGGAGACTCGGCCGAAAATGGTGTTCGGCCAAGGATGCTCGCCCAACACTAGTTGGCACATTTCGGCCTCATTCACACGTCCGTGCACATATCCATGAAAAGGTGACGAGTTATGCCTCCATGGAGATGTCCGCGAAGATTCCGTGTGTGGTCCGTGTTTCCATTTTTTGCTGTCCGTGTGTCATCTGTATTTCACATTCTTTGCGGCCAATAATCATTTTCAAAGCATCTCTTCTTAATGATCTGTGAGAAGTGGATGAAAAATGGATGCTGCATCTGTGGTTTTCATGGACTCAGAGACTATAAAGGGCGTGATGGATCCATGAACACAGACAAAATAGAACATTCTTCCGTGCTAAAAACATGGACCCACAGACCGTGGTAAAAAAAACTCATGTGTGAATATATGGAACACTTACGTGTGAATGAGGTTTTATATCGGCTCCAACTCCACCCAAAACTAGCTTCCTTCCAGACTCCAGGACTATGACTCCACAGCCCAGGTTACAAAGCCATTTGCACACCATCCCATGCAAAATTTTTAACTTAATCCCTTTCTTCTACCACTACTGTTAAAAACATTTTAGCAAAACTTTACATACATTGCTACAAAACATACAGGGAAGAGATAAACAAACCTTTTTAGATTTGTTTAGTTTTCATTTACAGAATGTTTTAAATTTACCCGATTCGGTTTTACCATACCAAAGTTTCTCCAATTACCCTGGAAATTGGTATAATACACCCTCTAGTCTGCTAGGACTCCAAATCTTTAGGAAAACATGTTATCTATTTTTCTGAATTTTTTAATGATTTTTTGCTTTTTCTTCCCTAAGCTCTTAAATAGAGATGAGGGAACACCTGGATGTTCGGGTTCGAGAAGTTCGGCCGAACTTCCCGAAAATGTTCGTGTTCGGGATCCGAACTCGACCGGAACTTTATCCCGTACCCGAACCCCATTGAAGTCAATGGGGACCCGAACTTTTAGGCACTAAAAAGGCTGTAAAATAGTCCAGGAAAGGGCTAGAGGGCTGCAAAAGGCAGCAAAATGTAGGTAAATGCCCTGCAAACAAATGTGGATAGGAAAATAAATAAATAATAAAATAAATAAAAATTAACCAATATCAATTGGAGAGAGGTCCCATAGCAGAGAATCATGCGTCATATCACCCACCACTGGAGAAGGCCACATTCAGTTATTTTGGCCCCAGAAGCCAGACAGAGGAGAGAGGTCCCACAGCAAGGAATAAGGCGTCATATCACCCACCACTGGAGAAGGCCACTTTCAGTTATTTCGGCCCCAGCACCCAGACAGAGGAGAGAGGTTCCACAGTAAGGAATAAGGCGTCGTATCACCCACCACTGGAGAAGGCCACTTTCACTTATTTCGGCCCCAGCACCCAGACAGAGGAGAGAGGTCCCACAGCAAGGAATAAGGCGTCATATCACCCACCACTGGAGAAGGCCACTTTCAGTTATTTCGGCCACAGCACCTAGACAGAGGAGAGAGGTCCCACAGCAAGGAATAAGGCGTTATATCACCCACCACTGGAGAAGGCCACTTTCAGTTATTTAGGCCCCGGCGCCCAGATTGAGGAGAGGTTCATTCAACTTTGGGTTGCACCGCAAGTACATGGTAAAGTTAAAAAAATGAGGATTCAATAAAGAAGTGCCGCGGAGTACAAGAATACATGGTTGAGGGGGAGGCAGTTATAAATGTCTATTCTACACAAGGGAGGGACAGGTCCTGTGGGATCCATGCCTGGTTCATTTTCATGAACGTCAGCTTGTCCACGTTGGCTGTGGACAGGCGGCTGCATTTGTCAGTAATGACGCCCCCTGCCGTGCTGAATACACACTCAGACAAAACGCTGGTAGCCGGGCAGACCAACACCTCCAAGGCATACAATGCTAACTCTGGCCATGTGGACAATTTGGAGACCCAGAAGTTGAATGGGGCCGAACCATCAGTCAGTACGTGGAGGGGTGTGCAGACGTACTGTTCAACCATGTTAGTGAAATGCTGCCTCCTGCTAACAAGTTCCCTATCAGGTGGTGGTGCAGTTAGCTGTGGCGTGGAGACAAAACTTTTCCACATTTCTGTCATGCTAACCCTGCCCTCAGAGGAGCTGGCTGTGACACAGCTGAGTTGGTGACCTCTTGCTCCTCCTCTGCCTTCGCCTTGGGCTTCCACCTGTTCCATTGTGACATTTTGGAATGCTCTTAGGAGCGCGTCTACCAGCGTGCGCTTGTACTCGCGCATCTAGGTGTGGGGTGGAGACAAAACTTTTCCACATTTCTGACATGCTAACCCTGCCCTCAAAGGAGCTGGCCGTGACACAGCTGCATTGGCGACCTTTTGCTCCCCAGAGGTAAGGACAAGCTGTCCTCTGTGGGAGGCGTATCGTCATCGTCCTCCGTATCCCCCCAGCCACGAACCAGTGATGGGCCTGAGCTGTGTCGGGTGCCACCCCGCTGTGAACCTACTTCATCCTCATCCTCCTCCACCTCCTCCTCATCCTCCTTGTCCTCCAGTAGTGGGCCCTGGCTGGCCACATTTGTACCTGGCCTCTGCTGTTGCAAGAAAACTCCCTCTGAGCCACTTCTAACAGACTGGCCTGAAAGTGCTAAAAATGACCCCTCATCCTCCTCCTCCTCCTGGGCCACCTCCTCTTCCATCATCGCCCTAAGCGTTTTCTCAAGGAGACATAGAAGTGGTACTGTAACGCTGATAACAGTGTCATCGCCACTGGCCATGTTGGTGGAGTACTCGAAACAGCACAACAGGGCACACAGGTCTCGCATGGAGGCCCAATCATTGGTGGTGAAGTGGTTCTGTTCCGCAGTGCGACTGACGCGTGCGTGCTGCAGCTGAAACTCCACTATGGCCTGCTGCTGCTCGCACAGTCTCTCCAGCATTTGCAAGGTGGAGTTCCACCTGGTGGGCACGTCGCATATGAGGCGGTGAGCGTGAAGGCCGAAGTTACGCTGTAGTGCAGACAGGCGAGCATCGGCAGGATGTGAACGCCGGAAGCGTGCACAGGCGGCCCGCACTTTATGCAGCAGCTCTGAGATGTCGGGGTAGTTGTGAATGAACTTCTGCACCACCAAATTCAGCACATGCGCCAAGCAAGGGATGTGCGTCAAACCGGCTAGTCCCAGAGCTTTGACGAGATTTCGCCCATTATCGCACACCACCAGGCCGGGCTTGAGGCCCACCGGCAGAAACCACTCGTCGGTCTGTTGTTCAATACCCCGCCACAACTCCTGCGCGGTGTGGGGTCTGTCCCCCAAACATATGAGTTTCAGAATGGCCTGTTGACGTTTACCCCGGGTTGTGATGAAGTTGGTGGTGAAGGTGTGTGGCTGACTGGATGAGCAGGTGGAAGCAGAGGAGGATGAAGCCGAGTAGACGGAGGAGGCTACAGGAGGCAAAGAATGATGCCCTGCGATCCTTGGCGGCGGAAGGACATGCGCCAAGGAACTCTCCGCCTGGGGCCCAGCCGCCACTACATTTACCCAGTGTGCAGTGTCCACCAGCCTGAATGACAGCATCTCAAAGGCCAGTAGTTTAGAAATGCTGGCATTCAGGCCCAGGGCTCAAGGGTGGCTAGGTGGGAATTTACGCTTTCTCTCCAAGGTTTTTGAGATGGAGATGGAGAGCTGAACACTGCCGTGTGACATGGTGGATATGCTTGTTGACGCAGGTGGTGGTGTCGGTGGCACAGCCTCTGTTTGGTGGGCGGCAGGTGCCAACGTTCCTCCCGAGGCGGAGGAAGAGGCCGAGGCAGCAGCAGAAGAGGGAGCAGTGAGAGCCAGAGTGAGTTCCTTGCTTTTAAGGTATTTACTCTACTGCACTTCATGCTTTGCATGTAGATGCCTGGTCATGTCGTCAGCACATTGTTTAAAGAAGTACCATGCCAGGGAACTCCTTGAAGCTGTCTTTGGAGTGCTCGGTCCCTGGTGGCAGTGGCCAGTAGCAGGCGAAATTTCTGCTTTTGCCCCCTGCTCCCTCTTTTGCTACGCTGTTGGCTCGGTTTCACCACTGCCTCTTCCTCTGAACTATGAACGTCAGTGGCATGACCTTCATTCCATGTGGGGTCTAGGACCTCATCCTCCCCTGCATGGTCTTCCACACAGTCTTCCTCCCTGAACTCCTGTTCGGTCTTCACACTGCAGAAAGACACATCAGTTGGCACCTGTGTTTCGTCATCATCAGAGACGTGCGGACTCCGATGAGGTGGTATTCCCATGTCCTCATCATCAGGAAACATCAGTGGTTGTGCATCAGTGCATTCTATGTCTTCCACCACTGGGGAAGGGCTAGGCAGATTCCCTTGGGAAACCCTGTTAGCAGAGTCTTCAAACAGCATAAGAGACTGCTGCATAACTTGAGGCTCAGACAGTTTCCCTGATACGCATGGGGGTGATGTGACATACTGATAGGCTTGGTTTTCAGGCGCCACCTGTGCGCTTTCTGCAGAAGATTGGGTGGGAGATAATGTTATGAACGTGCTGGATCCTCTGTCGGCCACCCAATTGACTAGCGCCTGTACCTGCTCAGGCCTTACCATCCTTAGAACGGCATTGGGCCCCACCAAATATCGCTGTAAATTCTGGCGGTACTGGAACCTGAGGTAGTTGGTTCACTAGGACTTGTGGCTGTGGCAGAATGGCCACATCCTCTCCCAGCACCAGAGGGTACACTAACACCACGACGACCGCATCCGCGTCCCTTACTAGATGTTTTTCTCATTGTTACCGTTCACCAAGCACCACAATAAGAAAAAAAATATTTGGCCCAATGTATTGATTTCAAATTCAGGCCTTTTTTTACAGGCTTCTAACACTATCTGCCTATTTGTTTATGTATCGTATTACACTAATCCAGTAACCACTGATTTAGGTGAATATCTCTTTTAGGGCTAGTATTTAGGCCCTGGATGAAAGGTATCCTTTTATGGACAGATTTACACTTGGAGATGCACAGTAGCGTGAGAAAAAATATGTAGGATTATGCCTTCAGCAATTGTATTTTAACACTTTGTGTAATATACGCTTTAACGGACAGAAATACTATGGGAGATGCATGGTAGCGTGTGAAGTTAATGAGGATGACCCTCTCAGCACTTGTATATACACCTTGAGTGTAATATACCCTTTTACGGACAGATTAACACTTGGCCTGCAACAGCTGGGACACCAGATTCAGGGTATTGCTATTTTGGCAATTGAATTTCACCCCAGAACAAAATATATGTTGTGGCGTACACTATTATACTTTGACAGCCACAGCTGAAACCACTGATTTATGGTATTGCTTTGTTGGCAATTGAATTTCACCCCAGAACAAAATATACCCTTTTACGGACAGATTAACACTTGGCCTGCAAAAGCTGGGACACCAGATTCAGGGTATTGCTATTTTGGCAATTGAATTTCACCCCAGAACAAAATATTTGTTTTGGCGGACACTATTATACTTTGCAAGCCACTACTGGAACATCAGATTCAGGGTATTGCTATTTTGGCAATTGAATTTCATCCCAGAACAAAATATACCTTTTTACGGACAGATTAACACTTGGCCTGCAACAGCTGGGACACCAGATTCAGGGTATTGCTATTTTGGCAATTGAATTTCACCCGAGAACAAAATATATGTTTTGGCGGACACTATTATACTTTGCAAGCCACTACTGGAACACCAGAAAAGGGTATTGCTATATTGGTAAGTGAATTTCACCCCAGAACAAAATATATGTTTCGGCAGACAATATTTTACTTTGTCAGCCACAACTGAAACCACTGATTTATGGTATTGCTATTTTGGCAATTGAATTTTACCCCAGATTAAAATATACCCTTTTACGGACAGATTAACACTTGGCCTGCAACAGCTGGGACACCAGATTCAGGGTATTGCTATTTTGGCAATTGAATTTCACCCCAGAACAAAATATATGTTGGCGGACACTATTGTACTTTGCCAGCTGCAGCTGAAACCACTGATTTATGGTATTGCTATTTTGGCAATTGAATTTCAGCCCAGAATAAAATATATGTTTTGGCGGACATTATTATACTTTGCCAGCCAGTGCTGGGACACCAGATTTAGGGGATTGCTATTTTGGCAATTGAATTTCACCACAGAAAATAATCTATCCTTTGCCAGACAGCAGACAGTATTATACTTGGCTATCCAAAGCTGGAACACCAGATTTAGGGGATTGGTATGTTGGCAATTGTATTTAACCCCTTAAAAAAATATAGAAATTGCTATCCTGATTTCCTAGGGGTGACAATAAGCACAGCCAAGCCCCTGATGTAGGATATAGCAAAAAAAAAAAAACTAGTATTGATGGATTGATGGACTTGGTGGCATCTTGTTCTGGTGCACCACAAGTCACAAAATGTCCGCTGATCACCCCAGAAAAAAAGTGACAGAAAAACGCTCTGTGCAGCCTAAAAACCAGTGAGCAATTAACTAGCAGAAGTTGAATCATTCACAGCTGTAGATCGATCACTTCATTAGGTGCTAATGCTGACTTTTCCCTGCCTAATCTCGCCCTCACAGAAGCTGCGTCCTCTCCCTACACTAATCAGAGCAGTGTGACGTGCGGTGCTACGTGACTCCAGCTTAAATAGAGGCTGGGTCAGATGCTGCACTTGGCCATTCACAGCCATGCCATTAGTAGGCATGGCTGTGATGGGCTCTTAGCGCAAGAAGTAAAACGCTAGCTGATTGGCTGCTGTGCAGCCCTTCAGAAAGCGGGAAGAAATCGCTGAACAACGGACCCGAACTTTTTTGAAAATGTTCGGGTTAGGGTTCGTGTCCCGAACACCCCAAAATTCGGTACGAACCCGAACTATGCTCAAACTGTTCGCTCAACACTACTCTTGAACACAATGAAAGCAAGAGCAAATTATGTCAGATTGACACTGATATTGACACTGAAATTTATTTGACAGGCCTGTACTATGTGCTTTTTCATATTCCACAGCTTCCAAATTTTTTTCCTTATTGGGAAAATATAGTGTTTAAACCAGACATTGTTATGGGATTAAAAAAAAAAAATACAGTGACTTGTTGGGGGACTAAGCGTCCAGAAATTATGCCTTGATAGGTCCAGAATGCCTGCCCATGTTAAACATGTGTTCATTGTCAGAAGAAAAAGTGGCTAGTTGTGAATGCGCCTACTAAAATTCTCCCTTTCAATTAGTAGCAGTACTACAGTGTGGATGTATAAAGGGTGGGATAGTAAAGGCATGAGCCCGCATTAGTAACTGCAGCAGAATCAGCATAGCCTGGAATATACAAGGCAGTAGATCGGCTGTCTATGGCTAGTAGTAATAATAGTAGGGGTAGTAATAAAAGTAGCAATAGCTACTAACAGTGTTACTAGGAGGAGATTAGCAGCAAGGAGTAGCAGCTGTGGTGGGGGAAGCAGCAGCCATATAGTACATGCGGGCAGGCAGCAGCAGTGGCATGATGGCACCAGTGGTATTATGGCGACAGCAGCATCCGTACAGGACATGATGGTGATGGTAAGCAGGAAGGTAGAAAGACAGCAACAGTAGCAAGATTGGGCAGCATCAGCAAGGCCAGATCTATTCTTTGGTCTCAGCTAGAGTGTGAAAGACCTCTCAAATGCAGGCTTGGTTTATTTTGATAAAAGTGATATTTTGGACACTGGCAGAGGACAACTTGGTCAGTTTAGGTGTAGTGATGTCGCGAACATAAAATTTTCCGTTCGCGAACGCCGAACGCGAACTTCCACAAATGTTTGAGAATGGGCGATTCGGGTGTACCGCGATAGACTTCAATAGGCAGGCGAATTTTAAAGCCCACAGGGACTCTTTCTGGCCACAATAGTAATGGAAATGTTGTTTCAAGGGGACTAACACCTGGACTGTGGCATGCCGGAGGGGGATCAATGGCAAAACTCCCATGGAAAATTACGTAGTGGACGCAGAGTCGGGTTTTAATCCATAAAGGGCATAAATCAACTAACATTCCTTAATTGTTTGGAATAACATGGTTTAAAACATCCAGTGTGTGTATACGATCAGGTATGATGTTGTATCGATCAGGTAGTGTAAGGGTTGCGCCCGCTTCACAGACATTGACAGACCAAACTCTCCTTTTAATGCACCGCAAACAACTGCAAACAGTCCATTTGCACAACCACAAACTCCCCATTTGCACAAGGTTGGATACCAAGCTAGCCATGTCCCGGTGATGTCATTGAAGGTTTCTTCCTCCACCCAGCCACGTACAACACCAAGGGTCCCCGAAAGGTGAATTAAATTGATTTTTCGAACGTTGAGATGGTTAAAAAAACGCTGGCTTCCTCCCCTTTGTTTTAATCCACGGTCACTTTGTCTGCGCCGTGCAATTTACTGTCACACCCGATATGAGTGTTATTTTCTATAGTACTATTCTCATCAGTTTAATCCCTCTAACGTCCCCAATCTGGGGTCCATTTATTGAATTGATTTTTTGAACGGGGAGATGGTTAAAAAAACGCTGGCTCCCTCCTCTTTGTTTTAATCCACGGTCACTGCGTCTGTGCCGTGCAATTTACTGTCACACCCGATATGAGTGTTATTTTCTGAAGTACTATTCTCATCAGTTTAATTCCTGTTACGTCCCCTATCAGGACGTGTATTGAATGGATTTTAGATAAGTGGTACTACGCGTGCTAGGTACTGTGCCACCCGGTATGAGTGTTGGGCACTAGCAGAGGGCACACTACAGTCTGTGGGCCTGACACACACACACTGGCAGGCAGGCAGGCAACTGAAATTAGATTAAAGTGTACAGATAAAGTGCCTTATTTTAGGCAACGTCCTGTGCCGCACGGTATGATTGATGGGGAGCACTGGCAGAGGGCACACTACAGTCTGTGGGCCTGACACACACACACTGGCCGGCAGGCAACTGAAATTAGATTAAAGTGTACAGATAAAGTGCCTTATTTTAAGGCAAAGTCCAGTACCACACAGTATGATTGATAGGCAGCACTGGCAGAGAGCACACTACAGTCTGTGGGCCTGCAGCTCCTCACACACGGGCAGGCAAGGCAACTGCAATATGTATATGGAGAAAAAATAAATAAAAGCAGACTAATGTAGCAGCCCTAAAAATGGCTTTTTGGGGTGCTATCAGGACTCTGTCCTTACAGCTGAGATCAGATGAGTCTTTCAGGACTGGAGTGGACACTGAATACACAAGCTTAGCTATCGATTACCCTATTAAATCAGCAGCAACTACACTGTCCCTCCTCTCACTAAGACTGCAGCTTCCGAATGAATCTAAGGAGATGGGAGGGTCTGGGAGGGAGGGTATGCTGCTGATTGGCTGGAATGTGCCTGCTGACGGTGAGGTACAGGGTCAAAGTTTGCTCAATGATGATGTATAGGGGCGGACCGAACATCGCATGTGTTCGCCCGCCACGGTGAACGCGAACAAGCTATGTTCGCCGGCGAATAGTTCGGGCCATCTCTATTTAGGTGTTACCACAACCCCTGCAGTGCTGAAAACCCTCTCCAAGATGACACTGAAGGCTGGATAAGAAAGAAGACAGAGAGCATACCATGCCAGATTGGGCCACTGCTCCAGTCTGCCTGCCCAGAAGTCTGTGGGGTCAGGGAACATGGTATGCATCAGAGACAGGCCAGAGTGTAGGTAGGCCTGAACCTGGAGAATGAGGCAGGAGATCTCGGCTTGCTGATTTGCCTCAGCCTGGCACAACACTGATCCATCATGTTGAGGAAACTGAACTGGCTGCTGCTGTCACTGCTGCTACGGATTCTGCTGCTTGTGGCGGTGGGAGGTGTGTGACTCTGTGCAGGGAATGGAGGGGAGGCCTCTCTTTTAGAAATGAAATGTGAAGACAGTCTCCTGGACATTGCCAGCACCTTGCCCAAGCCAGTGTACTTATTTAAAACGTAAACTAAGTTAATGACGTGCCTCACTCAGGCAGCATTTGCTATGTCCCCCTTGTTCAGAGCAGCCACAATGTTGCAGCTATTGTTGTGGACCAGCAGGATGTTTGCTGCTTGATGTACTTTAGCAACTGCTTGCCTATGTGGCTACTTTCACCCAGGTGGATCAGCATCAACACTGCATGACAACGCTAACCTGACATGTGATAAGATGGAGGGGTTAGGGAACGAATCTCTGCCCTGCTGCTATTGGGAACGTAAGAGTACAAGGCACGGACAACTTTTTTTGGAGAAACTATTTGGGCTAGGTATCTTTTAGCATGGCTGGTCGCATGCCATAAGCTCCCTAAAGGCAGCAGACTCTACTAAATGGAATGGTATGGTGCAAAAGTGGATTGCTGGGCTAATAAAGTTGTTTCCTGGCCACGCATTCTGTTATGGATAGCTGACGATGGACCTGAGGAGGAGGAGGAGTGTGAGCGGCAGAGGCAGAATGTGATGACAAAGATGGAGGAAAAGGAGGAAAATCTTCTTGCAGTACCAAGAAGATTGGTCTGTTTGCCCATGGGATGGGATGATGCCGCTTTATGTGGTTCAACATAGCTGTGGTGCCTATGTTTGTGTTTGACTGCCCATGGCTTATTTTACTCTTGGAGAGTTTGCAAAGGGAAATGCTTCTGTCTTTCAGCAGCATGAAGATACACTGCCAGATGGAAGATACTGTGCAGAGCTAGAGGCAGCTGAACTTGGCTTAGATCAGGTGCATTTTAGGTCCCATGAGCCCACAGTGTCAGAGGAATCACCAGTTCCTGAAGGGCAGAGCTCCCTTTTAGAGATGTCAACAGCAGGCATCTGCTCGATCAAAGCTGCAGCAAGCTGGGTACACAGTGTTTCCTGGTAATAACGTAATTTGTCCTCCCTTTCAGAGGGAGTAAAATATTCCCCCATAGCCCTGGCAGTTCATTGGGATGGTTCTGGCTGTACATTGCCTCTGCTCAGGGGCGTAGCTAAAGGCTCATGGGCCCTGGCGCAAGAGTTTAGCTTTATATAGGCTTCATAATAAAACTTCTGGTAAATAGAAGAGTGGAAAACAAAGACCCATGCCACGTCATCTGACAGTCAGAATGTGGGTGGCTATAGTAGTGCAAACAGCAGTAGCAGCACCAGCAACCTGGCCTGTAGTAGTAGTGATTAGAGATGAGCAAATCGAAGCTGACGAAGTGGAATTCGTTACGAATTTCAGGATAAATTTGATTCGCAACAAATGCGAATTTCCTCGCGTTTAGTGGTAATGAATCGCAATTTTTCCTAAAATGGTGGCAAAAATGGCAGCTCCACGTGTGAGGACATGGGGCAAGGAACTCTGGGAAGGCGGGATGACCCATAATGCCATGCATGCAGCCAATCAGCAGCCAGCGAGCCCTGTGATGTCACAGCTAGAGATGAGCGAATTTAAAAAAAATTTGATTTGGCCGGTTTGCAGAATTTTTCTGAAAAATTCACCTCAATCTGAATTTATTTGCGGTGAATTGTGTTAAAAAACTGCCATTTCCGGGCTGTAGAGAGCCTTTATAGGGTGTAGAACACTGTGCCTTGCAGTAACACGCATAGGGTGTCTGCTGTGGTTGTGAAATAATACAGAGTCTGGAGGTGACAGCAGCATGAGGAGACCACAGAGTGGCAAGGTGACATAGTGTGGAGGTGGCAGCAGCATGAGTAGGCCATAGAGTGGCACAATGACAGTGTGGAGGTGTCGGCAGCAGCAGCATCAGGAGGAGGCCACAGAGTGGCACAATGACAGAGTCTGGAGGTGGCAGCAGCATCAGGAGAAGACCATAGAGTGGCACAATGACAGAGTATGGAGTTGGCAGCAGCATGAGGAAGCCAGAGAATGGCACAATGACAAAGTATGGAGGTGGCAGCAGCATGAGCAGGTCACAGGGTGGCACAATGACAGAGTCTGGAGCTGTCGGCAGCATGAGGAAGCCACAGAATGGCACAATCACAGAGTGTGGAGGTAGCAGCAGCACGAGGAAGCCACAGAATGGCACAATGACAGAGTGACGATTGACCAAGATACTTCTGGGGGAACCTGCCTGGCATGAACAGGCCTCTAGTAGCCACATACAATGAGAAGACAAAGCATCAAGATAGCTTTGAGCCCGGAAAAGTCACGAAGTACATCAAGATACGTCACTAAAGATTTTACCTCATATAACCGCAGTGCTGACCACTAAATTAATTGTGTTTTTCAACCAAAATACTTCAATAAAGGTTTTACCGCATATTACTATAGCGCTGAACGCTTAATACCATTTGTTTTTAAACCGAAATACGTCACAAAAGATTTTACTACATATTACTACAGTGCTGAACGCTGAATAAAATGTTTTTCCACTGAAATACATCACAAAAGATTTTACCAGATATAACCGAGGCTGAACGCTCAATACAATTTGTTTGTCCACCGAAATACTTCACAAAAGATTTCACCACATATAACAGCAGCGTTGAACGCTGAATACAATTTGTTTTTCCACTGAAATACATCACAAAAGATTTTACCGCATATTACTACAGCGCTGAATGCTGAATACAATTTATTTTTCCACCGAAATACGTCAATAAAGATTTTACCACATATAACGGAACATTGAGATGGAGAGGGTCTTCGGATTCCCCCCGCACTATACGGACGTCTCAGAAATGAACCGCTGATCCCAACAGCAGCTCCTGGGAAGGTCATGGAGCGTCCCGGTCATCCAGCATCTATTCGCCCTGCTGAAGGATTATTTTGAAAGTGTGTAGAAGCCACACGGGGCTCCCACGCTGCAGAATTATCATGAAGACATCATGGAGATTTTACAGCATATAACTACAGCGCTGAACACTGAACACATTTTTTTTCGACCAAAATACATTAGTAAAGGTTTTGCCACATATAACTGCAACAGTGAAAGCTGAATATATTTTGTTTTTCTACCGAAATACGTCACTAGAGGTTTTACCACATATAACTGCAAAAGTGAACGCGGAATATATTTTGGTTTTGTACTGAAATAATAATAACTGCGGAAGTGAAATGCGTATATATTTTTAGTTTTGTAATGAAATAGGCCACTAAACTCTTTCACTAAAAATAATTCAAAATAATTCAAACTGGCTGCCGTATCCTCTACTCAGCCTAAACTTATTTCCACACTATATAAACTGATTGGAGCATCTAATGATACGTTAACTCCAACATATATACAGGCGTGGGAGAAGGAACTTAAAGTTTCACTCACTAAAGACAATATCTCGGAGATACTTAAACAAGCTTGTGGACCGTCTCGCTGCATCACAATGCAAGAGACATTCTACAAACTGGTGAGCCGGTGGTATAAAACACCAACATTTCTTCATAATATGATCCCCACGATTTTGAATTCCTGCTGGAGATGCTCCAGTTCTGAGGGAACATACATATATATATGGTGGGAATGCCCGTTGCTCGCTGGCTTCTGGTCAGGAGTTGCGGATGTACTTAGACAGGTATGTCCAGGCTCACCAGAGCTTACTCCGCTAATGCTATTCTTAAACATCTTACCTGACTCATCACACACCTACAATGCTACCTTGTGGAGATATATGATCCTTACTGCAAAGAGTATGATTCCTTTGTATTGGAAACAAACAAGCCCCCCGCCGCTTTCTCATTGGTTAACTAAAACAGCTCAGATAGCAAAATTGGAGAGTATGTGCACTCAAACAATTAAAGCACAAGATAAGTATGGGAAAGTTTGGAATCCCTGGCTTGGATACTATAACAGTTTAGAGATGCATCAAACTGTTCAAAGTAGGGATGAACAACCTTAGACATCGTCTAATACATCACTCTTCCCCAGACGTTCCAGTCGACTTTCCGTCGATTTATGTATCTTACAGATTTTGTTTGCAATTTGCTTCTACTTTTTCTCTTGATGTTTAGAAATTGGATCACAAGGATTATTACAGTATCTGGTCTGTACACCTCATGCATATCTTGCTGTTGTTTGCTGAGTGTTGAATCACTTTACCTATTGTGACCTACTATTTTGTGCGTATGCACAATGCTTAAATATACGCTGTTTTTCTTCTGTTCAATTACTACAAATAAAGAATGAATAAAAATAATAAAAATAATTCAAACAAGATTTTACCGCATATAAGTGCAGCGCTTAATGATGAATACAAGTTTTTTCTCCACCGAAATAATTCAAAAAAGATTTTACCGCATATACTGTAAGTGCAGCGCGTAATGCCGAATACAATTTTTTTTACCACCAAAATAATTCAAGATTTTACCGCATATAAGTGCATCGCTTAATGCCGAACACAAGTTTTTTCTCCACTGAAATTGAGATGTCGCGAACATAAAATTTTCCGTTTGCGAACGGCTAACGCGCACTTCCGCAAATGTTCGTGAACGGGCGATTGGGGCGAACCGCCATAGACTACAATTGGCAGGCGAATTTTAAAACCCACAGGGACTCTTTCTTGCCACAATAGTGATGGAAAAGTTGTTTCAAGGGGACTAACACCTGGACTGTGGGATGCCGGAGGGGAATCCACATCAAAACTTCCATGGAAAATTACATAGTTGACGCAGAGTCGGGTTTTAATCCATAAAGGGCATAAATCACCTAACATTCCTAAATTGTTTTGAATAACGTGCTTTAAAATATCCAGTGTGTGTATACGATCAGGTATGATGTTGTATCGATCAGGTAGTTTAAGGGTTACGCCCGCTTCACAGTGACAGACCAAACTCTGACAGACCAAGCTCCCCGTTTAACGCACCGCAAACAACCGCAAACCCATTTGCACAAGGTTGGATACCAAGCTAGCCATGTCCTATTCCTTGTCCTCACTGATGTCATTAAAGGTCTCTTCCTCCACCCAGCCACGTACAACACCAAGGGTCCCCGAAAGGTGACAACTCTCTGTAACGCCTGCTGTGGTTGGTCTTCCACCTCCTCAAAGCCACCTTCCTCCTCTGACTCCTCTTCTTCAGACTCCTCTCTCTGCGTTGCCGCAGGTCCAGCAATCGACGACAACAAGGCTGCTTCTGGTGGTGATGGTTACCACAACTCTTACTCTTCATGCTCATCTAGGGCCTGTTCCAGCTCCAGAAAAAACGCATATGGGATGAGGTTGATGATGTTGCCTTGGGTTTGACTGACCAGGTTTATCACCTCCGCAAAAGGACACATGAGCCTATAGCCATTGTGCATGAGCGTTCAGTAACGAGGCCAGCTCCGCAGAGGCTATCCTCTTTTTTTAAATTAAAAAAATCTGTTCTTACCAGTTTAATCTGTGTTTTGTCCCCTATCAGGGGCCGGTGTATGGAATAGATTTTAGGAACTGGGAGATGGAAAAAGATGGTTGATCGGTCCTTCTCCTTCCAATTTGGGGCACTGCGCATGCGCCATGCAATGTACTGTGCCACCCTATATGAGTGGTGTGTTAAGTAGTACTATTCCTATCGAATAGATTTTAGGAACCGGGAGATGGAAAAAGATGATTGGTCGGTCTTCTTACTTCCAATTTGGGGCACTGCGTGTGCGCCGCGCAAGATACTGTGCCACCAATACAAATAATGTGAACTACTATTCTTACCATTTTAATCTTTGTTAGGTCCCCTATCAGGGAACGTGTATTGAATTGAATCCTTGCATGGGGAGATAGAGAAAAAAGCTTGCTCTGTCTGCTTCCATCTAATTTTGGGCACTTGCGATGGAATTTGCCACCAATGCAACTAGTGTTAACTAAGTACAATTCCTATCAGTTTAATCTCTGTTTTGTCCCTTATCAGGGCCAGGGCCGGTTTAGTGAATAGATTTTTGGAATTGGGAGATGGAAAAAGACCCATGCTCGGTCCGCTTCATTTGAATTTTAGGTCACTGCGCTTGCACCATGCAATGTACTGTGACACCCTATATAAGTGGTGGGCAGTGGGCATAGTACAGTCTGTGAGCCTGACACACACTGGCAGGCAATTGCAATTATATTAAAGGGTAAAAATGTAATGACTTTTTTATCTGCAAGGTACTGTGCCACCCGATATGAGTGGTGGGCAGTGGGCACAGTACAGTCTTTGGGCCTGACACACACTGGCAGGCAACTGCAATTATATTAAAAAGGGTAAAAATTAAATGACTTTTTTATCTGCAAGGGACTGTGCCACCCTATATGAGTGGTGGGCAGTGGGCACAGTACAGTCTGTGGGCCTGACATACACTAGCAGGCAACTGCAATTATATTAAAAGGTAAAAATTAAATGACTTTTTTATCTGCAAGGTACTGTGCCATCCGATATGAGTGGTGGGCACTGCCAGTGGGCACAGTACAGTCTGTGGGCCTGACACACACTGGCAGGCAACTGCAATTATATTACAGGTTAAAATTAAATGACTTTTTTTATCTGCAAGGTACTGTGCCATCCTATATGAGTGGTGGGCAGTGGGCACAGTACAGTCTTTGGGTATGACATACACTGGCAGGCAACTGCAATTATATTAAAGGTTAAAAATTAAATGACTTTTTTATCTGCAAGGTACTGTGCCATCCTATATGAGTGGTGGGCAGTGGGCACAGTACAGTCTTTGGGCCTGACATACATTGGCAGGCAACTGCAATTATATTAAAGGTTAAAAATTAAATGACTTTTTTATCTGCAAGGTACTGTGCCACCCTATATGAGTGGTGTGCATACAGTACAGTCTGTGGGCCTGCGGCCTCTCACACACGGGAGGCAACTGCAATATATATATATATATATATATATATATTTAAAAAAAAGCAGACTCATATACCTGCCCTAACAAAGGCTTTTTGGGGTGCTGTCAGGACGCTGTCCTTACAGCAGATGGCCCCTTTCACACGAGCGAGTTTTGCACGTGAATGCATAGCATCCGCACTGAATCCTGACCCCTTTATTTCAATGGGTCTGTGTACATGGGCGTTTTTTTTCACGCATCACTTGTGCGTTGGGTGAAAATCTCCGCATGTTCTATATTCTGCGTTTTTCAAGCAGCCTGGCCCCGTAGAAGTGATTGGGGCTGCGTGAAAAACGCATTGCATCCGCAAGCAAGTGCGGGTGCGTTGCGTTTTTCACTGATGGTTTCTATGAGATGTTTGTAAACCTTCAGTTTTTAATCACGCGCATGAAAAATGCATACAAACGCATTGCACCCACGTGGAAAAAACTGAACAACTGAACGCAATTGCAGGCAAAATTGAAAGGCTTTTCACTGAACGCATCCGCAACGCATACGGAGCTAGGACCCCATTCACACATCCGCAATTTTTGTCCGCATCCATTGTGAATGGAGCCGGACGTGATGCGGAGAGCACACTATTCCGGGTAGAGCATGTCCTATTCTTGTCCGCAGCATGCGGACAAAAATAGGCATCTCTATGGGGAGTGCCGGCATGGTGTGTTACGGATCCGCAATTTGCAGATCCGCGACACACTACGGACGTGTGAATGGGGCCTAATCCGGACACGCTCGTGTGAAAGAGGCCAATGAGTCTTTGAGGACTGGAGTGGACAGAGAACACTGGCCTAGCTAACGCTTTCCCTATTAATTCAGCAGCAGCAGCACTCCTCCCTGCTCTAACTAACACTGCAGCTTCATAATGAATCTAAGATGGATGCTGTCCTTGCTTTTTGATAGGAGGTAGGAGGGTCTGGAAGGGAGGGTATGCTAATTGGCTGGAATGTGTATAGGGGGCAAATCGAACATCGCATATGTTCGCCCGCTGCAGCGAACGCGAACATTTGATGTTCGCGGGCGAATAGTTCGGGCATCTCTACACTGAAATCATTTGAAAGATTTTACCGCATATAAGTGCAGCGCTTAATGCCGAATACAATTTTTTCCTCCACTGAAATAATAAAAAAAATAATTTCACTGCATAGAACTGCAGCGTTGAACGCCGAATATCTCTATCTTTTTCTACTGATATACGCCACTAAAGGCTTTACCACATATAACGGGAACAGTGAACGCCAAATATATTTTTCTTTTTCCACGTATGAATGCCACTAAAAGCTTTTCAACAGAGGGTTATAGGCTGTCAGTTTCAAAAAAACAATGGCGCCTGATGCGGAGTGATCTGAAGTGAACGTGACGTAGCGCAGGAAGTAGGTCCGCGTTGAAAGAGTGAGGCACTGTCCTCGTGCAGTTTCTGTGCTGCATAAAAGTCCCCGTAGTGTCCAGTAAGCAATTCCGTAGATAGATGCGGGCTGGTGTGAATTAGTTCGCATTTTTGTGCAGGGTTAGTGTATAGTGTATTCACCTGTATTGGTGCGCCGTTCTTATGGACGTCGTCACGTAATCGCGCAGTGTGTGAAATCTAAATACAAAATTCTAACACAATGTAATTCAGTCCATATAGCAAAAAGGACTTTCCCACATATAACTGCAGTGCTGAACGCTGAATATATCTTGATTTTTGTACAGAAATACGCCACTAAAGACTTTACCGCATATAACTGCAACAGTGAACACTGAATATATTTTTACTTTTATACTGAGATATGTCAATATAGGTTTTTCAAGATATAAGTGCAGCAGTGAATGGGGAATGTATATTTATTTTTCTACTGATATACTTCACTAAAGGTTTTTTAAGATATAAGTGCAGGAGTGAATGGCAAATGTATATTTTTTTTTCTACTGCTATACGTAAATGAAGGTTTTTCAAGATATAATTGCAGCAGCGAATGGCGAATGTATATTTCTTTTTCTACTAATATACGTTAATAAAGGTTTTTCTACATATAATTGCACCGGCGATTGGCGAATGTATATTTATTTTTCTACTTCAATGCGAGTGTAAAGGCTTTACCAGATATAACTGCAACAGTGAACTGAGAATATATTTTTCTTGTAGTACTGAAATACTCCCCTATACGCTTTCACCAGAAATAACTGCAAAAGTGACCTGAGAATATATATTCCTTGTTGGACTGAAATAGGCCACTATACACTTTCACCAGCAACAGTGCAGTGCATAGATATTTTCCTTTTTTTACTTAAATACATCTCTATACTCTTTCACCAAAAATAAGTGCAGAAGTGACCTGAGAATATATATTTCTTGTTGGATGGATAAAGGCCACTATACGCTTTTACCGGAAAAAAATTAAAGAGTGAAGTGCGCATATATTTTTCTTGTAGTACTGAAACACCAGCCGATACGCTTTCAACATAAATAACTGCAACAATGAAGTGCGTATATTTTTTTCTTTTTTAAATGAAAGAGGCCCCTATATGCTTTCAGCTGAAATAACTGCAACAACGAAATGCATATATATTTTTTATTTAACTGTAATAGGCCCCTATACCCTTTCACCAGAAATAACTGCACAAATGACCCAAGAATATATATTTCTTGTTGGACGGAAAAAGGCCACTATAAACGTTAACCAGAAATAACAGCAACAGTGCAGTGCGTACATATTTTTCTTTTTTTACCGTAATAGGCCCCTATACCCTTTCACCAGAAATAATTGCAACAGTGCAGTGCGTAGATATTTTCCTTTTTTTACTTAAATACGTCTCTATACTCTTTCACCAAAAATAAGTGTAGAAGTGACCTGAGAATATATATTTCTTGTTGGACGGAAAAAGGCCACCTAACGCTTTAACCAGAAAACAATTAAAGAGTGAAGTGTGTATATATTTTTCTTTTATGAATGAAATACACCACTATGCGGATTCAACAGAAATCACTGCAACAGTGAAATGGCAATATTTGTGATGAGCGAGCACCAAAGTGTTCGGGTACTCGGTCTGAACACATAGCAATATTCGTGCGCTCGTCCGAGCACCTGAGTATAATGGAAGTCAATGGGAGAAAGCCAGGCACCCCCTGCTCGGATGATGGGAGTGTGCCTGGTCCATTGGAAAAGGTCAGAATGTGACAGAAACACCACCAAAATGGATCTGGAACAGCATGGGGACCATGTCTGGGTGCATCTTGGACTCCAATGTCACTGCTGGGAACAATATTGACCATAACCCCCCCCCCCCTCAAAAAAAAAAGAAAGTTTTAGAGGTGAAATTCTTAGGAAACACTCTTTAATGTATATTGAATTGTATATACAGTGCAAATGCAACAAAAAATTACAAGGAAGAAGCACTCCGATACCGCCTGCATATCACATAAAGGAGGGCCTCATTCACATGGTGCTACAATTGTTCAGGTACACTGCTGCACTCATAAAGTCTATGCACTAAATGAAAGGGCTGCCAAAAATTACAAGAAACTGGCACTCCAATACACCATTTATTACACATAAAGGAGGGCATCATACACACCAATGAAAAATTATCATTGGTGGCCTACTGGTGACACTCAAAAACATTTGGAGCAAGGGCGTGCTGGTTACCCTATAAAACATTATAGTTGAGGGCCTGAAGGTGATCGGACCCAATAAAAAATTGTAGTGAGGGCCTGAAGGTGACCGAACCCCATAAAACATTGCAGTAATGGCCTACAGGTGAGAAGACCATATAAAGCATGGAAGGTGAGTGCCTGAAGCCTAGTGAACCCCATAAAACATTGCAGGGATGGCCTACAGGTGAGCAGACTGTACAAAGCATTAGAGATGAGGTCCTGAAGCCTAGCGAACCCCAAAAAACATTGCAGTAATGGCCTACAGGTGAGCAGACCATATAAAGCATTGGAGGCGAGGGACTGAAGCCTAGAGAACCCCATACAACATTACAATGATGGCCTACAGGTGAGTAGACCTTATAAAACATTGGAGGTGAGGGACTGAAGGTGAGTGAATCCCATAAAACATTGCAGTGATGGCCTACAGGTGAGCAGACCATATAAAGCATTGGAGGTGAGGGCCTGAAGCCTAGCGAACCCCATAAAACATTGCAGTGATGGCCGACAGGTGAGCAGACCATATAAAGCATTGGAGGTGAGGGCCTGAAGCCTAGCGAACCCCATAAAACATTGCAGTAATGGCCTACAGGTGAGCAGACCGTATAAAGCATGGTAGGTGAAGGCCTGAAGCCTAGTGAACCCCATAAAACATTGCAGTGATGGCCTACAGGTGAGCAGACCGTATAAATCATTGGAAATGAGGGCCTGAAGCCTAGCGAACCCCATAAAACATTGCAGTAATGGCCTACAGGTGAGCAGACCTTTTAAAGCATTAGAGGTGAGCGCCTGAAGTCTAGCAAACCCCATAAAACATTGCAGTGATGGCTTACAAGTGAGCAGACCGTATAAAGCATGGGAGGTGAGGGCCTGAAGCCGAGCGAACCCTACAAAACATTTTAGTGAGGGCATATATATTCTGTATGGAAGAGGAGGCGGAGGAGAAGGCAGATGAGAAAATAACATTCAAAAATATACCCTTTTTTTGCAGTGAAAAGGGAGCATCTGAATCTTGTGGATTGAGTAAATTATAAAGCATACATTTAATTTGCATTTTTGTTCCTCATTAGCTCAGATTTCCTCTGGTGGAGTCGAGAAGTCAGGGGCAATCCAGGCCTTGTTCATTTTTATCTGAGTCAACCTGTCAGCATTGTCAGTGGACAAGCAGATAGACTTATCTGTCATAATGTTACCAGCAGCACTAAATACAAGCTCAGACAGTGCACTGGCGGCAGGGGTAGAGTGCAAGTTCATGCCACATGTCCAGCTTGGACACCCAGCAGTTGTAAGGCACTGAGGGATCATTTAGGACGCTGACACGGTCTGCAATCTATTCCTTCACCATCTTCCAAAACGTTTCCCTCCTTGTACCACTAGGCCGCGATTTAGGGTGAGGTTGCTGGCGGGGTGTCATGAAAGTGTCCCATGCCTTGGAAAGTGTTGCCCTGCCTCTTTTGGAACTACTGTGTGTTCCCCTTGTCTCCCTTCCTCGGTTGCCTAAGGAAGTACGGACTCTGGCGGCCACATTGTTAGATGGAAAATTTTGGAGCAATCTGTCAACAAGTACCTTCTGGTATTGCACGGTTTTACTCATCCTCTCCACCACAGAAATGAGAGATGAGAAGTTTGCTTTGTAGCGGGGGTCGAGAAGGGTGAACACCCAGTAATCTGTGTTACCTAAAATGCGTATAACGCGAGGGTCGTGAGAAAGGCAGCCTAACATGAAGTCAGCCATGTGTGCCAGAGTACCAACGGGCAAAACGTCGATGTCAACTTCAGGATGACTCTATTTATACCCTCATTCTCCTCTTCCACTTCTGCCCATCCACGCTGAACAGATGGAATTAAAGTTCCATGGGTACTAGCCTCTGTAGCAGAGTCAAGTGTCTCCAGCTCCCCCTCCTCTTCATGGCCCAATTCACGCTGAGAAGACGAACTGGGGGAGGTCTGGCTATCATCCTGTGTCATCTCCACCCCTATTTCCTCGTCTGCCACATTCAAAGCATCCTCCGTAATTATGAGCTGCGATCGTTTGAGTAGACAAAGCAGTGGCATAGTTACACTGATAATAGCGTTATCGCCACTAACCATCTGTGTGGATTCATCAAATTTTTTTAAAACTTCACATAGGTCTGACATCAATGCCCACTTCTGGCTTGTGAATAGTGGCAGTTGACTGGAAAGGCGACGACCATGTTGCAGCTGGTATTCCTCAACTGCCCTCTGCTGCTCACAAAGCCTGGCCAACATGTTGAACGTAGAGTTCCACCGCGTGCTCAAGTCGCACAACAGTCGGTGAGCTGGAAGCCGCAAGCGCTGCTGCAGCGTTGACAGACCGGCTGAAGCTGTGGATGACTTTCGGAAATGGGCACACAAGTGGCGCACCTTCACTAGTAGTTCCTGCAAATTGGGGTAGGTTTTAATAAACCGCTGAACCACTAAGTTTAAGACGTGGGCTAGGCGTGGAATGTGTGTCAGGTTTCCGAGCTCCAAAGCCGCCAACAAGTTACGGCCATTGTCGGACACAACCATGCCTGTTTGTAGGTTGAGTGGTGAGAGCCACAGCTGCTGTCGGAGACCCTGATGGACGTAGGGCCGCAATCCTGGGCGTGGGTAGCACCTGTGCCATCCCAGGGTCCGACTCACTCCCGGCCTCCACAACATCCACCCAGTGTGCGGTCAGGGAAATGTAGCATCCCTGGCCACCAGCACTTGTCCATCTGTCCGTGGTGAGGTGGACCTTCCCAGTTAGTGCATTGGTCAGGGCACGGGTGATGCTCTTGGACACATGCTGGTGTAAGGCGGGCATGGCACACCGTGAAAAATAGTGGTGGCTGGGCACTGTGTACTGACGGACGGCCATCGACATCAGGCTGCGGAAGGCCTCAGTGTCCACAAGCCTAAATGGCAACATTTCAAGGGCCAGTAATTTGCACATTTAGTGCTGTGGCCTGTGGGTGGGTGGGTGAGTATTTGCGCTTGCATTCAAATGCCTATGTTATCGATTTTTGGACGCTGCGCTGGGACAGGGAAGTGGATATTGTTGGTGATGGTTCATGCGAAAGTCCCGGTACAGTGCGAGGGGCATCCGGGCCTGCGTCTTCGACAGGGCATTGGCCAGAAGTGCGTAACACAGGGGAAGTGGAGGCAGTGGTGGGACCCGCAGACGCAGAGTGTGGACCCAGGCATTCGGCCCACTTATTAGGGTGCTAGGATGCCCTGTGGCAGATCATGCTGGTGGTGGTAAGGTTGCTAGTGTTCACGCCTCGGCTCATTTTAGTACGGCACAGGTTTTAAACTACCACTCTTTTGTCGACTGCACTTTCCTCAAAAAAGCGCCATACTGAGGAACACCTACCCCTTGGCAAGATAAATTTATGCATGGGAGTGCTTGGTGTAACAGTTGCGGGCCTGTTTGGTGTGGACTGTCGTCTCCCTTTTGCAACCCCACTGCCTCTTCCAGACTGTTGTGGTGCTACGGATCCTTCCCCCTCTGTACTGCTGTCCTCGCTTGGCTTTTCACCTTCCCATGTTGGGTCAGTGACCTCATCGTCCACCACCTCCTATTCCACTTCCTCACTCTGCTCATCCTCATGACTTGACCTAACCATCACCTCAGTGATTGTCAACTGTGTCTCATCATCATCCACCTCGTGAACGAATGATTGCAATTCACCACTGTCATCTTCTTGAGACTGTGAAGGTTCAACAGGTTGGGGATCAGGGCACAATAACTCAGGTACCTCTTCAAGCGTGCTTGGCGAGAGAGCCAAACCAAGTACTGGTGATGAAAAGAGGTCATGTGAATATCCGAGTGTGGGATCACTTGTTGGGCCAGACGCGACATGATAGGAGGAAGGAGGATCAGAGTGAGGATTCGGTTGACCAGACTCTTGGCTACAGAGACTGGAATTCGTAGAAGAGAGGGTGGTGGTTAACCGACTGGAAGCATTATCTTCTGCAATCCAACCGACCACCTGTCCGCCCTGGTCCGACTTGGACAGTGTTGTCCTGCGCCGCCCAGCTATGTTGGACATGAAGCTGGGTAAATTGAATTTGTTTGTTTTTTCTGGTGCACTGGCAGCAGGCACAGTTTCATTGGGCCCAGGGCCACGGCCTCTGCTTGCACCATCAGCATCACGCTCACTTCCCCCTCCCTTTGTGCTCGCCTTCTTCATATTAATGGTTTTGTCTGTAGATATGGCGCACATTGTTTGTCCGCTAAAGACACAGTTTTCTGATGCAGGACAGTACTGGATAAATAAAGATACAGATTTTAGGCACTACACTAGCACAAAATAATGTAATTTTTACAATACACACTGTATTGGATTGCTGTAATGTACTGGATACAGGAAAATACAGATTTTCGGCACTACACTAGGCCAGAGATAATGTAATTTTGACAATACACACTCTATTGGCCTCCAGTAATGTACTGGATACAGAAAAAATAAAAGATTTTTGGCACTACACTAGGCTACAGATAATGAAATTTGTATAATACATACTGAATACATACTGTATTGGCTTGCTGTAATGTACTGGATACAGAAAAATGCAAATGTTCAGCCCTACACTAGGCCACAGATAACGAAATCTTTACAATGAACACTATATTGGTTTGCTATAATGTACTAGAAACAGAGAAATACAAATTTTCGGCACTACACTAGGCTACAGATAATGACATTTTTACACTACACACTGTATTGGCTTGCTATAATATACTGGATACAGAGAAATAAAAATTTTCGGCAATACACTAGGTCACAGATAATGACATTTTTACAATACACACTGCATTGGCTTGCTGTAATTTACTGGATACAGAAAAATACTAGTTTTCTGAACTACACTAGGCCACAGATAATGAAATTTTTACAATGCACATTGTATTGGCTTGCTGTAATGTACTGGATAGAGAAAAATAAAGATTTTCAGCAGTACACTAGCCCAGAGATAATGTAATTTTTACACTACACACTGTATTGGCTTGCTATAATGTACTGGATACAGAAAAATAAAGATTTTTCAGCACTACACTAGCCCAGAGATAATGTAATGTTTACAATACACACTGTATTGGCTTGTTGTAATGTACTGGATACAGAAAAATAGAGATTTTCGGCACTACACTAGCACAGACACAATGTAATTTTTACAATACACACTGTATTCGGATATACAGTCGTGGCCAAAAGTTTTGAGAATTACATAAATATTGGAATTTGGAAAAGTTGCTGCTTAAGTTTTTATAATAGCAATTTGCATATACTCCAGAATGTTATGAAGAGTGATCAGATGAATTGCATAATCCTTCTTTGCTATGAAAATTAACTTAATCCCCAAAAAAAACTTTCCACTGCATTTCATTGCTATCCTTAAAGGACCTGCTGAGATCATTTCAGTAATCGTCTTGTTAACTCAGGTGAGAATGTTGACGAGCACAAGGCTGGAGATCATTATGTCAGGCTGATTGGGTTAAAATGGCAGACTTGACATGTTAAAAGGAGGGTGATGCTTGAAATCATTGTTCTTCCATTGTTAACCATGGTGACCTGCAAAGAAACGCGTGCAGCCATCATTGTGTTGCATAAAAATGGCTTCACAGGCAAGGATATTGTGGCTACTAAGATTGCACCTCAATCAACAATTTATAGGATCATCAAGAACTTCATGGAAAAAGGTTCAATTCTTGTTAAGAAGGCTTCAGGGCGTCCAAGAAAGTCCAGCAAGCGCCAGGATCATCTCCTAAACAGTATTCAGCTGCGGGATTGGAGTGCCACCAGTGCAGAGCTTGCTCAGGAATGGCAGCAGGCATCTGCACGCACAGTGAGGCGAAGACTTTTGGAAGATGGCCTGGTGTCAATAAGGGCAGCAAAGAAGCCACTTCTCTCCAAAAAAAACATCAGGGAAAGATTGATCTTCTGCAGAAAGTATGGTGAATGGACTGCTGAGGACTGGGGCAAAGTCATATTCTCCGATGAAGCCTCTTTCCGATTGTTTGGGGCATCTGGGAAAAAGGCATGTCCGGAGAAGAAAAGGTGAGCGTTACCATCAGTCCTGTGTCATGCCAACAGTAAAGCATCCTGAGACCATTCATGTGTGGGGTTGCTTCTCATCCAAGGGAGTGTGCTCACTCACAATTTTGCCCAAAAACACAGCCATGAATAAAGAATGGTACCAAAACACCCTCCAACAGCAACTTCTTCCAACAATCCAACAACAGTTTGGTGAAGAACAATGCATTTTCCAGCACGATGGAGCACCATGCCATAAGGCAAAAGTGATAACTAAGTGGCTCGGAGACCAAAGCGTTGACATTTTGGGTCCATGGCCTGGAAGCTCCCCAGATCTTAATCCCATTGAGAACTTGTGGTCAATCCTCAAGAGGCAGGTGGACAAACAAAAACCCACTAATTCTGACAAACTCCAAGAAGTGATTATGAATGAATGGGTTGCTATCAGTCAGGAATTGGCCCAGAAGTTGATTAAGAGCATTCCCAGTCGAATTGCAGAGGTCCTAAAAAAGAAGGGCCAACATTGCAAATACTGACTCTTTACATAAATGTCATGTAATTGTCGATAAAAGCCTTTGAAACGTATGAAGTGCGTGTAATTATATTTCAGTACATCACAGAATCAACTGAAACAAAGATCTAAAAGCAGTTTTGCAGCAAACTTTGTGAAAACTAATATTTGTCATTCTCAAAACTTTTGGCCACGACTGTAGTTCTATATTGGATACAAATTTGTGCCAAATAAAATGTATTCTCTGCGGTAATACAGTATATACGGTTGCGGACTAAACGCACACACAGATGTACCCAAAAGTAGTTAACTATGGGCAAAATATAAATCACTCTCTGCTGGAGTCATTAATATAACGGTTGCGGATTGAACGCACGCATAGATGTGTTACAAGTTAGGTAAATCTCCCCAGAACAAATCATTTCTCTGATGGTGCAGTGTATATCTCAGTGCCAGGCACACTGTAGTGAATAAGCCCCTTTTTATAATATCTGCCCAACACACTGCTTAATGATGGCGTATTGTAAATGTCACTAATCTGAAATCTTTCTGTCTTTTAGAAGTTAAAAAAGCAATTTTCAAGCCCTGCACTATCTGGCTCTTCCTAGTGACGCCTGTCCCTGATAGTGCTAAAGCAAACCCCTTCTAAAAAAAAAAAAAAACAGAATCATCAAAAAGCATAAGAGATTGCTTCATGACTTGGAGCTCAGACTGCGTTCCTGATTTGCAAAGAGGTGAGGTCAAAGACAGATGCCCATGGGTTGTAGGTGCCAACTCTGAGCTTTCAGCAGGGGAGACAATGTGAAGGAACTGGAGGCACTGTCAGCCACCCAATCGGCATTCGGGCCCACAAAATAACACTGAATGTTCTGTCGCCTACGTGCACCTGAGGAAGGTGTTTCATTTGGGTGTGTAACTGGCACAGATCGACCATGTCCTCTCCCTGCAACCGGAGCTCCACCAACACCAGCAGCACCACGGCAGCATGCTCTCCTCATTCTTTGTGGTCCCCCTCCGAACTAACAGATGGATTTACTAAATTTATTTCCCTGTCAGGTATGCAGTGCCGGTGTACTTGAGAGCAAAAATGGGGTTACGTCACACAACAATGTAACAGACGGATTTAAGAAATGTATTTCCCTGTCAGGTATGCAGTGACGGTGTACTTGAGAGAAAAAATGGGGTTATGTCACACAACAATGTAACAGACGAATTTAAGAAATGTATTTCCCTGTCAGGTATGCAGTGCCTGTGTACTTAAGAGAAAAAATGGGTTTATGTCACCCAACAATATAACAGACGCATTTAAGAAATTTATTTCACTGTTAGGTATGCAGTGCCGGTTTACTTGAGAGAAAAAATGGGTTTATGTCACACAACAATGTAACAGATGACTGTAGATGTCAGGTATACAGTGCAGGTGTATTTCACACAAAAATTGGTTTGTCATCCACCTAACTAACGGATGGATTACATATTATATTTGTTTGGTAGGTGTACAAAGATGTTGCATTGCACCCACAAAAAAATCACAGTAGGAAGGTCACCCTCAGAATTGGCTGGCTGGACACTTGTGTACCTGGCCTATGTTGGTGCTGTAACCCACCCTCCGAGCCACTTATGAATGACTGGCCTAATAACCATGGAAATGTCCCCCCACAATCTAACTGATGGATTTACTAAATTTATTTCCCTGTCATATATGCAGTGCAGGCCGCATCGGTACTTTACAGCGAAAAATGTGAATATGTCACCCCACAAATCTAACAGATGGATTTACTGAATTTATTTCCCTGTCAGGTATGCAGCGCAGGGGTATTTAACAGCAACAAAAGTGAATTTGTCACCCCACACAATCTAACTGATAGATTTACTGAATTTATTTTCCTGTCATATATGCAGCGCAGGCCGCAGAGGTACTTTACAGCAAAAAATATGAATATGTCACCCCCTAAATCTAACAGATGGTGTCAGGAATCATCCTGCAATGTCTGTTTAGTTCAGATTGTCTTGCCCTCAAGTTCTCCCTCAGTTAAGATGGTGGATTGTGTCTCAGCTGGGTGCCATCTTACTTCCCGTTTCACATTTAAACCAATTGCTTGAGGATTGTGTTTAGCTTTTGCTTGTGCAGTCCTCTTGCTTGGAACTAGCTCTCTGGTTTGTTGCTCCTCCTTGCGGTTTACCCTGCTACTCTGTGACATCCTGCTACCTCCTGTGCCGCCTGCCCTGATCCATTGCTCGTCTGACCTCAGCTCTACTGCATCCTTCGGTCCTGCACCCTTGCTACCAGTAACGGATCCGCCTGCCTGGCTCTGCTGCATCCTGCGGTCCTGCACCGTTGCTACCGGTAACGGCTCCGCCTGCCTGGCTCTGCTGCATACTTCGATCCTGCACCGTTTCTACCGGTAACCGCTCCTCCTGCCTGGCTCTGATTCATCCTTCAGTCCTGCAACCTCCTGTTTTAGACTCCAGTGCTTCCTGTGTACAGGCCCTTCCATTGGATTACAGTAGTATTCCACTAGTATCGTGACAGATGGATTTACTGAATTTATTTCCCTGTCAGCTTTTCAGAGCAGGCCCCAAGAGTTACTTTACAACAAAAAAAATGAATTTGTCACCGGACACAATCTAACAGATGAATTTACTGAATTTATTTCCCTGTCAGGTATGCAGCGCAGGGGTGTTTCACAGCAGAAAATGAGAATATGTCACCCCACAATCTAACATATGGATTTATTGAATTATTTTCCCTGTCAGGTATGCAGCGCAGGGGTACTTCACAGCAAAAAATGTTAATATGTCACCCCACAATCTAACATATGGATTTATTGAATTATTTTCCCTGTCAGGTATGCAGCGCAGGATTATTTCACAGCAAAAAATGTGAATATGTCACCCCACAACATATGGATTTACTGTTATTTATTTCCCTGTCAGGTATGCAGTCAGGGGTATGTCACAGCAAAAAATGAGACTATGTCACCCCACAATCTAACAGATTAATTTACTGAATTTATTTCCCTGTCAGTTATGCAGCACAGGATTATTTCATAGCAAAAAATTTGAATTTGTCACCCCACAATCTAACATATGGATTTACTGAATGTATTTTCCTGTCAGGAATGGAGCGCAGGGGTATTTCACAGCAAAAAATATGAATATGTCACCCCACAATCTAACAGATGGATTTACTGAATTTATTTTCCTGTCAGGTATGCAGCGCACGGGTACTTCACAGCAACCATGTTCAAGAAAGTGTGTGTGCATTTTAGCTGTTCTTATGTGGCTAACAACACCCGTCTGGACTTATAGCGACAGAACAGCCTGCCTTTGCACAGCACGATCTGCGAAGTTCCAATCCGCTGGAATTCCACCAATTCGGCATATGCATGGTATAAGCAGCATAAAGCAGTCAATGATTATATCATGCACCAGAATAACACAGCAGGAAGCATCTATGATTTCAAGCTCAGGTAGTGGTAGCTTATCAGGGATACATATCAGATACTCAAACCCTTTGAAGAGACCAATAGATTTGTGAGTAGGGACTACAGAGGCATTAATGATATCATCCCCCTTATATTTATATTGGCGCAAACACAATGATGCAAGAAGCTTCCACATCTTGCTCACCACCATACAGCTTTTGGGGATCCACCACTGCAGGAGGAAATGAAGAAGGAAGAGGAGCTAAGACTTGAAGAAGATGTTAAGGAGTTGGTGGGGAAACAATGTGGCAATCTGTTGTATGCCTTGTTGCTTACATTCTGACAAGTGTATCATTATCATCAAGCAAAGGGATGACTATTGGGTAGCCATTCTTTTAAACACTCACTGTAAAAAGAAAATGGCTGAATTTTTAATCCACTTCAGAATGAGAGGGGAAATTAGTGTACTACTAGGATACACTCTGTACCCAGCTTGCCGCAGCTTTCACGAATCAGATGCCCGCTGGATGCATGTCTAACAAGAAGGTTCCCCTTAATAATAGGTAAGGGGTGAAGGTCACCCACAATAAATTTCGTCCACAACCACAATTGTAATATCAAGAACATGCTTTTACTGATTCATCACCACACACAAAAACAGGACATAAATACAACTCATAATCCCCAACATAAGGTGCAGACTTATAATACAAAAGGTTCCTGTTATGGGGCTCTATACTGGCCTGCAAGATTACATCCTCTAAGTAAGGAGTTGCAGAATAGTAAAGCTCCCCATCCATTTGCTCTAATGCGTTTCCCCAATTTAACGGTTTCTTAACCGCCTGCCGACTACCTAACGCAGGGATGCGTCCAGACGGCAGCAGGTCTGTTCCTCTCTTACGCGGCGGTGCGTCAACTCGCGAGAGGCGAGATTTGCTGTGAACGCGCGCGCGTTCACAGCAGATCGCGTCTCAGAAGTTATACTACAGCCTGCCAGCAATGATCAATCGCTGGCAGGCTGTAGATCTAAAATAAAAGGCATTAAACAGGTATATTAGACGCTGTTTTGTTAACAGAGTCTGATATACCTGCTACCTGGTCCTCTGGTGGTCCCATTTGCTGGGATCGACCACCAGAGGACCAGGTAGCTATCTAAAGTAGCACCAAGCACCACACTACACCCCCCCCTCCTGTCACTTATTAACCCCTTGTTAACCCCTGATCACCCCATCTAGACTCCCTGATCACTCCCCTGTCACTGATCACCCCCCTGTAAGGCTCCATTCACATGTCCATATGTGTTTTGCGGATCCATGGATCGCCCGCGGATCCGCAAAACACGGACATCGGCAATGTGCATTCCGCATTTTGCAGATCCGCACATTGCCAGAACTATATAGAAAATGCCTTTTCTTGTCCGCAATTGCGGACAAGAATAGGACATGTTCTATATTTTTGCAGAAACGAAAGTGCAGACCTGGAAGTGCGGATCCGCAATTCCGGATCCGCAAGGACAAAGTCTGTCCCCATAGAAATGAATGGGTCCGCAACTCCGTTCCGCAAACAGAATTAGTGGACGTGTGAATGGGGCATAAGGGTCCCTTATCACCGCCAGTTAGTTAGCTACTTGTTAGGTAGTTAGCGCCCAGCCCACCACACCGCAGTCACTGATTTTGGCAGAGATTTTTTCATCCACATTGATCGATGCGAATGAAAAAATCTGTGCCGTTCATTTTTATTTTTTTTTCAGCCCAGAGGCTGAACGGAAAAAAAAAATCTCATTACCCGTATGCTCAATATAAGGAGAATAGCAGAAACCCCTAATGCTGGCCATACGTGTAATGATTGCGGAGACCCTCAAATGCCAGAGCAGTATAAAAACCTCACATGTGACCCCATTTTAGAAAGAAGACACCCCAAGGTATTCCGTGAGGGGTATGGTGAGTTCATATAAAATTTTATTTTTTGTCACAAGTGGAATATGGGACTTTGTAAAAAAAAAAAAAAAAAAAATCAATTTCTCAATCAGATATTTCTCACACACAATATGGGTATATGTAAAAATACACCCCAAAACACATTGCCCTACCTCTCCTGAGTACGGCGATACCACATGAGTGACACTTTTTTGCAGCCAAGATGCGCAAAGGGGCCCTAATTCCAATGAGTACCTTTAGAGATTTCACAGGGCATTTTTACGCAATTTTTCTTCTCAGCTTTAGGGCCCCTAAAATGCCAGGGCAGTATAAATACTCCACAAGTGACCCAATTTTGGAAGAAGACACCCCAAGGTATTCCGTGACGGGCATGTCGAGTTCACATTAAAAAAAAATTTTGGGCACAAGTTAGTGGAAATTGATATTTTTTTTATTTTTATTTTTGTTTTTCACAAAGTCCCATATTCCACTAACTTGTGACAAAAAATTAAATTTTACATGAACTCACCATACCCCTCACGGAATACCTTGGGGTGTCTTCTTTCCAAAATGGGGTCACTTGTGGGGTATTTATACTGGCCTGGCATTTTAGGGGCCCCTAAAGCGTGAGAAGAAGTCTGGAATCTAAATGCGTAAAAATGCCCTGTGAAATCCTAAAGGTACTCATTGGAATTTGGGCCCCTTTGCGCATCAGGCTGCAAAAAAGTGTCACACATGTGGTATTGCCGTACTCAGGAAAAGTAGGGCAATGTGTTTTGGGGTGTATTTTTACATATACCCATGCTGGGTGTGAGAAATATCTCTGTAAATGACAACTTTTCAATTTTTTTTATACAAAGTTGCCCCAAAACACATTGCCCTACTTCTCCTGAGTACGGTTATACCACATGAGTGACACTTTTTTGCAACTTAGGTGCGCAAAGGGGCCCAAATTCCAACAAATACCTTTAGGTTTTACAAGGTTGCTCACAATTTAGCCCCACCCAAAAGGCCAGAACAGTAAACACACCCCACAAATGACCCCATTTCGGAAAGTAGACACCCCAAGGTATTCACTGAGGACCATAGTGAGTCTGTGGGAGATTTTTTTTTTGTTTGCCAGAAGTTAGCAGAAATGGAAACTTTATAATTTTTTTTTCCTCAGAAAGTGTCATTTTCCGCTAACTTGTGAAAAAAAATGAAATGATACATGAACTCATCATGCCCCTCCGCGAATACTTTGGGGTGTCTTCTTTCTAAAATGGTGTCATTTGGGGGGTATTTATACTATCCTGCCATTCTAGCACCTGAAGAAACATGACAGGTGCTCCCCCTTATATTTATATTGGCGCAAACACAATGATGCAAGAAGCTTCCACATCTTGCTCACCACCATACAGCTTTTGGGGATCCACCACTGCAGGAGGAAATGAAGAAGGAAGAGGAGCTAAGACTTGAAGAAGATGTTAAGGAGTTGGTGGGGAAACAATGTGGCAATCTGTTGTATGCCTTGTTGCTTACATTCTGACAAGTGTATCATTATCATCAAGCAAAGGGATGACTATTGGGTAGCCATTCTTTTAAACACTCACTGTAAAAAGAAAATGGCTGAATTTTTAATCCACTTCAGAATGAGAGGGAAATTAGTGTACTACTAGGATACACTCTGTACCCAGCTTGCCGCAGCTTTCACGAATCAGATGCCCGCTGGATGCATGTCTAACAAGAAGGTTCCCTTAATAATAGGTAAGGGTGAAGGTCACCCACAATAAATTTCGTCCACAACCACAATTGTAATATCAAGAACATGCTTTTACTGATTCATCACCACACACAAAAACAGGACATAAATACAACTCATAATCCCCAACATAAGGTGCAGACTTATAATACAAAGGTTCCTGTTATGGGGCTCTATACTGGCCTGCAAGATTACATCCTCTAAGTAAGGAGTTGCAGAATAGTAAAGCTCCCCATCCATTTGCTCTAATGCGTTTCCCCAATTTAACGGTTTCTTAACCGCCTGCCGACTACCTAACGCAGGGATGCGTCCAGGCGGCAGCAGGTCTGTTCCTCTCTTACGCGGCGGTGCGTCAGCTCGCGAGGGCGAGATTTGCTGTGAGACGCGCGCGTTCACAGCAGATCGCGTCTCAGAAGTTATACTACAGCCTGCCAGCAATGATCAATCGCTGGCAGGCTGTAGAATCTAAAATAAAAGGCATTAAACAGGTATATTAGGCGCTGTTTTGTTAACAGAGTCTGATATACCTGCTACCTGGTCCTCTGGTGGTCCCATTTGCTGGGATCGACCACCAGAGGACCAGGTAGCTATCTAAAGTAGCACCAAGCACCACACTACACCCCCCTCCTGTCACTTATTAACCCTTGTTAACCCCTGATCACCCCATCTAGACTCCCTGATCACCCCCCTGTAAGGCTCCATTCACATGTCCATATGTGTTTTGCGGATCCATGGATCGTCCGCGGATCCGCAAAACACGGACATCGGCAATGTGCATTCCGCATTTTGCAGATCCGCACATTGCCAGAACTATATAGAAAATGCCTTTTCTTGTCCGCAATTGCGGACAAGAATAGGACATGTTCTATATTTTTGCAGAACGAAAGTGCAGACCTGGAAGTGCGGATCCGCAATTCCGGATCCGAGCGGGACAAAGTCTGTCCCCATAGAAATGAATGGGTCCGCAATTCCGTTCCGCAAACAGAATTGCGGACGTGTGAATGGGGCATAAGGGTCCCTTATCACCGCCAGTTAGTTAGCTACTTGTTAGGTAGTTAGCGCCCAGCCCACCACACCGCAGTCACTGATTTTGGCAGAGATTTTTCATCCACATTGATCGATGCGAATGAAAAAATCTGTGCCGTTCATTTTATTTTTTTCATCCCAGAGGCTGAACGGAAAAAAAAAATCTCATTACCCGTATGCTCAATATAAGGAGAATAGCAGAAACCCCTAATGCTGGCCATACGTGTAATGATTGCGGAGACCCTCAAATGCCAGAGCAGTATAAAAACCTCACATGTGACCCCATTTTAGAAAGAAGACACCCCAAGGTATTCCGTGAGGGGTATGGTGAGTTCATATAAAATTTTATTTTTTGTCACAAGTGGAATATGGGACTTTGTAAAAAAAAAAAAAAAAAAAATCAATTTCTCAATCAGATATTTCTCACACACAATATGGGTATATGTAAAAATACACCCCAAAACACATTGCCCTACCTCTCCTGAGTACGGCGATACCACATGAGTGACACTTTTTTGCAGCCAAGATGCGCAAAGGGGCCCTAATTCCAATGAGTACCTTTAGGATTTCACAGGGCATTTTTACGCAATTTTTCTTCTCACGCTTTAGGGCCCCTAAAATGCCAGGGCAGTATAAATACCCCACAAGTGACCCAATTTTGGAAAGAAGACACCCCAAGGTATTCCGTGACGGGCATGTCGAGTTCACATTAAAAAAAAATTTTGGGCACAAGTTAGCGGAAATTGATATTTTTTTTATTTTTATTTTTGTTTTTCACAAAGTCCCATATTCCACTAACTTGTGACAAAAAATTAAATTTTACATGAACTCACCATACCCCTCACGGAATACCTTGGGGTGTCTTCTTTCCAAAATGGGGTCACTTGTGGGGTATTTATACTGGCCTGGCATTTTAGGGGCCCCTAAAGCGTGAGAAGAAGTCTGGAATCTAAATGCGTAAAAATGCCCTGTGAAATCCTAAAGGTACTCATTGGAACTTGGGCTCTTAGCGCTGCAAAAAGTGTCACACATGTATGTGCCGTACTCAGGAAAGTAGGGCAATGTGTTTGAGGTGTATTATACCATGCTGGGTGTGAGAAATATCTCTGTAAATGACAACTTTTCAATTTTTTTATACAAAGTTGTCAGTTTACAGAGATATTTCTCTCACCCAACATGGGTATATGTAAAAATACACCCCAAAACACATTGCCCTACTTCTCCTGAGTACGGTGATACCACATGAGTGACACTTTTTTGCAACCTAGGTGCGCAAAGGGGCCCAAATTCCAACAAATACCTTTAGGTTTTACAAGGTTGCTCACAATTTAGCCCCACCCAAAAGGCCAGAACAGTAAACACACCCCACAAATGACCCCATTTCGGAAAGTAGACATCCCAAGGTATTCACTGAGGACTATAGTGAGTCTGTGGGAGATTTTTTTTTTGTTTGCCAGAAGTTAGCAGAAATGGAAACTTTATAATTTTTTTTTCCTCAGAAAGTGTCATTTTCCGCTAACTTGTGAAAAAAAATGAAATGATACATGAACTCATCATGCCCCTCCGCGAATACTTTGGGGTGTCTTCTTTCTAAAATGGTGTCATTTGGGGGGTATTTATACTATCCTGCCATTCTAGCACCTGAAGAAACATGACAGGTGCTCAGAAAGTCAGAGCTGCTTCAAAATGCGGAAATTCACTTTTTTGCACCATAGTTTGTAAACGCTATAACTTTTACCCAAACCAATAAATATACACTTATTGGATTTTTTTTTTATCAAAGACATGTAGAACAATAAATTTAGAGAAAAATTTATATAGAAGAAAGTGAAAAATTTCATTTTTTTGCAAAAATTTTGGTCATTTTTGATAATATCAAAAAAAGTAAAAATGTCAGCAGCAATGAAATACCACCAAATGAAAGCTCTATTAGTGAGAAGAAAAGGAGGTAAAATTCATTTGGGTGGTAAGTTGTATGATGGAGCAATAAACGGTGAAAGTAGCATAGTGCAGAATTGTAAAAAGTGGCCTGGTCATTAAGGGTGTTTAGTGGGGCTGAAGTGGTTAAGGACCTTTTACACGGGCCAAGAATTGAACAGATCATCACTAATAAGTGTTCATAATAACACTTGTTAGTGATGATCTAGCAGTGTAAATGCACTGTTGATAACCCAATGATCGAGCAGCACAGCACGTTTATGCAGCACAAAAAATCCAATCTGCCGCTGTTGGGAAACAACGAGTCTGTATATGGAAGAGCGATGGCATCAGTGATCGCTCCTCCCCATACTCTTTCAAGTGCAGATAAGTAGTTCCAGGGTGGGTAGTCAAATGATCAGGGCAATAGGTACGTCTTATTCATCCAGGGCAGGACAAATTCTCCAAATACTTCCAGAAGGGGAGATAAGGTATTAGGTCCTCTGGTATGAATCCATTGTTTTAAACTTATAGGGAGGGCTATTGATACAGAGGTTGATGATATTTGGAGCTCACAAAATGGATGCTGGCTGTCCCAATAGACACCCCCGCACACACACACACACACACACACACACAGAGGCCTCACTGGAGAGGCTCCAGTATCCCTTTAATATATAGCAGCAGAGATTAATGGCCTAACAGTGGACTAGATAGTTGATGAGTATATGGTATCCTCAGAAGAAAGAGAGAGACCAGCTATGTATGGAGACTTATTAGTAAAGCTCTATAGGAAAACAATATACAAAAAGGTATCTGAGAGCTACTTCCAAAAGGTGGCCCTAGTGAGATTTCTCTCACTCCCTCGGAGATACCTCTTTACAAGAAGTTATGTATTTCAGATGCAAAATTTAAAATGGTACTTTAAGGTGATTATGCTTAGAAACATTCTTCATGTTGCTTTGAGCTAATATTTGCAACATCGGGATAAGACATTAACAAGCTTAAAAGATATTACCCGCTTTTCCATACTATGCAGTTTATGCTGACAGTAGGGAATTTGCAGAGCTCCAGTACTTTCATGAGAGAATTAGCAAAAATTGCTATGCTTTAATATTTTATTGATAGTAATGTTACAACTCCAAACAGCAGGTGTTATTATGATGACTAGTTGTGTTATCTTGTTTTAATGTGTTTTTTTTTAATGCATGCACTGTGTGCGCTTACCTAATAATCAAAAGTTAGATTCTTTAGACATAAATTATATAGATTTAATAAGAACAATGATTTAATAGTGATGAGCGGCAGGGGCAATATTCGAATTTGCTATATTTTGTGAATATTTGGTAGAGTATTCATCATATATTCGTGAATTCGCGGTTATTTTCATGAAAAACGGCAATGTAATATGCGTGTAATGCATGTGCAATACAGGCGTGGGTCACTATAGCTACATTTTTCAAGCTGCTAGAAGTTTCCTGAGACTGGAGAAAATGGTTGGCACGGCAGAACATTACAATAGCTTTATATGCAGATAGATTGCTCCGATATATTGACAATTGCGCAAATCAACAATTAATGATACGCATATTTTTGCGCAATACATGCAACTTCACATTTTAGCAGGTCTGACTACATATTAGTGTTTGGTGCCCTATGTATTGTTGTGAACTTGTGACATCACAGCACTATGTATGTATGTATGTAGCATACATACATACATACAGCACTATGTATGTAGCATGTATGTATGGACAGCAGAACCTATCACACTACCTAATACCCTGCACTGGAACCTATCAGCTACACTATATCACAATCTAACCTACACTGACTATCTCCCAATAACTATATGTACTCTATATATAAGCTAACTAACTATCTAATGTAATCTGAAACAGGAAAACAGAGAGCACAGCAATGACACTGCTGTCTCTCTCAGAACTGCAATAAACTGTAAAAAATGGCTGTGAGGAGGTTCTTATATACTAAAGGGGTGGGCAACTTTTATATTGGTTGCTAGGGTTGTTGCTAAGCTCAGACAAAGACATTGCAGCCTTCTCATTGGCCCACAAGCAAAAAGGGAGGTTACTGATGAAAAAAAAAGTAGAATATTCAAATATCACTATATTCTAAATATTCGTGAATTCTCGAAGTTGCGATATTCGCGCCCAACACTATGATTAAATTCTTCAACACTTTGTTACATCGGTTAACTCTTGGATTAGTTACTATAAGAGCTCATGCACACAACCACATTACGGTATTGTGCAACCTCAGAGTTGAACGTAGCCGTTATATGATCCTACTGTATTGTATGAAATAGGCGGCATACAGGTGTTCGCAGCATATGGCGTTTCTCTGCCCTCATGTATATGACTATGTTCAAGATCTGCAGTACAACGAATCCCTAAGGTTATAAAGCTTTGTGCACAACTAATTTAATAAGAATCAAAAACAAAAAATATATATACATAAATCAGAAAATCTGTATCAATGGAGCTGGCTCAGACTAAAAAAGCACAAAGGTATATAGGGCTGCATTCTGTGTCCTAATACATGAGGTACATGTCTCAATCACCAATGCACACTCTGATACGTGATGCAATTAAAAGTCCAATTTTATTTAATCCGTTTCCAAAATCAATCCACAAATTAGTGATAGGAGGCAATATCAGTAATGTGACTGTAATCTGACGTTGAGGTCCAAACCCGGACCTTGGTTACAGAGAAAGGAAATAGCTAGTTTGTAGGGCCTGGAGAACAGCAATATTGCATTGCAGGGACCAAGCGCACGTGGCAGCACAATATCACTGTTTTCCAGGGCCTCCTTGCTAGTTCTTCTCCCTGTGACTCTGTGACCAAGGTCTGGGATTGGACCGAAACATCAGATTATAGTCACATTACTGATATTGCCTCCTATCACTAATTTGTGGATTGATTTTGAAACCGATTAAATAAAATTTGACTTTTAATTGCATCACATATCGTAGTGTGCATTGGTGATCGTATACATGAGACTGGTAGTATTAGGACACATTAAATCCAGGGATGCAGGCAGGGGCGTAGCTAAAGGCTCATGGGCACTGGTGCAAGAGTTCAGCTTGGGCCCCCCTTCCCTCAGTCCTTTGTGTGTCTTCTTATGCGGCACAAGTGTCTTTGGGCCCCTTCAGGCTCCTGGGCCCGGTAGCGACTGCTACCTCTGCACCCCCTATAGCTATGCCCCTGGATGCAGGTACCAACATGGATGCTGAGCCCACTCTATACTTCTCCTGGTGCCAAATGGCTCCCAAAAAAATACAATGAGAGCCGGCTACAGCTTTATACTTACTATGGGGCAGACATGCTAGTCAGGGGTGCAAGACCAACAGGAGTCAGCCACACCGTCCAGGATTTAATAGAGCCCATTATGGCACCAAAAATGGTAAAAAGCAGAGTGGACCCAGAATGCATGTGGAACCTGCCCTCCCTGTATATTATGATGGCCATTATGGCACATAAGAGTTAGTATTTAGTGATAAGTTCCTGTCTTACAGAGATCGCCTTGACGTTTGGCAGACGGGCCCAAATAATTTTGCATTTGCTAAATAAGCGTAGCTTTAGCACCAGAATGTTTTCTATAATTACTTGTAATCATAGAATTGTACTTCATTTGTGTTTGCAGAGTGCTGTTGCATTGTCTTTTTTTTATTTTTTATATGTTTCTAGCCATGGCAGCGTGCACCTGAACACTGGGATGTGCTGACTGACCCCCTTTTTTGCCATTAACATCTTAACCCAGAATATAAGTTATTATCTTGATCAGATTTTAGACCATTTTTTGTGTTCCTGTCATCTTATGTGAGGGAAACAATGAATACTCTTAATAGGTTGGAAGGAATATTGGTGGAATCTGGCACGGTTTTAGCCAGTTAATTCCTCATTAACAAGGTTGTGAGTCTAAACAATTTATTTCTCAATACCTCTTCCACCAGGTCCTAGGTACCGCTATCGGTAGCCTGTGCATACAAACTAGTCAGCAAACCAGATGGTATTCACTGAGAAGATGGGAAAATAATCTTCATAAATTGAACTCTAGATAAAATATATTGAAGAATGTCCTGATGTGGACTGGGTTTATATCAGAGTTCAATTAATGTTTCCAAGTACTCAATGTCAATGAACTGTACCTCAGTTTTACCAGCAAAAGTAATGTCAACAAGATTGCTTTTCTGGATTTGATGATCGAGAAGAACCTAAATGCTACTATTAGTATTACTGTGTATAGAAAACCATCTGCAACCAACTAAATTCTCTCCCTCTACCGCTTAAGAAATGAATTCCCAGAGGAAAATAACTCAAAATACGCAGGATTTGTAGCTCCTGGGAAAAGTTTATGCAGAAGTTTGGTGAACTGCATTGTCGTTTTGAGAAAAGGGGTTTTCCTGATGTCATCTTAGGGGAGGCTAATCAATTTGCCTCTGGAAAAGACAAAAGATTTGCTAGTCCTCAGAGCTCAGTCTGAAATCAAAGATGTTACATGCATCATTGGTACTTTTGATGTCAAACATAAAGAAGTTATGAGTATTTTGATTATCTTCTGGGGGAAACATAGATTAGACAAAGATATATCTGATTCAGAGAATTCATAAATTATCTTTCGCAGAGCGAGGAATTTATGGGATCATCTGGTCCACAGTCATTTTAGATCTCGACCAAGACAGGTCATGTAGCCGAGGAGTAAGCCTCATGCCACCTTTAAATGTGGGTATTGCTCAGCCTGTGATTTCATTCATACCAGGAAAAAATTTGTTGATATTATGACCAACAACCATTATAGAAGTAGACACTTCTTTATTTGTTCAACAATGGGAGTGGTTTACCTCATGTCCTGCCCCTGCCCAATGGGATATGTGGGTCTCTATATATGAACATGTGAATGATGTCCTGAACAAACAGTATATACTGGTGGCCAATCATATCTTTCTGTCACCTTATCGATATCCACAGTGAAAGACAAAGGGGTAATTATGGTGGTAAACAACTTCTATCTTTTTCCCTCCAAAACATGCTCTTCTTCAAACCTTATGGTAGCTGTAGAAAATTACCAGTCCAAAAAGTCTCTCAGTGTCCATTAACCATTTCCACAGTGCTTTTCCCTATAAAGGGAAATAAGTAGGAAGCCTATAAGTTTGCATTGGGGAAATACTGTAGGCATATGATCTGAAATGTCCAGACTCCAAAGTACCCCTGCTCCAGGGCACTGCATTTTGTTTTAATTGTATTTTCTTTGTCATATAATAGGTGTTTATAGTATTTAGCAGTACCTGGTTTCCTCCAAAAAAGATGCTCAGAATTGATGCCAAAAAGTTTAATCTTAGTTTCATCAGACCAGAGAATTTTGTTTCTCACAGTCTTAAAGTGCTTCATTTTTTTATTTTATTTTTTGCAAATTTTCATGTATTTTACTAGGGAGAGGCTTCTTTCTGGCCACTCTTCCATGAAGCCCATATTTGTGGAATACTGCAGTAGTGGTTGACCTTCTGGAAGTTTCATCCATCTGCACAAAAGATTTTTGGAGATGATCCAGAGGCACTTCTCTTACTAAGGCCCTTTTCCCCCAATTATTTACAGTAGTTTGGTGGGGAAGCCAGCAATAGGAAGAGTCCTGGTTTTTACAAAATTCTTTCATGTAAGAATTATGGAGGCCACTGTGCACTTCTCCAGATCTGTGTCTCCACACTATCATATCTCTGAGCCCTACAGGGAGTTCTTCCCTCCGCATGGCTTGGTTTTTGCTGTGATATGCATAGTTAGCTGTGAGACCTTATATAGACAGCACTACGTCTTTCCAGTCCAGGTGTAGAAATATCTCAAAGATGATCAAGAGAAATGGAAGCCCCCCATGAGCATGACATTTCAAGCATCATTATAAAGGGGCTGAATACTTATGTCCATGTGAAGTTTTCATTTTTTATTAAGGGGGATTGAGTGCAAATTTATGGGGAAAAACCTGAACTTTTTATTTATTTAAGCAGATGAAAATATTACAAAATATGAAAAAAGTGAAAGGGTCTGACAATTTTCCCAATGCACTGTAATGTTTTTATCTTGGCAAATATGAAAACAAGTGGTTTGCTGCTCTGAATTATACAGGTGTATGTCGAATATATACATATTATATGTTTTATATAGTTGGACTAAATGGAATTTAAATTTTATATGAAGTACAGAACTTTGATGTAAATTGTGGCTACTTAAAGTGTATCGAGCCACTGTAAAGGCATACAGTGATTTACTAAGAAGATACATGGAGGTTTTTTTTGTTCGAGGTTCACATGGAATTTAGGAGAAAGAAAACCTATATGTTCCACTATATAAAATTATGGCACGCAACAAAATATGAAGTACTGTATAGTAAAGGTATTCTCCCTTGGTTACATTACTCATGGGACTCCATAATATGGTCAGGTAGCTACTCCATGTCTTGCCCTACGGGTTCCATACACATGACATTTCCTGATGCATGAGCCCTGAGTTACTGACATTGACATTTATGAACCCACTTAATAAAGTGGATTCAAGTCTTTTTTTTTTAATTTGCATGAAGTATTCATTTCTATTTTCATCCGATGCAACATTAAAAAGGCATTTCATTTTTTTTATTTTTAAATAATGGGAAATCCTACACTTTTCTAATATATACAGTATGTATTTCAAATTCTGCATACACACCTTTCTTATATCCGGCAATTAACCCCTATGTGAAGTAGAATGGTATAATCCATGTATCAGTCCTGTTGTAAGGTATCTATGACCTGACACATGGCATCACTCATGTGACACATTTAACATCATATAATCCCTGCCATTCAGTAAGCAACAGTGTTACACGCCATACATGCTTGGTCAGCAAGCAGGACACATCCATATCTTAACTAAATCGGACTAGTGGTGGAAACCATTATAATAGTTATTACAATAACTATCTGATTGTAGTATATTTACATGGATATCTGTCTCTAGGTGACAAATAAAATGGCTTCCTGTCTCTAGCTGCCTTCTAAAATGACTGCCTATATCTAGGTGATGTAGTCATGTCATTAATAAAGTTTAGTATTAAAAAAAAAAACTAAAACAACACACACATAGAGAGATCTGCTTCAGCACAGACATTGTCAAGCATGATAAGAAGCTACTGCAGGTGGTAATAGTGTATATACTATATGTGATCTACTCCTCAGTTACAGTTGTGTTCAAAATTATTCAACCCCCACTGAAATTGAGTGTTTTGGCAAGTTTGACATTGATTTTGATCATTTCAGTCATCTTGTTTACAATTAAATCAAAGAGGCACTTGTAAGTCAGACAAATATAACAAAACATTTATAATGAAATAACCACAAATGTCTTTTCTGTGCTCACATCATTATCAGTTTTATTTAACCCCCAAGTGACATTCAATCTTAGTACTTAGTACAACATCCTTTTCCAGTTATAACAGCTTTTAAACGTGAAGCATAGCTTGACACAAGTGTCTTGCAGCGATCTACGGGTATCTTCGCCCATTCTTGATGGGCAAAAGCCTCCAGTTCAGTCACATTCTTAGGCTTGCGCGCTGCAACTGCTTTATTTAAGTCCCACCAGAGGTTCTCAATCAGATTTAAGTCTAGTGACTGCGATGGCCGCTTCAAAATGTTCCAGCCTTTAATCTGCAACCATGCTTTAGTGGACTTGGAGGTATGCTTGGGATCATTGCCCTGTTGAAAGGTCCAACGTCTCCCAAGCCTCAGGTTTTTGACGAACTGCATCACATTTTCATCCAATATCTCCTGGTACAGAAGAGAATTCATGGTACCTTGCACACGCTGAAGCTTCCCTATACCTGTAGAAGCAAAACAGCCCCAAAGCATGATTGAACCCCGCCATGCTTCACAGTAGGCAAGGTGTTCTTTTCTTCATAGGTCTTGTTCTTCCTCCTCCAAACATAGCGTTGATCCATGGGCCCAAACAGTTCTAATTTTGTTTCATCAGTCCACAGAACACTATCCCAAAACTTTTGTCGTTTGTCCACATGACTTTTGGCATACTGCAGTCAACTCTTCTTATTCTTTGAAGACAGCAAGGGGGTGCGCCTGGGAGTTCTGGCATGGAGGCCTTCATTACGCAGTGTGCGCCTTATTGTCTGAGCTGAAACTTCAGTACCCGCATCTGACAAATCTTTTTTCAGTTCCTCAGCAGTCACACGGGGACTTTTCTCCACTTTGCGCTTCAGGTAGTGCACAGCAGTCGAAGTCAGCATCTTCTCTCTGCCACGACCAGGTAGCGTTTCAACAGTGCCCTTTGCCTTGAATTTGCGAATGATGCTTCCTATGGTGTCTCTTGGTATGTTTAACATCTTTGCAATCTTCTTATAGCCATTGCCCTTCCTGTGAAGAGAAATCACCTCTTCTCTTGTCTTCCTGGACCATTCTCTTGACTTCACCATGTTTGTAAACACACCAGTAAATGTCTAGAAGGAGCTGAGTATCACAGTCATTTTAAATCTGCCTAATTGGTGCTTATTCTGCTTGATCGCTGCTCCTTGACATCCACAGGTGTTTTCAATACCTGATCGAAAACACTTGAATGAACCTCTGTTCTTAAGAGTGATAGACTTTAAGGGGTTGAATAATTGTGTCAATGAAGAAATCACAAAAAAAACATTTAATACTGTATTACAAAAACAATTGATGTCACTTTAGTTGCATTTGGTTCTTTAAAAAAGTCCTTGTAAGATTTCATTCTGAACACAATTACAAATGTACACTAAATTCCCTAAAACCCTTTACAGCATTGGGGGTTGAATAATTTTGAACACAACTGTATCTACTATTCACCAGTTAGATACCTGGGCAGTTAGCTGAAAGTCAAAGGCCACTTGAGACATGTGAGGATCACATATCTGACAACATGTTTAGTCCTATTTAGCATTTCTATGTATGCAATTTACATAGATAAAATTGGCCGTACCATTTTTTTTCTTCTGAGAGAGAATACTGCATGGGTATAATAAAGGTCTGTGATCAAATTTTAAATAAATGTATATTAGAAAATTGTTAAATATCTTATTCTCTAAACAAATAAATGTAATTATTAAAACATAAATATCTCTTTAAGGCCTCATGCACACGACCGTTTTTTTATGCTGTCCGCAAAAAGGGGTTCCGTTGTTCAGTGATCCGTGTCCGTTTTTGCCTTCCGTTGTGTTTCCGTGTGTCTTCCGTTTTTTTAGCGGACATGACCCAAAAGATTTTACCAAAAGACAGGCTGACAATGTTTCCCAAGTGCCTGCCAAGGGATCCGCAAAAAAAACGGACACGGAACACGGATGACACACGGATGGCCATCCGCATTTTTCACGGACCCATTGACTTGAATGGGTCCGTGAACCGTTTTTCACGGACAAGAATAGGACAGGTTATATTTTTTTGACGGACTGGAATCACGGACCACGGACGCGGAGGACAAACGGTGCATTTGCCGAGGTTTCCACGGACCCATTGAAAACCAATGGGTCCGCAGAAAATCACGAAAAACGGAGCAACGGACACGGAATCAAACAACGGTCGTGTGCATGAGGCCTAAGACACAGGTCTACTGGAAAATTTTGTTTTGTATTCTTACATAGAGGCAGATCACTAATGGTATTTAACTGGAAAAGAGAGAGATGAAGGAAAACTGAAGTAGATGAGTCTATTGTGTGCATGAGTATACAGACTTGCTGCAAGTACATTTCAAGTCCAATTCTTTATGTATTTCACTGTTGTGTTGAACCAGCATCATCTCATATCTATTCATTTCCAATGAATTTCCTCTACAAAAAGCACTTACAGTTGCTATGCCTCTGTCTTTTAATTGATGTGTGTCTATGCTATTCCACATATGGCACACACTTTATTTGTGCATTCAGGCTAAGAGGTCATGTGTATTCCAGTTATCTAAACTACAGACTATCTTGAGAAACATAATTCATATCAAAACTAGACAGGGATTTGTGAAAATCTGAAATAGAGATTATAATATTATGTTTTCAACAAATTCAGAATTTTAACCAATTAATCAAATTTAGACTGGTTATATCTTTAGGTTATAGAAGAAATCTGAAGCCTCCTTTGTATAGATCAGGGCTGGAGTTTCAGTTTTTTTTGGGGGGTCTGATGTACATAATGTAAGGGATCACTCTCTCTCAGGGGGTAGCAGTCACAGACTTCTTCGCAGACAACCGGATTTAGTGTCCAAACTGGTGCTTTATTGTGGCACTTCAGCACACACATAAACATAAGCATCAAAATGAAACAAACACCTGCCCATCTGGGCTCTAACTAATACACAATAGATTCCCTGACTCACCTCTAGTTACACGTTATCCACAGCATCTCAGGCTCCAAGCCTTTCTGTAGGATCACTTCCTTTTGCCCCCAGTCATACACAGAGGGTTGTCTTATCCAGGGACGTGAACACATAGGGCTCAAAGGGAGCTTGAGCTTCTGCCCCTGCACCTTTAATGCCCTCTTTTTTTTTATGTTGTTCCAAACAGGAGCGGACATACCGCCTTGTGCAGCCATTTTAGCTGCACAGGGGCCCAGCATAGGAGGGGGCCCATTTTAAACCACGGACTAGTGATTTCTTCTATTATGGAAGCGCTTTCTATTCTTAAGGACGCAGGGGAGTGAAACAATGTACTCACCCAGGGCCTTAGCTATATGCGAGGTGTGTCACTGCACAGGGTGCATTATCCTGGACCCCTGAAGGGGGCGCCAAACCAGGGCCTGGAGGAAAGATAGACAGAAGCACATGGGAGAGAAGCAAACTGAAGAGGCAGACATCTCTCTGTGTGAGGTAACAGAAGGCTGCCTGTTTCTTTACGCAGGGCTCTGAGAGAAACCGGCAGTGGAGGCAGCAGGACAAGGGGAGGCAGAGTGCCCACAAGTATGTCCATACCTGTGCTGACAGAGGTGCGCAGGATTCTGCATCCCCTCCTTCTTCCTTTCCTGTCTTACTAGTAACAGCAGCAGTTGGGACACAGGAGGAGGAGGACAAAGGCTGAGACACAGCAGAGGACAAATCCCTGTTGTGCCTGGTTGGCTGAGATAATAATGAAAAATAGTTTCCCTGCGCTTTATAAAAAATAGACCCCCAAGCAATTCGTTTGTTAGAATCAGAATTTTTTTTTTTATATAAATTTGGTTGAATTCTAAGATAGTAGAATGAACTTTCTTAAACTTAATTCTAACAAACCCAACTAATTTGCAATTAATTTCATGCAAATAAGTAGTGCTGATCACGAATATTCAAATTCCGAATTTTAATCGCAAATATCAGCGAATATTAGTTTTTTTTAAAAATACCAGTTATTGCGAAGTTTCTCAATCAAGAAAATAATGACTAGAGATCACGAATTCGCGAATTCTCAAATATATGGCGAATATTCGTCCAAATATTCACAAAATATTGCGAATTCGAATATTGCCCCTGCTGCTCATCATTACAAATAAGGATACATCTGTACATGAAAAACACATGCAATTCATATTTCTCTATAAAATATATATTTTTTTAAATGAATGTTTCTGAACTGCAGCATACCCTCCTGGCATACTACAAAATAGCTAAGGCTAGGTTCATATCACCTAACCAAAACAAACAAAAAACTTTCTTGAGCATCTATTATTTTAGATAGAATAAAAATTGTTTAAAATAATAGATGCTCAAAATTAAGAATCCTTTTTTTAATGTTTGCCGTTTTTTTGTTGTTTTTGTTTTTTTAACAGATAAGAAAACAAAACAGTGATGTGAATCTACCCTAAGCCAGCCTCATATCTGCAATTAGCTCTTTCAAAACAAAATTCATTTACCACGACAAAGCAATCAAAACCAGCTTTTGTAGTTGAGAGGCCTGTTGAGGACCTTTGGGTGTACACTATTTCTGTAATGGAGACTAATTAATATATGTGATGACTATTAGTGATGAGCGGCAGGTGCCATATTCGATTTCGACGAAATTCGCGAATATTCGAATGAATATTCGTTTCATATTCGTCTAAATCGAATATTCGTAATTTTTTCTAGTTATCGCGATTAACATGCGATTTAAATAATCGCATATTGCGATTTGTACTTAAGGCTACTTTCCTATTGGTTTCATATCTAGAATTAGCGAGGATGACGAATATGACGAATGTATTCGTCATATTCCTCAAAACGAAGATAACGAAGTATTCTACATCTTCGTTTTAGCTACCTATTCGTCAACTTCGCTAATTCTAGCAATCAAATAGGAAGGTTGACTTACCAGACAGCTGTGTTAAATTCGGTATGCGATTTTTTTTTTTAATAAATAGAATACTTATAATAATTTTATCAAGTAATATAATTATTGTATTTAAAAAAAAATCGCATAGCGAATTTAACACAGCTGTCTCTATAGTCAGTCAACCTTCCTATTTGATTGCTAGAATTAGCGAAGTTGACGAATAGGTAGCTAAAACGAAGATGTAGAATACTCGTTATCTTCGTTTTGAGGAATATGACGAATACATTCGTCATATTCGCTATTCGCTAATTCTACCAAGCCAACCATAACTTCTGTGCTCATGGAGCGTCCCCATCACCATGGGAACGTCTCCATATACTAAAATGTACTGTCGGATTTGAGGAATTACGTTGAAATCGCAATGCGATTAATTCAAGTTATATTAATCGCATTGCGATTTCAACTTAGAGCTGGGTTTATAATGGGTCAGCTTGCTAGAATTAACGAAGTTAACGAATATGGAATATAGCAGCACTGCTAAGTTGAAATCGCAATGCGATTAATTTAACTTAAAGTATTCGCATTGCGATTTCAACTTAGCACTGCTAGTGCATAGCTATATTCCATATTCGTTAATTCTAGCCTATGTAAGATAGCAGTGCTAAGTTGTAATCGCAATGCGATTAATATAACTTGAATTAATCGCATTGCGATTTCAACGTAATTCCTCAAATCCGACAGTACATTTTAGTATATGGAGATTCTCCCATGGATGGGGACGCTCCACATGAGCACGGAAGTCGGCAGAAGCGGCAACGGGCACTGACTAGAGCAGCCAGGAAGCCAGGAATCCTCAGGACAGGTAAGAACTACTTTTGGGAAGTAGGAAAGAAAAAAATATAACTAAAAAAAAAAAAACGAATATTCGAAATAGCGAATTTATAGCGCTATATTCGAAATATTCGCGAAATAGCGAAGTGCCGATATTCGCTAAAAAAATTCGCTTTTCGAATATTCGCGCTCAACACTAATGACTATTAGTGATGACTGAAGTATTGAAAAATTCGATTTGGCTGCTTCGCTGAATTTTTCAGAAAAATTTGCTTTGTGACGAATTACTTCATCACAAAGCGCATTTCTTTGTAAGTAGTGGGTGCAATGACAGGCAGCAGTGATTGCACCTCTTGTGCTGTTCTCCTCTTTTTCAGTTGCATATTATATTAATATGAATCCTTTTACCATGTTGTTTTCTATGCATTATTGAACTGCTGCCATCAGCTGGTCAGAATTTTTATGCTGAACGTCTTTGTTCTTGTTAGTAAAGCTTTTTTAATTATGGTTTTCTTGCAGCTCAGTCTTTTCACTACCAGCAGCAATTTTCTGTGCCTCATGGCTGTGTGACTGGACACTCCATCCTTTTTGGGCTTGTGAAGGCATCAGTTTTTGACCAGCAGTTAGCCTCAGGGAACACATCATCAGGACAGCACTGATACCACTACCACAGAACTGTATTGTATCATCGCTTGTTGCTGTATTTGGACGGAATAAACCCACGTTTGATTTCATCCTCATGCCTAATCCTGGCTCCATCTAACCTGAGCATCTGCCAGTCCGGTCTGCCCCACTGCTTGGATACGAAGGTAGGAAGTCACACAGCTATTACCAGTTATACCTTCATTCACCTTCATGTGGGGACAGAACACCTCTCCCCATCATTTTACCGCTCAGGTGTGGCGTTCATAGCTGATCACGGCATCTAACCGCAATAATACAGTGTAAAATTAAAAATATATATATATAATTATACTTACCCTCATCCATTTGATCGGGAAGAGCCGGCTGACGCCTTCTTGATTGAAGATCTAGCACAAAATCTCGTGTCGCACGTGATGACATCATGACGTCGGCTTGTGTGGTTAAATCACATGTCACCGTGCATGAGATTTCATGCGAGATCTTCAATCAAAATGGAGGCAGCTGACTCTTCACAGCCAAATGGATGAGGTAAGTATGTTTTTTTTTTTATATTTTACCACCATTCAGGAAAAATCGAAGCACAAGGAAATTTGACTTTGTGGTGAATTTAATTTTTCCTGAAGTTCAGATCGAATCCCACTTCGCGGAGTTCGATTCGCTCAACCCTAATAACTGTTGTAGGCTAGGTGACACTCCTTTTGGTTTCTTGGAAAATATATGCAAATTAGCATGTCTAACATCCCAAAAATCAAGAGAAGCATTGCCTATCCTACAATAGTCATAACATACACTAAGTGGTCTCTGTAATAGAATTAGTAGCAAGCCAGAAGTCCCCCAATGCCTCTCAACTAGACAAGATTCTGCCTGCTTTGCTCTGATAAAGGACTTTCTCATGGAGGAGCTGTTTGTGGATGTGTCCCTGACCTAACTATTATTCTGTTTATATTATTAAGCCTTTTTAAAAGACTATGCTGTCGTTACTTTATTTATGTGAAATGGATTGCAAAGTATTTGGGTTTGTTAGAAATACGGATACAGAAATTCATTATTCCCTTTTGGAATTCATCCAAACTTTCCCAAAAATATAGATTCTAAGAAGGATCTAACTAGGATCATATTTCTTGATTGCACATGTTTTTCCCATGAGAGTCTCTATTGTCTTGCTGAAATGAATTGCAAAATATTTAGCTTTAGAATGTTAATTTTTGGGAAAATCTACGATGAATTCCAAATTGATGGAATTAATTTATCTAATTTATCTCTATTTATTCAAACCTCCTTGTGCTTTCCCTTTTTATAAGTTTTTTGTGGTAACCTCAACCTGTTCAATCAGTGCTTTTTCATAATAGGAATAATAGCAGTCATGGAGTACTGATGACTGCCGTGGCACCTAAAAGCTTTACAAAAGCCTCTGGGCCTGCAATGTGGTCTCCTAGGAAACTATCAAAGTGAAACTGTCAGTTTCAAAGCAGTAAAGTACAGCATGCATAAAGAAAAGGGTTGTAGTCCAGCTTCTAAAAAGTTGTGCATTATTTCATGCGGTAAAAAAGTTCCAAACACAAGACTGGTATGCGGTCTTCGAGTTTTGGACCTATAAATTATGGCACTTACTCATGGTCATTTTCTACTGGTCATTTTCTTTCTACAGTTCAAACAGCCGAGTCCAGACTGTGTCCATGCTTCCCAAGTTGTTGGCTGCAGGTGAGCGCTGCTTTGCTTTTCTCAAATTGTTCCTGTGTACAGCAAGTATGTATTGTACTGTGTTGAAACAGCGATCAGGCCCTCAAAAGTTGAAGTCCCATAGTGAGACAAAAAAAAAAAGTAAAAAAGAAACAAGTGTTTTATTAAAAAGAAAAAAAGAAAAGTTTCAAGTGTAAAACATTAAACGATACCAAAATGATATGCACTCTACAATGGTAACAATAAAAAAATTCACCTCATTCTACAAAAACTGAACCCTCACACAAGATAATCGCCAGAAAAATTAAAAATATATGGCTCTCAGAAAATGGTGACACAAAAACATGATTGTGCCATAATTAATATAAAAAAATAAAAATCTGACATCTTACAGTACGTGACACTATCTTTCTAACGAAGCTATAACCATCCCTGTACCACACATTGATCCAGAGATCTCCACATTCACTGCTCAAATTGCTCTGCTAGATTTTTTTCAGCCTAGCAGCTCAGGGGGAGTGTCCTTTTCTGCTGCAGCTCTCTCCTTGTCACAGCTTCTAAGAAACCATATGGATGGTGGCAGTTGAAGATTTAAAATAAACATGTTTGACTAGCTCAATGAGGCAGACAAAAATAAGTAAAAAAACAGCTCATTGGCTATACTAAAGTATTAATTACATTCAATTACAAAAGTATTCAGATCCAGGTGCTACTTTGAAAAAAAAAATTGTGACGCAAACCCTTTAAGAGGGATCTATATATGTATGTACATAGGTAAAAGCAGGCATTTATGGGAATTTGAACAAATACAGGAGCAGCCAATTAATGAATCAATTGGGCACATGTATAATTGCCCACACATGGGTAACGGTGTATAAATTGTGCTTCTGTATGTGGAGAATGTGTGCATGTATGTGCAGGTATATGCATACATATGTGGGGGCAGGCATGGTGTGGGTAGGTACATGTACATGTACGTGCATACCTCTACATATATCTTTACATTTAAAAAAATCCTAATTTGATACAATTGATACAAATTCACTATTACCTCCATATATTCATATATTTTATAATTATTCATACATTTTTATGACATTATTTCAATTGTAATTTATTGACATCATATACATTTTAGTGTTAAAGGGGTATTCCCATTAAAGACAATGGGGGCATATTGCTAGGATATGCCCCCATTGTCTGATAGGTGTGGGTCCCACCTCTGCACCTACAACGAGAACAGAACAGGGAGAGCTGTGGTTGGAGGACCCCAGATTTCCCGAGGTCCATCCACCACCAAGCGCTGCTCCACCACTGCTGCCTTAAAAGTGAATGGGAGCACACAGCGCACACGCGCAGCCCCTGCTCCCATTCATTTCTATGGGGCAGACGGAACTAGCCGAGGCAGCGAGATGCCACCATTGTCTGTGATGGGAATATCTATTTAAATCCTTCATATTTGGGCATATATATATAAGATTAAATTATAGATGAGTGAACCATTTCGTAACTAGTGTTTGGCATGAATATTCGAATCGCAAATTTTTATCACGAATATTGCCACTTTGAGAATTCGAGAATATTTAGAATATAGTGATATATATTTGTATTTTTGAATATTCTAGATTTTTTTTTTTTATCTGAACCCATGATCTCTCCATGCTTCTTGCTTGTGGGCCAATGAGAAGGCTGCAATGTCTTTGTCTGAGCTTAGCAACATTCCTAGCAACCAATAGGAAAGTTGCCTACCCTTTTAGTATATAAGAACCTCCCCAGCAGCCATTTTGTGCAGTTTTTTGCAGTTCTGAGAGAGACAGTAGTGTTATTGCTGTGCTCTCTGCTTTCCTGTGTCATTACATTAGCTAGTTAGTTAGAATATATATATATATATATATATATATATATATATATATATATATATATATATTTATATATACAAATTCGGAAAACGCAGGCAGCACTCCAATAACAAGGTGGTTTATTAACCCAGTGTGGTACAAGCAACATTTCAACTGTTCAATACAGTCTTTGTCAAGCTCAAGTCAGCGTGTGTCTTGTGCAGTATATAAAGGCAGTGCACATCTTAATTGACAATTAATCAAAATATCATAAAAACATTCATAAAAAAACACATAATGTGAATCATACAGTACTGTACATCAAAGTGCTAGTGCTTCATTTCATTACATAACAGTGAACAGTAAATATATATCTTCAACATGATTTACATTATAAAAATCACATAATTGGTGCATGATTGTGTAAATAATTTCATCTGTGTAACACCACGTGTTTAAATTAAAAAAAAGGGGGAGGAATGGAAAACTCTCACATGTGGGTCCGCGCATCATGTCCGGCATGGCGTTCCACATCGTTCACAGCGCATGCGTCTATGCCGCTGGTCTCGCGATGTGTATAGTCCATCCCACACTTAGATCGGTACCACACTAAACATGGCTGAACAAAGCCAGCAACTCACTAACGCGCATGCTCCAACTACTTCTCGATCAGCTGCTCAATCACATGATCCCAGGCACATCACTCCTCCGGCCTTCAGAATCACCGGACCACAGTATTCATGCAGTTTCGTGCCACTTGCTTCTTGGCTACGTCACATTGGTCATGTGATAATCTCATTCAACCAAAAACACACCTATTGACTTTGGGTTACCTGGTTACAGGAGACGCTCTCGTGAAAGGCGCCACCCCCAGCCTGGCCTTACTCGCCGCCAATGCCAAATCACTAGCATTGATGCGGTTTCGTGCCAATGGCATCCCTGTATTCTATAAACCTCGTCCCACAATATTTCAAGTGGATATGTAATAGGGGTACAGATGTGTGGGAGGATTAAAGAGGGGGGCGTCCGTTATTTGGGAAAGTGGTACGGTAAGGGAACATGTTATTTAACTGTTATTGTTGAATTGTTATAAAAATGTGAATTGTCATGTCTCTTGATCCCTGCAAGCCAGGAGGGGTGTAGTGAGAGAGTTGGCCACTAGAGGGACCCCTAGGATAAGAATAAAAGGCTTAGTGAGGGGAGGAGGAGTTCAGTTGGCAGTTGGCAGTTGGCAGTGGAGTGAAAATGTAGTTGCAGGACAGTTCAGGCCCCTGTGCCTGGTAAGGACAGGGGAACCTGGGCCTATGGCCTAAAAAGGGTGTGCAGTATGAGAAAACAGCGGAAGGGTCTTGCCCGTAAGTGTGTGCCGGGGAAAGGAGTACGTCAGTGCCTAGGGCCAGGAGGTATATTACCATTAGGCCGGGCTGAGAGACTGAGAAACAGACCAGGGAAAGAGGGAATCACTGGATACCAGCCGGACGGGGCTGAGGATACAGAGAGAGAGAGAGCAGAGCCTTTGTGAGGAGAAACGCGGGAAGTGTGCAGGGATCAGGAGACATATTGTCCATGTGCTGCATTGAAGGCCCGTTGGTGTACTATGTACTGAAAAGGTCTGCTGTGACGAATAAAAGTGATTGTTCCCTGGTCAAGTGTGTGGCCGGCAGAGGAATCCGCTTGATGTTGAGAAATGTTTGCAACCCTGAAGTAAAAGACATTGACAATTCAACTGATCCGCCTGGTCTTCAATTATTCCCACTAGCAGGGGAGTTCTACAGCTGCTAAACACTGTGACACCATCTTTTACGGAGGACGGAAGGGATCCATAAGTATATTGAAAGCATACCTCTCAGGTGGGTGACGCACTGCACCACAACACCCAGCATGCCCTGGTCACCCCTGAACCCTGAGGTAGCTTACATTTTGGCGTAGTCGGCAGGATCCACGCGTTTCTGTGGTGCAGGGAAACGTGAACCCCGTGCCTTGAACTATTCTGCCCAGTGTGAGTAGTGACTGTGACTTTTATTTAATTCGGGCCAAAGAAAGTGTATCTGAAGTGCCCCAAGGGCGCTGTGTGGACTATCGCTAGTCTGGGTGAAGAACTAAACCGTTATAGAGTGATTGGTGCACTGTGGTGGAGCGGCTTGCTGTCAGTGAATTGAAGAAAAGTGTTTCCAAGATGGCCGCCAGCGCTGAAAGGATTCTGTCTGCGCCATCACTGATTACTAAGGCGCGAAACTTTGCCGCCAAATTCCTCCAGGGAGGGGAGGGGACTGTATAACGTGTCTCTCCAGTGAAGTGAGATCCTGTGAAGATGCCGCCGGCCCTATTGCAGAGTATCTAGGGGCGGATCTGTCTGGAGGCGGGGTCTTGTGTGCCTGCGTGTGGAGAGAGGAGAAGGAGACAAGATGGCGGAGTCCCGTGAGACAAAGGATCTCGAAAAGGACTACCCGAACTGGCGGTGGCGGAGTGGGGAGCTACCCCACCTGATGCTCCTCTTGCTGAGGAATGGAGTGGTCCCGAGGAATGGGCCGGTGCGGTCCGGTGGCAGGACCCGAGTGACTGTGACGGAGAGCGTCACCCGCGTGGTCGGCTCTTATGGAAGAGCTGCGTGCGGTAGTTGTGGCCTGGACTGTGAAAAAGAAGAAGAAGGAGGAAGAGAGGGCCAAATTCCAATATGATTTTCCGGCCAGCAGGACCCACCCCATGGAGCGGCGGATCGGAGTGGTCCTAGAGTTTGATACCGAAAGGGGTTACGGGTTCATTAAGGATCTGCAGACCCGAAGGGACTTTTATGTGAACCGGCGGTCTGTGAAACGATCGTATCTGCCGGGATACATGCATAATTTGGAAGTCGGGAGACCGTGGGATTTACACCTGCCGAGGGTCCCCGTGGGGCCTACGCGATAGCGGTTAGTCGGCCCAGAGGCCTACCGGAAGGTTGGGAGGAGGATGAGAAGAACCGGCCCTTTCCCCTATCCGGGCCGGACAACCCTGCGGAGGGACTGCGACATCAAGTGAGACCGGCCAGTCCCCGAGTTCCTGTGACAGATCCGGAGATGGTCCTTGGGACAACACCGGGCGCCCTCTGGATGGAGGTGGCAGCGGAGTCCGGAGATGTACAGAGGCCTGCAGCGACAATGTCGGGAGCTGAGGAGGTTTTCGTGGTGCCAGAGCTACCTGCCAAGGGTAAGACGGCAACACCATCCCACAGGCAGCCGGTGTATTGGGTGGAGAGGATCCCCGACGGGGATGAGACCCGGCTGAGGCCTTTCCTTTCCCCAGTTCCGTGAAGGAGGCCCTAGCAATACGGTGGCGGCCTTTGAAGATCGTCACTGCGGACGGGTTTCAATTGTGGCCGGCCCGCCCAGAGCAACTCTTGTTTCCCCGCAAAGATGACTCCTCGGATAGCGAGCCGGAGGAGTATGATACATATTTGTGAGGAGATGGAACGTGACTGAACTTGTTGCGTAACAGGAGCCATGTGAATGTCAGGCTGGTGGAAGCTTTCTGCCAGTTTCCCAACGGCCGGTGGCAGCGTTGTTGAAGATCTGCCCCAGAGGTACCACTGCTCCCAGCCTGACCTGCTGTTTAATGTCCCGGTTGTGCTAGTTGCACTTTATTTCCCCTGTTTTAACCCCCATTTCAGGTTGACAGGGATCTGCGTATGTCAGCGTTTTATAGGGACCGCAGGTATTGTTAGAACTCTGCATTGTTTTAGATAAATGCTGCTGACATACGGTGTTTGCAACTGTTTTTAGGTAAAGGTGCCCAGAGGTGGACTTTCAGGTGTGACCTCTGTGTTTTATATCTATATTTATATAATATGAGGACTGTTGCATGTATTAAGGACTATCCTGACGTATGCTGCGCAAGGACAACGCCTTGTTCCAGACCTGTTTCCTGTGAGAAGAGGACGGCGGCCCTGTTATTGAACTTTATCCCTTGCCAGTGTATCCGGATGTGAAAAGTTTGAGAGCAGATGTTATGCGTTGTTGGGTATATGCGTATATGTGCCTGCTAACTTTTTATTTACAGGTCCCTGATAGGTAGAGCTAGTGAGCACGGGGACGTGCTCAATTTAAGCGATGGGGAAGTGTAATAGGGGTACAGATGTGTGGGAGGATTAAAGAGGGGGGCGTCCGTTATTTGGGAAAGTGGTACGGTAAGGGAACATGTGATTTAACTGTTATTGTTGAATTGTTATAAAAATGTGAATTGTCATGTCTCTTGATCCCTGCAAGCCAGGAGGGGTGTAGTGAGAGAGTTGGCCACTAGAGGGACCCCTAGGATAAGAATAAAAGGCTTAGTGAGGGGAGGAGGAGTTCAGTTGGCAGTTGGCAGTTGGCAGTTGGCAGTGGAGTGAAAATGTAGTTGCAGGACAGTTCAGGCCCCTGTGCCTGGTAAGGACAGGGGAACCTGGGCCTATGGCCTAAAAAGGGTGTGCAGTATGAGAAAACAGCGGAAGGGTCTTGCCCGTAAGTGTGTGCCGGGGAAAGGAGTACGTCAGTGCCTAGGGCCAGGAGGTATATTACCATTAGGCCGGGCTGAGAGACTGAGAAACGGACCAGGGAAAGAGGGAATCACTGGATACCAGCCGGATGGGGCTGAGGATACAGAGAGAGAGAGAGCAGAGCCTTTGTGAGGAGAAACGCGGGAAGTGTGCAGGGATCAGGAGACATATTGTCCATGTGCTGCATTGAAGGCCCGTTGGTGTACTATGTACTGAAAAGGTCTGCTGTGACGAATAAAAGTGATTGTTCCCTGGTCAAGTGTGTGGCCGGCAGAGGAATCCGCTTGATGTTGAGAAATGTTTGCAACCCTGAAGTAAAAGACATTGACAATTCAACTGATCCGCCTGGTCTTCAATTATTCCCACTAGCAGGGGAGTTCTACAGCTGCTAAACACTGTGACACCATCTTTTACGGAGGACGGAAGGGATCCATAAGTATATTGAAAGCATACCTCTCAGGTGGGTGACGCACTGCACCACAACACCCAGCATGCCCTGGTCACCCCTGAACCCTGAGGTAGCTTACAGATATCCCAAAAAGGGTCCACCGTCAAATACGGGGTCGGGGTGCACTTTCATACAAAAGATTACTTTAAAAGGGTCATATAGTTCAGCCGATCAGAGACTGTATTGGAGCACACTTATTCAAAAATACAATTTCAAATGACTAGTCAAGTTGCGGCACCGATGTTTGTGTTGTGACAATATCATGGTGGTCAAATGTTGCGCAGATCCCAACCGGAGACATCCAATCCATAGCTTGTAAAATATCTAAAATACAGAAACAATATATCAAAATAGAGAATAATAAATCTTTTACAAAACACACTCTTTTTCACCTTGATTATGCAGGTAAGGAACTAGGTGTAGTATCACCTTTTAACCCACTTTGAATTCAACATTCAGACCCCTAGGCTTAAGGGTCTGTAATGTAAAAATCCAAAAGAGTTCCCTCTTTTTTAGGTGCGCTACTCTGTCTCCCCCTCGTCGAGACACCATCACTTGTTCCAAGATTCTAAACCGAAGGTCCTTTTCTGTATGTCCTTTCTCTGTGAAATGCTTTGAAACTGGCAAATCCAACCTCTGTTTTCTAATGGTATATCTATGGTGATTGAGACGTGTCTTCACATCCCAAGTGGTCTCTCCCACATACCACATGTCACATGGGCAGGATAGGAGATAGACCACGTGGGTTGAGTCACACGTCAGGAACTGTCTAATTTTCATCATTTCTCCTGTAGCTGAGTTCACAAAACAATTGCCACGTATCATCAGGGAGCAATTAATACAATTAAAGCACGGAAAGCATCCGTCCTTGTAGAACCAAAATATGAGGCACAGCTCACCTTTTAGAACCAATATCAGATTTTACAACCCTATCACCCACATTGCGGGACCGTCTATATGAGAATAGAGGTGGGACACCAAATTCTTTTACACGAGGGAATCCACTTTTGAGAACGCCCCAATGTTTTCTCACAATTTTAGCAATATTTTCACTTTCTGTATTGTATTCCGAGACAAATGGGATTCTATCAACAGCATTACTATTTCACCTAGTAACCTGATCCCTATTTCTGATTTTATCCATACTTTTTCTAATCAATTTTTGTGGGTACCCTCGTGCCATGAACTTGGAGCCCATCTCAATGAATCTATTCTGCTTAATCGGTTCCTCCTGTACAATTCTGTCCACTCGTAGCAATTGGCTGTATGGCAAAGATTTGATTAAGCAGAATAGATTCATTGAGATGGGCTCCAAGTTCATGGCACGAGGGTACCCACAAAAATTGATTAGAAAAAGTATGGATAAAATCAGAAATAGGGATCAGGTTACTAGGAGAAATAGTAATGCTGTTGATAGAATCCCATTTGTCTCGGAATACAATACAGAAAGTGAAAATATTGCTAAAATTGTGAGAAAACATTGGGGCGTTCTCAAAAGTGGATTCCCTCGTGTAAAAGAATTTGGTGTCCCACCTCTATTCTCATATAGACGGTCCCGCAATGTGGGTGATAGGGTTGTAAAATCTGATATTGGTTCTAAAAAGGTGAGCTGTGCCTCATATTTTGGTTCTACAAGGACGGGATGCTTTCCGTGCTTTAATTGTATTAATTGCTCCCTGATGATACGTGGCAATTGTTTTGTGAACTCAGCTACAGGAGAAATGATGAAAATTAGACAGTTCCTGACGTGTGAATCCACCCACGTGGTCTATCTCCTATCCTGCCCATGTGACATGTGGTATGTGGGAGAGACCACTTGGGATGTGAAGACACGTCTCAATCACCATAGATATACCATTAGAAAACAGAGGTTGGATTTGCCAGTTTCAAAGCATTTCACAGAGAAAGGACATACAGAAAAGGACCTTCGGTTTAGAATCTTGGAACAAGTGATGGTGTCTCGACGAGGGGAGACAGAGTAGCGCACCTAAAGAAGAGGGAACTCTTTGGATTTTTACATTACAGACCCTTAAGCCTAGGGGTCTGAATGTTGAATTCAAAGTGGGTTAAAAGGTGATACTACACCTAGTTCCTTACCTGCATAATCAAGGTGAAAAAGAGTGTGTTTTGTAATAGATTTATTATTCTCTATTTTGATATATTGTTTCTGTATTTTAGATATTTTACAAGCTATGGATTGGATGTCTCCGGTTGGGATCTGCGCAACATTTGACCGCCATGATATTGTCACAACACAAACATCGGTGCCGCAACTTGACTAGTCATTTGAAATTGTATTTTTGAATAAGTGTGCTCCAATACAGTCTCTGATCGGCTGAACTATATGACCCTTTTAAAGTAATCTTTTGTATGAAAGTGCACCCCGACCCCGTATTTGACGGTGGACCCTTTTTGGGATATCCACTTGAAATATTGTGGGACGAGGTTTATAGAATACAGGGATGCCATTGGCACGAAACCGCATCAATGCTAGTGATTTGGCATTGGCGGCGAGTAAGGCCAGGCTGGGGGTGGCGCCTTTCACGAGAGCGTCTCCTGTAACCAGGTAACCCAAAGTCAATAGGTGTGTTTTTGGTTGAATGAGATTATCACATGACCAATGTGACGTAGCCAAGAAGCAAGTGGCACGAAACTGCATGAATACTGTGGTCCAGTGATTCTGAAGGCCGGAGGAGTGATGTGCCTGGGATCATGTGATTGAGCAGCTGATCGAGAAGTAGTTTGAGCATGCGCGTTAGTGAGTTGCTGGCTTTGTTCAGCCATGTTTAGTGTGGTACCGATCTAAGTGTGGGATGGACTATACACATCGCGAGACCAGCGGCATAGACGCATGCGCTGTGAACGATGTGGAACGCCATGCCGGACATGATGCGCGGACCCACATGTGAGAGTTTTCCATTCCTCCCCCTTTTTTTTAATTTAAACACGTGGTGTTACACAGATGAAATTATTTACACAATCATGCACCAATTATGCGATTTTTATAATGTAAATCATGTTGAAGATATATATTTACTGTTCACTGTTATGTAATGAAATGAAGCACTAGCACTTTGATGTACAGTACTGTATGATTCACATTATGTGTTTTTTTATGAATGTTTTTATGATATTTTGATTAATTGTCAATTAAGATGTGCACTGCCTTTATATACTGCACAAGACACACGCTGACTTGAGCTTGACAAAGACTGTATTGAACAGTTGAAACGTTGCTTGTACCACACTGGGTTAATAAACCACCTTGTTATTGGAGTGCTGCCTGCGTTTTCCGAATTTGTATCTAGTGGACCGCGTTGTGGACCCGTGCGGGAGTTGCACCCAGGAAGACGGTGTGCTGCTTCTCATTTTCCCTTTTTTTATATATATATATATAATAGTGAGTGGGAGATAGTCAGTGTAGGTTAGATCATGATATAGTGTAGCTGATAGGTTCCGTTGTCCATACATACATGCTACAGACATTGTGAGGTGACGTCACAAGTTCACAACAATACTTAGTGCACCAATCAGTAATATGTAGTCAGACCTGCTAAAATGTGAAGTTGCACATATTGGGCCAAAATATTCGCATCATTTGCGCCGTTTTGCACAATCGAGAATATATTGGAGCGCTCTATCTGCATATAAAGCTATTGTAATGTTCTGCCGTGCCCACCATTTTCTCCAGTCTCAGGAAACTTCTAGCAGCTTGAAAAAAGTAGCAAAAGTTACACACGCCTGTATTATGCAAGCAATACGTGCATATTACATTGCCGATTTTCACAAACAAGAAAATATTCGCAAATTCTCGAATTCACGAATACATGATGAATATTTTACCAAATATTCACGAAATATCGCAAATTGGAATATTGCCCTTGCCGCTCATCACTATTCGTAACAAACTGCGTTCCTTACAAACTTTCTAAAATTTTGTCCAGCAGCCAAACCCAAAGCTTTTTTGGTTAGTTTCTGACTAATCCAAATGGTGCGCAGCACCATTTTACTGCACATGTCGGCAGGAAAAAGCACTATGGACAAAGAAGAAAGATGATGACATGACCTTAAGAGGAAGTGTGTGTGTGTGTGGGGGGGGCTTGACCTGATTGGCTCCCAGGCCCACAGACAGCCTGGAGGAGCCATTAAATGCTGCAGCAGGCAAGGAGGCACCCTTGCAGAACTAGCAGACCTGAGTGGTAATGTAAAATACTAGTCTGAAATCGATGTTGGTCCATTTTCAGACAGGTCAAATGTAATTTTTTTGTCTGAGTTTTAGTGTGTCATACAAAACATATTAGTGTGTCTTACAATACAAAGAGTAGATGTTTATACCAGTCTTAATCATAACGTGAAATACTAGGCCAAAATTTGTTTCGGTGCTTCTCCAGACAGTTCATATTTTTTATTTTTTTGTTCAAGTCTTGGAAAATAGCATATTAGTGTATCTTACAATACATGGAGTAGCAGACGATTATTAGTGTTGAACGAGCATGCTCGACCGAGCACCAGTTTGGCTCGAGCATCGCGATGCTTGGCACATCGCGGTTTTCGGCCGCATACCGCATGTGCTCGAGCGCGATGCTCGAGTCTCCTCCCCGCATGTTAGTTGGGTGCTACGCAGTCAATAGACGTGCAGGTAAGTACTGACACTCATTGTAATGCCATAGCCATGATTGGCTGGCCGGAACGTATCAGCGGGTGCTATAAAGCACCCGGTGACACGTGGTTCGGCTCAGTCTTAGTCAGGGAGAGCTGTGCTGTAGAAGGGACAGATAGTGTAGGGAATTTAATTTTATTTTTTTGTTAGGAAGGGTTGGTGTTACTGATCAAAAAGTCCTTTTAATGACTATTGTTGTGTCTGGCAGCAAAATCTATTTTTAGAGCAACCTGCACTAAATTGTGTGCAATTATAGAGACCCAAAAGTTCTTTTAAGGACTATTGTTGTAGCTGGCAGCAATATATATTGTTAGAGATGAGCGAACACCTGGATGTTCGGGTTCGAGAAGTTCGGCCGAACTTCCCGAAAATGTTCCGGTTCGGGATCCGAACTCGACCCGAACTTTATCCCGAACCCGAACCCCATTGAAGTAAATCGGGACCCGAACTTTTAGGCACTAAAAAGGCTGTAAAATAGTCCAGGAAAGGGCTTGAGGGCTGCAAAAGGCAGCAAAATGTAGGTAAATGCCCTGCAAACAAATGTGGATAGGGAAATAAATTAAAATAAAATAAAATAAATAAAATAAATAAAAATTAACCAATATCAATTGGAGAGAGGTCCCATAGCAGAGAATCATGCCTCATATCACCCACCACTGGAGAAGGCCACTTTCAGTTATTTCGGCCCCAGCACACAGACAGAGGAGAGTGGTTCCACAGCAAGGAATAAGGCGTCATATCACCCACCACTGGAGAAGGCCACTTTCAGTTATTTCAGCCCCAGAACCCAGACAGAGGAGAGAGGTCCCACAGCAAGGAATAAGGCGTCATATCACCCACCACTGGAGAAGGCCACTTTCAGTTATTTAGGCCCAGCACCCAGACAGAGGAGAGAGGTCCCACAGCAAGGAATAAGGTGTCATATCACCCACCACTGGAGAATGCCACTTTCAGTTATTTAGGCCCAGCACACAGACAGAGGAGAGAGGTTCCACAGCAAGGAATTAGGCGTCATATCACCCACCACTGGAAAAGGCCACTTTCAGTTATTTAGGCCCAGCACCCAGACAGAGGAGAGAGGTCCCACAGCAAGGAATAAGGCGTCATATCACCCACCACTGGAGATGGCCACATTCAGTTATTTAGGCCCCAGCACCCAGACAGAGGAGAGAGGTCCCACAGCAAGGAATAAGGCGTCATATCACCCACCACTGGAGAAGGCCACTTTCAGTTATTTAGGCCCCATCACCCAAACAGAGGAGAGAAGTCCCACAGCAAGGAATAAGGCGTCATATGACCCACCACTGGAGAAGGCCACTTTCAGTTATCTCGGGCCCAGCACCCAGACAGAGGAGAGAGGTCCCACAGCAAGGAATAAGGCGTCATATGACCCACCACTGGAGAAGGCCACTTTCAGTTATTCAGGCCCAGCACCTAGACAGAGGAGAGAGGTCCCACAGCAAGGAAAAAGGCGTTATATCACCCACCACTGGAGAAGGACACTTTCAGTTATTTAGGCCCCGGCGCCCAGATTGAGGGGGAGGCAGTTATAAATGTCTATTCTGCACAAGGGAGGTACAGGTCCTGTGGGATCCATGCCTGGTTCATTTTTACGAACGTCAGCTTGTCCACGTTGGATGTGGACAGACGGCTGCTTTTGTCAGTAATGACTCTCCCTGCCGTGCTGAATACACATTCAGACAAAACGCTGGCCGCCGGGCAGGCCAGCACCTCCAAGGCATAAAATGCTAACTCTGGCCATGTGGACAATTTGGAGACCCAGAAGTTGAATGGGGCCGAACCATCAGTCAGTACGTGGAGGGGTGTGCAGACATACTGTTCAACCATGTTAGTGAAATGCTGCCTCCTGCTAACACGTTCCGTATCAGGTGGTGGTGCAGTTAGCTGTGGCGTGGAGACAAAACTTTTACACATTTCTGCCATGCTATCCCTGCCCTCAGAGGAGCTGGCCATGACATAGCTGCGTTGGTGACCTCTTGCTCCTCCTCTGCCTTCGCCTTGGGCTTCCACCTGTTCCCCTGTGACATTTGGGAATGCTCTCAGGAGCACGTCTACCAGCGCTCCAGTGCAGAAAGTAAGGTGGGTACATTGTCTTTGTACCGGGGATCCAGCAGGGTGGCAACCCAGTAGTCTGCACAAGTTAAAATGTGGGCAACTCTGCGGTCGTTGCACAGGCACTGCACCATGTAGTCGCTCATGTGTGCCAGGCTCCCCAGAGATAAGGATAAACTGTCCTCTGTGGGAGGCGTATCGTCATCATCCTCCGTATCCCCCCAGCCACGCACCAGTGATGGGCCTGAGCTGTTTCGGGTGCCACCCCGCTTTGAACCTGCTTCATCCTCATCCTCCTCCACCTCCTCCTCATCCTCCTCATCCTCCAGTAGTGGGCCCTGGCTGGCCACATTTGTACCTGGCCTCTGCTGTTGGAAAAAAACTCCCTCTGAGCCACTTCTAACAGACTGGCCTGAAAGTGCTAAAAAATGACCCCTCATCCTCCTCCTCCTCTTCCTGGGCCACCTCCTCTTCCATCATCGCCCTAAGCGTTTACTCAAGGAAACATTGAAGTGGTATTGTAACGCTGATAACGGTGTCATCGCCACTGGCCATGTTGGTGGAGTACTCGAAACAGCGCAACAGGGCACACAGGTCTCGCATGGAGGCCCAATCATTGGTGGTGAAGTGGTGCTGTTCCGCAGTGCGACTGACGCATGTGTGCTGCAGCTGAAACTCCACTATGGCCTGCTGCTGCTCGCACAGTCTCTCCAGCATGTGCAAGGTGGAGTTCCACCTGGTGGGCACTTCGCATATGAGGAGGTGAGCGGGAAGGCTGAAGTTCTGCTGTAGCGCAGACAGGCGAGCAGCGGCAGGATGTGAATGCCGGGAACGCACACAGACGGCCCGCACTTTATGCAGCAGCTCATGTCGGGGTAGTTGTGAATGAACTTCTGCACCACCAAATTCAACACATGCGTCAGGCAAAGGATGTGCATTAAACCAGCTAGTTCCAGAACTGCGACGAGATTTTGGACATTATCACTCACCACCAGGCCGGGCTTGAGGCCCACCGTCATAAACCACTCGTCGGTCTGTTGTTCAATACAACGCCCCAACTCCTGCGCGGTGTGGGGCCTGTCCCCCAAACATATGAGTTTCAGAATAGCCTGCTGACGTTTACCCCGGGCTGTGCTGAAGTTGATGATGAAGGTGTGTGGCTGACTGGATGAGCTGGTGGAAGCAGAGGAGGAGGAAGCCGAGTAGGAGGAGGAGGCTACAAGAGGCAAATAATGATGCCCTGCGATCCTTGCCGGCAGAAGGACGTGCGCCAAGGAATTCTCCGCCTGGGGCCCAGCCACCACTACATTTAGACAGTGTGCAGTTAGGGAGATATAGCGTCCCTGGCCGTGCTTACTGGTCCACGTATCTGTGGTTAGGTGGACCTTGCCACAGATGGCGTTGCACAGTGCAGACTTGATTTTATCGGATACTTGGTTGTGCAGGGAAGGCACGGCTGTCTTGGAGAAGTAGTGGCGGCTGGGAACAACATACTATGGGACAGCCATGGACATCAGCTGTTTGAAGCTGTCTGTGTCCACCAGTCTGAATGACAGCATTTCAAAGGCCAGTAGTTTAGAAATGCTGGCATTCAGGCCGAGGCCTCGAAGGTGGCTAGGTTGGAATTTACGCTTTCTCTCCAAGGTTTTTGAGATGGAGAGCTGAACGCTGCCGTGTGACATGGTGGAGATGCTTGGTTCTGCTTTTGCCCCCTGCTCCCTCTTTTGCTACGCTGTTGGCTCGGTCTCACCAATGCCTCTTCCCCTGAACTATGAAAGTCAGTGGCACGACTTTCATTCCATGTGGGGTCTAGGACCTCATCGTCCCCTGCATCGTCTTCCACACAGTCTTCCTCCCTGACCTCCTGTTCAGTCTGCACACTGCAGAAAGATGCAGCAGTTAGCACTTGTGTTTCATCATCATCAGAGACGTGCGGACTCCGATGAGGTGGTTTTCCCATGTCCTCATCATCAGGAAACATCAGTGGTTGTGCATCAGTGCATTCTATGTCTTCCACCACTGGGGAAGGGCTAGGTGGATTCCCTTGGGAAACCCTGCCAGCAGAGTTTTCAAACAGCATAAGAGACTGCTGCATAACTTGAGGCTCAGACAGTTTCCCTGATATGCATGGGGGTGATGTGACAGACTGATGGGCTTGGTTTTCAGGCACCACCTGTGCGCTTTCTGCAGAAGACTGGGTGGAAGATAGTGTTGTGAACGTGCTGGATCCACTGTCGGCCACCCAATTGACTAGCGCCTGTACCTGCTCAGGCCTTACCATCCTTAGAACGGCATTGGGCCCCACCAAATATCGCTGTAAATTCTGGCAGGGACTGGAACCTGAGGTAGTTGGTTCACTAGGACGTGTGGCTGTGGCAGAATGGCCACATCCTCTCCCAGCACCAGAGGGTACACTAACACCACCACGACCGCGCCCGCGTTCCTTACTAGATGTTTTCCTCATTGTTACCGTTCACCAAGCACCACAATAAGAAAAAAAATATTTGGCCCAATGTATTGATTTCAAATAAAGGCCATTTTTTACAGGCACCTAACACTATCTGCCTATTTGTTCATGTAGCGTATTACACTAATCCAGGCACAGCAGTAACCACTGATTTTTGGGAATATCACTTTTAGGGCTAGTATTTAGGCAGTGGATGAAAGGTATCCTTTTATGGACAGATTTACACTTGGAGATGCACAGTAGCATGAGAAAAAATATGTAGAATTATGCCTTCAGCAATTGTATATTAACACTTTGTGTAATATACCATTTAACGGACAGAAATACAATGGGAGATGCACGGTAGCGTGTGAAGTTAATGAGGATGACCCTCTCAGCACTTGTATATACACCTTGAGTGTAATATGGCCTTTTACGGACAGATTAACACTTGGCCTGCAACAGCTGGAACACCAGATTCAGGGTATTGCTATATTGACAAGTGAATTTCACCCCAGAACAAAATATACCCTTTTACGGACAGATTAACACTTGGCCTGCAACAGCTGGGACACCAGATTCAGGGTATTGCTATTTTGGCAATTGAATTTCACCCCAGAACAAAATATACCCTTTTACGGACAGATTAACACTTGGCCTGCAACAACTGGGGCACCAGATTCAGGGTATTGCTATATTGGCAAGTGAATTTCACCCCAGAACAAAATATATGTTTTGGCGGACACTATTACACTTTGCAAGCCACTACTGGAACACCAGATTCAGGGTATTGCTATTTTGGTAATTGAATTTCACCCCAGAACAAAATATATGTTTTGGCGGACACTATTATACTTTGCAAGCCACTACTGTAACACCAGATTCAGGGTATTGCTATATTGGCAAGTGAATTTCACCCCAGAACAAAATATATGTTTTGGCGGACACTATTATACTTTGCAAGCCACTACTGGAACACTAGATTCAGGGTTTTCCTATTTTGGCAATTGAATTTCACCCCAGAACAAAATATATGTTTTGGCGGTCACTATTATACTTTGCAAGCCACTACTGGAACACCAGATTCAGTGTATTGCTATATTGGCAAGTGAATTTCACCCCAGAACAAAATATATGTTTTGGCGGACACTATTAAACTTTGCAAGCCACTACTGGAACACCAGATTCAGGGTATTGCTATTTTGATAATTGAATTTCACCCCAGAACAAAATATAAGTTTTTGGGGACACTATTATACTTTGCAAGCCACTACTGGAACACCAGATTCAGGGTATTGCTATATTGGCAAGTAAATTTTTACCCCAGAACAAAATATACCCTTTTACGGACAGATTAACACTTGTCCTGCAACAGCTGGGACACCAGTAGAGATGGCCCGAACTATCCGCCGGCGAACAGTTCCCGGCGAACATAGCTTGTTCGCGTTCGCCTCTGCCGGGCGAACATATGTGATGTTCAGTCCGCCCCCTCCGCCTGCAACTGCTGGAAATCTAGATTCAGGGTATTGCTATTTTGGCAATTGAATTTCACCCCAGAACAAAATATATGTTTTGGCGGACACTATTATACTGTGCAAGCCACTACTGGAACACCAGATTCAGGGTATTGCTATTTTGGCAATTGAATTTCACCCAGAACAAAATATACCCTTTAACGGACAGATTAACACTTGGCCTACAACAACTGGGACACCAGATTCAGGGTATTGCTATTTTGGCAATTGAATTTCACCCCAGAACAAAATATACCCTTTTACGGACAGATTAACACTTGGCCTGCAACAACTGGGGTAACATATTCAGGGTATTGCTATTTTGGCAATTGAATTTCACCCCAGAACAAAATATATGTTTTGGCGGACACTATTATACTTAGCAAGCCACTACTGGAACACCAGATTCAGGGTATTGCTATATTGGCAAGTGAATTTCACCCCAGAACAAAATATACCCTTTTACGGACAGATTAACACTTGGCCTTCAACTGCTGGAACACCAGATTCAGGGTATTGCTATTTTGGCAATTGAATTTCACCCAAGAACAAAATGTATGTTTTGGCGGACACTATTATACTTTGCAAGCCACTACTGGAACACGAGATTCAGGGTATTGCTATTTTGGCAATTGAATTTCACCCCGGAACAAAATATTCCCTTCTACGGACAGATTAACACTTGGCCTGCAACAGCTGGAACACCAGATTCAGGGTATTGCTATTTTGGCAATTGAATTTCACCCCAGAACAAAATATATGTTTTGGCGGTCACTATTATACTTTGCAAGCCACTACTGGATCACCAGATTCAGGGTATTGCTATATTGGCAAGTGAATTTCCCCCCAGAACAAAATATATGTTTTGGCGGACACCATTATACTTTGCAAGCCACTACTGGAACACCAGATTCAGGGTATTGCTATATTGGCAAGTGAATTTCACCCTAGAACAAAATATACCCTTCTACGGACAGATTAACACTTGGCCTGCAACAGCTGGGACACCAGATTCAGGGTATTGCTATTTTGGCAATTGAATTTCACCCCAGAACAAAATATATGTTTTGGCGGACACTATTATACTTTGCAAGCCACTACTGGAACACCAGATTCAGGGTATTGCTATATTGGCAAGTGAATTTCACCCCAGAACAAAATTTATGTTTTGGCGGACACTATATTACTTTGCAAGCCACTACTGGAACACCAGATTCAGTGTATTGCTATATTGGCAAGTGAATTTCACCCCAGAACAAAATATACCCTTTTACGGACAGATTAACACTTGGCCTGCAACTGCTGGAAAACCAGATTCAGGGTATTGCTATTTTGGCAATTAAATTTCACCCCAGAACAAAATATATGATTTGGCGGACATTATTATACTTTGCAAGCCACTACTGGAGCACCAGATTCAGTGTATTGCTATATTGGCAATTGAATTTCACCCCAGAACAAAATATATGTTTTGGCGAACACTATTATACTTTGCAAGCCACTACTGGAACACCAGATTCAGGGTATTGCTATTTTGGCAATTTAATTTTACCCCAGAACAATATTATACCCTTTTACGGACAGATTAACACTTGGCCTGCAACAGCTGGGACACCAGATTCAGGGTATTGCTATATTGGCAAGTGAATTTCACCCCAGAACAATATTATATCCTTTTACGGACAGATTAACACTTGGCCTACAACTGCTGGAACACCAGATTTAGGGTACTGCTATTTTGGCAATTGAATTTCGCCCCAGAACAAAATATATGTTTTGGCAGATACTATTATATTTTGCAAACCACTACTGGAACACCAGATTCAGGGTTTTGCTATTTTGGCAATTGAATTTCACCCCAGAACAAAATATATGTTTTGGCGGACACTATTAGGCCTCTTTCACACGGGCGTCATGTTTGACGCCCGGATAAGAGGCGTGTGCGTTGCGGGAATATGCGCGTTTTTCCCGTGCGGGTGCAAACGTTTGTAACGCGTTTTGCACGCGTGTGAGAAAAATCCCCATGTTTGGTACCCAACCCGAAGACGGACTTCATCACTGAAGTCCGCCTTCAGGTCTTCTGGAGAATTGATTATTTTCCCTTATAACATGGTTATAAGGGGAAATAATAGCATTCTTAATAAAGAATGCATTGTAAAATAAAGTGGAAGGGGTTAAAAATAATAAAAGTTAACTTACCTTAGCCACTTGATCACGTAGTTGCGATCTGTCCTCTCTTTCCCTGCATCAGTTAAGAAGTAAAGGACCTGTGATGACGTCACATCACATGGTCACATCACTTGGTCCATCACCATCACAGGTCCTTTAGATCTTAGCTGATGCAGGGAAAGAGAGGACAGATCGCAACTACGCGATAAAGTGGCTAAGGTAAGTTAACTTTTATTATTTTTAACCCCTTCCACTTCATTTTACTATGCATGTTTTATTAAGAATGCTATTATTTCCCCTTATAACCATGTTATAAGGGAAAATAATAGAGATCGGGTCCCGTTGCTAAGCAACCATGCGGGAAAATCGCAACGCATCCGCACTTGCTTGCGGATGCTTGCGATTTTCCCGCAGCCCCATTCACTTCTATGGGGCCTGCGTTGCGTGAAAAACGCACAATATAGAGCATGCTGCGATTTTCACGCAACGCAGAAGTGATGCGTGAAAATCACCGCTCATGTGCACAGCCCCATAGAAATGAATGGGTCGGATTCAGTGCCGATGCAATGCGTCCACCTCATGCATTGCACCCGCGTGGAAAACTCGCCCGTGTGAAAGGGGCCTTATACTTTGCAAGCCACTACTGGAACACCAGATTCAGGGTATTGCTATTTTGGCAATTGAATTTAACCCCAGATCAAAATATACCCTTTTACGCACAGATTAACACTTGGCCTGCAAATGATGGGACACCAGATTCAGGGTATTGCTATTTTGGCAATTGAATTTCACCCCAGAACAAAATATATGTTTTGGTGGACACTATTATACTTTGCAAGCCACTACTGGAACACCAGATTCAGGGTATTGCTATATTGGCATGTGAATTTCACCCCAGAACAAAATATACCCTTTTACGAACACATTAACACTTGGCCTGCAACTGCTGGAACACCAGTTTCAGGTTATTGCTATTTTGGCAATTACATTTCACCCCAGAACAAAATATACGTTTTGGCGGACACTATTATACTTTGCCAGTCACAGCTGAAACCACTGATTTATGGTATTGCTATTTTGGCAATTGAATTTCACTCCAGAACAAAATATATGTTTTGGCAGACACTATTAAACTTTGCAAGCCACTACTGGAACACCAGATTCAGGGTATTGCTATTTTGGCAATTGAATTTCACCCCAGAACAAAATATATGTTTTGGCGGACACTATTATACTTTACAAGCCACTACTGGAACACCAGATTCAGGGTATTGCTCTTTTGGCAATTGAATTTAACCCCAGAACAAAATATACCCTTTTACGGACAGATTAACACTTGTCCTGCAACAGCTGGGACACCAGTAGAGATGGCCCGAACTATCCGCCGGTGAACAGTTCCCGGCGAACATAGCTTGTTCGCGTTCGCCTCTGCCGGGCGAACATATGTGATGTTCAGTCCGCCCCCTATACATCATCATTGAGCAAACTTTGACCCTGTACCTCACAGTCAGCAGACACATTTCAGCCAATCAGCAGCATACCCTCCCTCCCAGACCCTCCCACCTCCTGCACAGCATCCATTTTAGATTCATTCTGAAGCTGCAGTCTTAGTGAGAGGAGGGAGAGTGTAGTTGCTGCTGATTTAATTGGGAAATCGATAGCTAGGCTAGTGAATTCAGTGTCCACTCCAGTCCTGAAAGACTCATCTGATCTCTGCTGTAAGGACAGCGTCCTGACAGCACCCCAAAAAGCCCTTTTTAGGGCTGCAACATTAGTCCGTTTTTTCTCCATATAAATATTGCAGTTGCCTGGCCTGCCTGTGTGTGAGGAGCTGCAGGCCCACAGACTGTAGTGTGCCCACTGCCAGTGCCCACCCCTGTCATCCCATGTGGCACAGGAATTTGCATCAAAAAAAGGCATTTAATTTTTACACTTTAATCTAAGGTTAGTTGCCTTCCAGTGTGTGTCAGGCTGACTTCCACTGACTGTAGTGTGCCCACTGCCAGTGCCCACCACTCATACCGGCTGGCACAGGACTTTGCATAAAAGGCATTTAATTTTTACACTTTAGTGTAATTTCAGTTGCTTGCCTGCTGCTAGTGTGTGTCAGGCTGACTTCCACTGACTGTAGTGTGCCCACTGCCAGTGCCAACCACTGATACCGGGTGGCACAGTAGCTTGCCGATAATTAAGGCATTTCATTTTTAGACAGTAGTCTAAATTCAGTTGCTTGCCTGCTGCCAGTGTGTGTCAGGCCCTCTTCCACTGACTGTAGTGTGCCCACTGCCAGTGCCAACCACTGATACTGGGTGGCACAGTAGCTTGCCGATAAATAAGGCATTTAATTTTTAGACAGTAGTCTAAATTCAGTTGCTTGCCTGCTGCCAGTGTGTGTCAGGCCCTCTTCCACTTACTGTAGTGTGCCCACTGCCAGTGCCAACCACTGATACCGGGTGGCACAGTAGCTTGCCGATAAATAAGGCATTTCATTTTTAGACAGTAGTCTAAATTCAGTTGCTTGCCTGCTGCCAGTGTGTGTCAGGCCCTCTTCCACTGACTGTAGTGTGCCCACTGCCAGTGCCAACCACTGATACCGGGTGGCACAGTAGCTTGCCGATAAATTAGGCATTTAATTCTTAGACAGTAGTCTAAATTCAGTTGCTTGCCTGCTGCCAGTGTGTGTCAGGCCCTCTTCCACTGACTGTAGTGTGCCCACTGCCAGTGCCAACCATTGATACCGGGTGGCACAGTAGCTTGCCGATAAATAAGACATTTAATTTTTAGACAGTAGTCTAAATTCAGTTGCTTGCCTGCTGCCAGTGTGTGTCAGGCCCGCTTACACTGACTGTAGTGTGCCCACTGCCAGTGCCAACCACTGATACCGGGTGGCACAGTAGCTTGCCGATAAATAAGGCATTTAATTTTTAGACAGTAGTCTAAATTCAGTTGCTTGCCTGCTGCCAGTGTGTGTCAGGCCCGCTTCCACTGACTGTAGTGTGCCCACTGCCAGTGCCAACCACTGATACCGGGTGGCACAGTAGCTTGCCGATAAATAAGGCATTTAATTTTTAGATAGTAGTCTAAATTCAGTTGCTTGCCTGCTGCCAGTGTGTCAGGCCCTCTTCCACTGACTGTAGTGTGCCCACTGCCAGTGCCAACCACTGATACCGGGTGGCACAGTAGCTTGCCGATAAATAAGGCATTTAATTTTTAGACAGTAGTCTAAATTCAGTTGCTTGCCTGCTGCCAGTGTGTGTCAGGCCCGCTTCCACTGACTGTAGTGTGTCCACTGCCAGTGCCAACCACTCATACCGGGTGGCACAGTACCTAGCACGCGTAGTACCACTTATCTAAAAAAAAAATGACAGGCAGAGGCAGGCCACCCCGCAGGGGCCGTCGTGGTCGTGGTGCTGTGATTTCCACTGTCCCTGGAATAATGCCCAGTTTTCAGAGGCCACGTACCCTGAACCCGAAAAATTCAGAGGACGTAGTTGACTGGCTTAGACAGGACACCCAATCTTCAACAGCTTCCGCTAAGAACCTTGACGCACCATCCTCCTCCAGCTCAGCTTCGGTCACCTGCTCTCAAGTTACCACGCACCCGCCCGTCGCCACCACCACCACTACCACCACAGCCACCACAGCCGCTTCACTTGATCCGTCAGAGGAGTTATTTACACATCAGTTGGATGCAATTAGTGATGCGCAACCATTATTGCCAGATGATGTAGATTATGGGGATATGTCTCAGTCAGGCAGGATTACACACATGGACGTACAGTGTCATGATGATGTTGATGATGTTGTACCCACTGCTGCTTCCTTTGCTGAGGTGTCAGATACAAGTGAAGCGGTTGATGATGACGATGTGTCTACGGATGCCACGTGGGTGCCTGCTCGAAGAGAAGAAGAGGGGGAAAGTTCTGAAGGGGAGAAAGAGAGAATGAGGAGACGAGTTGGAAGCAGGGGGAGGTCGTCGCAAGGAGTTAGTGGCACAGTCAGACAGCATGTATCGGCACCTGGGGTCAGCCAGACAGCACGCCAGTCAACGCATGCTGTTGCCACCACTAGAATGCCGTCATTGCAAAGCTCAGCAGTTTTTTTGTGTGTCTGCCTCTGATAAAAGCAATGCCATTTGCAACCTGTGCCAAAAGAAACTGAGTCGTGGGAAGTCCAACACCCACCTTGGTACAACTGCTTTGCAAAGGCACATGATCTCACATCACAAACGCCTATGGGATCAACACATGAGTACAAGCAACACACAAATTCAAAGCCACCATGCTCCTCCTGGTCCAGCATCTTCAGCCACGTCAACCACTGCTGTCCTCCCTGCCCCCTCTTAACCACCCGCCACTCCATCTCTCACCTTCATCAGTTCCTGCTCATCTGCCCACAGTCAGTTGTCTGTCAAGGACATGTTTGAGCATAAGAAGCCAATGTCACAAAGTCACCCCCTTGCCCGGCGACTGACAGCTGGCTTGACGGAACTCTTAGCCTGCCAGCTTTTACCATACCAGCTAGTAGAGTCTGAGGCCTTCAAAAAATTTGTCGTTATTGGGACACCACAGTGGAAGGTACCCGGACGAAATTTTTTTTCAAAAAAGGCAATCCCAAACCTCTACCATGTCATTGAAAAGGAAGTCATGGCATCTCTGGCATACAGTGTTGGGGCAAGGGTCCATCTGACCACTGATACCTGGTCTGCAAAGCACGGTCAGGGCAGGTATATCACGTACACTGCGCATTGGGTCAACCTGCTGACGGCTGACAAGCATAGAATGTGTGGCTCCGCAGCGGAGTTGGTGACACCACCACGACTTGCAGGCAGACCTACTGCCACCTCCTCTACTCCTACTCCATCCTCTTCAATATCCTCCTCGGTTGAGTCCTCTTCTGCTGCGGCGTCTGGCTGCACATCAACTGATTCCCCCCAGCTCCCCAGGGGCTATTCCACATCCCGGATACGACAGTGTCACGCTATCTTGGGGTTGACTTGCCTGAAAGCAGAGAGCCACACAGGACCAGCACTCCTGTCCGCCCTGAACGCACAGGTGGATAAGTGGCTGACCCCGCACCAACTGGAGATCGGCAAAGTGGTGTGTGACAATGGAAACAATCTGTTAGCGGCATTAAATTTGGGCAAGTTGTCACATGTGCCGTGCATGGCACATGTGTTGAATCTCATCGTACAACGTTTTGTGTCTAAGTACCCAGGCTTACAGGACGTCCTCAAGCAGGCCAGGAAGGTGTGTGGCCATTTCAGGCGTTCCTACACGGCCATGGCGCACTTTTCCGATATTCAGCGGTGAAACAACATGCCAGTGAGGCGCTTGATATGCGACAGCCCGACACGTTGGAATTTAACACTCCTAATGTTCGACCACCTGCTCCAACAAGAAAAAGCCGTCAACGAGTATTTGTATGACCGGGGTGCCAGGACAGCCTCTGCGGAGCTGGGAATCTTTTTGCCACGTTACTGGACACTCATGCGCAATGCCTGTAGGCTCATGCGTCCTTTTGAGGAGGTGACAAACCTAGTCAGTCGCACCGAAGGCACCATCAGCGACCTCATCCCATTTGTTTTCTTCCTGGAGCGTGCCCTGCGAAGAGTTCTGGATCAGGCTGTAGATGAGCATGAAGAGGAAGAGGAAGAGTTGTGGTCACCATCACCACCAGAAACAGCCTTGTCATCATCGCTTGCCGGACCTGCAGCAACGCTGGAAGAGGAGTATGAGGAAGAGGAGTCAGAGGAGGAATGTGGCGGCTTTGAGGAGGAGGAAGACCAACCACAGCAGGCACCCCAGGGTGCTCGTTGTTGTCACCTATCTGGGACCCATGGTGTTGTACGTGGCTGGGGGGAAGAACAGACCGTCAATGACATCACTGAGGACGAGGAACGGGAAATGAGTAGCTCTGAATCCAACCTTGTTCAAATGGGGTCTTTCATGCTGTCATGTCTGTTGAGGGACCCACGTATAAAAAGGATAAAGGGGAACGATCTGTACTGGGTGGCCACGCTACTAGACCCCCGGTATAAGCAGAAAGTGGCAGAAATGTTACCAAATTACCGAAAGTCGGAAAGGATGCAGCAGTTCAAAACCAAACTAAAATATATGCTTTACACAGCTTATAAGGGGGATGTCACAGCACAACGGGAATCTAACAGGGGAAGAAGTGAGTGTAATCCTCCTCCTACCACGGCGGCAAGGACTGGACAATTTACAGATGCGTTGTTGATGGAGGACATGCGGAGCTTTTTCAGTCCTACACATCGCCACAGCCCTTCGGGATCCAGCCTTAGAGAAGGACTCGACCGACAGGTAGCAGACTACCTCGCCTTAACAGCAGATATCGACACTCTGAGGAGCAATGAACCCCTTCACTACTGGGTGTGCAGGCTTGACCTGTGGCCTGAGCTATCCCAGTTCGCGATAGAATTTCTGGCCTGCCCTGCTTCAAGTGTCCTGTCAGAAAGGACCTTCAGTGCAGCAGGAGGCATTGTCACTGACAAGACAAGGCGCCTCGGTCAAAAAAGTGTTGATTACCTCACCTTCATAAAGATGAATGAGGCATGGATCCCGAAGGGACTGACAGTGGGGGATACGTTTGACTAACAAAAGGCCTGATTACATCCCTTGGCCTCAAAATGGTCCCCACGCTGCTGTATTTAATGTCTGCATACCGGATGACTTTCGTGAATTCTCCACCACCAACTAGGGTTCAAGCCGCAATGTTTTAGTCACTTTTCTGCCTGGAAAACATAAATTTTTCCGGCCGCTGCTACAATAGACAATAGCGGCTGCAACAGTGCCATTATTTTTCAGGCATGTGTACATGCCTAATTTTTTTGTCCTATGGTGCAGCACTGTGGCTGCAAAAACAAACCAAAAAAAAAAGGCACATACAAGTGTCAATTCCCCTTCGTGATCGTTACCTTGTTGTGGTGAAGGGGCTTGCGTATCACAATGAAGCAATCATCATCACCTCTATAAGTGTGTTGGCAATGTTGCCACACCCCAGATGATAAGGCCGTTGCTTCATTATGGTCAGACCAAAAGCGATCGGACGGCTGGATAATATTTCATAGAAAAAACATTAATTTACCTTTTTTTTATATGTTGTATGGGTTTTTAATACATAAAATAAAAAATCATAATAAAGTCTCTTAATAGTTTATTAGAAATGATGCAGGCAATTAAAAAAATCCCCATCAATTCCAATACAAAGCAAGTACAGAGCTCAGAACTAAATTATTTCATGATGTCGTAATGGTTCGCTAATTCGACAATGGTTAATCAATTCGACCGGATAGGGTCCGTAACAGGGATTAAACTGATAGGAATAGTACTAGTTAAGACACCACTCATATAGGGTGTCACAGCACATTGCTCTGTGCACGCGCAGTGCCCCAATTTGGGAGTAAGAGGACCGACCAAGCTGCTTTTTCCATCTCCCGGTTCCTGAAATCAATTCAGTTTAGTGTATAAGAGTTTGGTCTGTCACTGTGAAGGCAGTCGAAGGTACCCGGCCTAAATTTTTTTTCACAAAAGGCAATCCCTGATATGGGACGTAACAGGGATTAAACTGATGAGAATAATACTACAGAAAATACCACTCATATCGGGTGTGACAGTAAATTGCACGGCGCAGACGCAGTGACCGTGGTTTAAAACAGATTGTAGGGAGCCAGCGTTTTTTTAACCATCTCCCGTTCGAAAAATCTATTCAATAAATGGCCCCCAGATTGGGGAGTCGGGGACGTTAGAAGGATTAAACTGATGAGAATAGTACTACAGAAAATACCACTCATATCGGGTGTGACAGTAAATTGCACGGCGCAGACGCAGTGACCGTGGTTTAAAACAGAGTGGAGGGAGCCAGCGTTTTTTTAACCATCTCCCCGTTCGAAAAATCTATTCAATAAATGGCCCTCAGATTGGGGAGTCGGGGACGTTAGAGGGATTAAACTGATGAGAATAGTACTACAGAAAATACCACTCATATCTGGTGTGACAGTAAATTGCACGGCGCAGACGCAGTGACCGTGGTTTAAAACAGAGTGGAGGGAGCCAGCATTTTTTAACCATCTCCCCGTTCGAAAAATCTATTCAATAAATGGCCCCCAGATTGGGGACGTTAGAGGGATTAAACTGATGAGAATAGTACTACAGAAAATACCACTCATATCGGGTGTGACAGTAAATTGCACGGCACAGACGCAGTGACCGTGGATTAAAACAGAGTGGAGGGAGCCAGCGTTTTTAACCATCTCCCGTTCGAAAAATCTATTCAATAAATGGCCCCCAGATTGGGGACGTTAGAGGGATTAAACTGATGAGAATAGTACTACAGAAAATACAACTCATATCGGGTGTGACAGTAAATTGCACGGCGCAGACGCAGTGACCGTGGATAAAAACAAAGGGGAGGGAGCCAGCGTTTTTTTAACCATCTCACCGTTCGAAAAATCAATTCAATTCATCTTTTGGGGACCCTTGGTGTTGTACGTGGCTGGGTGGAGGAAGAAACCTTCAATGACATCACCGGGATGTGGCTAGCTTGGTATCCAACCTTGTGCAAATGGGGAGTTTGCGGTTGTGCAAATGAACTGTTTGCGGTGCATTAAAGGGGAGTTTGGTCTGTCAACATCATACCTGATCGTATACACACACTGGATGTTTTAAAGCACGTTATTCCAAACAATTTAGGAATGTTAGTTGATTTATGCCCTTTATGGATTAAAACCCGACTCTGCGTCCACTACGTAATTTTCCATGGGAGTTTTGCCATAGATCCCCCTCCGGCATGCCACAGTCCAGGTGTTAGACCCCTTGAAACAACCTTCTCATCACTATTGTGGCCAGAAAGAGTCCCTGTGGGTTTTAAAATTCGCCTGCCAATTGAAGTCTATGGCGGTCCGCCCGGTTCGCCCGTTCGCGAACATTTGCGGAAGTTCGCGTTCGCTGTTCGCGAACTGAAAATTTTATGTTCGCGACATCACTAGACACCAGATTCAGGGTATTGCTATTTTGGCAATTGAATTTCACCCCAGAACAAAATATATGTTTTGGCGGACACTATTATAGTTTGCAAGCCACTACTGGAACACCAGATACAGGGTATTGCTATATTGGCAAGTGAATTTCACCCCAGAACAAAATATACCCTTTTACGAACAGATTAACACTTGGCCTGCAACTGCTGGAACACCAGATTCAGGGTATTGCTATTTTGGCAATTAAATTTCACCCCAGAACAAAATATATGTTTTGGCGGACAGTATTATACTTTGCCAGCCAGTGCTGGAACACCAGATTTAGGGGATTGGTATTTTGGCAATTGTATTTAACCCCTTAATAAAATATAGAAATTGCTATCCTGAGTTTCTAGGGGTGACAATAAGCACAGCCAAGCCCCTGATGTAGGATATAGCAAAAAAAAACTAGTATTGATGGATTGAGGGACATGGTGGCAGCTTGTTCTGGTGCACCACAAGTCACAAAATGTCCGGCGATCACCCCAGAAAAAAAGTGACAGAAAAATGCTCTGTGCAGCCCAAAAACCAGTGAGCAATTAACTAGCAGAAGTTGAATCATTTACAGCAGTAGATCGATCACTTCATTAAGTGCTAATGCTAACTTTTCCCTGCCTAATCTCACCCTCACAGAAGCTGCGTCCTCTCCCTACACTAATCAGAGCAGTTTGACGTGCGGCACTACGTGACTCCATCTTAAATAGAGGCTGGGTATCATGCTGCACTTGGCCATTCACAACCATGCCATTAGTAGGCATGGCTGTGATGGGCTCTTAGGGCAAGAAGTAAAACGCTAGCTGATTGGCTGCTGTGCAGCCCTTCAGAAAGCGGGAAGAAATCACCAAACAACGGACCAGAACCCGAACTTTTTGGAAAATGTTTGGGTTGGGTCCGTGTCCTGAACACCCTTAAAATTTGGTACAAACCCGAACTATGCTCGAACTGTTCGCTCAACACTATATATTATTAGCGCAACCTGCGCTAAATAGCGTGCAATTGTTTGGCAGCTGCAGACAGCGACATTATCTGCTCTACATCTTCTTTGCAATGTGTGTGCTGCCTAAAAATATCTATGACATCCAGTGTACTTTTTCTGTAGATGCTGCAGGATGGTGACATTACCTGCGCTACATCTCCTGTATAACGTTTGCATATCCTAAAAATATCTGTGACGTCCTGAGTACTTTTTCTGTAGATGCTGCGGACAGCGACATTGTCTGTGCTACATCTCCTGTTTAACGTGTGTGCATAGAAATAGAGGCTAAATTAGATTTAAAGGATAACTGTCATATTTTTTTTTCCATATTTTGATAAAGGTGATTAGTATCCCCTTAGTGGCCATCTTCAATTTGTATTAAAATTTTTCCTAAACGCTTAAAATCATTCAATTTGTCCCCCATAGCGCCTATTCTCACCTTACACTAAAACTGTGTTGCTAGGAGAGGTTCGTCTATCTGTTGGCTGCGCTGGAGGACGGGAGATGCACGAGCAGGCTGCCCTGCTACATGCGTGCGCGCTCACATCCATTCCCGGAAGTGAGAGCTCTCCAATAAAACCGTCACCTCATTCTGCAAAAAATGAGCCCCTACCAAAAACAATTGCCCGAAAAATTTAAAAACTATGGCTCTGAGACTTTCAAAAATGCTTTTTTTGTGTTAAATGTAAATTTTTTTAAAAAAAGTAAACATATTAGATATCGCCGCATCTGTAAGAAACTGCTCTATAAAAATACCACATGACCTAACCCCTCAAGTGAACACTGTAAAAAAAATTAAATAAAAACTTTGTTAAAATGCTATTTTTTTGTCACCTTACATCACAGAAAGTGTAATAGCAAGCGATCAAAAAGTCATATGACCCCCAAAATAGTACCAATCTAACCATCACCTCATCCCACAAAAATGACACCCAACCTGAGACAATCGCCTAAAAACTGAAAAAACTATGGCTCTCAGACTATGGAGACACTAAAACTTGATTTTTTTTGTTTAAAAAAATCAAATATTATAGTGTAAAACCTAAATAAATAAAAAAAAACACCGTAAATTTTTTTTAAATAAAAACTGTGCCAAAAAAGAAATTTTTGTCAACTTACATCACAAAAATTGCAACACCAAGTGATCAAAAAGGCGTGCCCCCCAAAATAGTACCAATCAAACCGACACCTCATCCCGCAAAAAATGAGACCATAACTAAGACAATCAGTCAAAAAATAAAAAAGCTATAGCTCTCAGAACACGGAGACACTAAAACATCATTTTTTTGTTTAAAAAATGCTATTATTGTGTAGAACTTAAATAAATATAGAGCAATTAAAAATCATATTTACCCCAAAATAGTACCAATAAAACTGGCACCTTATCCCCTAGTTTCCAAAATGGGGTCAATTTTTTGGGAGTTTCTTTTGCAAAGGTGCATGGGGGGGGGGGGCTTCAATTGGGACATGGCATGTAAAAATCAGTCCAGCAAAATCTGCCTTCCAAGAACCATATGGCGCTCCTTTCCTCCTGTGCCTTGCCGTCTGTCCTTACATCAGTTTTACGACAATATGTGGGGTGTTCCTGTAAACCACAGAATCAGGGAAGCAAATATTGAGTTTTGTTCGGCTGTTAACCCTCGATGTGTCCCCATGACAGTAATTCTGCAGCCCATTTATGTCCCCCTATCACACCAGTCATTCTGCACATATGTGTCCCCATGACAGTAATTCTTCAGGCCATGTATGTCCCCCTATCACAGCAGTGATACAGCACATATGTGTCACCATGACAGTAATTCTGCAGCCCATGTATGTCCCCCTATCACAGCATTGATACAGAACATATGTGTCCCCAAGACAGTAATTCTGCAGCCCATGTATGTCCCCCTATCACACCAGTATGGGTATATGTAAAAATACACCCCAAAACACATTGCCCTACTTCTCCTGAGTACGGTAATACCACATGTGTGCCACTGTTTTGCAGCCTAGGTGCGTAAAGGGGCAGAAAGTCCAACGAGTACCTTTAGGCTTTACAGAGTTGCTCACAATTTAGCCCCACCCAAAATGTCAGAACAGTAAACACACCCCACAAATGACCCCATTTCGGAAAGTAGACACCCCAAGGTATTCACTGATGGGCATAGTGAGTCTGTGGGAGATTTTTTTTTTTTTTTGCCAGAAGTTAGAAATGGAAACTTTATTATTATTTTTTTTCCTCAGAAAGTGTCATTTTCTGCTAACTTGTGAAAAAAAATTAAATCATACATGAACTTACCATGCCCCTCCGCAAATACTTTGGGGTGTCTTCTTTCTGAAATGGTGTCATTTGGGGGGTATTTATACTATCCTGGCATTCTAGCACCTGAAGAAACATGACAGGTGCTCAGAAAGTCAGAGCTGCTTCAAAATGCGGAAATTCACTTTTTTGTACCATAGTTTGTAAACGCGATAACTTTTGCGCAAACCAATAAATATACATGCATTGCATTTTTTTTATCAAAGACATGTAGAATAATAAATTTAGAGAAAAATTTATATAAAAATGTAGTTTTTTTTAACAAAATTTTCAACAGAAAGCGATTTCGGTAATTTTTTATTAATATAAAAAAAAAGTAAAAATGGCAGCAACAATAAAATACCACCAAATGAAAGCTCTATTAGTGAGAAGAAAAGGAGGTAAAATTCATTTGGGTGGTAAGTTGTATGACCGAGCAATAAACCGTGTAAGTAGTGTAGTGCAGAATTGTAAAAAGTGGTCTGGTCATTACGGGTGTTTAAGCTAGGAGGGCTGAGGTGGTTAACATGTTATCCCCTTATCTGCAGTGGAGTCTGTATAGCTGTAGTACCGATCACTCTGCTGTCTGTAAACACTGTAGCTAGCAGATATTTTGTCACCTGGGACCCTGCAGTCTCTTTGGAGTAGTGGTCCTCATAGACGAGCTATATCTCTAGTTTCAAAGTTACTTGGAGTGGGAGCAGTTGAAAGTGTTCCCTCACTCCAGGCTTGTCAACCTAACCCTCCTTAGAACTCCTGGAGTTCCTGGGAGAAAGTAGGATTAGCCAACTCCCACCAAGAGGTAAAGGAATGGAATGGTAAATTGCAATTTTTTCAAAATTTTGTGTAAATTTAGCATTTTTTAAATAAATAAATAAAGGTTAAACATATCAACCCAAATTTATCACTAACACGTAGTACAATGTTTCATGAAAAAAAACTATCTCAGAATCCCTTGTATAAGTAAAAGCATTCCAAAGTTATTACCACTTAAAGGGGCATGTGAGATTTGCAAAAATAGGCTGTTAGCAGAAAAACGACTTTGTCTGGAAAAGGTTTAAAGATTAGGAGGGTAATTTATTAAGACCTGCATTTTAGAAGTGGTCTTAAAAAGCCCTTTAGCTAGCGCTGGCCTCTACATAACTTCGGCATATCTACCGCTGGTTTAATGGGTTTCTGTCACCAACTTTTGACATTATAAGCTGTCTGACATTAGCTATGTGCTAATGTCAGACCAGCTTGATAATGTCTTTTTTATAAAAATCCGCTGTATATTTAGTCTGAAAAACTTACTTTTATATTATGTAAATTAGCCTCTAGGAGCAGGGGGGGCGTTGCCCTGCTCCTAGCGGCTCCGTCCGGCAACCTGCTAGCACGCCCCTTCACACTTTGATTGACAGTGCAGGGCAGCGATCCTCCTGCACTGTCTCGTTCTGAAATCGCGCGCCCGCGCCGCTGCTCTGTATTCGGCGCAGGCGCGGTGAGCAGAGGACGCTGGTGCCTGCTGTCCTCTGCTCACCGCGCCTGCGCCGAATACAGAGCGGCGCGCAGCGCGCATTTCAGAACGAGACAGTGCAGGAGGATCGCTGCCCTGCACTGTCAATCAAAGTGTGAAGGGGCGTGCCAGCAGGTTGCCGGACGGAGCCGCTAGGAGCAGGGCAACGCCCCCCCTGCTCCTAGAGGCTAATTTACATAATATAAAAGTAAGTTTTTCAGACTAAATATACAGCGGATTTTAATAAAAAAGACATTATCAAGCTGGTCTGACATTAGCACATAGCTAATGTCAGACAGCTTATAAAGTCAAAAGTTGGTGACAGAAACCCTTTAAATGTAAGACAGCTTCCTTGCTGGCTTAAATTTAGACTATTGTCTACGTCTAAAACAGGCATAGAAAATGATGAATGAGATGGGCCTGCCAACCCGTCACTTTCTCCGGCCATGCCACGCCCACTTTTTTAGACTTGGCATTAGCGGGGAAAAGTCTCAGATTGTGGCACAAAGAAACTTTGCTCCACAACTTGCATCAACAATACACCTAATATCAGCGTATTTATGATAGTAGATGACCCCCTATATGGACTATACACAATGTTAACTTTCTTGGGTGCTATGAGGCTCATTTATGAACTATGGTTCTCATGTTTTCTGGTCTAAAATGTTGGAGATGGCGTTTTTTGTGACATTTTGGTCTCTATTAGGGATGAGCGAACCCAAACTGTATAGTTCGGGTTCATACCGAATTTTGGGGTGTTCGGGACCCGGACCCGAACATTTTCAAAAAAGTTCGGGTTTGTTGTTCGGCGATTTCTTCCGGCTTTCTGAAGGGCTGCACAGCAGCCAATCAGCTAGCGTTTTACTTCTTTCCCTAAGAAGTTTGGGGTGTTCGGGACCCGGACTCGGACCCAAACATTTTCTAAAAAGTTTGGGTTTGTTGTTCGGCGATTTCTTCCCGCTTTCTGAAGGGCTGCACAGCAGCCAATCAGCTAGCGTTTTACTTCTTACACTAAGAAGTCATCACAGCCATGCCTACTAATGGCATGGCTGTGATTGGCCAAGTGCAGTATGTGACCCAGCCTCTATTTAAGCTGGAGTCACGTAGCGCCGCATGTCACTCTGCTCTGATTAGTGTAGGGATAGGACGCAGCAGCTGTGAGGGTGAGATTAGGCAGGGAAAACAGCAAAAACACCTAATGAAGTAATTGATCTACAGCTGTGAATCATTCAACTTCTGCTAGTTAATTGCTCACTTGTTTTTAGGCTGAGTGTTTTTCTGTCACTTTTTTCTGGGGTGATCGGCGGCCATTTTGTGTCTTGTGGTGCACCAGCACAAGCTGCCACCAAGCCCATCAATCCATCAATACTATTTTTTTTTTTTTTTGCTATATCCTACATCAAGGGTTGGCTGTGCTTATTGTCACCCCTAGAAACTCAGGATAGAAATTTCTATATTTTAATAAGGGGTTAAATTCAATTGCCAAAATAGCAATCCCCTAAATCTGGTGTTCCAGCTGTGGCTAGACAAGTGTAATACTGTCTGCTGTCTGGCAAAGGATAGATTTTGTTCTGGGGTGAAATTCAATTGCCAAAATAGCAATACCGTAAATCAGTAGATTCAGCTGTGGCTGGCCAAGTTTAATACTGTCCGGCAAAGGATATATTATTTTGTGGGGCGAAATTCATAGTAACATACATAGTAACATAGTATATAAGACCGAAAAAAGACATTTGTCCATCCAGTTCGGCCTGTTTCCTACAAGTTGATCCAGAGGAAGGTAAAAAACCCCTGTGAGGCAGAAGCCAATTTTACCCACTTAAGAGGGAAAAAATCCTTCCCGACTCCAATCAGGCAATCAGAATAACTCCCTGGATCAACGACCTCTCTCTAGTAAGTGTAGCCTGTAATATTATTACACTCCAGAAATAAATCCAGTCCCCTCTTGAATTCCTTTTTTGTACTCACCATCACCACCTCCTCAGGCAGAGAGTTCCATAGGCTCACTGCTCTTACAGTGAAGAATCCTTTTTTATGTTTGTGTACATACCTTCTTTCCTCCAGACGCAGAGGATGTCCCGTCATCACAGTCACAGTCCTGGGGATAAATAGATGATGGGACAGATCTCTGTACTGACCCCTGATATATTTATACATAGTTATTAGATCTCCCCTCAGTCGTCTTTTTTCTAAAGTGAATAACCCTAATTTTGATAACCTTTCAGGGTACTGTAGATCCCTCATTCCAGTTATTACTTTAGTTGCCCTCCTCTGAACCCTCTCCAGCTCTGCTATGTCTGCCTTGTTCACAGGAGCCCAGAACTGTACACAGTACTCCATGTGTGGTCTGACTAGTGATTTGTAAAGTGGTAGCACTATGTTCTCATCACGGGCATCTATGCCCCTTTTGATGCAACCCATTATCTTATTGGCCTTGCCAGTAGCTGCCTGACACTGGTGTTTGCAGCTTAATTTGCTGTTTAATAAAATTCCTAGATCCTTTTCCATGTCAGTGTTACTGATTTTTTTACCATTTAATATGTACGGGTGACTTGCATTATTCCTTCCCATGTGCATAACTTTACATTTGTCAGTGTTAAACCTCATCTGCCATTTCTCTGCCCAAGCCTCCAATCTATCCAGATCCATCTGTAGCAGAAAACTGTCCTCTTCAGTGTTAATTACTTTACACAGTTTAGTGTCATGTGCAAAAATAGATATTTTACTGTGCAGGCCTTCTACAAGATCATTAATAAATATATTGAAGAGAATAGGGCCCAATACTGACCCCTGAGGTACCCCACTAGTTACAGTGACCCAATCTGAGTATCTACCGTTAATGACCACCCTCTGTTTTCTGTCACTCAGCCAGTTACTTACCCACATACAGACATTTTCTCCCAGTCCGAGCATCCTCATTTTATATACTAACTTTTTATGAGGTACAGTGTCAAATGCTTTGGAGAAGTCCAGATATATGACATCCATTGATTCGCCTCTGTCAAGTCTAGAACTTACCTCCTCATAGAAGCTGATTAAATTTGTTTGGCATGACCGATCCCTCATGAAGCCATGCTGATATGGCGTTATTTGCTTATTTTCATTGAGATACTCCAAAATAGCATCTCTTAGAAACCCTTCAAACAGTTTACCAACAATAGATGTTAAACTTACCGACCTATAAATTCAGTTGCAAAAAGAGAAATGCCGTAAATCTGGTGTTCCAGCTGTGGCTGGCCAAGTTTAATAGTGTCCGGCAAGGGATATATTTTGTTCTGGGGTGAAATTCAATTGCCAAAATAGCAATACCGTAAATCAGTGGTTTCAGCTGTGGCTGGCCAAGTTTAATAGTGTCCGGCAAAGGATATATTTTTTTCTAGGGTGAAATTCAGTTGCAAACATAGAAATACCGTAAATCTTGTGTTCCAGTTGTGACTGGACAAGTTTCATAGTGTCCGTCAAAGGATATATTATTTTGTGGGGTGAAATTCAGTAGCAAAAGTAGAAATACCGTAAATCTGGTGTCCCAGCAGTGGCTGGCCAAGTTTAATAGTGTCCGATAAAGGATATATTTTTTTCTGGGGTGAAATTCAGTTTCAAAAATAGAAATACCATAAATCTGGTGTTCCATCTGTGGCTGGCCAAGTTTAATAGTGTCCAGCAAAGGATTTATTTTTTTCTGGGGTGGAAATCAATTGCCAAAATAGCAATACCATAAATCAGTGGTTTCAGCTGAGGCTGGCCAAGTTTAATAGTGTCCGGCAAAAGGATAGATAATTTTCTGGGGTGAAATTCAATTGCCAAAATAGCAATCTCCTAAATCTGTTGTCCCATCAGTGGCTGGCCAAGTTTAATAGTGTCCGGCAAAGGATATATTTTTTTCTGGGGGGTGAAATTCAGTTGCAAAAATAGAAATACCATAAATCTGGTGTTCCAGCTGTGACTGGACAAGTTTCATAATGTCCATCAAAGGATATATTATTTTGTGGGGTGAAATTCAGTTGCAAAAATAGAAATACCGTAAATATGGTGTTCCAGCTGTGGTGGGCCAAGTTTAATAGTGTCCGGCAAAGGATATATTTTGTTCTGGGGTGAAATTCAAATGCCAAAATAGCAATCCCCTAAATCTGGTGTCCCAGCAGTGGCTGGCCAAGTTTAATAGTGTCCGGCAAAGGATAGATAATTCTCTGGGGTGAAATTCAATTGCCAAAATAGCAATACCGTAAATCAGTGGTTTCAGCTGTGGCTGGTCAAGTTTAATAGTATCCGGCAAAGGATATATTTTGTTCTGGGGTGAAATTCAATTGCCAAAATAAAAATACAGAAAATCTGGTGTTCCAGCTGTGACTGGACAAGTTTTATACTGTCCGTCAAAGGATATATTATTTTCTGGGGTGAAATTAAATTGCCAAAATAGCAATACCCAAAATCGGGTGTTCCAGCTATTGCAGGCCAAGTGTAAATCTGTCCGTAAAAGGCTATATTACACTCAGCGTGCATCTCCAAGTGTATTTATTTCCGTTAAAGGGTATATTACAGTAAGTGTTAAAATACAGCATAATCCTCTACATTTGCACACACTGTTTTGCATCTCTAAGTGTATTTCTTTCCGTTAACCCCTTCCTGACCTATGACGTGTATACCCGTCATGGAGCACTGCTATTTAGCGCTCCATGACGAATATACACGTCATGGCATTAAACTGTCACCATGTCTGCAGACATGGTGACAACGCTGAGACCCTGTCTGTTTTAAACAGCCAGGGATCTCAGCTAACCAGCCCGAGACCAATGAGGGCGGTCCCGGGCGAGCGATCCCTCTGATTGGCTAGTCTGTACAGACTAGCCAATCAGCGCATGCTACTGCCGGCTGAAAGATTCTGATCCCCGCAGTCCGTGACTGCGGGTATCAGAACCTTAAAAAATGTAAATCATATGCCCCATGGAAGAGGTTAACAGGGAGGGAGCTCCCTCCCTCTCCCATCGGGGGCTGCTGTGCCAGCCACCCGATACCTGACCCAGAGGGAGGGGGCCCCCCTCCCTCCATCAGCCGCTGCTCTGTTGTAGGAATGGCTGATGGTTACCATGGCAACCGGACGCCTTCACAGTCTTCCGGCTTGCCATGGTATAGCAGATCAGGCTTCTGCTAAACACAGCAGCAGCTTGATCAAGCTAAGTGTAAATTCATAATACACTACAGTACACTATATAGTGTACTGTAGTGTATTATACAGGCATCAGACCCACTGGATCTTCAAGAAACAATTGGGTCTGGGTCAAAAAAATGTTAAAAAAAGTAAAAATAAATAAAATGAATTTCTTCTTATATCATTTGACTGAAAACACAGATTTATACCGTATCCAAATATTAGAAATATGTCACTGCCTGAAGGAACGGTTAAGAAAAACAATAAACACTTTATTGATATTATTATTAAAAAGGTAAGCGCGAGGTTAAGCCCACCTCTCTACAATGACAGACAAAAAGGAAAATGAAATACAAGTGGGATGCATACTTATGGATAGCAGTATTGCATGGTAGATAACTAGCCCTACCCACTATGTCTATGTTCCTAGTAATGGTATGGCACACTTTACAACCTCAGGGCCAAAGTAATATCCCGTGGTAAGTAAGTAAGTAAGGTCCCGTGGTAGGTGCCATACACACCCTCAACCTAAGCTCACCCTGGGCTGATACCCTCTATATGAAAGGGAGCAAGGTCGTTGTGCCCACTGACACCCCAAGAAGCCACCAGGGTTCAAGCCCTTAACTGCCTCTATGTGTCAGGGGATGATGGCAAAGACGGAATCCGAGCAAATAAAGACGCCGACCCTATTTTTATGAAGGCGCTTATGCTCTGCTTGATTCCTCCCTAACACCACCAGCACTAATACAGGTCTGCAGCGCTAAGAACGTGCTCTACGCGTTTCCATGTCCACATACATCGGACATTTCATCAGGAGCAGGAGCGGGCACTGTGTATTTTAATCCTGATTAGAGTGGAGCGCTGGCGGCAGCCACTGCACTTGTATCTGCAGTAGCCGCGGCAGTATCAATGGCCGTGAGCGCGCCGCCAGCAGTCCCGGTTTAAATAGACCCGCGCTTAGGGAGGGGAAAAGAGGGAGCTGTCCATAGCAGCCATTTGGAAAGAAGGAGGCGTGACTGTAACTAGTAAAGATGCCCACATCTCCATCGCTGCTATATATTATTAGTCTGCTCCACTGCTCAATATAGTTATATAACGGGGGGACCCTTAGGCGGTCTCATAATAGACAGGAGCGCTCTCTTAATGCAGCACGATCTATTCAATAGGTGAACCCATATAGATAATAATTATAGGTACCAATACAGACCATTCATTTAGTATTCTGGCAACCTAAAAGAACCAGTTACCCAGAAAAACAGTATCCCACCAGTAGACGAAAGGAGACCCCTATGCATATCATTTGTTTTAACCCTCATCCCCACCGGTCACATCTCCCATGTCAATTAGAGAGATGGATGAAATATAAACTAAGGGTATGGAATATAAGGCTATTCAATAAAGCATGCATAGCTGCTCCGTTCATTAAGTCCTTTGGGGGTTTCTGTGTTCAGATGAAAAATCCATTGTAGTTCTTTTCTCAAGAGTCTATTATCAGTGTCACCACCACGTGGTGACTGTTTAATATGTTCTATTCCTTGAAATTTCATTAAGTTTGTGTTCCCAGAATGTTTCTCATTCATTTGCCTTGCGATTGGGGAATCCTTATTGCTTTTCACATCATTAAGGTGCTCCCCTATTCTCCTCCTAAATTCGCGAATGGTTTTGCCTATATACTGCATACCACAGCCACAAGTCATAAGGTAGATGACTGCCATGGTCCTGCAGTAGATGAATGTGGTGATCCAGTATCTTTTACCTGTGGTTGTGCTAACAAATGTGTCACCTGTTTTGATGGACTTGCAGGCAATGCAGCCACTACACCTAAAAGTACCACGGGGTTTGGGGGGTAGCCAGGTACGGCTCTTAGGGGAGTGGAGAAAGCTATGTACTAGCCGATCTCTAATATTTCTCCCTCTCCAATATGTTATTGACAGTTTCTCCCCCACTAATTTAGCAAGATCCGGATCCGTCTTGAGGATCCACCAATAGCGTCCAATAATTTCTTTCACCACATCATATACAGCATCATAAGTGCCAATAATCTTCATACCCTTCTCCTCCAGCTTCCTTTCTCTTGGTACTAGAAGGGTATTACGCTCGACACATCGTGCATGGTGATATGCATTTTTTAGAACAGAGTTTGGGTATCCACGATTTTCGAACCTGTTTCTCAAACTGGCCGCTGCCTGCTTAAACTCCTCAGGCTCTGAACAGTTCCTCCTAGCTCTGAGGTACTGGCCTTTGGGTATACCTCTACAGAGTGGAAACGGATGACAACTGTCCCATCGTAGCAGGCTATTGGTTATTGGCTATTAGATTTACGAAAAATGTTGGTCATAATTCGTCCATCTCTTTGTTTAGTAATGGTTAAATCCAGAAATGTGACACTACACGGATCAACCACCGACGTGAAAGTCAGACCCACATCATTCTTATTAAGACGTTTGACAAATTCTTCAAAAGGAGTTACATCTCCCTTCCACAATATTAGGATATCGTCAATAAATCTTCCCCAGAGTTGGATACAAGACGACCACTCCTCAAATTCTTCCCCAAACACATATTCCTTTTCCCACCAGCCCAGGTATAGGTTCGCGAATGTTGGGGCACACGGACTACCCATGGCGACACCCATGAGCTGGTGGAAGATTTTACCATTAAAGGCAAATATATTGTGCCTGAGGACGAACTGTAGAAGATTAAGGACAAGATCGTTATGTCCTTGGCACTGGACTGGTCTCTCTTGAAGGAAGCACCGTATAGCCCGCATACCTTGCTCATGTGGTATGGAGCTATACAGTGCCTCAACATCAAGACAAGCTAGCATAGTGTCCTCATCCAGGGTGATACCGTCAATTCTCCGCAGGACATCCATTGTGTCACGGATATAAGAGGGTAAAGCCAACACAAATGGACGTAGGATAGTGTCCACATATTTACTGATGTTTTGTGTCAGACTCCCTATCCCGGACACAATTGGTCTGCCCCTCAGAGGATCAACCCCCTTATGAATTTTAGGGAGACTATAGAAGCATGCCATAATAGGATAACTCGGGAGCAGGAACTCATACTCCATTTGGTCAATCAATTTGAGCGACTTGGCCTCCAGTAATATATCCCTAAGTTCCACTTTATATTCACTCGTTGGGTTATTCTGAAGTATTTGATAGCATGCCTTGTCCCCTAATAAATAATTACACATGCTAATATAGTGTATTTGATCCATGATGACTATGTTGCCCCCCTTAGTCAGGGGTTTAATTACTATCGAAGCATCTTTTTCAAGTGCCAATAAACCCTCTAGTTCAGGTGTTGATATATTATGTTCATAATGTATATTCTCCTCCAAATTTCGAAGTTCATGAGTGACTACCTCAAGAAAGATATCTTCTGTGGAGGTATCACTAACAGGTGGATATCTACTAGATGGAAGTCTAAGATTGGTAAATGGTCCCTCGCCTGGTTCTCTTTGTCCCTCACTCCATAAGTCTTCCAGTAGATGTACATCTGGCAGATCTGCTGGTGAAATGCCCAGTTCTGCACACTGGCGTTTATCATGGGACTAATAGAATCGTTTCCATTTGATTTTCCTCACAAAAAGGTTTAAATCTTTAACCCATTCGAATGCTATAAATTTTTGGGTCGGTACAAAGGATAACCCCTTTTTAAGGGAGGTCTCCCCCTCACTTAGTTGTCTATGTGACAGATTTATAACCTGAAGATCATTACTCTGGGTCAGCTTCGAATAACACATGTTTAGTTGTTCTTTCTGCCCTGCAACAGGTAATCTGATATAGCCGGGGTCTCTCCTAAAAAAAAAACTCTATTATTCCTGGGGTTACCTCTCCCTCTATTGGATTTTCCACGACCCCTTGCACTCTGGGTCTTAAATGGACTCCCCCCCCTATTAAAGCTCGGCTCACTTTCACCTTCTGATGAGGATTGTTCAGTATCTATTTCTAGGATTTTCGCTTGTTGGTTCCCAAACTCCAAAATCTTCCCTTCCTTAAAGTCCTTCGTATCTCTAATAAATTGTGAATGTTTTTTGTCCTTGAGATGTGATGTGAATTTCTCAATGGACAATTGTAAGGTGCTTTCCTTCTTGCTAAAATCTGGATTACTTTGGAACTTTTTAGTCTTTTCAATACTTTCCTTAAGGTCCCTCTCTGTCTGAGATAGTATCTGCTTTTGTTCCTCAAGGAGCAATGTCATGAGCCATAGGGATGAATCTATTGATTCTTTCTCCCACTTTTTTAGAAAGTCTGGTGAACGCAGACGTGCTACTGGTAGCAAGGGACTGCGTAAACCTCTGGGTACAATTTTGTCCCGTAGGCAAATTTCTAAGGCTTGGACTTCCCACCAAGTTCTAATATGGTCCTTATAGACTCTCGTAAGATTTCTAAATGTGCCTGTAATACTCAAGGATTGTGTCTGTATAGGGAGATCCCTATCTGAAAACACTTCCCTTGCTTCGTTGTTCCACTTGTCCACACTAAAGTCCCCTGAAAGGAAACCTGCCATCCCCATTACTAAATATTGAATTAACGTGCAAAAATTGTTTGACTGAAAACACAGATTTATACCGTATCCAAATATTAGAAATATGTCACTGCCTGAAGGAACAGTTAAGAAAAACAATAAACACTTTATTGATAGTGGGTAGGGCTAGTTATCTACCATGCAATACTGCTATCCATAAGTATGCAACCCACTTGTATTTCATGTTCCTTTTTGTCTGTCATTGTAGAGAGGTGGGTTTAACCTCGCGCTTACCTTTTTAATAATAATATCAATAAAGTGTTTATTGTTTTTCTTAACCGTTCCTTCAGGCAATGACATGAATTTCTTCTTATAGCCACACATTTATCACTGATTAAAAAAAATTTAAATAAAATACACTACACATGTTTGATATCACCGGATCCGTAAAGACTTGATCTATAAAATGGTCATGTTACTTTTCCCACACGGTGAACGCCGTAAAAAAACAAAAACTATGACGAAATTGAAATTTTGCCCACCTCAATTCCCCAAAAAGGTATTAAAAGTGATCCAAAAAGTCGTATGTACGCCAAAATGTTACCAATCGAACCGTCACCACTTCCCGCAAAAAATGAGCCCCTACATGAGACAATCGCCAAAAAAATTTAAATAATATGGCTCTCAGACTATGGAGACACTAAAACATTATTTTTTTTTCTAAAATGCTTCTATTGTGTTAAAGTAAAATAAAAAAATAAAAAGTATACATATTAAGTATTTCCGCGTCCGTAAGAACCTGCTCTATAAAAATATCACATGACCTAACCCCTCAGGTGAACACCGTAAAAAATAAAAAATAAAAACGGTGTAAAAAAAGCAATTTTTTTGTCACCTTACATCACAAAAAGTGTAATATCAAACGATCAAAAAAATGTATGCCCCCCATTATATTGCCAATCAAACCGCCATCTCATCCCGCAAAAAATGATACCCTACCTAAGGCAATAGGTCAAAAAATAAAAAAAACTATCACTCTCAGACAATGAAGACACTAAAATATGATTTTTTTTGCTTCAAAACTAGTATTATTGTGCTAAAGCGAAATAAATAAATAAAAGTATACATACTAGGTATCGCCACATCCGTAAGAACTTGTTCTATAAAATTACCACATGATCTAACCTGTCAGTAAATAACAAAAAATAAAAATGGTGCCAAAACAGCTATTTTTTGTTACCATGCCTCAAAGAAGTGTAATATAGAGCAACCAAAAATCATATTTACCCTAAAATAGTACCAACAAAACTGCCATCTTATCCCGTACCTTCCAAAATGGGGTCTTTTTTTTGAGTTTCTACTCTAGGGGTGCATCAGGGGGTCTTGAAATGTGACATGGCAAGTTAAAATGATCCCAGTGAAATCTACCCTCCAAAAACCATATGGCGTTCCTTTCCTTCTGCGCCCTGCAGTATCCCCGTACAGCAGTTTACGACCACATATGGGGTGTCTCTGTAAACTACAGAATCAGGGCAATGAATATTGAGTTTTGTTTGGCTGTTAACCCTAGTTTTGTTAGCGTAAAAAAATGATTAAAATGGAAAGTTTGCCAAAAAAGTGAAATTGTGAAATGTCATCTCCATATTCCATTAATTCTTGTGGAACACCTAAAGGGTTAACAAAGTTTGTAAAATCAGTTTTGAATACCTAGAGGGGTGTAGTTTCTAGAATGGGGTCATTTGTGGGTGGTTTCTATTATGTAAGCCTCACAAAGTGACTTAAGACCTGAACTGGTCCTTAAAAAGTGGGTTTTTGGAAATTTCTTAAAAATTTTAAGATTTGCTTCTAAACTTCTAAGCCTTGTAACGTCCCCAAAAAATAAAATGGCATTCCCAAAATGATCCAAACATTAAGTAGACATATGGGGAATGTAAAGTAATAACTATTTTTGTAGTTATTACTATGTATTATAGAAGTAGAGAAATTGAAACTTGGAAACTTTTGGTAAATTTGGTATTTTTTTATAAATAAAAATGATTTTTGTTACTCCATTTTACCAGTGTCATGAAGTACAGTATGTGACGAAAAAACATTCTCAGAATGGTTTGGATAAGTAAAAGCGTTTTAAAGTTGTCACCACATAAATTGACTCATGTCAGATTTGCAAAAAATGGCCTGGTCCTTAAGGTGAAAAATGGCCTGGTCCTGAAGGGGTTAAAGGGTATAATTACACAATTTTTTTATTTTACCATTATTTTGCGGTGCAACCCAAAGTTGAATGAAGCTCTCCTCCATCTGGGTGCCAGGGGCCTGAGTCTGTGAATGAGACCTGTGGCACTGCAGGCAGACATGAATCCTTTTTGGCTGTGATGAGAGCATCAACTTCTTATAGTATTCCCACCTGATGCCACCCCAACCTCCTATTCTACCTCCTCCTCCTCCAAGTTGCCAATTGATATTGGTTAATTTTTATTTATTTTAAAATGAGCCCCTATGTGTTAATTTACTTAGCCGAGCACTGTACGCGGCTATCTCCGGTGCTCCCATAGAAATGAATGGAGTAGTGACGCAGTTTTCTAACCAGCCTCTCTATCCATTTCAGTAGGGCTCCACGAGTTGTGGGACCCCTGTTCTGGTGATTGGTGGGGGTCACTGCAGTAGGACCCCCATCAATCTGAGAGTTATCCCTATCATGTGGATAGGCGATAACTTTCTAGAACCGGAATACCCATTTCATTTCTAAATAGCCTTTCTATGCTATATTTCTTAAGAAGCCAATGACTTTTTTCCTTTACATGACATGGCTGCCATTTGTTACTACAAAACCTTAAAGGGGTTCTCCAAGAATTTAGAAAATGAAAATACTTACATATTACTTTATTGTAAATATATTCCACAATACCTTTCATTATTTGTAATGGCTCATTTTGTTTAGGGAGCAACAAAATGGCAGCTGTCCTATTAATGGCCGCTGTCCTATTAATACACACAAAACCTGTCCTAATCATACAGAAGGACAAGTAACATCTGAGCACTGAGGTAATGAGCTGTCTCATCCCCCCCTCTTACTTGTCAGAGGTTATGATCCTGAATATAGATTACACGAACTTTAACTGAATTTCTGTGGGAATAGAGTTCACGAGGAGAAATGAAGTACAGAGTGGACGGACAGGACAGACTGTGGGGCTTTGGTAATGGAGAATACATGCAAGTGCTGATCATTACTCACATCCCCACCTCCTCTCTGTACTTCATGCCTCCTCATGAACTCCATATCTACAGAGATTTAGCTGAAGATCATATTACACTGTATTCAGGATCATAGAAAAAGATGAGGCAGCTCTTTGGCTCACTGCTCTGAAGTGACTTGTCTTCCTGTGTGATTAGGACAGGTTTTGTGTGTACTAATAGGATGGCAGCCATTTTATTCTTCCTAATGATTGTTCCCCAGAGAAAATGAGCTGTTATAACTAATGAAAGGTATTTAGGAATAGTGTTGGGCGCGAATATTCGAATTGCGAATTTTAATTGTGAATATTGCCACATCGAGAATTTGAAGAAGATTTAGAATATAGTGGCATTTATTCGTATTTGAGAATATTTTATATTTTATCTTTTCTCTGAACCCATAATCCCTCCCTGCTTCTTGCTTGTGGACCAATGAGAAGGCTGCAATGTCTTTGTCTGAGCTTAGCAACATCACTAGCAACCAATAGGAAAGTTGCCTAGCCCTTACTATATAAGACCCTCTCCAGCAGCCATTTTCTGCTTTTGTTTTTTCTGTTCTGAGAGAGACAGTAGTGTCATTGCTGGGGGCATGGCTGGCACATAGGGGACACTATGGGGGTATCTACTGGGGCCATTGTTGGCATATGGGGGACACTATGGGGGGCATCTACTGGCACATCCTTGGAGATACTATGAGGGCATCTACTGGGGACATTGCTGGCACATGGGGACACTATGGGGGCATCTACTGGGGGCATTGCTGGCATATGGTGGGCATCTACTAGCACATCCTTTGGGACACTATGGGGGCATCTATTGGGACATTGCTGGCACATGGGGGACACTATGGGGGCATCTACTTGGGGCATTGCTGGCATATGAGGGACACTATGGGGGGCATCTACTGACACATCCTTGGGGATACTATGAGGGCATCTACTGGGGACATTGCTGGCACATGGAGGACAGTATGGGGGCATCTACTGGGGACATTGCTGGCACATGGGGAAACTATGCGGGCATCTACTGGGGACATTGCTGGCACATGGAAGACAGTATGAGGGCATCTGCTGAGGGCATTGCTAGCACATGGGGGACACTATGGGGGCATCTACTGGGGGCATTGCTGGCATATGGGGGACACTATGGGGGTATATACTGGGGGCATTGCTGGCACATGGAGGCATCTACTGGGGGCATTGCTGGAACATGGGGGACACTAAGGGGGCATCTTATACTGGCACATTATGGGGACGCTATGGTGTTAGAGGGGGGAAGAACACTATGGGGGCATATTATATAGGCACATTATGGGGGCGCTAATAAGGGGTATTTATACTGTCACATTCTGGGGGACACTATGGGGGAATCTTATACCGGCACGTTATGGGGGCACTATGGAGAAGAGGAAAGGAGCACTATGTGAGCATTTACTAGGGGCATTATATAGGGGTATTTCATACTTGCACACATTATGGGGGCACTATTGAGACATTAGCTCAACTAGGGACACAGAGGGAATTTTTCTATTGTACTGGCACACATAACGGGAGCCCTTTTGAACTAGTGCACATTATTATTATTATCATTATTATTATTATTATTATTATTATTATTGAAGGTGGCAGGTGAGTTGTAAAGAAGGTAGGAGGATGATGGTAAAGTGGGAACCTAAGATGTCTTTTGCCAAACTGCAGAGAAGAAATCATCATGACGGCTGGTCTCAAAGGAGAAGATGAAGAAAGAGAAGGTCTGCATTAGAGGATAAGTCACTTGATGTAAGAAGTATGTGGTGCTGTATTCTGGATAGCACATAATATAATATATATGCAAATATGTCTTTAGTGCTAGGTACAAATGTGTATAAAAGGTATATATGGTGTAGATAAATTTACTATAAGTGTAGCCTAGGGGTCATTTATATACTGTATGGTGTATATTGCATATATGATTATGTGAGTGTAGTGTCTATATACTCTGTTTATGTATGCATACCTCCCAACCATCCGAGATCTGGCATAACTATGTACTTTGTCGGGGGGCACAATGGAGACTAATCAGGGTTGGGACATGTACAGATAGACATTGGGAGGAGTTAGGCCCCTTTCACACGGGCGAGTTTTCCGCGTGGGTGCAATGCGTGATGTGAACGCATTGCACCCGCACTGAATCCTGACCCATTCATTTCTATGGTGCTGTGCACATGAGCGGTGATTTTCACGCATCACTTCTGTGTTGCGTGAAAATCGCAGCATGCTCTATATTGTGCGTTTTTCACGCAACGCAGGCCCCATAGAAGTAAATGGGACTGCGGGAAAATCACAAGCATCTGCAAGCAAGTGCGGATGCAGTGCGATTTTCCCACAAGGTTGCTAAGAGATGGGACCCGATCTTTATTATTTTCCCTTATAACATGGTTATAAGGGAAAATAATAGCATTCTTAATACAGAATGCTCATTAAAATGTGGATGGAGGGGATAAAAATAAAAAATTGAACTCACCTTAGCCACTTGATCGTATAGTTGCTGATCTCTTCTCTCTTCTTCAAGCATTAGCTGCCATCTAAAGGACCTGTGGTGACGTCACATCACATGGTCTAATCACATGGTCCATTACCATGGTGATGGACCATGTGATTGGACCATGTGATGAGCTCAGTGATCACAGGTCCTTTAGCCGACAGCTAATGAATGAAGAAGAGATCGCAACTACGCGATCAAGTGGATAAGGTGAGTTTATTTTTTTATTTTTAACCCCTCCATCCACATTTTACTAAGCATTCTGTATTGAGAATGCTATTATTTTCCATTATAACCATGTTATAAGGGAAAAATATAAAATATACAGAATACTTAACCCAAAACCGGACTTCAGTGATGAAGTCCTGCTTCGGGTCTAGGTACCAAATATGCGGATTTTTCACACGTGCGTGCAAAACGCATTACAAAAGTTTGCACACGCACGGAAAAATAGTGCATTTTCCTGCAACGCACCCGCCTCTTATCCGGGCGTCAAACGTGACGCCCGTGTGAAAGCGGCCTTAGAGTTGTGGGCCAGCGCTATAAAAAAAACTTCATGCGACACTGATAGTTTAGCTCCTTAGGCTTTTTAAAAGTTTTGTGGTATATGTGTGTAGTGTATACATTGTTTATTTATGTGTATGTGTGTTGCATATATATTGTGTATGTATATGTAAACATGTGTAGTGATGCCGCGTATTTGCGGTTGAGTAGGGAACCTGTTTTTAAAAATGTGAATACCACCACTGCATACATACATGCTACAGGCAAGTTCACAACAATACTTAGTGCACCAATCACTAATATGTAGTCAGACCTGCTAAAATGTGACGTTGCACGTATTGTGTAAAAATATGCACATCATTAATTGCCGATTTGCGCAATTGCGAATATATCGGAGCACTCTATCCGCCTATAAAGCTACTGTAATGTTCTGCCGTGCCAACCATTTTCTCCAGTTTCAGGAAACTTCTGGTAGCTTGAAAAATGTATCAATAGTGACCCATGCCTGTATTGCGAGCGCAATACGTGCATATTACATTGCTGATTATTGCAATCAAGAAAATAATCGCGAATTTGCGGATTTATGGCGAATATTCACCCAAATATTTGCAAAATATAGCAAATTCGAATATAGCCCCTGTCGCTCATCACTATTTAGGAATATATTTATGATAAAGTAATATTTAACTATTTTCATTTTCCTTATTCCCAGAGAACCCCTTTAAGTAAAATTTTAGGCAATATAAAGACAGAAAAGCTGTTAAGCTTCTATCTGATCCTGATCTGATGGTTTTCAGGCAGTAATCAGGATTAAATAAAGATCAAAGCCAATAAAGCACAAATGACATCACAGCCTTACAACTCTGCTCATCATTTTATTTATAAGCTTCTTTGTATTATAGTTTCCTAAGCTTGAATTAACTACAGATCATTGCCTTTACTACATAGCATTTTCCAGAATGAACTACATTATGAAAACTGCCATGAGAGATAATGTGTTGAATCTTGACCTGAATCAATTAAAATTTGACCTTTTTATTACCTTGGGGGATATTAGCCAGCATTTATAAAGACATTTGGCTGAACAAACACCCTAAATTGTCAAAGAAAGGTTGCATATGCAGCAGCAGATGAAAAAATCCTATTTAAAATTCTGATTTATTCCTATATAGACTTTTCAGTAAATAATTATGCAGAAGATTAGAAATTACACATATTTAATCCACCAAGAAAAGTAGGACATTTCCAATTCTCCTTGTTGTGCTCTAAGTAATAGCTGAATATTCTGGGTGGCCAAGTTAGCCTCAAGATGTTCTCAAACTGATAAAAATATAGATGCTGCTATTTGTGATCAGCTCTAGCTCTAGACTGCCCTCTGCTGACTTTACTATTAGATTGCTTGAAATGTTATCTCATGAGAAGAATTTGCATAAAAATATGTTCTATTATTAGCATAAGTATCTAACCAAGACAGCGGAATAATAACAACATTGACAATAATATAAAGAAAACACCTAACAGCAGGCTTATTGTTGTGCCGTCCTTACACTATGAAGTGTAATGCTGAATAACTAGAATTACACAGCACAAATGGTAAAAAAATACAGACCTAGTCATAAAGGAATGGTTTTGTCTGTAATTATTCAATAATATTAATAGTAGTAACATTTTAGATAAAAATAACTAGTTTATATTCATTGCATTTATTTTCATTATTCTGTAAGATTTATGTCAGATTCATAAACATATTTTAACGAGTACTTTTCAGGAGGTCCCATGCTTTATAGTGAAAAATATTCTTCTAGGGGATCATCCTTACAAGGAAGAGGCCACTATACCCAAAAGATAGAGAAGTTGAAAGTCTTTCACAACAAAATCTGGTTTTAAAAGGTAGGGGGTTCTTCTCAAACTGTTGGTCTTTTGGGGAGGTAATTCTTTTTTCTGCTGAAATATAGACAAATGGCAAGCTACAATCAAGTTTAAAGTAATACGTTGAAAATAGCAATTGTTACATTATGACCAATTACCATTTGCACCATATGTCATGATGCCAAATGCAACTCTGCTATCTGCGCTTACTGACTCTACTATATTATCTGAGCATACTCAGTTAAACAACTAAACAATCCTTAACTCTTTCATTACCGTACTGCTATCACTTGCCTTTCACTTTATCTGCTTGGATTATTGTATTGCATGTGATCTGCCAGCCCTGACCTATTGCTTGATTGATGATGAATTCCACTTCCTTATTTTGCCACTATGAGCTGGTTTCTACTATCCAGGTAGACCATGTGTCACTTTAAAGGGGGTGCCAATTTAAGACACATACAATATGCCCTGTAACTGACATGCCCTGTAAGAAACTGTAGATATACTGTCAGTGAAAGTGTCTTACTGTAGGTAGAGTTGAGCGAACCCGAACTGTATAGTTAGGATTTGTACCGAATTTTAGGGTGTTCCGGACACAGACCCGAACCCGAACATTTTCAAAAAAGTTCGGGTTCGGGTCGGTTGTTCGGCGGTTTCTTGCACAGAAGCCAATCAGCAAGTGTTTTATTTCTTGCCCTAAGAAGTCACCACAGCCATGCCTACTAATGGCATGGCTATGATTGGCTGAGTGCAGCATGTGACCCAGCCTCTTTATAAGCTGGAGTCACGTAATGCCTCACGTCACTCTGCTGATTTGAGCTTATGGAGAGGATGCTGCTGCTGCAATCAGGGACAGAATAGGGCAGATATCAGAAGAACCTGTGCTACTTTAATCCACAAGATACAGCAAATAGAGAGGGAGGGAGCTTCAGCAATCCAACATTTCTGTACCCAGCCACTGTCAGGGAAATCTTTTTTTGTAATCCATCTGTTACTGGGTTGGTGCTCGGCGGCCATTTTAGCCACTGCAGCGTACTGCAAGTGAGCCAGCCAGGGACATCAGCCTAGTCCTATTTTGTAGCTCAGTGAAGGTAAAAAAACTTTTTTCTCTGGCTGCTCAAGCCCCTTATATTGCCTTTTGTATGTTTAAGGTGTGACATGGTCCATTTGTCTAGTCTAGGATCTGTGGTGCCACAGAGCTCATGGGTATACAATGCACTAAACCGTATATTCAATTTCAGTTATCAAATAGTGCATCAGTGTATCTTAGTTAAAAAAAAGTCATCCTGATCCACAAAGCCTATTTTACACCGACAAAATATATATTTGACCTTTCTGCGTTGAAATAGAGAATCAGTGTAATTGTGGGGGAAAAACCGTATTCCTTGTCCACAAAACAGTTCTGCATACACCGTCCAACGTCATATTTTATATTTCTGCAGGGAAATAGTGCTTCTTTGCTTTTTATAGAAAACAAACGTTATTCAAGGTCCACCACACAGTCTGAAATAGTGATGAGCGGCAGGTGCCATATTCGATTTCGACGAAATTCGCGAATATTCGAATGAATATTCGTTTCATATTCGTCGAAATCGAATATTCGTCATTTTTTCTAGTTATCGCGATTAACATGCGATTTAAATAATCGCATATTGCGATTTGTACTTAAGGCTACTTTCCTATTGGTTTCATATCTAGAATTAGCGAGGATGACGAATATGACGAATGTATTCGTCTATTCCTCAAAACGAAGATAACGAAGTATTCTACATCTTCGTTTTAGCTACCTATTCGTCAACTTCGCTAATTCTAGCAATCAAATAGGAAGGTTGACTATAGAGACAGCTGTGTTAAATTCGCTATGCGATTTTTTTTTTTTAATAAATAGAATACTTATAATAATTTTATCAAGTAATATAATTATTGTATTAAAAAAAAAAATCGCATAGCGAATTTAACACAGCTGTCTGGTAAGTCAACCTTCCTATTTGATTGCTAGAATTAGCGAATAGCGAAGTTGACGATGACGAGACGAATAGGTAGCTAAAACGAAGATGTAGAATACTTCGTTATCTTCGTTTTGAGGAATATGACGAATACATTCGTCATATTCGCTATTCGCTAATTCTACCAAGCCAACCATAACTTCTGTGCTCATGGAGCGTCCCCATCACCATGGGAACGTCTCCATATACTAAAATGTACTGTCGGATTTGAGGAATTACGTTGAAATCGCAATGCGATTAATTCAAGTTATATTAATCGCATTGCGATTTCAACTTAGAGCTGGGTTTATAATGGGTCAGCTTGCTAGAATTAACGAAGTTAACGAATATGGAATATAGCAGCAGTGCTAAGTTGAAATCGCAATGCGATTAATTTAACTTAAGTATTCGCATTGCGATTTCAACTTAGCACTGCTAGTGCATAGCTATATTCCATATTCGTTAATTCTAGCCTATGTAAGATAGCAGTGCTAAGTTGTAATCGCAATGCGATTAATATAACTTGAATTAATCGCATTGCGATTTCAACGTAATTCCTCAAATCCGACAGTACATTTTAGTATATGGAGATTCTCCCATGGATGGGGACGCTCCACATGAGCACGGAAGTCGGCAGAAGCGGCAACGGGCACTGACTAGAGCAGCCAGGAAGCCAGGAATCCTCAGGACAGGTAAGAACTACTTTTGGGAAGTAGGAAAGAAAAAAATATAACTAAAAAAAAAAAAAAAAAAACGAATATTCGAAATAGCGAATTTATAGCGCTATATTCGAAATATTCGCGAATTAGCGAAGTGCCGATATTCGCTAAAAAAATTCGCTTTTCGAATATTCACGCTCAACACTACCAAACAGTCTGAAATACCCATTCCAACCACCTATTTTACATTGCTGCTGTGAAATACAGCATAAGTGTATTTTTTGACAAAAAAGTGGAAATCCTGATCCACAAAGCATTTTGAAATACACGGCTTAAATACCGATTTCACATTACAGCTGAGAAATAGTGCATTTTTTATTTTTTTGTGTGAAAAAAGCTAAATTCCTGCTTCACAAAGAAGTTGTACATACACGGTATAAATACCTACATTTAATTTACAGCAGTGAAAAACTGCATTTGTGAATATTGGTGACAAAAGCCCTGACATAGTCCATTTGTCTAATCTGGGACCTGTGGTGCCACAGAGCAATTTTGAATACTATGCATTAAACCATATATTCAATTTCAGTTATCAAATAGTGCATTAGTGTATTTTAGTTAAAATAAAGTGGTCATCCTGATCCACCAAGCCTATTTTACACTGCCAAAATATATATTTGACATTTCTGCGGTGAAATAGAGAATCTGTGTAATTTTGGGGGAAAAAACGTATTCCTTGTCCACAAAACAGTTCTACATACACCGTCCAACGACATATTTCATATTTCTGCAGGGAAATAGTGCTTCTTTGTTTTTTATAGAAAAAAAAATGTTATTCAAGGTCCACCAAACAGTCTGAAATAACCATTCCAACCACCTATTTTACTTTGCTGCAGCATAAGTGTATTTTTTTTGACAAAAAAATGGAAATCCTTATTCACAGAGCATCTTGAAATACACCGCTTAAATACCGATTTCACATTATAGCTGAGAAATAGTGCAATATTATTTTTTTGTTGGGAAAAAAAGCAATATTCTTGCTTCACAAAGCAGTTGTACATACATGGTATAAATATCGAATTAAAATTTACAGCAGTAAAAAACGGCATTTTGTGGTTTTATTGAAAAAAAGCTGTGTTTTAAGCCGAAAAAGCAGTTGTGCATCTGTTGTTTAAATAATTTTTTGCAATTTATAGTGGTTAAATACTGTATTTGTGAATTCTGGTGACCAAATCCGTGTTCTGGGTCCCCAAATCTGGTGTCCATACATAGTATAAATATCTACTGTTAATGTACAGCAGTTAAAAACTGCATTTTTGGGGTTTTATTGAAAAAAGCCGTGTTTTAGACCGAAAAAACAGTTGTGCATCGGGCGTATAAATAATTAATTTCAATTTATAGCAGTGAAATACTGATTTTCTGTATTTTATTACAAAAATACTTGTTCTTGTTCCACAAACCACTTGTGCATACAGCATACCCAAAAAAAAAAGAATTAAATTTCCGCGTAGAAATTGAGAAACAGTGTATTTTGTGCCCAAAAAACATTATTCTGGATCAACAGAGCATTTTTATGACCTAGGCACTGCCTTAGCGAATATAATTGTCGACTATTGGCAGGTAAATTGACACCGGAGAGAGACTATTCTTTCAGCTTGGTGGGTGAACGGCAATAATGAGGAGAACAACAAATAATGGACGTGGGCATGTTGCTGGGAGAAGATGTGGCCGTTCAGCGCCAACTACCGCTCCAAGTCAAACACCTTCTTCTGGTGGGAGTAGGTGACAGAATCTGCAACGTTATTTGTTAGGCCCAAATGCTGCTCTACAGATGGTTAAGCCAGAACATGTACAGGCGATAGTAGATTGGGTGGCTGACAGTGCCTCCAGTTCTTTCCCAGGATCTAACACCCAGTCCTCTGCAGAAAGCTCAGAGTTGGCATCTGCAACCCATCAGCCAAATCAGCCAAGCAGTCAGAGCCCCAAATCATGCAGGAAAGTCTCATGCTTTTTGATGACTCTGTTGGCAGGGTTTCCCCGGCCCATCCACCTAGCCCTGCCCCAGAATAGTAAGACCTTGAATGCACTGATGCTCAACCACTTTTGTTGCAGGATGAGGACCTGAGAAGACCGCAGACTGGACTGAAGGTCGTGCTAGTGAGGCGTGCAGTTCTGAGTAAGAGGCGGTGGTCGCACAGAGGCAACAGCACAGCAAAAGAGGGAGCAGGGTGCAAAAGCGCAGGGGCTGTTCCAGAGACAGTACGCCTGCTACTGTCCACCTCACCCAGACACCGAGCACACCAAGGCCTGTTTCAAGGAGTTCATTGGCGAGGCAGTTCTTCACACAATGTCCTGGCGACAAGATGCGAGTGGTTTGCATGTTGTGCCATCAGAGCCTGAAGCGAGACATAAACGTTCTTAACCTCAGCACAACCTGCATGACCAGGCATCTACATGCAAAGCATGAACTGCAGAGGAAAAAACACCTTAAAAACAAGGAATCGTCTCAGGCTTCTCCTGCTCCCTCTTGTGCTGCTGCCTCGGCCTCTCCCTCCCTCCACCTCTGGCATCACCGTGGCACCTGGTGACCAGCAAACAGAGGATGTTCCACCCACACCACCACATAGAGACACCATCACCAAGCATCTCCACAGCTGATGGCGGTGGCTGTCCCCCAGTACATTGTTCCCAGCCGCCACTACTTTTCCAGGTGAGCTGTCCCTTCCCTGCACAACCAAGTGGAGGATAAAATCAAGTGTGCGCTGCGCAACGCCATCTGTGGCAAGGTCCACATAACCACAGATACATGGGCCAGTAAGCACGGCCAGCGTCGCAACATCTCCCTAACTGCACACTGGGTAAACGTAGTGGCGGCTTGGCCCGAGGCTGATAGCGGTTTGGCACATGTCCTTCCACCACCGAGGATCGCAGGGCATTATTTGTTGCCTCCTGTTGCTTCCTACTCCTCTTCTACCACCCCCACATCCGGTCATCGAAAGAACCTCACCCCCAACTTCAGCACAGCCCAAGGTAAACGTCAGCAGGCGATTTTAAAATGTATGTGTTTGGGTGACAAACCCCACACCACAAAGGAGCTTTGGAGGGGCATAGAACAGCAGACTGATGAGTGGTTGCTGCCGGTGAGCCTCAAGCCCGGCCTGGTGGTGTGCGATAATGGGCGAAATCTCGTTGCAGCTCTGGAACTAGCTGGTTTGACGCACATCCCTTGCCTGGCACATGTGCTCAATATGGTGGTGCAGAAGTTTCTTAAAAACTACCTAGACATGTCAGAGCTGCTGCTTAAAGTTCGGTCCGTATGTGCGCACTTTCGGCGTTATCTTCCTGCTGCTGCTCGCCTGTCTGCTCTGCAGCGTAACTTAGGCCTTCCTGCTCACTGCCTCATATACGACGTGCCCACCAGGTGGAACTCCACCTTACATATGCTGGAGAGACTGTGTGAGCAGCAGTGGGCGATAGTGGAGTTTCAGATGCTGTATGCACGGGTCAGTCGCTCTGCGTATCAGCACCATTTCACCACAAGTGACTGGGCCTGCATGCGAGAACTGTGTATCTTGTTACGGTCTTTTGAGAACTCAACCAACATGGCCAGTGCTGAGGACGCCATTGTTAGCGTTACAATACCCCCTCTATGTCTCTTTGAAAAAAATATTACAGCGATGATGGAAGAGGATGCAGCACAGGAGGAGGAGGAGAAAGAGGGGGCATTTCACAGGGTTTCAGGCAGGTCATACAGAAGTGGCTCAGAGGGTGGGTTCCTGCACCAGCAGAGGCCACGTACACATGTGGACAGCCAGGGCACACTTTTGGAGGACGAAGAGAAGGAGGATGAGGTAGAGGAGGAGGAGGAGGAACCGGTTTAACTGCGGGGTGGCACTCTACACAGCTCAAATCCATCACTGGAGCGTGGCTGGGGGGATACGAAGGACACAGACGATAAACCACCTACAGAGGAAAGCTTATCGTTACCTCTGGGCAGCCTGGCACACATGAGCGACTACATGCTGCAGTGCCTGCGCAATGATAGCAGAGTTGCCCACAACTTGTGCTGACTACTGGGTTACCACCCTGCTGGATCCCTGATACAAGCGTGATCCCCGCACTGGAGCGTGATAGGAAGATGCGCGACTACAAGCACACGCTGGTAGATGCGCTCCTGAGGGCATTCCCAACTGACCCGGGGAGACAAGTGGAAGCACAAGGCAAAGTGAGAGGAGGAGGAGCAAGAGGTCGCAAATGCAGCTGTGTCACGAACAGCTCCTCAGACAGCAGGGTTAGCATGGCCGAGATGTGGAAAAGTTTTGTTACTGCGCCACAGCAAACTGCACCACCAGCTGATAGGGAATGTGTTAGCAGGAGGTAGCATTTCAACAACATGGTGGAACAGTACATGTGCACATGCCTCCACGTACTGACTGATGGTTCTGCCCCATTTAACTTCTGGGTGTCCAAATTGTCCACATGGTCCGGGCTTGCCCTTCATGCCTTGGAGGTGCTGGCTTGCCCTGCGGCCAGTGTATTGTCTGAACGTGTATTTAGCACGGCAGGGGGCGTCATTACAGACAAACACAGCCGTCTGTCCACAGCCAACGTGGACAGGCTTATGTTCATTAAAATGAACCAGGCATGGATCCCACAGGACTTGTCCATACCTTGTGCAGAATAGACATTTATAACTGCACTTCTTTATTGAATCCTCTTTTTTTAATTGTACCATTATTTGGGGGGCAACCCCAAGTTGAATGAACCTCTCCCGTATCTGGATGCCAGGGGCATACATTTCAGCTAATCGCCTGTTGCTTTGGTGCGTGACATTAACCTCTTTTTGCTGTCAAATGACCTCTCCTCTGTCTGGGTGTCAGGGTCCCATATTTCGTTTAATCGCCTGTTGCAATGCTGCGAGACATTAACCTCTTTTTGCTGTCAAATAACCTCTCCTCTGTCTGGGTGTCAGGGGCCTATATTTAGTTTAATCGCCTGCTGTATTGGTGAAGACATTAACCTCTTTTTACTGTCAAATGACTTCTCCTCTGTCTGGGTGTCAGGGACCTATATTTAGTTTAATCGCCTGCTGCATTGGTGGAAGACATTAACCTCTTTTTACTGTCAAATGACTTCTCCTCTGTCTAGGTGTCAGGGGCTTATATTTTGTTTAATCACCTGCTGCATTGGTGGGAGACATTAGCCTCTTTTTGCTGACAAATGACCTCTACTCTGTCTGGGTGTCAAGGGCCTATATTTCGTTTAATAGCCTGCTGCATTGGTGGGAGACATTAACCTCTTTTTACTGCCAAATGACTTCTCCTCTGTCTGGGTTTCAGGGGCCTATATTTCATTTAATCGCCTGCTGCATTGATGCGAGACATTAACCTCTTTTTACTGTCAAATGACTTCTCCTCTTTCTGGGTGTCAGGGGCCTATATTTTGTTTAATTGTCAAAAATGTAGTGTCTCAACCTCTCACCGTAGATGGATAAGGTGCTCACCAAATTGGCCCACCCTCAGGCACAGAATGGAAGGAAGTGATAAACAAAAGAGAGGGGCACACTCAGATGGAAGCACTGAAATGACCTAAATGGACAATTTATTAAGACATATGATAAAACATTATAAAAAATAACTACGCATAAGAACATAAAAACATACACGAATGCTGATGGATGCAACCTATGCACCTAAATGAATCAGAGAGTCAGTCCCATGGGATAATGCACTGGGGTATGCGAAAGCCGTTGGCAATTGTCCACTCGAATATATGTCTCTAGCCGCTCTTAAAGAGTATTCCAGATGCAGTCCAAAAATGCGAGCGACTGTCTTTCCGTAAGATGAGCACTTAATGCAGCTCAGGGGGATCCGTCACATTCCCCATACATGCACACTAATAAGGCAAAAACTCCCACAGGAGCAAGGTCTTACCCTTTTTCGCCGGCCCTCTGCAGCGCTGATCCCAGGCGGCCACACTTCAGCGGCGTCCCGCGTGGTGTGTTGGACCTCGGCGTGGCGTCCCACGTGACCTGGTTGCTTGGAAACCGGATGATGCTTTGACGACGTCACTAATAAGGGACGATTTTTACCGGATCCAGACTTTTAAGATTTTCTTTCTTTATCCCTTTATCTGTGGGGATTATTCTTGCTGCTGGACTGATGAGTGGAACGTTCACTCATTTACGACAGACGTGTTTCGAGGTGCTATCCCTCTTCCTCAGTGGCCAAGAGGAAGAGGGATAGCACCTCTCTTTTGTTTATCATTTTGTTTAATCGCCTGCTGCATTGGTGGGAGACATTAACCTCTTTTTGTTGAGGAGCATAGGTTGCATCCATCAGCATTCGTGTATGTTTTTATGTTCTTATGCGTAGTTATTTTTTATAATGTTTTATTATATGTCTTAATAAATTGTCCATTTAGGTCATTTCAGTGCTTACATCTGAGTGTGCCCCTCTCTTTTTTTTATCATTTTGTTTAATCGCCTGCTGCATTGGTGGGAGACATTAACCTCTTTTTGTTGACAAATGACCTCTCCTGTGTCTGCGTGTCAGGGGCCTATATTTAGTTTACTCGCCAGCTGCATTGGTGGGAGACATTAACCTTTTTTTGCTGGCAAATGACCTCTCCTCTTTCTGGGTGTCAGGGGCCTATATTTCATTTAATCGCCTGCAGTATTGGTGGGAGACATTAACCTCTTTTTGCTGTCAAATGACCTCTCCTTCGTCTGGGTGTCAGGCCCTACATAAATGATAATGGTCTGTTCCTTTGCAGGTTTACCTGAGGCCTGTTTTGCTGTTATGGGACTGCTCACCTCTGAATGGGTGCTGGGGCCTACATAAATGATAATGGCCTGTTCTATTGCAGTTTGACCTGAGGCCTTAGTTGCTGTTACGGGACCGCTCTCCTTTGTCTGGGTGCTAGGGCCTACATAATTGATAAAGAATTGTTCTATTGCAGGTTGACCTGAGGCCTGTGTTACTGTTATGGGACTGGTCAACTCTGTCTGGGTGCTAGGGCCTACATAAATGATAATGTCCTGTTCCATTGGAGGTTGACCTGAGGTCTGTGTTGCTGTTACGGGACCGCTCTCCTCTTTGTGGGAGCCATGGGCCTGAATAAGTGATTGTGGCCTGTGGCACTGCTGGGTGAAATCAATACTGTTTTGGCGTGATTTGAACGCTCCAGTTTGTGGGTGCCAGGGGCCTGAGTCTGCGCATGAGACCTGTGACACTGCAGGCAAGCATGAATCCTTTTTGGCTGTGATGAGAACTTCTCCAACTCCCATGTATGGTTGCCATGCGCCTGAAGCTGTGAATGAGGCCTGTGGTACTGCATGCAGCCATGAATCCTTTATGGCTGTGAGGAGGACTTCAACTTCCATAGCATTCCCACCTGACGTCACCCCAACCTCCTATTCCACCTCCTCCTCCAAGTTGCCAATTAATATTGGTTAATTTTTATTTATTTTATCTTATTTTATTTTAATTCATTTCCTATCCACATTTGTTTGTAGGGGATTTACCTACATTTTGCTGCCTTTTGCAGCCCTCTAGCACTTTCCAGGGCTATTTTACAGCCATTTTAGTGCCCAAAAGTTCGGGTCTCCATTGACTTCAATGGGGCTCAGGGTCAAGTTTGGATCCCGAACCCGAATATTTTTGTAAAGTTCAGCCAAACTTCTCGAACCCGAACATCCAGGTGTCCGCTCAACTCTAGTCATAGGAACTATATTAGAATCCAGTAGTATTGGAAGGATCGGCACTCAAAGTGATAATTCTTCAAAGTTCTCTTTTATTCGCCATTGAATGTGGTAAAACACTTCACGTGTTTCGGCTGTATAAGCCTTTCTCAAGTGTGCAAACTTTTGCACACTTGAGAAAGGCTTATACAGCCGAAACACGTGAAGTGTTTTACCACATTCAATGGCGAATAAAAAAAAACTTTGAAGAATTATCACTTTGAGTGCCGATCCTTCCAATACTACTACTATTTGTGAGTACACCGACTCGGGATACGGGCACCGCTCCATAGTGGAGTAGTGTGGAGTGCCGCTTGCTCTTTCTTCTATATTAGAATCCAGTCAGGATCTGACATTTTTTTCTGGGCTTGTACATTGGAGGGATAGTGTGTCTTAGATAGAGGAAAGAGATCATTAAACACAGCTAGTTTAGTGTCAGAGAGGCATTAGCACATTAAGGAGAAGAGAATATCTAGTTAGATGCAGAATTATTTGACATGTTTAGATGTTTTACTAGACTGTGTAACTTTAATCAGTATCATACTTTGTATAGGGACTGGGAAATTATATACTATATAATTCCCTATACCTGCATGAAAAAATAGTTTAGTGCATTTCTGTGGTTTTTGCATTTCTTTAACATATATGGCATGTAGACATATGTTATGTGTGAAGTCTTCACATCTTACAGTTTCTTTTTGCAGACTATATGTGATTTGCATAAGATCTCTACTAGAGTTTGCATTTCAGTTTTAAAATTCATTAACATTCATTTTCATTCAGTTTTTTTTTTATATATCACCGTTTGTTGTTAGGTTGCATGAAGTTAGTTGTGTGCAGTAATTATAAGTAGTGATGAGCGGGAGGTGCCATATTCGATTTTTTGCGATATTTCGTGAATATTCAATTGAATATTCGTCATATATTCGTCAAAATCGAATATTCGTCATTATTCTATATATTGCGAATGTTACGCAAATTTATATTCGCATCGCGAATTAAACTTAGAGCTAAGTTCCTAATGGTTGTAACTTGTATTGCTAGAATTGACGAAGATAAGGAATACCACGAATATAGCACTATATTCTCAATCTTCGTTATATTCTAGCAATACAACCATTAGGAACTCAGATCTAAGTTGAATTCGCAATGCGATTAATATAACCTGCATTAATCGCATTGAGAATCCAACTTCCTAATGGTTGTATTGCTAGAATATATCGAAGATTGAGAATATAGCGCTATATTCTAGCAATACAACCAATGGGAACTCATATCTAAGTTGTAATCGCAATGGGATTAATACAGGTTATATTAATCGCATTTAGTGATGTCGCGAACGTAAACTTCTGCAAATGTTGGCGAATGGGCGAACCGCCATAGACTTAAATAGGCAGGAGAATTTTAAAACCCACAGGGACTCTTTCTGGCCACAATAGTGATGGAAAAGTTGTTTCAAGGGGACTAACACCTGGACTGTGGCATGCCGTAGGGGAATCCATGGCAAAACTCCCATGAAAAATTACTTAGTTCAACACTTTTTTGACCGAGCCGACTTCTCTTGTCAGTGACAATGCCTCCTGCTGCACTGAAGGTCCTTTCTGACAGGACACTTGGAGCAGGGCAGGCCAGAAGTTCTATCGCAAACTGGGATAGCTCAGGCTACAGGTCAAGCCTGCACACCCAGTAGTGAAGGGGTTCATCGCTCCTCAGAGTGTCGATATCTGCTGTTAAGGCGAGGTAGTCTGCTACCTGACGGTCGAGTCGTTCTCTAAGGCTGGATCCCGAAGGGCTGTGGCGATGTGTAGGACTGAAAAAGCTCCGCATGTCCTCCATCAACAACACATCTGTAAATCGTCCAGTCCTTACCGCCGTGGTAGGAGGAGGATTACATTCACCTCTTACCTAGTTAGATTCCCGTTGTGCTGTGACATCCCCCTTATAAGCTGTGTAAAGCATATTTTTTAGTTTGGTTGTGAACTGATGCATCCTTTCCGACTTTCGGTAATTTGGTAACATTTCTGCCACTTTCTGCTTATACCGGGGGTCTAGTAGCGTGGCCACCCAGTACAGGTCGTTCTCCTTCATCCTTTTTATACGAGGGTCCCTCAACAGACATGACAGCATGAAAGACCCCATTTGCACAAGGTTTAATGCAGAGCTACTCATTTCCCGTTCCTCGTCCTCACTGATGTCATTGACGGTCTGTTCTTCCCCCCAGCCACATACAACACCATGGGTCCAAGATAGGTGACAACAACGAGCACACTGGGGTGCCTGTTGTGGCTGGTCTTTCTCCTCCTCCTGACTCCTCTTCCTCATACTCCTCTTCCAGCGTTGCTGCAGGTCCGGCAAGCGATGATGACAAGGCTGTTTCTGGTGGTGATGGTGACCACAACTCTTCCTCTTCGTGCTCATCTACAGCCTGATTCAGCACTCTTCGCAGGGCACGCTCCAGGAAGAAAACAAATGGGATGAGGTCGCTGATAGTGCCTTCGGTGCGACTGACTAGGTTTGTCACCTCCTCAAAAGGATGCATGAGCCTACAGGCATTGCGCATGAGCATCCAGTTACGTGGCAAAAAAATTCCCAGCTCCGCAGAGGCTGTCCTAGCACCCCGGTCATACAAATACTCGTTGACGGCTTTTTCTTGTTGGAGCAGGCGGTCGAACATTAGGAGTGTTGAATTCCAACGTGTTGGGCTGTCGCAAATCAAGCGCCTCACTGGCATGTTGTTTTGCCGCTGAATATCGGAAAAGTGCGCCATGGCCATGTAGGAACGCCTGAAATGGCCACACACCTTCCTGGCCTGCTTGAGGACGTCCTGTAAGCCTGGGTACTTAGACACAAAGCGTTGTACGATGAGATTCAACACATGTGCCATGCACGGCACATGTGACAACTTGCCCAAATTAAATACCGACAACAAATTTGTTCCATTGTCACACACCACTTTGCCCATCTCCAGTTGGTGCAGGGTCAGCCACTGATCCACCTGTGCGTTCAGGGCGGACATGAGTGCTGGTCCTGTGTGGCTCTCTGCTTTCAGGCAAGTCAACCCCAAGACAGCATGACACTGTCGTATCAGGGATGTGGAATAGCCCCTGGGGAGATGAGGGGATTCAGTTGATGTGCAGCCAGACGCCGCAGCAGAAGAGGACTCAGCCGAGGAGGATATCGAAGAGGATGGAGTAGGAGTAGAGGAGGTGGCAGTAGGCCTGCCTGCAAGACGTGGCGGTGTCACCAACTCCGCTGCGGAGCCACGCATTCCATGCTTGTCAGCCGTCAGCAGGTTGACCCAATGCGCAGTGTACGTGATATACCTGCCCTGACCGTGCTTTGCAGACCAGGTATCAGTGGTCAGATGGACCCTTGCCCCAACACTGTATGCCAGAGATGCCATGACTTCCTTTTCAATAACATAGTAGAGGTTTGGGATTGCTTTTTTTTAAAAAGAATTTTGTCCGGGTACCTTCCACTGTGGTGTCCCAGTAGCGACAAATTTTTTGAAGGCCTCAGACTCCACCAGCTGGTATGGTAAAAGCTGGCGGGCTAAGAGTTCCGTCAAGCCAGCTGTCAGTCGCCGGGCAAGGGGGTGACTCTGTGACATTGGCTTCTTACGCTCAAACATTTCCTTGACAGACACTTGACTGTGGGCATATGAGATGGAACTGCTGAACGTGAGAGGCGGAGTGGCGGGTGGTTGAGAGGGTGCAGGGAGGACAGCAGTGGTTGACGTGGCTGAAGATGCTGGACCAGGAGGAGGATGGTGGCTTTGAGTTTGGGTGCTGCTTGTACGCATGTGTTGATCCCATTGGCGTTTGTAATGCGAGATCATGTGCCTTCGCAAAGCAGTTGTACCGAGGTAGGTGTTGGACTTCCCATGACTCAGTTTCTTTTGGCACAGGTTGAAAATGGCATTGCTGTTATCAGAGGCAGACACACACAAAAAATGCCACACTGCTGAGCTTTGCAATGACGGCATTATGGTGGTGGCAACAGCATGCGTTGACTGGCGTGCTGTCTGGCTGACCCACTAACTCCTTGCGACGACCTCCCCCTGCTTCCAACTCGTCTCCTCCTTCTCTCTGTCTGCCCTTCTGAACTTTCCCCCTCTTCTTCTCTTCGAGCAGGCACCCATGTGGCATCCGTGGACACATCGTCATCATCAACCACTTCACTTGGATCTGACACCTCAGCAAAAGAAGCAGCAGCGGGTACAACCTCATCATCATCATCATCATGACACTGTACGTCCATGTGTGTAATCCTGCCTGACTGAGACATATCCCTGTAATCTACATCATCTGGCAATAATGGTTGTGCTTCACTAATTGCATCCAACTGATGTGTAAATAACTCCTCTGACGGATCAAGTGAAGCGGCTGTGGTGGTAGTGGTGTTGGTGGCGGCGGGCGGGAGCGTGGTAACTTGAGAGCAGGTGACCGAAGCTGAGCTGAAGGAGGATGGTGCGTCAAGGTTCTTAGCGGAAGCTGTTAAAGATTGGGTGTCCTGTCTAAGCCAGTCAACTATGTCCTCAGAATTTTTCGGGTTCAGGGTACGTGGCCTCTGAACACTGGACATTATTCCAGGGCCAGTGGAAATCACAGCACCACGACCACGACGGCCCCTGCGGGGTGGCCTGCCTCTGCCTGTCATTTTTTTTTAGATAAGTGGTACTACGCGTGCTAGGTACTGTGCCACCCTGTATGAGTGTT